>CM060249.1:23421972-24021972 GCA_030684275.1 Acipenser oxyrinchus oxyrinchus | reverse complement strand
GGTATCTCTAATTGTTATCTGACACAAAAAAGGGTATTAAAGTACTCTGGTTTGAAAAGAGGCTGTTAATGGCACAGAAATTAAGACACCACAGAATAACAGAGAAGCAGCTGTGTATTATACATTTTATAAAGCAATACAAAACGTTTGTGCAAATTGGCATCCACATTTACAGTATTTAGCTTCCCAAAACAACACATAACTAGTCACATACTTTCTCTTGGCTACAATGTACTCTACCGTAGATATAAGAATAGTAGCTAGTGCAACATAAGGTACCAAATAAAACAGATGGTAACCTATGCGAGTGTTTATTTTCTGTATGTTGGGAATGGAGCAATGCCCAAATATTTTACACACACATATATATATATATATATATATATATATATATATATATATATATATATATATATATATATATATATATGTTTTTGTGTGTGTGACAAACGTTTTATAATGCATAAGCTGCTGTACTGCCACTAGTAGAGTCACAATCACCAGTCCTCACTCAGATTCAAACTTACGCCTTCGAATGCAGTACCTCCATTAATTTGAACACTTTTCGAAATGTTAAAAGACGACAACATATGTGCATAATCTTCTGAATTAACAAAGCGCCTTGTAATTTATTTGTGAAAGGAAGTTTCATTGGTTGCACCAGCTTCTAAATTGAAAACATTATCAATGTTTAATAATGAAGGAGAGTCATTAAGGGAAGAAAGATTTGATGTCAGTACACAAACAAACCCGTAGAGAACTCATGAAACCATATGAGGCAAAGAATGTATTCAAGTTCTTTTAATGTGCAACCTTGTTTTCAATAGTCTGGTTAAATGAGTATGGCTTCCAATTGAATTTGTTTTTGTAAAAATGTAATTGGTTTTGCATGTCGTGGTATTAAAAGCCTGTTTTGAAGAGGTGGTGGTTACATTTTGCGGAAGCAGATGTTACAGTAGAGTCATTTTTGACTTGTAAGTCAAGATGTGTATCAGGTAAATTTATAAAACAAAACTGGCCAGTTCAAAGGTTGTTAAAGTATCTCAGACACTGTATATAATAATAAAAACCAAGAACAATTGTCAAATATTTGCCATTTTATTTATATAAATGTCTTTTGTCTGATTAATCCCGACCCCAAATTAGATTTGGTAAAATCAATAAATACATAAATAAATAGTTCCATGACACAAAGGCTAAACTTGCAAACATAGCCACTGTTACTGTATGAAAGTTCCTAATTCCAGTTATACACATAGAAACTCATTGAGATTACTTAGACAATACGCTCCAGATATGTGAACTGCACAGCAATAACGTGTAAGATTACTGTTCAAAATCACACCACCTTGCAAACTAAAATAATACAAATAGTGAGGATTTTAAACTACAGATTAATGACATCTCTAACATTCTAAAAGTGTATTTCCCATGAATGTAAATAATAATAAAAAGGTATTACAAACTTGTAACAGTGGATACATTTTACAGGAAACAGTGTAATTGAAATGGCCATATAAGCAACACAAATTTAAATATTTTACATTTTTTATAAACCATATGGAGCTGTAGAACTTAACGGGAGATGAAATATATATTTGATTGTGCCTAGATCGCTTGGAAATACTTACTTGCATGAATAGACAACAATTTAACTCTCTGAACCATTCAGCTCAATATAAATCTTTACTAATGAGTAGTTTTAATCTTTACTAACGAGTAGTATGAAACTTGGTGAAAAGAATTGCATCTGTTGATTTGAATACTTGCAAAAATAGTATAAAGTACAGTACAATTTAGAGTTGTTGTCATGTTGTACCAATTGCTGACCCAAAGGAAACGTTGTTTTTCAGATACTGGGATTTATTGAAAAGCCGTCTGATGCAAGAAGTATTGGTTTTACAGTTCAAGCTGCACCGTACGATAACCAGGTACACTACCGGTCAAAAGTTTTAGAACACCCCCATTTTTCCAGTTTTTATTGAAATTTAAGCAGTTCAAGTCCAGTGAATAACCTGAAATGGTACAAAGGTAAGCGGTAAACTGCCAGAGGTTAAAAAAAAAGTTTAGGTTACCAAAAACTGAAAAATAATGTACATTTCAGAGTTATACAAAAAGGCCTTTTTCAGGGAACAAGTAATGGGTTAACAACTTACAGCTGTTCTGCAGCAATGGAAGTAAATTAAGCCTTGAAAGTTAATGGTAACAATTCCAACAGGTGTCCCAACTTTTGTTGATTACTTACAAACCCTCTGTCTGTATAAAAGTAGTGTTGGAACAGACTGTGTTACTACACTCTCTTAAGCATTATTTGGACAGTATTGTACTGCAGGAAGTAGTATATTGCTATCATAATGGCGAGAAAAAGGCAATTAACAAAGGAAGACAGACAGACCATTATAACCCTTAAAAGTGTAGGTCTTTCCTTTAGAGAAATTGCAAAGAAAGCCAAGGTGTCAGTGAGTACAGTTTCCTACACCATCAAAAGGCACTTGGAAACTGGAGGAAACTCTGACGGGAAGAGGTCTGGCAGACCCAAAGCCACAACAGAATCAGAAGACCAGTTTCTGAGAGTCAACAGCTTGCGTGATAGGCGGCTCACAGGACAACAGCTTCAAGCACAGCTTAACACTGGTCGAAGTAAGCAAGTCTCAGTTTCAACTGTGAAGAGAAGACTTCGAGCTACAGGTTTGACAGGTCGAGTGGCAGTAAGAAAGCCATTGCTAAGATGGCAAAATAAGAAAAAGAGGCTTGCCTGGGCCATGAAGCACCGCCAGTGGACTACTGAAGACTGGAAGAAGGTCTTATGGACCGATGAATCAAAATTTGAAATCTTCGGTTCATCACGCAGGGTTTTTGTACGCCGTCGAGTAGGCGAAAGGATGGTTCCTCGTGTGTGACACCAACTGTCAAACATGGAGGAGGAAGCGTGATGGTCTGGGGCTCTTTTGCTGGATCCAAAGTCGGCGACTTGCACAGAGTGAGTGGCACCCTGAACCAAAACGGCTACCACAGCATTTTGCAGCGCCATGCAATACCCTCTGGTATACGCCTAGTTGGTCAGGGGTTCATCCTACAGCAAGATAATGACCCAAAACATACCTCCAGGCTATGTCAGAACTACCTTAGAAGAAAAGAACAAGACGGCTATGTCAGAACTACCTTAGAAGAAAAGAACAAGACGGTAGGCTTCAAATCATGGAATGGCCAGCACAGTCTCCAGACTTAAACCCCATCGAGCTGGTTTGGAATGAACTGGACAGAAGGGTGAAAGCAAAGCAACCTACAAGTGCAACACATTTGTGGGAATTTCTGCAACAGTGTTGGGAAGAACTTTCCGAACAATATTTGATTTCCATTGTTGAAAGAATGCCACGAGTGTGTTCGGCTGTTATATCTGCAAAAGGTGGCTACTTTGATGAGTCAAAAATTTAGATTAAATTTTGTTAAACAAAACGATTCCATGATTTCTTTTTTATCTCCAATTGTTTATTTGTTCTATGCTTTAATTTCAGAGTACATTGAGACATTAAACTGGAAAAATGGAGGTGTTCTAAAACTTTTGACCAGTAGAGTATACCGTGACTCGAGGTACCGCGGCTTTACCGTGGTACTGGGGAGATTTTCCATGGGACCCACTGTACAATGTCTAGATGTTGTACATCATGATACCTAGCACATTTTTTTTTATAAATAAATAAAAAGATTGTCAGTATTAAATGAAGTGGATTAAAAAAAAAAATACAGATACTACTGTGAAGGATAAAGTGGTCCATTTTCTTTGGTACCCAGATGAATGGTGCTATTATAGGAATTACTGGTACAGTGTGTAACTACATGCCCTATTACTGACCAGATCTCCATGCAGCAGTAATGAAATCAAGATTGCATACAGATAGAGAACAAGCCTTAACGTTGGGTCATGTTAATAGAAACCAAATTCTCTGGGGCCTGAAATCAACACACAAACAGATGTTACATGGGAAAAAAATTCAAGTTACTATGTTTCCAGTAATCAAACTTGGAGGTTCCAGTAAGATACAGTCCCATGTTGGCCTAGACCTTTCTTTAACTGATAACTACAATCCACCAACAAAAGTTAATTAAGTACTATCCATGGGTCATTTATTTGGTCTAAGAAACAGACAAATGAAATCCATTTAACAAAAATCACACTTTTAGCAAAAGAAAACACCTCTGTAATATTTCATTGCTCAGATGTAATTTGGACACGTGATGGGCACATTGCAGACAGATGGGATTTTTGCACAAGTAGCAGGCAGTGTTATAATCAAGTCACAAAAATGGGGACTTGAGTTGAATCTAATCATTGGGGGGAAAGACTCGAGTCAAGTCGAGTCTTTGACATGCCAAGCTCGACAGAGTTTTTTCAATTAAAAATACAGAACTGAGATGCACAATAATGTGGTTGTACTTGCCCCACTGATGTTCACTATTACAGGTCCATGGTTTCTGGCTTGTGTTTCGTCTCTCCATTTCAGTGAATTCACGAGTCCTTGGCCTATTTATAAGAAGTTTTGTTATTGACCATACAGAGGCCCTTTTACCTATGCTCAATTGGGTTGGATATACAGTAATGGATACTACAAAACAAAAGAATGCATTTAACCATTTATTTACAATTTGTTTTTTCACCTTTTCTCAAGAGTGAAACTCCTTGAGTTTTTTTTCAGATACCTTAGCCATATGAAAGAACATATTGAGGCATTAAATCTGATATCTGAGATAGAGATCTTGCTTCTAAGCTTAAAACATAGCAGCTACAAAGGAAAACAGTCCAAGTAATGCAACTGAGGTGAAACCAGAGTTTTAAAACCATTGCATACTTGCACATACATGCTCCTGTTCAAAATCAAAAAACCTAATTTGCTTAATATTACAGAAAGAAATGTAACTTGAAAGGCTTAGTGTCTAGCATAATAATGCATGCTACAAAATACTGGTAAGTATTTTTTGTTGTTTTCAGATAAAAAAGGGTTGTTCAGTAATGTGCTTAAAAAAAATATCGAAAATATTTCACAAACAACACATTGCACCATAAACCCTTTAACCACTGTGGTGAAGTGTCCCATCCCTATGTTATATTTGTGCGCTATTTTTATTATTTATTGTATTATTATTGTTTGCAGTGCGGGCGAAAAACCGCCGCCATTATTTGTTATCGTTTATTGTTTTATATTTTAAAAACCTTGTGAGGATGCGTGACTGTCAGCCAGTTAAATAATCAGTAGCTGATCAGTCACGCATCCTTACAAGGTTTTTAAAATATAAAAAAATAAACGATAACAAATAATCTTTATTAAACTCGTGCAGACTATGGCTGAGGGTTAATAAGATAATTATTAGCTAATTAACCCCTTGGTCATAATATAAAAGGCTGCAGCTTTTCTTGTTCGGGATGAGTGTGTTTGAGAGGCGGAACGAGTCGGTGGTGAAGGAAAGTAAAACTTTAAAGTGAATAGAAAACAATTGCTAAAATGTGCTGGGGCTTATAGACCAGCATGATACTTATTTGTCATTTGTTTGTTTGTTTGTTTGTTTGGCCAACATGCCCTTTTGTTTTGAAAAGGTGTTTTGTTTAAATCTTTTGTTTTATTATTTAATGAAGCACTGAGCTCCTCCATTACCTGTTTGTTTTGGTTTCATTTCCCTTGTCTGACATCACCCTACAGCCATCCAACTCGCACCACCTATACTTAGCACAATAAAATCTCAGTTGTTTGTCAAAATAAAATCATCAATGTAGTTAAAATGTATAAACGTACAGTAATACTAAGAGGTCAACTGTATTTTGAATAACCCTACTAACGTAAAAGACTGGTATTGTAGCTGCTGTTTCATAAACACATACAAAATACCCCAGCAACGCAAATGAAATTGTTTTTTTGTAACACGATGACAAAATCCACACAATTCTTCTTAAAAATTCATTGAAAACAGTACAGTACCATCCTCAACCTCTTTTCATCTGGCAATGTTGATTGTGCCTATTCCCAAAATCATGCTGCTGTGGTCTGGTCTGCCCATTTTCATTTTTATGAATGTATTCATTAAAAGAAAGCAAAACGTTTTTAACCAAAGTAACTCTAAACCATCTATCCAGGCTGCAAATCCTGATGTATTAAATTAGTCAAATATGTGTAGAGCTGATGAACTCAATTTGGGAATTCTGGAAAACAAAGATGACCGTGCACGTGTGCTATAGTGCCAGTGGCTGTAGGCTACGGGAATGTAAAAAAAAAAAAGTACAGTTATTAAAGCTCTGGAGGGTTGTTTGTGTGTTCATTTCTTGTACAGTGCATTATTAAGTTAAATTTCGTGTACAAAACATTTTTATAAGTTTACAAGTTTATAAGCTTGTACATGAGTTTGGATTCACAAGTGGTAGTTTAGATTTTAGCAAAATATGGCTTTTTTGCCAGTTCTTTTTTGTTTTCTAAAACAATTATTTTTTTTAAAAATAGTATAACGTTAGATCAATATATATTAAATCAGATAAGAAACACCACATCGCATGATTGATCAAAAAATGTAACGCAACTATTATCCACGGGTCCCCTGGACCCAAATACCCACCTGTGCAGAAACCAGCCCAGCAAGAACACCACCATACAACTGGCGCTGACTTAACATGAAACAACTAGAGGGCAGGGCTGCAGAATGTTATTTTACAAAACACTGCATTGAGAGACTTATGGCTGTATTTACTATTATCGGGATGGTGAGTATTTGGTTAAATGCGTTGTATCTTTCTGTATTTTGCTACCCTGCTGGATGTAGAGTGAGCGGGTGTGTGTAGCAATAGAGCACTGAGCATTTGTAATAGTGAGCCACCTGATGGCCTGCAGGTTAGTTAAAAAAGTAAAATAAAAGACGGTTTCAGAGGTGGACCCACGACAGCAACATCAACAACAACAGCAGCATGTAAAAACAATAGTGGCACTTTCATTAGTGCCTGTGTGCACTGCAATAAAACCTTTAGAACTGTTCTATTGTTTAATACTATTTCTAAGGCTAGCCTGCATCATTATTGAAATAGCTCTGTCAATTTTCATAAGTCATTTTGGTACAAACAAGTTGACAGTCAATGTGACGGCCACAGATACTGTTCACTGTAATTCAATGAAACGGCGACACTTGTTGCTGATTCAGGGTACTGCAAGGGAGCTGGTCTCTTCTGATACCATACAATGCTAAATAGCCGTATATAACCTGGTATATTCCAGTAGTTCTGGAACTGTTAACTTGCAGGACTTGATTGCTTGCACCGTGTGGCAAAATGCTGGGACTTGGTGCTGGCGTCTACACGGGGGTCACCAGGGACTGTTGACGTGAACCCTGTGCGGCAGGACTCTGATTGGGTGAGGAACGTGGTAATCTATTACATTGTTATTACTTAAAGGTCAGTAGGCACGGATTGGCCGAGCCTCACGTAACTTGTAGCTTTGTGTTTGTGTACAACTGTACATCTTACACTTATTATTATTGTTAGTTTACATTTTGTTTCAGTTATTTATATATTTTTCTATTTATTATTATTATTATTATTATTATTATTATTATTATTATTATTATTATTATTATTATTTATTTCTTAGCAGACGCCCTTATCCAGGGCGACTTACAATCGTAAGCAAATACATTTCAAGTGTTACAGTACAGGTAATAATACAATAAGAGCAAGATAAATACAATGACTAGTTCAAGCAAGTACAAGTGTGACAAAATACAATTCAATAATACAGCAGATAAAAGTGACAGTGATAGTTACATCAAGATATGATTAAATACCAAATACTACAGTTTAAACACTTGGCAGATTACAGTACTCTGAAGTACAGGATTAAATGCAGTAAAATAGGGGCAGATAAGAGTAAGTAAAGCATATTTAAGGAAGGGTGAAAGTGTCCCAGGGGAGAAACAGAGGAGTTCTACAGGTGCTGTCTGAAGAGGTGAGTCTTAAGGAGGCGCCGGAATGTGGTCAGGGACTGGGCGGTCCTGACATCTGTAGGTAGGTCGTTCCACCACTGCGGAGCGAGGGTGGAGAAGGAGCGGGCTCTGGAGGCAGGGGAGCGTAGAGGAGGTAGAGCCAGTCTTCTAGTGCAGGCGGAGCGGAGAGGTCGAGTGGGGGTGTATATACATTCTTTATCCAAGAATGTATATAAAAACAGAATAAACCATGGTATCAGCAATAATTGATTCCTTTTCCATTACATTTCAAGAGGCAATAAACCTTTGATCAATTGGAGGATACTGTTTATCAAATCTAACCTAAGTGGTTTTGAGAAAAGATAGTGGCCACCACTTCCTTGGTTTTACTTTGTACTGTATACCATGACACTTGACTTCCAGTATTGCATTTCAAACTAGAAAACTCTCAATACCTTCATCTGCAGTTGTTGTAATGGAGAGGTTTTTGAGGCTTTTAGATATTACTGAATCATGCACTGGTATACAATATTTCTGAAATGAAGAATACATAAATCACTGACTCCCATCAGAAATGCAATATATTTCAAGTGATATACAAGGTAATGCTAAAAATATACACAATCATGTTCTTCAGTATAGCGGTTGGCACTACCTGTAACATATAACCAAATGCTGGTTATTTGTCAATATAAAAGCAATCTTTTTTTCCAATTGAAAATGTTCATCTGTATGGGGACAGTATAGCAGGATCATTTGCCCAGCCATGAACCAAAGAAAACATATACAAGTCTTTACTGGTTATTTACCCCAAATTACATATAATGTGTTAATAATGAATTGCCTACTCTGGAGGAACCACCCTATTACCTTTCATTTATAAACCCAAACTTGTCAGCTCCAGGAAATTATCTTGAGTGACAATAACTAGTACAGGCACATTCAGTAAAGAACGTAAAAAAGTGAATTTACAGGTTAAAATTATTTGTATGAAACTGGGAGTGTATGGAAATTTAGCCAAATCCAATAGGAGAGAGTATTATACAAGTTTGATCAAGCCAGTGTGGGAGGTGTATTTTCAGCGTAGTAATGACTTGGCCTCTTTACTGATGTAACCCATGCTATTGGCAATTATGAAAAGTTTGTGACAGGCAGTGTAAGTCAGTGTCTAGTGACTGGATTTAAAAAGTAACAGCCCTGTAATTAATGCAAGCTTCAACATACATCTCTGTAATAAGGAGATCAGTTATTTAGCAGCACCATTTTAGAAACACATACCATTTTAAGAGAGTTTATTTTCCATTACATACTGTCATAAAAGCTCTTGTTTAGAGTGAATCTACCCCTGTATTTTCAGAACAGCACTTACAGACCATAGATTATGCAGTATCTGCAGTCCTAAAATGAAGGCAGCAATACGCAACAGTACCCACAGGTGTAGATCCTTGCTATCTGACCCGAGCCCAACGGGACCCGACAATAAGTGTCGGGTTCGGGTCGGGTGTAGTTTGTATAATATAGTTTGGGCTTGGGTCAGGTCAGTGTGTTATCAGTAGATTATGCCGTTTTTAATTTTAAGTGAGTATTTTTTTCTTCTTTCTTGAATTTAAAACAATCTGTGTGTAACTTTTTTGTTTTCTTTTCAATGAGAATTGATAATAAACATATTGATAAACAATATCACATTTGCCAACTTATCCAGAGTAGCCGACTGAGCTGGTGACGTACAAGAATTTTTTAAGAATTTTAGCGTGTATGTTATTTGTCCTTTTATACTTCAGACAAATATGTTACAAAGTTGCGAAAAGTGGGCAAACTGTATTTGAAAGTGTATCCATTAATATTCATATTTATAGATATTTACAGTTGCAGGCTAGCTGCTTTCTACATTTTAATGTAACATCAAGCTAGCTCCTAATTAGTCGGTTAAAGATTACTAAACCTTCATCCCAATAAGCTTTCAGCTCGCACAGGTCAGCCACAGCCTTGCATGGCACAGCAGAAACCTTTCTATTATTATTATCAGCTATGTTGATTCACCAAACTGTTGTTAAATTCCCCGCACCGATGAGCACCAAGTGATGTCACTTCCGACTCAGCGATGCAGAGCACCGATGAATTTAACAATGCACCTGTACTGTAGTTGCAACTTTTTTTTTTTTGTCCAGTGGCGTAAACTCAGCGATCAGAGGGTAAAAATAAACATTAGGAACCACGTGTTTTTCGTATATAGTTTTTTGTATATACAATATTGTTTTTGGATGCAAATTATTTATTTTTTTGTTACTCACACACCACAGGTAAATAAAGTAACACATTCTTTTTTTTTTACCTTTACTCTGGAAAGTTCACCAGGAGAGAGAGTTTTTTTTCTTCCTAACATCATTGTATATCCAGGTCATGCAACCTCCTATAACAATGCTGCTGCTCTGATTGAAAAGAGTGGCATATTGTGGGAACAGTGTAGGAGGGAGTGTGATGTTGATACGCTGCGATCCTAGTGAACTCTCCCAAGTAAATGCCTAGAAATGTGTTGACTTATGATGCATAATGTGTAAATATTTTAAGAGTGGGCAAATGTTTAAAAATGTACGGGGCACAGCAAAGGTAAGGTAATGACTTTCTTGTCAACTTTGCAGGATGTTTAATATAATTTTGGTTAAAGAGAAATTTATGAAAATGCCCATGACCAAAAAACTTTGAGCACCACTAATTTAACCTAAATGAAAAGAATGAACTGACCGTCTGTATCTCATGCACTTAGCCTATTTACAAATAAAAAAAACAGTCCAAAATAGAATCTCACACATTCAGCACAAGGCACACTTATTTCCATGTCATCTCACTCTCTCGCATAAAGCTTTGCTTGTCTCACTGAAAAATAATAATAATACAATTTGTAGAATATGAAGATCACAGAGTGACCTAGTGATTAAAAGAAAATGCAAGTACCTGTATATTGATGTTTTATACAAAGTCCAATTTTGGCCTACAAGAGTATTCAAATGCCTGTGTAACTGTGTAAGAGGCAGGACTGTGCAGTTCTGGGGAGCTGTCAAAGTGCAGCCATCAAGGGGAAAAGACATTTAGAAATGTATTATCTACAGATAAACACACTTTGTAGCGTAGCTAATTATTGATAGATGTTTAATTAATGTGTTCCCACTCATTGAAATTATCCAACCTTGGCATTTCTGGGTTTTTTTTTTTTTTTTTTTTTTTTTAAATTTAGTCATTGCCAATTAGTTTTTTATTATTTTCTCCCCAATTTGAAATGCCCAATTATTTTTAGGCTCAGCTCACCGCTACCACCCCTGCGCTGACTCGGGAGGGGCGAAGGTGAACACACGCTGTCCTCCGAAGCGTGTGCGTCAGCCGTCCGCTTCTTTACACTCTGCAGACTCACCGTGCAGCCGCCTCAGAGCTACAGCGTCGGAGGACAACGCAGCTCTGGGCAGCTTACAGGCAAGCCCGCAGGCGCCCGGCCAGACTACAGGGGTCGCTGGTGCGCAGTGAGCCGAGGACACCCTGGCCGACCTAACCCTCCCTCCCCCCGGACGACGCTCGGCCAATTGAGCACCGCCCCTGGGAGCTCCCGTCCACGGTCGGCTGTGGAATAGCCTGGACTCGAACCGACGACGTGCAGGCTAGAGAGCGCATCCTGCACTCTAGCGAGTGCTTTTACTGGATGCGCCACTCGGGAGCCCCAGGCATTTCTGTTTTTAACAGTTCTGACGTTGTATCTGTGAGGCTGTGTGGTCCAGTGGTTAAAGAAAAGGGCTTGTAACCAGGAGGTCCCTGGTTTAAATCCCACCTCAGCCACTGACTCATTGTGTGACCCTGAGCAAGTCACTTAACCTCCTTGTGCTCCGTCTTTTGGGTGAGACGTAATTGTAAGTGACTCTGCAGCTAATGCATAGTTCACACACCCTAGTCTCTGTAAGTCACCTTGGATAAAGGCGTCTGCTAAATGAACAAATAATAAATAATAATAATAATAATTTCTGGAGTTTGCTTTCATCTATTTATTACTTTTAAACAGGGGTCGGCAACTTGTCTGTACACGGACAAGCATGTCCGTGGCAAGAGTTATCAGTATCCGTGGCAGTGAATACGTCTAACACACACATGCACGGAATTGTATATAACTTCTGTTTTGTTTGTCCATGGCCAAGATGTTTTTTAAATGTCTGTCACCACTCGACATGGTGCCGACCCCTGCTTTTTAACCACCTGCTTCAGTTTTCAAGAGCCCTTGTACCTCTTGTTAGAAGCTCAATTTTTGTTGACATTTTGACAACACCCTATGTCTGAAATGTTAATATCTGACAGTGTTAACTACAGCACTTGCTCTCAGTGTGCGTTTTACTGCCAACAGGGTACTTGGGGATACAGTTGGTACTGCTTTTGAGAGCGGCTATGCATTTTCGAAAAACAATGTAGGGATACAATGGTTGTCGTGTGTATATCAAAGTTATCTGGACCAAACCAGACACAAAAGCATGGTTGTTAGAGTAGATTGCTTTGGGACTCCCGAGTGGCGCATCTGGTAAAGGCACTCCGAGTGGAGTGCAGGATGCGTCCTATAGCCTGGAGGTCGCCGGTTTGAGTCCAGGCTATTCTATTGCCGACCGTAGATGGGAGCTCCCAGGAGACGGCGCACAATTGGCCGAGCGCCGACCTGGGGGTTAGGTCAGCCAGGGTTTCCACAGCGACCCCTGTAGTCTGGCCGGGCACCTGCGGGCTTGCCTGTAAGCTGCCCAGAACTGCGTTGTCCTCTGACACTGTAGCTCTGGGGTGGCTGCACGATGAGTCTGCAGTGTGAAAAAAAGCGGTCGGCTGACAGCACACACTTCGGAGGACAGCGTGTGTTCGTCTTTGCCGCTCCCGATTCAGCACGGGGGTGGTAGCGGTGAGCTGAGTCTAAAAATAATTGGCTATGCCAAATTGAGAGAAAATAATAAAATAAATGCCGATTGCTAAATTAAAAAAAATAAATAAAATAGATTGCCTAAAGAAATGGCCATGATGGGGAACTGGTAAATCCTGAGTGGTCAGGGGAAAAAAATGGTCCAACTGTACTAACTGGAAAAGTGACATAGCAATAAAACAAAATATATTAACTTTTTTTTTGGCTAAGAGGCCTAGCAAGTAAATATTTCAACTCACAAAGGTGCTTTTAATGTTTTTAAAAATCCAGGATTATATCAGGTTTTTACTGGAAGCCCCACATGATAACATTGACTGCTAGCTAGTAGAAATGTATCCATGGTTACTGTAACTCACAGTATCAAGACTGCTGGTTGCCATGTGCAGTAGGTGAGGCCTACAGATACTTTAGCTGGCCTTAAGCCAGTAGGGCTTCAGAAACACAGTGGGAGACATCAGTGTTAGATGTATACCTTTCAGTAAAACATATCATTAATGTGTGTGAAATTAGGCACTGATGTTTCATCTTTTCATATCTGAATGAAAATAGAGGAGTTAAGGCATGGAAAATCCACTGCCGGTGAAATAGAGAAATACATAGCTTTGGATTGTGGGCAGATAAATACTGTGGAGGGTGTTTATTTTCAGGAGAGGCTATATCTTTAGAACAACCCAGTGCCCTGCTGTTTCACAGTTGTTTCTTTCAGTATTAGTCCACACAGATGTTTAGTACTCTTCTATAACAACCTGGTTCACTTCCCTGGATTCTGCAGTCCTATTTCTGTCTTGCACTCTTGCTCTGTTTCTTTACATAACTAACTTTCAATAGACTAATCTCTACATACAACTGTCTGGCTGTACTGGCTGGTTTTTAAAAGGAATTTATACTTGTTTTCAAATTGGACAATAAAGATTGTCAAAATATTACATCAGTTACACAAGTCTATTCCTTAAGAATTCTGGAACTTTTTAATTAATTGATAGTGCTTATGGATGAATTTTCTACCATACTGGTAGTAACTGTTAGTATTTAAGTGCCCTGAGCCACAGGCGAGAGGAAACTGCTGAGTTTTTATTTATTTTTTATGACTGGATTAACCTGGCTCTGTTATTGTTTTTTTTTTTTTATTATTATTATTATTATTATTATTTCTGTCCTTGTTTGTTGAGTACCCTTAAAAATCATATACAAACCACAAACATCATTTATATTGCAAGAAAGGAAGTGTATTTTTTTTTTTTAAGTTGCCTTTTAACTTCATTTGCCATACATTGTTAGTGAATTGAAACGTCAAGCAGCTAGTTAAGCGAGCAGTCTGTGGAGTCTGAGCTTGTTATTACTGAAAAAGGAATGATAGATTGCATGCCATTCACAAATTAAGTAGTAGTGACGTTTAAATACATTTCATATGTTTTTTTAAAAAATTTGCTAATAAGTTTAGGCATACCTTTACATAAAACATAGCAGAACTAACTGTACATTATTAGTTATACAGTTAGACTCAGTCTTGGGTCAGTGTTTAAAATTCTTCCTAACTCTTGCCTTTTATTCAGGTTGAATCAGAAGAACCAGGACCAAGCCAAACATCTGAACCAGAATCGGCTGATGATAATGAAGTGTTTGGTATGTAATACAATTGTGCTTTAAAAACTGATACCGATAGTACATTGCACTGCAAATCCTTACCAAAGCATAAGTGTAGGAACTTTACTATCAATAAACTGCACTATTGTAAACATGGATTTTACTTTTATTTTTTATGTGATCTGGTACTTTAGTGAGTCCTAGGGGGTACTCATCCATAACTAAAAACACTCGATTCTAGTGGAAACATTTATTTTAAACCAAGTGCAACGCCGAATAACATTTTTATGGTATACCACTAGAAAGAAATAGCCCCTAATTGTAACTAATTCATTGCTGAAAGCACTTTGAAACCGAGTAATAACAAATCGATTTGAATACATACTGAGAGAATTTGCTCTGTCCCAGTCACCCTGATGGCTGTAGTTACCTGTGACCGGTGCGAGTGGTGTGGTGAATAAATTGATAATCCAAACAGTAGTTTCTCCCAATAAACGTCCGTGTTTATTAAATATAAACAAAAAGAAACACCTCTCTACCAGCAATGGTATTGGGGGGAACACGGCTGTCTTGCAGACCAAAAACAAACAAAACAAACAGTATTCAATAATCCCCAATCCACAGTCCCGTGCATGAAAATGTGCTCTTCAATCCGCAGGGGGGTGCTGGTGTCGTGAGGTGAGGGTAGTGCTCTGGTTAGTTGGGATGGCTCCGTGGCTGCAGCCCCTGACTCCTTACTCCGCTTCTATAAATCACAAACACAGGAAAATAGCACGCAACAAAAATAAACAAACTGCTCTGGCTGGTGGTTACGTTCTCAGTGCAAGACGGCGTACTGACGTAGCTGCTTCGCGATTTTGTACCCACAAAACTCCTCCCTGCAATCAACCCATCACCATGGTTTCTCCAATAGAGGGCCGTCCCACAGCTGATTGCAATGGAGTCGTTCCGGGTACTTTCAACTACACGCTCCCCCTAATATGGTCACCTTCCGGTTTCCACCTACCGTGTAGGTGGTTCATCTAGGAGGCAGCATACCACCATCCTTACACAGCACCCTTTCTGGTTGGGAGGGAGATTTACAACATTGATCCTTTTTCTCTTTACCACATTACCTAATAAGCAAATTACATTAGTGCTAGGTTTTAAATTGTGAATTACAGAAAAAAAAATTGACAGAGGACTGTGAATTATTAACCTATGGGGAAAATATTGGAGGTAGGTGACATTTATAGATGGCAATTAAACGCCCGGATTCATGGTGTGAAGGTATAAGTTTTTTCTTGCAAGTACATTGTTCTGACCTGAACAGTTCACAAAAACAGGCACATCCAAGAAACAGCTATAAAAATTGATTTAAAAAAGGCATCTACAAAAAAGGATCAGCCTTATAAAGATGTGATCTTGAAATAGGCAAATTAAACAAGACACAATTGTGACTAATTTGGACCTCCATTTTTATGTGTTAACTAGTTTTGAAAAGATTAGTACCAGCTGTGTCTTGTTCAAGGTTAACCATATACAACTCACCCTTACAATCTATCACTGTACCTTTTATATTTGTAACAAAGGGCATGTACAGTGCCTATAGAAAGTCTACACCCCCTTTCAAAATGTTCACCTTTTGTTGTCTAATATCCTGGAATTAAAATGCATTAAAATATTCATTTTTCATCTACACATCCTACCCCACAACTTCCAAGTGAAAAAAGTATTCTCGAAATTTGTAGAAAATTAATTAAAAATAAAAACTGAAATAGCTTGGTTGGATAAGTGTCCACCCCCCTTGTAAAAACAATCCTAAATTAGCTCAGATGTAACCAATCGCTTCAAAATCACACACCAAGTTAAGTGGCCTCCACCTGTGTTAAATTGTAGTGATTCACATGATTTCAGGATAAATTCATTAGTTCCTGTAGGGTAGTGCATTTCAAAGCAAAGACAACCATGAGCACCTAGGCGCTTTCAAAAGAACTCTGGGACAAAGTTGTTGAAGGCACAGATCAGGGGATTGGAGCACAGTCAAGACGATTATTAAGAAGTGGAAGGTGTATGGCACCACCAAGACCCTGCCTAGATCAAGCCGTCCCTCCAAACTGGATGACCGAGCAAGAAGGAGACTGATCAGAGTTGCTACCAAGAGGCCAATGGCAACTTTGCAAGAGCTACAGGCTTTTATGGCCAAGACTGGTCAAAGTGTGCATGTGACAACAATATCCCAAGCACTCTACAAATCTGGCCTGTATGGTAGGGGGGCAAGAAAGAAGCCATTACTCAAGAAAGCCTACCTTTAATCCCATTTTGAAGTATGCAAAAAAACACTCAGGAGATTCTGTAGCCATGTGGCAAAAAGTTTTATGGTCTGACGAAACTAAAATGGAACTTTTTGGCCTAAATGCAAAGCGTTATGTTTGGCGCAAACCCAACACAGCGCATCACCCAAAGAACACCATCCCTACTGTGAAGCATGGTAGTGGCAGCATCATGTTATGGGGATGTTTCTCATCGGCAGGGACTGGGACACTTGTCAGGATAGAAGGGAAAAAGAATGGAGCAAAGTACAGAGAAGTCCTTGAGGAAAACCTGCTGCCCTCTGCAAGAAAGCTGAAACTGGGATGGAAGTTCACCTTTCAGCATGACAA
The DNA here is from genome assembly GCA_030684275.1 of Acipenser oxyrinchus oxyrinchus. Taxonomy (NCBI): domain Eukaryota; kingdom Metazoa; phylum Chordata; class Actinopteri; order Acipenseriformes; family Acipenseridae; genus Acipenser; species Acipenser oxyrinchus. Next base: position 24,004,866 of record CM060249.1, on the reverse strand, counting down.
CGACCTAAAGCACACAGCCAAAGCTACACTGGAGTGGCTAAGGAACAAAAAGGTAAATGTCCTTGAGTGGCCCAGTCAGAGCCCTGACCTAAATCCATTCGAAAATTTGTGGCATGACTTGAAGATTGCTGTCTATCAACGCTCCCCAAGGAACTTGACAGAGCTCGAACAGTTTTGTAAAGAAGAATGGTCAAATTTTGCCAAATCTAGGTGTGCAAAGTTGGTAGAGACCTATCCCAACAGACTCAGAGCTATAATTGCTGCCAAAGGTGCTTCCACCAAGTATTAACTCAGTGGGGTGGAGACTTATCCAATTATGATCTTTCAGTTTTGTATTTTTAATACATAATTTTTTCTCAATAAAAACTTTTTTTCCCCTTAACAGTGTGGAGTATGGTGTGTAGATAAGTGGAAAAAAATCCTCATTTAAATGCATGAAACTCTGAGGCACTCACACCACAAAATGTGAAAAAGGTTCAAGGGGGTGTAGACTTTCTATAGGCACTGTAAATCTGCCATTTGCACAAAGCCTTTGTCAGCTAGTTAATTTGGTTGATTAATTCACCTGCTAGGACTTTATTTGGTATTACTTTTGTGTCAACCAACAATAAAAGCTCTGACCTGCATTTCTTCTTGCCTGTTGGACACCTGCTCTGTAATGCTGCTTAGCTATGCTGTAGTAGTTGCTTACAGCATAATTCACTGTTGAAACCACAGCCCTGTATCTCTCGAGTCCACATTTATTACAATCCCAAGAAAGGGGAAAAGTCCTTTGGGCCATTTTTTCTCAGATCTCAAATTATTTTTCAGTTACAGACACTACAAAAGTGCAGGTTCATAATGCCAACCTGACAACCTGCATAATCAGTAAAGTTAAACATTAGAAACTGTCTCAAGTAATTGTATGAATTTTTATATACAAGGGAAGTGAATTTAGACTGATGTGAAGAAAGAAATAAAGAGAGTGAAAGCACATTGAGTTTATATGGTGAAGGCCAATGAGCTTTTTGTAAGTCACACAGACCTCAGTTCAGGGTCGAGGTAACCATAACTCATCTTAATTATCTATCAACGTACTTTTTTTTTTTTTTTTTTTTTTTAATTTAGTCGTTGCCAATTAGTTTTTTGTTTTTTTTAATTATTTTCTCCCCAATTTGAAATGCCCAATTATTTTTAGGCTCAGCTCACCGCTACCACCCCTGCGCTGACTCGGGAGGGGCAAAGATGAACACATGCTGTCCTCCGAAGCATGTGCCGTCAGCCGCCCGCTTCTTTACACTCTGTAAACTCACCGTGCAGCTGCCCCAGAGCTACAGCGTCGGAGGACAACTTACAGGCAAGCCCGCAGGCGCCCGGCCAGATTACAGGGGTCGCTGGTGCACGGTGAGCCGAGGACACCCTGGCCGACCTAACCCTCCCTCCCCGGACGACCTTTCGGCCAATTGAGCGCCGCCCCCTGGGAACTCCCGTCCACGGTCGGCTGTAGAATAGCCTGGACTCGAACCGGCAACGTCCAGGCTATAAAGCGCATCCTGCACTCTAGCGAGTGCTTTTACTGGATGCGCCACTCGGGAGCCCCATCAGCGTACATTTTTATTTTAACAAAGGAAAGGATATGTAAATCTGTTATTTACATGGCACGAATCCTGCACCCTTTTGTAGAAAGGTTCAAATTCTTTATCTCTTTCATCCTGGTTCTTGTTTTGGTGATTCATTATTAAGAGAAGTGGAAATGTGTGCATTTTAAGTTCACCATTGATATGTATAATTATTACAATAACATGTGTCATGCATGTCTTTTAATCTTAAAATAAATGCATACATTAATAAATAAATAAAATGTGCTTGTTTTTACTACTAAAGGGCACTTCAGTTAATTGAATAACAATTTTGAATAACTAAAGCTACAGTACTTTTTGTTAGATTTAATTTCAACTGGTCAGATTTATTTAAAAGCAGATACATGGTTTTATTATTTCGTATTTAGTTAAAATCCATCATAATGGAAGTAGATTATGATGGATTTTAGTTTTTTGTTTTAGCTTTTTGTCTGTACAGTTCATCTGGAAAAAAAAAAACAGTTAAAGTGAGATTGGTTTGGGCTCTAGTGTTGCTTAATGAATTATACAAGTTTAACATGCTATACTTTGCTGGGAAATGTAAGATTTCTGAAATAATAGTTTATGGAATTTGATAGTTATTTGACTTTGTTTTGACTCTGATTAAGGGGTTATTTGTATAATGTATCATTTTAGAATTATCACACAGCTTTGGTCGGATTTCTTGAAACAAAGGCTTAAGGAAGCTTGAGGCATTTTTTATTGAAAGATGGTAGCAGCTTGTTCTAACACAATTTATTGCAGTTTAGGTAGACAGAACCACTCGCCCGAGATTCACAAAGCAATAGTGAATTTAGTGCTGTATAATGGAGTTTCTGCTGTATTTTTTTTTGTTAGTTTAATATAAGTCTTGATAAAACTACATTTTAGTGCAGGGTTAATTAAGAAAATCAAGAACTGGCCTCTCACTGTTTATTTTTAGCCTCCTTCAATCAGGGTGCTAAGGTCAGGGATTTTATAATTTTTTTTGTTTGTTTCATTTTATTTTATCAGGTTTTTCCCCAAGCCTTAGTTTAAATTCTCTTTGATCATCCTTTGTCTTCCTGTGCAATGACAGGCCCAGCAGCTCACCCCGAAGTTATTTGCATCTGTTCTAGTAGCCAGCATTTCAGTTGGCAGCTACATACTGTAAACCAATGCATCTCTTTTACTGTCTCTGTGGTGATGTTATAATTTCTGACTTACTCTTTGCAGTGAAACTTGATCAATACCATCAGTCAATCAACTTCCAGCTCTAGCGGGCTTCTATCAGACAGTATATTCCTGCTGGGATGTCGCAGCATCAACAGTGTGAATCAAACTTCAAAGTCAATCCGCACAAGTGCTGGCTTTTTCATTTTGACTTGCTGTAATGAAAGCTCAGTTCACATCTATTGGACAGCAAATACTAAATAAAGACACAGTTCGTCCAAATGTATGTTATTATCCACCAAAATCAGCCAATCAATACTTTGCACCAACAGAAGCAATCAGTCCTGTATCCGCAACTGCCAAATCAGCCAATCACAACCTGTCAGCTTCGGTGGAGCTCAACATCTTTCAACAATAACAAACTAATGGAGCAATGACACTGGACAATTCAGTATTATTGCTCCATTGATAAGAACATAAGAAAGTTTACCAACGAGAGGAGGCCATTTGGCCCGCCTTGCCCATTTGGTTGTTAGTAGCTTTTTGATCCCAGAATCTCATCAAGCAGCTTCTTGAAGGATTCCAGGGTGTCAGCTTCAACAACATTACTGGGGAGTTGGTTCCAGACTCTCACAATTCTCTGTGTAAAAAAGTGCCCCCTATTTTTTGTTCTGAATGCCCCTTTATCTAATCTCCGTTTGTGACCCCTGGTCCTTGTTTCTTTTTTCAGGTCGAAAAAGTCCTTTGGGTCGACATTGTCAATACCTTTTAGAATTTTGAATGCTTGAATCAGATTGCCGCCTAGTCTTCTTTGTTCAAGACTGAATAGATTCAATTCTCTTGATTTAAATTCAACACTTTTCACTATATATCCCAGCATCTTGTTGGCCTTTTTTATAGCTTCCCCACATTGTTTAGATGAAGACAGTTCTGAGTCAACATAAACTCCTAGGTCTTTTTCATAGATTCCTTCTTCAATTTCAGTATCTCCCATATGATATTTATAATGCACATTTTTATTGTCTGCGTGCAGTACCTTACACTTTTCTCTATTAAATGTCATTTGCCATGTGTCTGCCCAGTTCTGAATGCTATCTAGATCACTTTGAATTACCTTTGCTGCTGCAACAGTGTTTGCTACTCCTCCTATTTTTGTATCATCTGCAAATTTAAAAAGTCTGCTTACTATACCAGAATCTAAGTCATTAATGTAGATTAGGAATAGCAGAGGACCTAATACTGATCCCTGTGGTACTCCACTGGTTACCTCGCTCCATTTTGAGGTTTCTCCTCTAATCAGTACTTTCTGTTTTCTACATGTTAACCATTCCCTAATCCATGTGCATGCATTTTCCTGAATCCCTACTGTGTTCAGTTTGAGAATTAATTTTTTATGCAGAACTTTGTCAAAAGCTTTCTAGAAATCTAAATAAACCATGTTGCAGTTATCCATTGTCGATGTTGCATCCTCAAAAAAGTAAAGAAGGTTAGTTAGACACGATCTGCTAAAACCATGCTGACCTGTCTCCCAGGATACCGTTACAGGGGTGGACAAATCTCTACTAGGTGTGGAAGACCGATGGGCTACCAAAAGGTAAACTATGGTAGCCCACAATAAATTTTGGTAGCCCACATTTTTCAGTAGATAAATATTTCCATATTACGCTTGCAGGTGTCGTCTGTGCAGCTTATTTTTCGTGGCTTGGAGAAAAAAACAGCCATGGCCTTCTGATAATCATATTCGGAACTGAAAGTCAGTAAACCTCCAGGCTGTGTTTCAAACATAATTCATAATTCATGCAAGCAAACTGAAAACTGATCATTGGAGGAAGTGTCAAAATAAGTGGAAATACTCTCCCCTATGGATTATTAACAGCATTATACTTCTTCATTGGTAATTTACGCTGTTCACATTGTATAATCGTTAGTTACACAAAGCATTTCCTTTAGCGTTACAAATCTGTCAACCTATTATTTATTTTTTAAAGGTTGTAAACGTACCATGGTCTGGGTAGTACAGCCATTTACTGCAGTTCAATGTAAAACATCAACTGTTGACTTTCTGTGAATGGATGGAGTAACATCAACATTTGCACTGACTTTAAAAGTACAACCAGGTATCCTTGTTTTGAATTACTTACAGGTTATTGAATAAACAAAGTAACTTGACTTAGTTTCATCTGATGTCAGTACTTGATGGCTAGTTGTAATTAGTAATGTTAAACTATTGTAATGTTGGAATGAATTTTCTATTGTTTTGGCCAAGTTACAATATTTACACTCTTACTGTGCTGCAAGCGACCCCTGTAGTCTGGCCGGGCACCTGCGGGCTTGCCTATAAGCTGCCCGAGAGCTGCGTTGTCCTCCAACGCTGTAGCTCTTGGGTGGCTGCATGGTGAGTCCGCAGTGTGAAAAAGCGTCGGCTGACAGCACACGCCGGAAGACAGTGTGTGTTCGTCTTCGCCCTCCCGAGTCACCGCATGGGTGGTAGCGGTGAGCTGAGCCTTGGGGCGAAAATAATAAAAAAATAATTGGCAACTAAATTTATTTAAAAAAAAGATTATTTTATAAATATTATTTGTTAGAATTAAACAGATGTAGAATATTTAGGATGCTATATGATAGGTGTTATTTTATTCTGAATACACTGCAGCAAAAATTATTATTTGGTGGTTTGCGCTATATTATGCGACTGTTGCTTTAATTGGAAGAGATACGCACTGCTCATTGAGTTCTGTATTTTAATTCAGTAAACAAAAGGAAATTGGGTATTGAATGAAGAAATCTCGTCTTGGACATTGTTTGTACACTTTGTGAACCCGGCTGAACTTTACCGGCTTACACTGTTATGCTGTCTGCTTGTACGCATGCATTTGCCTTTTATTCTTGGTAGCATAAGGGACCAGAGTTCGGGTAATCGAATACACAAAAATGGTGCACCCTGTGTATTCAAATAGGAAACTATTCGAAATTCCCATCCCTAATCCTAATAATAAACACTATTAAAACAATATTCATAATACAAAATAATAACAATCCTTCTCAGAGCGTTGTAAACGTGTAGCCTCTCCCAAGTCGGCGCCAATCTTGCTGAGTGATACAGACGAGTCCTGGAAAAATTGTGAATGGCATTTTTGACCTGAACACATCGCATCCCAAATCAAAAGGTTTGATACGATCGCGTATCTGGGTATCCATCGGGACATCTTAATGAGAGACTGGATTTGATGTAAACGAAATGTTGAATTCACAACAAATAAAGCTGCTGTTTTATCTGCAAGTCTGGGAAACTGACGCCAAACAAGGCAGAACGTTTCTTTTTTTTCACTGTCATAATGAAGCCAGATGAAGCCTCCATTCTAAATATTCGTCTTCATTTTTATTTTTCATAATTACTTTATGATTTATTGATTTCACCGCTTTCTTTATGGCTTATTGGTTGCTTAGTTGTAGAAAATCTGACTTGTAAAAAATTTGCCATGTCACAGGAACGAGTACCAACACAGCACTTCGGTATGCAGTCTCAGATTCCGACTGTACAACAAATATGACGTGCAACGGGAAAGTTAGGATTAGTTCGTAGTTATGTTTTTAAAAAATGGTTTGTAAATTAATTTTCAGCTTTTTGGCACACTCGCCCATTTTCCTGGATTCATAAAACGGAAGCCATGTGCACTATATATATTATACTGGTTAAATGTAACCAGCCCAGTCAGGCCTGTGGTGCTTGTGGGGAGGCGAGACGAGGCGAAGCGAGACTGCGCAGGAGCCTTGCAGAGCCTGTTCAGCTAAAACAGACCTGAAAACTAACTTCACGCACGCAATTATGATTTATTTTTTTTCCAATTTTGTAGGCCCGGCGGCTGCCTTATTTGACCCAGCGAGCCACTGGGCCTGTAGAATGGTAGGGGAACCACTGGAATTATGTTTGACCGCATCATTTGCATTATTTTCCCAGTCTTGATCTGTCCTGGGGACTCGGAGTCTGGGTTTTTGATCCAACCAATATCTCATTATTAGTTTTAAAATATTCACTGCGTAACAAATTAAAACAATCATGTTCTGGGTCCTAAATGGACTGTGGGAATTTATTATTATTATTATTTGTTTATTTAGCAGACGCCTTTATCCAAGGCGACTTACAGAGACTAGGGTGTGTGAACTTTGCATCAGCTGCAGAGTCACTTACAATTACGCCTCACCCGAAAGACGGAGCACAAGGAGGTTAAGTGACTTGCTCAGGGTCACACAATGAGTCAGTGGCTGAGGTGGGATTTGAACCGGGGACCACCTGGTTACAAGTGCTTTTCTTTAACCACTGGACCACACAGCCTCCTTTATTGTACACTTGTAGCCCCACCTTTTACCAGTCTTCATTAGCGAAACCATTTCATACCGTTTACTTTTATATTTTTAAATATTCATAAAAATATCAATAAAACACATAAATATAAGGATTAGTTTTTTTTTCTTCTTTACCCTGTGCACTCACACTCACAGTATCCACTGCGCATTATCAGTATCTAAACTCTGCAAGTGTTGCATTTGTTTTCAAGACGTATTATTTTTATATAATCAATATACAGTAGTACCGTACAAATAAACTTGGTAGCCTAAACATGTACACAGAATATAAACATGAGCACGGCTTTCTGCTAACTTAATAAAAACAACAATAATGTCAGGGTATACATTTCAAATAGTGCAAATGCATTGCACACTTTATAAAGACATTACCATGTGAGGGGGCTCCCTCACAATACCATTAGCTAATTGTTCAGTTGGAAATAAAAAATAAAATAAGGCACCTTTATTAACTTTCTACTGTGCTTGAGCTGCAGTGTCCCTGCACCTCGGTAACACTGATAGCCACTGAGGGTCCAGTGTTCTCTCCTGTTTATTAATTTGTTATATATATATATATATATATATCTCAGCCATAACTCCAGTAAAATATAGTAGCCAACTGTATACTTGCAATCACTATATATTAAAACAGCAAATATATTAAATGGTTACTTTGCACCTCTAGTACTACATTTTTAAAAAACAGCCATCGTTTTTCCATGGATGTTTTCTCTATTTTACTCCAATCTACACTACCGGTCAAAAGTTTTAGAACACCCCCATTTTTCCAGTTTTTATTGAAATTTAAGCATGTTTAATGTCTCAATGTACTCTGAAATTAAAGCATAGAACAAATAAACAATTGGAGATAAAAAAGAAATCATGGAATCGTTTTGTTTAACAAAATTTAATCTAAATTTTTGACTCATCAAAGTAGCCACCTTTTGCAGATATAACAGACAAACACACTTGTGGCATTCTTTCTAAATGGAAATCAAATATTGTTCGGAAAGTTCTTCCCAACACTGTTGCAGAAGTTCCCACAAATGTGTTGCACTTGTAGGTTGCTTTGCTTTCACCCTTCTGTCCAGTTCATCCCAAACCAGCTCGATGGGGTTTAAGTCTGGAGACTGTGCTGGCCATTCCATGATTTGAAGCCTACCGTCTTGTTCTTTTCTTCTAAGGTAGTTCTGACATAGCCTGGAGGTATGTTTTGGGTCATTATCTTGCTGTAGGATTAACCCCTGACCAACTAGGCGTAAACCAGAGGGTATTGCATGGCGTTGCAAAATGCTGTGGTAGCCGTTTTGGTTCAGGGTGCCACTCACTCTGTGCAAGTCGCCGACTCTGGATCCAGCAAAAGAGCCCCAGACCACCACGCTTCCTCCACCATGTTTGACAGTTGGTGTCACACACCGAGGAACCATCCTTTCACCTACTCGACGGCGTACAAAAACCCTGCGTGATGAACCGAAGATTTCAAATTTTGATTCATCGGTCCATAAGACCTTCTTCCAGTCTTCAGTAGTCCACTGGCAGTGCTTCATGGCCCAGGCAAGCCTCTTTTTCTTATTTTGCCATCTTAGCAATGGCTTTCTTACTGCCACTCGACATGTCAAACCTGCAGCTCAAAGTCTTCTCTTCACAGTTGCTCACTTCGACCAGTGTTAAGCTGTGCTTGAAGCTGTTGTCCTGTGAGCCGCCTATCACGCAAGCTGTTGACTCTCAGAAAATTGTCTTCTGATTCTGTTGTGGCTTTGGGTCTGCCAGACCTCTTCCTGTCAGAGTTTCCTCCAGTTTCCAAGTGCCTTTTGATGGTGTAGGAAACTGTACTCACTGACACCTTGGCTTTCTTTGCAATTTCTCTAAAGGAAAGACCTACACTTTTAAGGGTTATAATAGTCTGTCTGTCTTCCTTTGTTAATTGCCTTTTTCTCGCCATTATGATAGCAATATACTACTTCCTGCAGTACAATACTGTCCAAATAATGCTAAAGAGGGTGTAGTAACACAGTCTGTTCCAACACTGCTTTTATACAGACAGAGGGTTTGTAAGTAATCAACAAAAGTTGGGACACCTGTAGGAATTGTTAGCATCAACTTTCAAGGCTTAATTTACTTCATTGCTGCAGAACAGCTGTAAGTTGTTAACCCATTACTTGTTCCCTGAAAAAGGCCTTTTTGTATAACTCTGAAATGTACATTATTTTTCAGTTTTTGGTAACCTAAACTTTTTTTTTAACCTCTGGCAGTTTACCGCTTACCTTTGTACCATTTCAGGTTATTCACTGGACTTGAACTGCTTAAATTTCAATAAAAACTGGAAAAATGGGGGTGTTCTAAAATTTTTGACCGGTAGTGTACTTCTGTTAGTCTCTGTTTCATTCCTTCATAGTTTGCATTCATAAAATTGTAAACCTTAGCTTTATTCATTACTTTTGGGGTTTTAAAAAGCACTTCTATATGTATTCAATATTTACTAACTCTATGTCCCTGAGGGTGCCGTGCACCCAGCCTTGGAAGTTGCCTTACCACAACGCAGTCTCACCTAACTGTGGCGGTGACTTCACTACGACGAGGTCCTCGTCTTGCTGCTGGCTTGGTCCTAACTGTGGGTGGCGCTCCAAGAAGTCAGGCGACATCACTACAGGTAGCCTGGCTCCCGCCCCGTGAAAGGGGAATTAGAGACAAACCTTATGTAGTTATGCAGCGCCCGTTCTTGTAAAAATGACCAGTGCCCTTGGAGTTGCCATGATGTTGCATTGATTGTACTAAGTACAGCCTTCTCTGGTGGTGTTAAAAACACCAGTGGAATAGCCACCACCAGTGCAAACAGGTCCTCTATGGAGATGTGCTGCTTTCTTTAACCTCGCGTCTTTCGTCCTGTCCCGTCACCTCGTTTGCAATCCAAGACACTTAATATTACATAAGACAGCATTGACAAGTTTTATAATCTCTGTCTACTTTTTCTCATTTTTATTGATGCACTTTTTTGCAAATAATTTCTCTGCATTTGCCACAACCTTTCTCTAAGACTATTACGTTTTTGAATGGAGAATTCTGGCTTTGTTTGCCATACTGTCAGTTCTGTTGACGGAATGGGACAAGTTTACGTCAATACAAAATTGCATTGGTTATTGGAAACACTGTGATTTTTCCATCAGTAACATTTCAGTAAAACAGAATCAGACAAAAAAAAACAACGTAATGATGATTTGGAGTAAATAGCTTTAAGAATCTAGCCCACGTTCTTATCCTGGTTAAATAAAAAAGAACTGAATTGAATACAAAATTTGTTGGAATACAGTAAAAAAAACAGCAGCATCTGACAATCAGACCTTGACCTGGCAGTCTCTTCATGTTCATAGTTAAGAGGTTTGGCTTTCTTTCTAATGGTGGCAGTGGCACAAATTGGCAATAATTGCTGAGGATTCTCATCCTACCATATGTCGCTGCAGTCTTTCAACTGTGAGATTAATTTAAAACATGTTTTTTAGGTTTTCCGTCACTCCATCTTGAGTGGCTCATTTGGAATGCAGCCATCTAGCTGTTTGTCTGTGCTCCTATCCCCCAGGTGTCTAGGCAAGACATTAGTTCAAATTAAGTACACATTGAGGCGAACATGACTGCTGAAGAGCAGTTTGTCATGCTGGGCAGAGTGAATCGTGGATGTTTGTTAAATGCTTTGTCAGTGCAGAGCCAGACAGCAGACCGGATTGCTGCTTGAATGCTAGGTGGTATGGTTCTCTGGTTGTTAATAATGTGAGAGGTACCCAAGCTTTCTTACTGTAGCAGGAGATGAAACACAAAGGCTCGGTCCCTATCAATAGTTTATAAAGTGTTGTCCATGAACTAATTTCAATTCACATAACCTTTCTTAACCTAATGTTACAATAGTGCTGATGGAACTTGCAAAAGGCTGGAATGGTTGGGTAGAATGGTACTGTGGTATCTTTACATAACTGTGGTTTTAACCCATACAGTTAATTTAATGATCAGATTACCATGGTACCAGATCTGTACCAGTGTGCTTCTGTATCAGTGCCACCATGCAATATGTCTTACTCAACTTGACTATTCACCTGTTACCACTGATAATTCTGTGCGCTAATGGTTCTGATGAAGTTTAATGGTATTATACCCAAGTGGTATATTTGAAACTTTTCTGTAAGGGCTTACAGGTTATATGAAACTGAAACAAGGGGAAATTGGGGTTAACTAGTGGATAGCTTTGTATGGGTAGTTAAATATATAATTGTATGTATTTCTTTATGAGGGGGAAAACCCCTACCCTTGCACAACAATCTAGAAAATATGTTATTTTGCAAGTGATGACTTGGTCAGAACAGAAATTATGTGGATGACTTGGTCAGAACAGAAATTATGTGGACAAGTCATTGTCACTATATTAGCTTGCCACAATATTAACAATTTTACTTTGAAAGTTAGACTAGAGGAAATAAGCTATTCCAGAAGTACATGCAAGGTGACACTGTGCATGGAGAATGCTGAACCGCCACAGTGTAGACATTGTGGGTAAACAGACAAAGAAATCACCATTTATATATAAGTTCTCCTTAGACCTATTGGATCATTTATCATTTCCATAAGTTTGTGGGACATGGGAAAACATACAATTTTTGCTTGTTTTTTTTTTATTGTCCTTGGCAAAAAGCATTAGAGGTGTTATATACAATGGCATCAGAGTGACAGATACATCAAGATGGCAGCAGTTTTACTTTCTGTTCTCTAATTTCAATGTATTAGCTTGGAAACAAACATGAAATACTGGAACCCACTTTTATAGCCGATACAAGTAACCCTCTTTCTATCCAATGAACCGTCAGAAAGTTTAAATAAAATAAACTTTCCATTCACAAGTCTTTCAGTTTGAGTGCTTTGCTACATAATGCGGTTCCGTGACTAATTTTATATTCAAACAATGACTATTGAATCCAGGCAGACACGCGAGTGTATTAAAATGGTCCTGCAGAAAATTAATTACATTGTGCTAAGAGGGAGAAGTCAGAGGAGTGTGATTAACATGCGTTAAAAAATGTATCTCCCAAAAAATTTACTAATTGTTAGCCCGAATGGAAATCGAACATACTTAAAAAAGGGCTGCCTTTTTAAAATTCAGTTATATTCTGGCACAAGCTGTGCAAATATAATGAATCACAAAAAGTTGAATTTATTTTAAATACGCTTTTAAAAGTTAAATACAGTACAAAAAACTAAAATTAAAGCTTTTTTCATTAATTTGCTTTTAAATTACCTTTTAAAATCACAAACTACAACACAATGTACTCTTTATGCAACATAGAAAGCATATACAAGCCATGTACATTATTTCACTTGGGTTGAGATACAGTATATAAGGGGGTTTAATCCTAACATTTTCTTTTTAAAGTGTTAATCAGATTATTTTAAGGTATTATAACCTTACAAGTGGCTGTAAATGTTTACATCTGTATAATCTACAGGGGTTTACAGCCTTGATATGTACAGTTGTTATGCAAAGTCTGTAAGATAATAAGATGACACATGCCACCAGTAAATAATAAACACAAACATTTCATCGACCTTGACCCAGAACAGCTGTACAAATCAACAGGCAAAATCAGTAGGTCAAAGTGACATCCATATTTTCAATTATGGTTATTTATGAGAAGAAAACATGTATTAAAATTCAAGAAAATGTTGCAACAGTGAAAACAACTTTGAGGGATATATATACAAAGTATGCAATGGCTTTTAGGTTTTCTGTTATAGAGAGAGAGAGCTTCATAAAAAGCCATGGAATTATATTTTCCATAAAGCTAGATAGTTCAGAATTGTGGCCTGTTCAGAATTTATTTACCCAGAATAGATTCTTAATTTCAATGTATTAGCTTGGAAACAAACATGAAAAAGTTGTGAAGCATGGGTTAAGCTTATAAACTGCTGCACTATCGTGGCATACTTCACCTTAACTGTACTAAGTAATTATTTTATCATATCAAGAAATACTTGCAAAAAGGGATTCACATACCACCAGTATCCATGAAGATACCAACCCTGTATTATCCTTTGCTAAGGATATAGTGAGGCACCTCTACATCCATATGTCACAATTTCAAGTTTTATAAAACATTGCTTATCCAATTGTGATGAAACTTGGTAGGGACGTTATTTTTCTGAAGTTATTTAGGGTGTCAGAATCTGTTGATATACCTGTACAGTACAGATATGGAGTACCTTACTGCAGTGATTCTGTAACATGCCAAAGGGCAATGATATAAAACACACATCTTGACTTCTTTACTTTGTAAAGGTGTACTCCAGAGTTTATAAATGAGTGTTTATAATTGTGAATAGCCTGCTAATGGTTCTGCAAAGGTTGCTTCAGCAAAAACACCAGTAATAAACCAGATTAACTGCCTTTACAATCTGGCTCCTGGAGTGCTGGCCCAGAAATTTCACAGTCCTTGTATTTTACTGATAATAACAGGTGTCACCTGTGGTGATTATTTCGCACAAAAAAGAGAGAAGTGCGCATTCATTCATGTCTGAAATCAGTCTGGTCTATTTATCTCTCAATGAGGTTGCTGGCTGTGTTTAATTGGAAATCATTCTGGTAGAAAACCAGACTGGCTCAGAGTAATGCAGTAAAAAAAAGCCTGGGGGTAAAGGGGCTTTCTATCTCAACTGTGTAAGTGCATTGTGTTGGAGTAGGTAGGAATAATGTTGCACATTTTTTTTTTTTTAATTACACTAATTAATCGTGCAGCTTCAGGAATAGGTAAGTGATACTCCTTGTGTAATTCATCAATTACCTTTGTTGGAGGAGTCAGCATTGATTGGCTTTATTGAAATCTACCTCCCCTTACTGTATTAAAAGCTTATATGAAACGCCTCTTGCATTGCTTTTTCTGGCAGTAGCTACCACTAACTGGTACAAGCACTGGTACTGTTTAAGCAAATCACTAGAGTTGCTGCTCAAAGGCGGATATTGTTGAAGGGGTCATCTATCACTGCTGCTGTTTTCTACAGTTTGACACCATTGTTCTTGGCAATACATTGTCACTCCCAGTGCAGTAGGTTTCATGGCTTTAGAGAATATAGGCTTTTCTCCTCACACTCTCTATCCAAGCGCCTTAAAGTGAAACTAGCCTACTTATCTAATTATATTTCACTTTAAGGGGTTATATTTAAGGTATATTTCAGTAAAACTCATTACTCATTTAAAAAAAAAGATGATTATCTCTTAATCAGTTTAGTAGTTGTTTCCATTTACAAGAAGTTGGAAGCTGTAATGATCAGCACTAACAGTTTTATACTGATCATGCAAGAGACTAACACTGTTTCAAGAAAAAAAACCCTCAAAACTCTTAAAGTCCCTTTATTGTAATTTGACAAAAGTCAAGTGGTTATTGCCTACATTATGGGCCTAAAAGACCCAATTTTCCCATGTAATCAATGAGGGCTTGCATCACACTTTCATCAAGAAATGTGCACCTATTGCGTTTTATTTCAAAAGTGTCAGTCCTTCCATGTAAAGAAAGTGCTCAGGGGATAAAGGATCAACATACCTGAGTTGGCATGTTTCTATTGATATTTGGCAAAATCTCTAGCAGCAAAGTGAACATAATACTATGTTATTAATGTCATGGTAATCGATGGCTGCAATTTGGCTTGTGTGCAGCCAAACCCATAGAGGGCTTTTATCAAAAACAATATCCTTAATCGTACGCTTACGAAATAAACCCAAAACCATGTCAGTTAAACTAAACCGTGAAGGAAAGAACATGAGCTCTGCAAGTTAAGAATCAGGCAGCAGTGAAAAAAGTGAACTGTGTTGTAAAAAAAACCAATGCATTGTATGTTAACTGTAAATAAAATATATGCAGCTACTAAACAAAAAGAAACATTATTTGTCAAGCTGGTGGGTGCTTTTGGAAACTTGCTGCTCTTAGATGAGATTTTTAGCCACTGTGGGTTGCTTGGACTTTTGCCACATATTTCTCATGGTTTTAGAATTTCGCCCATTTTTAGTCCCACTAGCTTTATCCATGGGCTTTTTTGTTTTCCTTCAAGTACCTTCTGATCCTCGGTGAAAAGTCAGAATGCCAAAAGTATTTTCAAAACAAGAAGGACATGCTGTGGGGCAGTCCCACTCACTGCATTCTTTTACTCTGTGCTGTCACTGTGGGTGCTGTGCTACTCCTTACATGTAAATAGGCAGATTGTACATGATCTCATACTGCATGCAGCACCAACAGTGTTTAAAGGCTTGTGGCAAAGTGGCTGAGTGGAAACAGGTGCAGGAGTGTGGTGCGGTAATTAAACAGACAGAGCATCGTAATCCAGTTTGGAAAAGTGAATCTTTATTTTATATTCCAGGTCTGGTAACCTAAACAATAATCCCCCGGCAATACACAATACACAATACAATATACTGCACAGGGTAAACAATACCGGGATTGCAGTCCCAACTAATAAGCATAATATCTGACCCACAATAATACACACATGGTCACCAGTCCTGGGTGCGTTCAGTAGTGCTCGTGGTAGGTGATACAGTTCATTTAGTGACTATTGATGAAGTGCTGTTTCCGGCTTAGTACTGGCCCTTGGCGACAGCTCCGGAACTGTGTTAGCTGTCTGGTAATGTGCAAGACAAGACAAAACAATTACAAGACAAAACAAACAAAACACTCACAGTACTTTTTACTATGGAACGGGGTCTCTCACAGTCCTTCTCAGTTCATAAACACAAACCTGTGCGAAGGAACAGATTACGATTCTCTGTCCTCTTTTATGCTGTCACACATGACCCCTTGGTAAATGAGTGCAACCGCCTCTCCAATCTGCGGCTGCCACGTCATTTCCCTTCCGGGTCAATGCGTTATTACAACAGCTGGCCGACTTCCCTTGAACCCTGGAAAAGAACTATCAGGCCAGTCGGTCCAGGGAACTCTGTTTTCACTGCTTAGCGCCCTCACAGGTCAGGAGGGAGATTTACCACCAAGAATCATTGTATTTCTGTCACAAGGCTACATTTTAAAACTTCCTAAAAATATATTGATTGTGTAACATTTTGTAAGCCCTTGCTTTGGTCAGCAGTGCTTAATACCTATGTTGTGTGTATTTGAGATTCCATTACAATTACAGAGACCATTAGCTTCAGTGCCTGACAGAAAGTGACAGCCACAGGGGTGTGCATAGTGTCAAGGGTGACAGTACAGCAGACAAAATGCAGTTTGTACACTAGGTTCAGATGAGCTTGGTAACCAATAAAGAAACTAAAAAAAATGAATTAAAAAAAAAAACACCCAGAACGTGTGCATGCAGAAATCATGTGTACTTTAATAATCTGTCCCAGTGTAGCCATGAGAGATGTACAGTAAAGTGCATTTTAACATTTCAGCTGGTACATAATATTTTATCCCACAAATTAAGTTTATCTTTCTTAAGATTTAAAACGTGTGTTTGTTTCACATTCCATCTTCCACTGTCCTAAACTGTTTTCAAATCTATCAGATTCTCATTCATGTAAATTTGTTTTACCCTTTTCTCACACAAAAGGTACCGATTCTACCCCTGCCCAAGAACTGCAACTCATGTTGGAAGGTATTTATTGATCAACTGTTTTTCAAAATGTAATGAGTGCAGAAATTGGAAGTTGACTGAAATTTTTTCTCAGGACTTCTATTGTATATATAATAAGAGGCAACAGATTAGATGCCTTATGTCTAGGAGAGTTTCAGTGGAGATTTCTTCATCTGCTGTGGTAAATATTGTAAGCATGATACATATTATTTACCTGTGGACTAATTTTCTCCATAACACATAATAATTGCAAACTTTAATTGCAGAATGAAAGCTTCCATATAAAATACATATTTTACACAATGATACTTTTACTGATATTTTATACAATGACAGACAAGTTTAAAATTGTTTTTAAAGTGTTTAAAACAATTTACTTATGCTGGCATTCATTTCAGGATGCAACGAAACGACATGTACACGTATCAGAGCCTTTGATTCAGTCACAGGCATTGAAATTTGCAAAGGATTTCAGTACAGGGTATAAAAGGTAGCCCTCTTTTAAGAAACCACCTGTGTTAAGAGGCCACTATTTGACTGTCCCTTGAGTGGTCTCTTAATACAGGTTTGACTGTATATGAAATTCACAGTCACAAAACCTCCAATAAAGCCCTTGTACATTTAAATGCAATGTGAAAAATGTACTACTGAAAACAAATAAATAAATACAATAAAACAAAATAGTGAGGTGCAGTGCAATTAGTGTGGTGCAGTCAAACCCCTGCTTAGGGATACACTGCCAAACATCAACCCTTTCAAGACCTTCTTAGGTTTAATCTTCATCCTTCGCTTTTGTCAGAAAGACATTTCTAATGCTCTGTTTAAAATCTTAGTCAGTGCTGTGCCTAAACATCACTGTCTCTTCTTCAGAAACATTTGGGATGTAACCCTAATCGCTGGATTCACTATGGCGTTATGATTCAATGTCATTCATATCTGTGTTACTGGTGCACATACTCTAACTCTCCTGAAATTGTACAGTTTGTGCTCCTAGTTTACGTTATCCCCATTCCCACAGGCTATGCATGCTTCAATTGACACATATCTTCATCACTTACTCCCCTGTTAAAATCCAGTCTCTTTTAGTAATATGTTAAATACAGCAAGAATGTTATTGTTCAGGGTAATGTATGCCATGCTTCATTTCCATTTGCCTTGTAAACAGCCTCTGAAAAACAGTAAGGTGCCTTTCCAAAGTATTTGGTGAATTTCATTATTCTGGATTAATTAAAGCAGATTTTGATTATTAAGAAGCTCTTTAAGAGTGTCACATATGAGAGATGTTTATAGAGTAGAAGATACTGCACACATAGGATATAATTCCTGCTTTCCAGACTTTTCAGTGCCCTTAGTCTATAAATGATTAGTTACTCTGTCAAAATATACCCTGGGGATACTCCAGCAAGCCATCCCACCAATGTGTATTTTTTACCAAACACTAAAGTGGTAAGGTGTGCTGAAAAACTACTTCTACAATATGATGTGTTAAGGGCAGTGTGGCAAAGTGGTTGGTAGGGGGAACAGGTGTAGCGGTGATGCGATGCAGGAGTGACAGACAGACACGGTAATCGGGTGAATAAGTGTTTTATTGTGCCTTTTCCAGGTCTGGCGACCGTCAAATAATAAATCCCCAGCAGTACACAACGATGTGTAAAGCGTGGGGAGCGTGAGTAACCAAACACAGTCCTGAACAGAAAAACAAAGGCACGGTCACCAGTCCTGGGTGAATCCAAACGTGAAGGTGCTCTGTGCAGTGGTGCTCCGGATAGTGCTTTCGTGGCGACAGCTCCGGAGGTGTGTTTTAACTGTCTAGTGGTGCAAAACAGACAGACAATTACAGACAGACAAAAATAACACACAACACGTAACACTACTTTTTCTCTTTCTCTGAGAGCTCCTCTCTCAGTCCTTCTCTCCTATCACTCTAACCCAAACGAAGGAAAAGATCAGCGTTACCCTGGCCCCTATATGTAATCCCGCATGATATCTAGGTAAACGGTTACAGCTGCCTTATTACTTGCAGCTGCCCCTCGTTTACCTTTCAAGTCAAAACGGTCTTACAACAGAGTCTCGCTTCTTTCCAGGCTGACCCACTTCCGGTCCCGAAACGAACTGTCAGGCCAGCCCTTCCAGATACTTCTCCTCCCGTTCTTTAGCGCCCTCACAGGTCGGGAGGAAGATTTATCACCAGAACTCATTATATTTCTGTCACAGGCAGGTATTTGCTTAAAGAAATAGGAGCCTATTATAGTTTATTCTTTTAAATGAGCCAATGTTTTTCACAAAGGAAAAGCATATCACTATTAAGTTACCAAACCGGAATAAAACTACGTAATACATTAGACAATTAAGACATTCCACACAAGCAATAATACAAATTGATGGAAATACTGATTTTTTGAGTACTTGAAAAGTAAAGCTGTATATCCTTGCATTCCTCCTTGGTTCCAATCTCTTACATTATATAGCCCAATATTAACAAACCAGCTGCCTCTCCATCACAACATCACAACGGTGGTGCATCTTGCATGATCTTTTCAAATGTATCTGTAATAAAGTGCCTCGAAGGATTTTTATAGAATAATGGTTTTGTGTTATAAAATATCAAGAAAGCTTCATTCAAGTAACATCAAGTTACCCAAGGCCATTATATAGCTTCCTGAATGACTTGGCAAATTACCTGACTGAGTGAGTGCCAGCTGGCTTCCACTAGAGAGTCATTGGAACTTGTAGATTGCCATATACTGTGTGAAACCCTGCTAAAACGGGGGGAGACTTCTGTCAGCTTGGTAAAGGGCATATTTGAGGGTACCGACATACAGTACTAAAAAGGTTGGCTATCTAACAGCAAAACAAAAACTTTGGCAAGATGGATTTTAATCATGAGTTAAGTCTTAAATGGAACCATTACTTATGTATTGATCACTTCCTTGTCTGTTGCTTTTGGGGGATTGTTGTAAAAGGAGATCCATGATTTAAAAACAGTACTATATTCAATCAAAGAGTATTTAGTCAATATTTTAGTTGTTCAACCTTCAAGCCTTGTTTAGGCATTTACATATGGATACATACTTTAGTTTCATTTAAAATAATAATGTTTTTATGAGTGCATGACTTTCTATGTACTAAACTATACAGCTAACCTAATAGACCATTATAATCAACATACAAGATTCTGAATTTCTTCATTTTCTTTTAAGTATCAACCAAGATACAAGTAATGAATTACCAGTACAAGTGCAGTTATGTTTTTCAAGTTCATATTCAGGTGGAGATATATTCCATAATATTGTTTAGACAGCTACTGTACATATGTTATTCAGGATAATATTTCATACTTTTCTGAGCAGTATCATGAGTTTTGTATTTGTATTAGAAATAAATATGCTAAAGAGTGCAAGTTTAGTACAGTTCTGTCATGCTATACAATACCTCCATTATTACTAAACATTCTTTATGTAAATTAATTATGTTTATAAACTATGCAAAATCAAAGAACAAAAACATTCTAATTTATTTTTCTCTGCATCTTTTATCATAGTGGAGGTGCCCATATGTTTTAAAATTGCAATGAAACTTTGTTCAAACTTTCTGTAGCACAACTTATAAAAGCTATCAGAATTTGGGGATATACCATATATACACTTTTTACAGTGTCCGTATAGACACGTTTACATTGTTATACACGTATTTCAGCTTGGTTAGTCAATCCTCTTCCCTAACTGTACTGTTGTGATCTCTCTCTCAATGCCTCTTTCTCTCAACTTTTTAGTGACACAATCCCTTTTCACATTCTGACTGCATGGATGGTGGCTATTAACCCTATAGTACTCATGAATGTATTTTATTACTTTTAATGTGTAAATTACTGTTGTTGATCAATAATTGTTTGCATTCACTAATTTGTGTATATGCCCAAACTACAAAACCAATAAACAGAATTAAAAATAAACAAATAAATTAATTGAGTACCAGAACCAATCATTACAGCCAGTGATATTGTGGATTTCGGAAGATATCCCATTTTAACTGAAATTGAAAGAAAAAGAACAAAATAATCCACATGCAGGTTGCCAATTACTATATTAAACACCTGAGCACTGTACATCTGCTGGGATATAGGCTATTTTTCTCTATGAACACTGCAACAGTAGAATATCTATCTGAATCATCTGTCCTTGAAACTGAGGCTAACCTTGAAGACTCAATTTATTGGTCTTTGTGTAAAGCTTCTCATATTTTATATCACAGTGTATTGTTTGACATCATAGTTAATCATTTATTTATTTATTTATTTATTTATATTTATATAGCGCCTTTGACCAAGGCGCTTTACAATTATTCAACTAAGCGGTACAATCAAGATAAATGGCGGAAGGAAAAAGGTACGTTTATTGGGCAAGGGTGAGAAAATAAAGAGTGGTGCTACTGTGAGAACAGAGGCTAGGGCAGGGTTGGGCAAACAAGCAGGGTCCTGACCGGGGGTTAGGGGCTAGGGCACGCAGTGGGATAGGCTAGGGTGAAAAGATGTGTTTTAAGGGAGGAGCGAAAACTGCGTAGTGTAGGTGACTGTTTGTTTTATATGGAGTGGGAGTTTATTCCAATGAAGGGGAGCCAGGAGGGAGAAGGAACGGAAACGGATTGGGCACAGGGCGAGGGTGGAACCGAAAGGGACAACAGAGTTTGAGAGCGTAAGGGACGGGGGAACATAGTAAGAGATAAGTGCAGCCAGGTAGGGTGGGGCGAGACCATGGAGGGATTTATAGACTAAAGTAAGGAATTTGAATAAGCAGCGATAGTAAACAGGAAGCCAGTGTAGCTGAAGGAGAAGACGGAGGTATGAGAGGAGCGGGGAGGTTGAAGATGATGCGGGCAGAGGCATTTTGAATTTGCTGTAGTGGTGTGAAGGCGAGGAGGGAAGGCCAATGAGGAGGGAGTTGCAGTAATCGAGGCGGGTGAAGATGAGAGCATGAACCAGAAGTTTAGCGGCAGAGAAAGAGATGGAGGGGCGATTTTGCGGATGTTAAATAGGTGGAATCGACAGGTGCGTGTAGTGGCCGAGATATGACCAGCAAGGGAAAGGGTAGCGTCAAAGATGACGCCGAGGTTACTGAGCAGTGTTAACCGGAATGAGGGACAGGGAGGAAATGAAATGGTGGGGTGGGAGGGGAGAAGAAGGGAAGGAAAGAAAAGGATTTCAGTTTTGATGGGTTGATGAGGAGGTAATGGCGTGCCATCCAAGATTGGATAGCAGTCAGGCAAGCAGTTATACTGGGTGGAAAGGTCAGGGGTGAAAGAAGGAAAGGAAAAGAAAATCTGAGTGTCATCAGCAAAGAAATGGTGGGGAAGTTAAATGAAGAGATTAGAGCTTCAAGAGGTGAGGTGTACAGAGAGAATAACAAGGGTCCGAGGACAGAGCCCTGGGGAACACCAACAGTCAGAGGGGAGGGGAGAGGTGAGGCTGTTGAAAGCAACAGCAGAGGTGCGGAGGATAGGTATGATTGCAGCCAGCTAAGGGGTGTTCCAGAAATGCCAAGGTTGGAAAGGGTGGAGAGGAGGATGGAATGATCGACTGTGTCAAAGGCAGAGGAAAGATCAAGGAGAATGAGAATTGAAGACAGACCAGCGTGGGAGGAGTTGGCCAGATGATTCTGGACAGTGAGGAGGGCTGTCTCTGTGGAATGGGAAGGACGGAAACCAGATTGGAATCGGGGGTAGAGGGAGTTGGCGGATATGTATTGTGATAGGCGTACATGAACTAGACGCTCAAGGAGTTTTGAAAAATATGGAAGGAGAGAGATTGGGTGGTAGTTGGCAGCGCAGGCACGTTGAGAGTGGGTTTTTTTAACAGAGGAATGATGGTGGCTGATTTAAAAGTGGCAGGGCAGATACCAGTGGACAGGGAGGAGTTAAAAAGGGAGACTAGATAGGGGAGGATAAGAGGGAGTAAAGGGGGTATGAGGGAAGCAGGGATGGGATCCAGGGGGGGAAGAGGTTGGGTGGGCCTTGGAAATTAAGGAGGAGAGTTCAAAATAAGATGTGGGGGGAAAGTCAGTAAAGGGGCATTAGGGCAGATGGAG
The DNA here is from genome assembly GCA_030684275.1 of Acipenser oxyrinchus oxyrinchus. Taxonomy (NCBI): domain Eukaryota; kingdom Metazoa; phylum Chordata; class Actinopteri; order Acipenseriformes; family Acipenseridae; genus Acipenser; species Acipenser oxyrinchus. The sequence continues at coordinate 23,982,098 of CM060249.1, read as the reverse complement.
GTAGAATGGGGAGCTGGGAATGGGGGCTAGCTCTGGGGAGAGTCCGGAGTTGTAGACGAATAGTACTGATTTTGGTTGTGAAATAGTGAGAGAAATCACTAGCAGTAAGGGTTGGGAGGACTGAAGATTGGGGTGGAGGAGGGGACGGAGTAGTTTATTAAGGGTTAAGAAAAGCTGACGCGGATGGGGAGCCAAAGCAGTGATGAGAGTTTGGAAGTAGTCATGTTTGGCTAGTTCCAAGGCAGAGAGGAAATTAGAGAGGAGGGAATGATAAGTTTGAAAGTTCAAAGGTGAGGGAGAGGACTTCCAGAGTCGCTCAGCCCGGCGCAATGAACGTCGGTCTGATTTAAGGGAAAGAGTGAGCCATGGTTGAGGAGGCCTATGTGAAGGAGAATAAGGACATAAGGGGGCTAGGGAGTTGAGGGAAGAGGATAGCGCATTAGATAGGGTGGCAGAGGCTAAGTCCGGGTGAAGGGAAGAAAAGTCAGAGATAGAGGGAAGCAGCGAAGAGGAGAGGGAGATCAGGGAACTGGTGTCTATAGTACGGAGATTACGACGGAGGACAGGGAGCAAAGGTAGCAGAGTGGAGGGAGAGGGAAAGGAGGAGATGATCAGAGGGGGGTCGGGGGGCAGTTATGGTAGATGATGTTGCCTTACAGCCAGAGAGGAAGATAAGGTCGAGGGTATTACCAGAGACGTGAGTAGGGGGCGAAGGGAGAAGCGAGAGGTTAAATGAGTTGGTGAGGGGGAGAAGGGCAGAAGCAATAGGGGAGCAATGTAGGTGGAGGTTGAAATCTCCTAGGAGAATGAATGGGTGAGGGAGGGGTAGGATGGAGGAGAGAAGGCAGTCAAGATGATCAAAGAATGCGGAGGGAGGGCCAGGGGACGATAGATGACAAGGAAGGTAATACGGTGGGGAGGTAAAAGAGGTAAGTTGGTACTCAAAAAGAAGGGAAGGTGGTAATAATTGGGGGAGAAGGTGCAGGGGTCCAGGAGGAGGGTGTAAGAAGGCCAGTACCGCCGCCTTTACCAGCAGGGCGCGGGGTATGGTAGAAAGTGGTGACTGAGGAGGTGAGGGCAGCAGGGGTCGCCGTGTTGTGTGGTGAGATCCAAGTTTCAGAGAGCGCAAGGACATCAAGGTGGAGGGAGAGGAAGGCATCTAAGGTAGCTGCAGGTTTGTTGCAAACTGAGCGTGCGTTCCAGAGGCCCAGTTTGATTTGTGAGGGATGGGGGGGAGGTTCAGGGATTTGGGAGGTCAGGTGATGATGAAGAAGGGGAGGTTTAACTGAAGGGGAAAGGTAAATCAAGTTGGAGGGAATAGAGCGACGGAGGTTGATAACTTTGCGGCGGAGAGAGATTGGAAGGAGGGGGATTTGAAATGTAAGGGAGGTACTGGGAGGCATGAAGGGGTCTGGGGTAAGGACCGAGGAGGAGTAGTTATCAGAGTGCCTCAGGTTGCTAGGGGCAAGGAGAACTTGGACAAGGAGTAAAATGATAAAAGGAAGGGAAGGGAGGGGGTAGGGGAGGGACATGGGTGAAGGACTCGCTCTCACAGAGCCCAATAAATTGGTGAAATCCTGAATGCTCTCACTTAAACAGGAACAGAGGGTGGGGATACCTAGGGGGGAAAAAGGGAGGAGAAGTGATGAGACAGACTCACTCACACTGAGTCTGGACATTGGCTACAGGGTCTAAACTGAAGCGGGGGTGGAAGGAGGGAGTAGTTTAGTTTAGGTGGGGTACAGGGAAAACAGAAAGAAAAGAAAAAAAAATGAACTGGTTATTCGTAGTGGATCCAGAGTAGGTAATTATCAGTCCAGATGGGAGAGAAACCGGTCAGCAACAATGCGGGTGGTGAAGGCCAAGGCAGGACAAGACACGGACGAGCACGGACGAGCACAGACGAGCGCCGCTACACGGCGAGCTTGAATATAAATAGCGTCCCAGCCGCGGCCTGATGATATAGTTGCCTGCTCCGCCTCCAACAGGTTAGAAGCTGCTGGGATTTAGAGTCACGGTTTTTGAACAGCGGAGTCAGACGAGCAACAAACAAACAGTGAGAAGTGCAGAGCTGATTGCAAACACAGACCTCCAAAACAGGAACGCCAGGACACAGAACAGCAGATGCAGCCGGTAGACAGCAGGTAGTTGTGCTGAGTGGTGAGTTTGAATGTTGAATGTTTAGAAAATCCGTTCCAAATCCTGCAGCTCCTATTAAAAAATGTGCGGAGGCAACGTGACGCGATAATTATCAAACCCTAATAACATAACCCCAGAAAACCTGCTAGAGCCCAGAGCACTGTGCGGTCCCAGACCCTCATCATGGTTTTGTATTTCCAGTAGTGAGATACCTTAAAGGTGTAGTAGCCAAGGGTTTTCATCAATTTTCCTACCCTCCGTTTCCAATAAGTCCATGTTAAATAGAAAACAAAGGTAAGTCATGTTGGCCCTGCTCAGTCTTCCAGTGTTCTGAGTGTGAGAAACTATTGCATTCCAAGAGCAGGGTGATGTATTATAGTTTTGATGTCCAAACTGCAGCCTGAAAGCAATGCAAAGCATTAGTTTTATGGAAAACCTATTTAAGACCTATTTAATATTCCTTTTGACAGTACATTGAATTCTTAATTTTTGAAGTAATCAACTTCTTGTTCATCAAGAGTTGTTTTTAACTTAAATCACCTACATCTTAAACATTAATGGCAGTCCATTTTATTGTGTGCGCTTGATTACTGCCTGATGGCTCCACTTGTTGACTAGAGTGCTTTGCCAGCATCATCCAACATTTATATACCGGTATTCTGCTCTTTTCTAACAATTCTGAATGCACAATAAGGGTTCTATGTATCATTGATTTTTCTTTTGCATCTTGACTTTTCATAGTTTTTTGTGACTTCGTAGACCTACCGCGATGTATTAAAATCATTTTCACTCCTGTAACTTAGTTTCATCCCTGCTGGGGTAGTTTAGTTACAACTGTTAGTTTCAAACTACTTTCGTATGCAAATGTACGAATCTCATTATAATATTGAAGTTTCACACTTACCCTTGATGTAGTATCATTTTTTTCCTGATTTACGACTTCAGTTTGTGGCTGTTATTTTACGCATGCCTTTCACTGGTGTAGAGCTATTCGTTTGTGAAACTTCCTGTTTTAAACGTTTACAGGCTTTTAGTTACTTTAAAACCAAAGCACCGTAAAATATAAAATAAACCACACAAATATATTTATTAATAGTCTATATTAAATAACAATGGCAATAAATGCATTTTGTTTTGGTTTCTTTTATATTTTAAGATGCTTTATTTTAAACTTCACATTAATAATGGAAGGGAAACATGGAAACAAGTTATTGCAGAGTTCTTTAATTAAACAAAACCTGAAATCTTTTCTTCTCAGTAATTAATTATGTAGTGCATAGAAAACGGAACTACGCCAAAAAGTATTTACATGCGTAGCCTACTGTATGTACTGTACTTTTTTTCCTTTACACAACTAAAATATACATAGACTCAACTAAAATAAACCACATTTTTCTGCGATATTCTTAAGTTAAAGCACTGAAAGCGTAGGGAAGCATGGTTAGGGTACAGACGAGTACAAACATGGTAAACTGGAGAATTACCATGCAAATGTACCATGGTAAACTTCCATATATAGAAAGAAGCTTAGTTTTGTTTATGCTTTCAGTTTTCGGGGACCCTTTCTTTTAGATCTACATTTTGGTTTGTTTTCGCTGTGCCCAGGGTCTGCGCTACATTTAACACATCACAGTTTGTCCTATTTGTTTTTTTTTAATTTTCTGCTGCTTTCTTTTTTGTAATCCTTCTAAGGTCATGCCATTTTTTTATGTCTAGTGTCTGTCTCTTATAGTGCCCCAGTGCATTTATTTTGTTAGTTTACTTCTTTCCATGTTTCTTTTCTTAATGTTTTTTGGCCCTGCAAAGTGTTAAATAATATATATATTTTTTTCATTTCACTAACTAACAGGTCAATTTCATCTTTGCGAAAATTTGTTTTCCTTTTCTTTTTGGATAGTGCCATAGTTGCATCAAGGCTGGAGTGCAGAATCCATAGCCTGATCCTATTATATTTGCCTACTACTTCTTTCTGTTCACCATACCACTCATTTTTTTGCCAGAAGGAAGTTCTAAATCTTGACTTTCTGCATTGCAAATCTATTTATGGTGGTTTGAGCCCCAATTTATAAATTTAGTAAAAATTAAAAGCGTTATGATTAAAAAAATATTAAATTGCTGCTTCTAAGTATTAGATACATCCAAAGTAAATATTGCAGGGGCTCCATTTTTGAAAAACAGTGAGGGTTCAAACTAAAGGGAACTCTGCTGGTGGCCATGGATACTACAGTATTGGAATGAGGAAGTGCAAAAGGAATTAGAACTTCCAGCAACTAGGAAACAGAGCTGGGCTTTTTAAAACAGTTAAAGCACTTTCCCAGGACAAGAAAAACAATTGCATATTGTGAAAGAGTTCCCTTCCACTCTTGTTTGTTTGCCCCTTTTATAACGTAGACCCGACACACAGATAGACGGTTAAGCGCTTTTACGCGCACTTTTATTCAATAGAAATGAAACCAAACACAACAAAAGCCTAGCTCACCCTGGAGCACTAGCTAATACACACAGGAACCTTACTACGTATGGGACAGCTAAGCTGTTTACCTGTCAAAACAATAACACCAATAAACCTTGCAGCCCAGCGTTGCAAGATACACAATAGTACTCACACAAACTTGGGCACTACTCGCGCTGAACTATGGCTTTATCCTCTCTATAGCCAGTCCTCTTCCTTTAGCAGCCCTGAATGAATGTTGAGTTGTAGAACCAACTTGAGTCCAAAATAAAAAATAAAATTGACTGTAGTAAACTTGTAAGGGATTCAGCATCACATATTTGAGAACTAGGCATGTGCAGAATACTCGTTACTCGTCTTTAAGAAGTATTTATACTCGTTACTCGTCTTTAAGAAGTATTTATCAGCAGGTATCAAATAAATCCTTTCATAACATGTTCATTTCAAAACAAAGAAAGCTGTCTCGCTCACGTTTCCAATTGCGTACCAATCAATGGCAATTCACTTCCTCATCGAGTGTTTTAAAAGCCAATTGGAAGATTATTTTCCTGTCATCCGGGGCGCTGACAATTAAAAGTCACTTTACAGCCTTGGTACGCCAGCACAACAGTAAAAACTGAACATGCAAAATACATTATAAATCATGGTAATTTCTGGGGATCATGGGACTGCTTAAGAGACTTACTTATAATGGTAGATATTGCATTTTATTAACCTTGGTACACAAAGAAAACATATAAATTAGGGGTGGGCATCGATATGAAAATTTTATGTTGATATCGTGCACGTATTTCGATATCAATAATATCGAAGTCTTCCAAAACACAGAAAAATATAATAACGCAATTGCAATATGAAACATATATACATATAGACATTAACAGATATTTACATAAGAAATGCAATAACTTACTTTAACTTAGCTTTGCTTCACAATATCCATGGAGAAAAACAAGGTCTTGTTATAGTGTATTACTATTCCATGCCATCATCAGCCACCTCAAAACCTAAATATTTATATACTTCACTGCGCAGGCTAGCCAATCCTGAATGCAGATAGCGTTTGGAACCTTGTGAGCACTTTCTGAATGGAAGAAAAAAAATTATCTATACATAGAGCAAATTATTTAAGACGATTTTCCTGTATTATTATGTATTTTGTGTTGTTTGTTTTTAGGTGTGTATCCCTTTAAAAAAGACGGTCATATTTCTTAATTAGCTTTTTGAAAACAAGCTATAGTTTCCGGTAAGGGATTGGCTGGTGAGAGGTGAAGAAACGAGAGGTTACACAGGTTGTGGATTTGTTGTTTTTCTTGATTTTATGGCTATTGAATATCGGGTTCTTAGAAAAAGAAAAACGCCAATCAATGTAATAAAATGGTTAAATAATACTTTGTGTGGTGTTTACCTACGAAACTAACAATGATTGGTATGTATAGGGTTTGTTGTAAATATAAAACAAACTTGATTATACTGCGTTTGTATTTTTAGCAGTATTAGCAATAAAAAGTATGCCTCTGCAAGCATACGTGAATTTTTTTATCCCACGATATCGCGATATGGAAATTATCGATATCAAACGATATTGATTCCATATCAAAATATCGATATTGGTGCCCACCCCTAGTATAATAAATACAGTACTGGTGGTATTTAAGCACACCACTGTGTAGATAATTATGTAATGTCTCCACTGAAACCTATTAGCAGAAACTACACTTATAATTTCACTGTGTAGATCTCACATGCAGAATGATAAAAATGTATACATGTTTAAACCAAAACAGATTCTACATAAACAGATTTGACTCCTGCGCTTAAAGACAGGTGTGGCAAAAGACATTATGAAACTAGGGACATAAATAGAATTATGAGAGGTTATTATCAAAAACTGTACTCTTTTGATTCTACAGACTCAATTACAAGTAGACACATTTTTTTAATGGATTTATTCTCCCATTACTTGCAGAGGATCAAAAAAAGTAGATTATGTAAGATTTCTCAGGAAGAAATCCTATAAGCTATTCATACTTTGCTAAGCAAGAGGGCCCCAGGTCCAGATGCATATGGTGCTAAATTTTATAAGACATTTAGTAGACTCAAGCTCTTTACCTCCAACACTTAACCAAGCAAAAATGTCCCTAATATTGAAAAAAACCCCACTGATGAATGCCCTTTTATATAGACCAGTCTCGCTTATCAATGTTGATAACAAAATTCTAGCCAAGATACCTGTGCTGACCCAGTGGACAATATTCTTTTAAAACTCCAAAAAATGTCTATCTTCTTATAATCTGGGTAATTCAATAGCTATGTTTGTATCAACAATACAAACACATTTCTAGCCAACTTGCAGAATTTCACACAAAAATAGATGCAAATCTTATTGTACAAAAACAGGTTTTCATCAAACTGGATTCTAGCGAACAAACAGCTGTACGTAATGATGTCACGACTTTTAAAAAATGGTTATCACATACATTTTCTTGATCTGAACAAAAAGATTGCTGCATCTCCATCCATCTTTTTCTATTTGCTCGCTAGACAAGCATATAAACTGTAGCGAATAACCAACCTCGCTGAGCATTCTGGTTATCTAATGTATAGCTGGGCTGAAAATGGACCAAGAAGGAACAACGTATTTTCAAGAATTAACTGAAATTGGACAAATGTTGATATTATTATTATTATTATTTATTTCTTAGCAGACGCCCTTATCCAGGGTGACTTACAATTGTTACAAAATATCACATTATACAGAGATCACATTATTTTTATATACAATTATCCATTTATACAGTTGGGTTTTTACTGGAGCAATCTAGGTAAAGTACCTTGCTCAAGGGTACAACAGCAGTGTCTCCCACTGGGGATTGAACCCACGACCTGCCGGTCAAGAGTCCAGTGCCCTAACCACTACTACACACTGCTGCCCTATATATTAAATATGGACTGGAGAGGCGGGCTATAGTAGAGAATTATTAACCTGAGGGAAGACTATTGTTTCCGACAGGGAGCTATAATGCCCGAAACTGCACCCTGGAGGCAACAATAGTCTTCCTGAGGGTCATTTAATGTTCCACTATGGCTGAGTCTGCAGTACATATTTAATATATGAATCCCTCAAGAAAATAAGTGGGGCAAGGTTGGATAGTAAATATGACTTTTTTACAATTTCCAAAGAAGTGAAAGGTGTATGTTTCCCTACAGATGGATATACCCCAGTTGTGAAGGCAGCTCCTTTATTTCAGTGAATGCTCTTGGACTGTGTGCTATATAAGTTTGCCTAAACGAATCAACACTTCTAATTAGTGGATTTTGAAGATGTCGCACCCATGGAGTATGTACTGAATCCCCAGGAGTTATGTTTTTCCATTTGTATTAAACACATAGCTAAAGTTGTTTTTTTTTATGACACAGCATCCTTTGTTTGCAATAAATAACTGTATACAGCAACACAAAGAACAACTGTTGTGAAAATATTAGTATGCAGAGTCTCTGGTGCTTTGTTACTGCATCTATCTTAGTACAGTATCAACATTGTTCATGTGTCTTCATTTGTATTTTGTGAATTGAAACCAAACCTGAAATTCTGCAACTTTATACATTATCACTGTTAGCACTGCTTAAACATTCAAACATTTTGAAATCACACTAAGCTATTAAGTGTGTACTCTTTTTCTGACTCATCTGTTGCTGTGTTGCCCTTAGCTGCAGTTACCTAGTCTGGAGAATCAAGGCAAATGTTGCAAACATTTTATTTTCTCCCTCAGTATTAAGGTTTCATTTGTGTCTTTTGTGATAATTAAAGAAATCTTGGTGTCCCAGATTGTACTTAAACAAATTCCATACTGCTTGATTTAACTAAATCTGGTTGCAACCCTCCTTAGTGCCAGATTAGTACTGACATTCTTACTGTAAAGTGAGCAGCTTCTACAAGACATAAGAGGAAAGCTAGGATGCTTTAATGAACAAAACATTATTTCATGTTAATTTATAAAACTGTAATGTATGTGATATTCACAATAAATTGCTTTTTTAAATTCACATTTAGGCAGCTATTCGCTTGTAACATTACTTTGTTCCCACCCTGTTTGGAATCAGTAGTATCATCCATCTTTTAAATGTGAGTAGAAATTGTTATAAAAGAAAGATAGAATGAATTAATTCAGTGTCAAAATGGAAGAAATATGTAAAGTCTGCATGCTGCTAGATTATTAATACTTTTTTTTTTTTTAAATTTGGATTTTTAGGAATGATTAAGGTTGCTGTGTCTTTTAAAACCTCCCAATCCTCCGTGCATTTTCTATAAAATAACTTATCTTTGGGCCTTTTTGCCTTAAGAAATGAATAAAAAGGGTCTAATTGTTCTCCTGCTGTTTTTCATAGGCCAACATTCATAGATCACCCTTGTTGTTTGCAGGACATGTAGAGGCAGATGTGAACCAGAACAATGGGCCCTCCTCTGAGAAGACAGCGGTGACAGACTCCAAGGGTGCAGCAGATACAGAGAATGCCTGGAACGAGGCCAACACAGCTGACCACGCGCAAGTCGCCCACACTTGGTCCGCCTCTTTTCCCGGGATGCACCAGGCCGCGAGGACAACACCTTCAAAGATCGCCCATCGGAGTCAGATGAGCTTCAGACCATCCAAGAGGACAGTGGAGCAGCTTCCGATAGCTCGGATATTACTGAAAACGATCCAGAAGAGTTCCCTCAGGGCCACTGAACACCACAAATGGCATCTACAAGCTCCACGGACCAAGCGAAACACGGAGGCAAACCCAGGGGACAAAGGGACACTGGTCTACTGGACCAGCTGGGAAAATTCTTTGGAGGTGAACAAGAAGGATCTAGGAAGGGATCAAAAAAGGTGAGGTTTGAGAACACAAGGACACAATTCATCTGTTCTTTTTAACACACTCGTATTAAGGCATAGCCAGAATCTCTGTAAACTAAAGGGAAAAACATCTCATGTTTTTCCCTTTAGTTTTTTTGTTTTGTTTTTTTAAGTTCATTTATCAAAGGATATCATATTTACAATAGAAGAAAACATGAAACATCCTTGTATATAGTCACTGGAGAAATGGTATGGGTGTGGTTTCAGAACTGGTGTGGCAAACAAAATTACATATTGATGTAGCCAAATGATACATGTTGATAATATTTAATAATCATAAACTATTAAACAACTGAGGTATCAGAAAAAAAAATCAGAATCTGTAATTATAATCCCTATTTTCAATGTCTGCTGTCAAACTGGACCGTATTCTGTATCTGTAGATAATGACACCACAATACAAAGGTTTTTTTTTTTTTTTTTTTTTTTTTGTATGTTTACTTAAAGAATTATTGAATACATCAGCTGTTTCTTGAATTTTATCTTGGTTTATTTGCTAACAGGGAGGCATATCCATTTACCAGAGATTTCTTAAACAAATTCAGGGTACAACATTTTTAATATAAAACAAGAAAGTAGTTTGATTTGCTGAGAGACAGTACAAATAAATACAACCAGTAATTGCATGATTTCTAGAATATCTGCTATACTCTAGCGCAGTACTTTGTAGGGAAGTTTGCTAACTACTTCGTTTACTAAGTTTTTGTATTGTTACTGACGTAGGTGAGAAGAATTTATTTAATTGTAATAAAAAAAGTTACATTTTGTCAGTATTTTTTTTTAAATATTAATTAATAAGAGACTGACAGCAAGACTAAGGACAAATGTGTTTTCTTCTTCTGCTTCATAGCAGCACCATTTAATGAAATGCAGTGCACCAATGGCTCAAATTAGAACTGTATTACCAGCCATTTTTCCAAGCAATCTCTTAATAAATTAATTTAAAATACATTTAGGGTTATATAATGGGGAGTAATTCTGAAATGAGTGTTCTGCTAAGATGATTTTAGTTTCCCTTTAGTGTAGAGGACTATATATCTTTAACTTGGAGGCTGACTCTCATGGGTTGCTTTTTAATGTAACACTGCTTCATCTGTGGAGTGCCTGGTACTGCAAATCATTGTAATTCCTTTCTTTTGTCAACTGTTCTCCCGAGATCACATTAAGCCCATCTAAGCTGCCCACACTCTGTAATTAGAAAAAAGCAAAATAACATTCCCTTTGTACTGTTCAAACTTAGAGTTGACGTTAAGATAAAGAGTACTTTTAAACATTTTACACAGAAGCATCTTCTTTTCCCTCTGATGGCGAAAGCTAATTAAATAACTTATTTTGGTTGTTTGTTCTTCCTGCAAGTCCTTATGAGACAATGGGGATTATCAAACAGCAACATTTTCTGTACAGTGTATACCATTGACCTTTCCTTATTTTAAGTGCTCTGCAGTGAAGGGTGTTAAGTTGGTGGTCCTCAGTGCAGAGATACTAATGTTGTGTATGTTCTGTAGTAAGTAAAACTGTCCGCTCTTAGCATACAAATCAGAAAGACCTGTTCCAGTTTGTGACTTACAAATCTTTATTTGTAATAGAAATCTTTTAGCTTGATCGAACATTCTGCTTTGTCATATCTAAGTAAGGTTTTCTGAAACTGATGTTTTAAAGGGGATGGTTATCACTTTTTATACTTTTAAATTTTATTTGTCTAAAATTGTACCGATTTTGATTTTGACAGTATTTTTGTTTCGGAATCACCTGCCAAATTATCATTACCATTTAAATGTACGAGTAAAACCTGCTGCTGTTAAGTTTTTCAAAAGTATTAAGCAACAGTCTACCTTTTAATTAACTGTGTTTTTTTAAGTATTCTAGTGGTAAAGATGTGGGACTTTATATTGTGTTGTAATGAACAATTAAAAGTATTTCCTTTGTGAATTGGTTACTATTATCTTTGCTTTTTCACTGTGTAAAACCATTAGTTAGAAATATCAGAATCCAGGGGTGCAGCAGATACTGATAAATTGGTCATAAATTACTATATGGTTCCCTCCCACCACATCCCTGTTGGTACGACTAAGCCCTTTTAATATTTCTATAACCACTGAACCCCGCAATTATGTACCTAATAATTGACCTATAATGCATAATACAATGCTCAATAATGTATCTGTTGCACTTTTGTATTCAGTTAAATTCATGATACACGTTTGCTGTAGTCTACTAATACTGATGTCAATTAACCATTTTATTTTACATTTTTGTATAAAAGCCATGCTTTTAAAATAACAACAAAAAAAACAAACCAACAACAACAACAAAAAATCATGTATTACTTGTGTTCCATTTTTGACTGTAACTCCAAACCTGATTTTTATTCTTGCTTTTGGATGATTGCTAGAGCTTACAATCTTGTATTAAAACTCTTTAAAGAAACACTGTCAATTGTTTTGCATGTGTGCTTTGTGCTTCTTGTTTAACACTGCTGCTTAAACATTTCAGTAACTGAAAACCATCCCCCAAATAATGCTGAAATATTATGAGGAACTAGACAATTCTGAATAACCTTTGCTATAAACACATAATGAAAATGTATTCAAGGCTTTACCAAACAGTCATAAAAACAGTCTATTCTAAAGCAGATATGTTGTACTGTGGGGTTGTAAGGTCCTACAAATAATATTTTCAATTCTACTGTGTGTATATTTTGTAATATACAAAAAAGATAAATGATAAAAATGTTCCCCACAATTCTTTCATTATGAACATAATGTATTAATCCACTAATGTTTTAACACATGTGTTGCTAACTGAGCTTTGTAAAGTGAGGTAAATTAAAAAATCCTATGTATGACAGGTACTGTATTTTTATACTATTTATTATGGTTTAGTTTGTTTGGTAATTGTTTTGATAGTGGGAGTGCCGTGTTTTTCCGCATCAAGTTGTAAATGATAACATAAGTGTGTACACAATTGCTATAATGTTGACCTGGCTTTATAAATTAAATGAAAAAGGTAAATGTATCCATCAACACCATTGGTTATTTAGCCATGCAATGCTTATATTTGTCCAAATTTACCGTCCATTCATGACAACTTGGGATTTCAACAGTGAGCAATTCCTTCAGGCCAATGCTGATACAGGATGATGCATTGTCCAAAGTCAGCATCTGTTTACAGGTAGGTAATATACTGTAATATCCCTTTTGACCGATCAGTCTAAATGAATAGATTAGTTCATTCAATACTGTTCAACATTGCTTAACATTTGATTAATTACACAAAGTCAATGTTGAACAGTAAGTAATGTCAAGATTGGTGTGCACCACCTATCTAAGGAGTCATTCATGAGAAAACTGTTTCTTTCACTACGTCCTTATCAGTTAGTTCTTTTCACATGCTATTTGGTAGATAGTAGCAAAGAATTTGTGGTCCAACATGTGGGCTCAATGGGGTATTGTGTTTTCACCCAATTCATGACAGACCATTAAAGTACATGGTGCTAACAAAATAATCCCACTAAATCTTACCTAATATATATTGCCATAATTGCGCAGGTCTCAGATTTTCCTCTAAGGAAAACGCACACATTGTGATAAAGATGAATTCAATTTTTAATGGTAACATCTGAAGCTGTTATAGAAGAATATTTATTCAGCACTTCTGGTCAGCTTTGTAAATTTGCATAAAGGAATTAAGTCAACATTGTCAGTCATAGGAAAAGCAGTAATTGGTACACACACACACATATATCATATAAAATGCACTCAAGTAGAGTCCTTGTATAAAACACAATTGTTTTTCCTACAAGGACTAGCAACCGGTGTGTGTCAGATGCGTTCACCAGTTTTATTGTTTACAAATACAAACATTACAAATCAAATACACGCTGAACATAATGTGTGCATTTTTCATGTAGGAAATGTGATATCTGCAAAGTGATGGTAATACGTATTAGATTAGAGGAATTCTTTTTTTTAGCTCTGTACTTTACAGATAGTCACTAGTAAACTGTATTTTCAGGAGTAGAAAAAAAGAGGAGTTCTTCAGGTGCTGTCTGAAGAGGTGAGTCTTGAGGAGGCACCGGAAGGTGGTCAGGGACTGGGCAGTCCTGACATCTGTAGGAAGGTCATTCCACCACTGCGGGGTGAGGGTGGAGAAGGAGCGGGCTCTGGAGGCAGGGGAGCGTAGAGGAGGTAGTCTTCTAGTGCAGGAGGAGCAGAGAGGTCGAGTGGGGTTGTAGGGAGAGATGATGGTCTGGAGGTAGCTGGGCGCAGTCTGGTCAAGGCATCTGTAGGCTAGTACAAGAGTATTGAACGGTGCGGCGGTGATCGGGGAGCCAGTGGAGTGAGTGGAGCAGTGGAGTTGCGTGGGAGAAGCGAGGCAGAGAACACCAGGCGAGCAGCGGAGTTCTGGATGAGCTGGAGGCGGACGGGTGGCGGACGCGGGAGGCCAGCCAGGAGGGAGTTGCAGTAGTCTCATCGGGATAGTACCAGGGCCTGGGACTAGTTGGTGAGGAAGGGTCGGATTCTTCGGATGTTGCTCAGGAAGAATCGGCAAGTGCGTGCCAGGATGGAGATGTGCTGGGAATAAGAGAGGCAGGGGTCCAGGGTGACTCCGAGGTTCTTCGCTGAGGAGGAGGGAGAGAGTGTGGTAGATTCCAGAGGAATGGAGATAGAGAGATCAGAGGAGGGGGAGGAGGGAAAGAACAAGAGGTCAGATTTAGAGAGGTTGAGTTTGAGGTGATGCGAGTGCATCCAAGAGGAGATAGCAGACAGACAGGTAGAGATACGGGAGGGGATGGTGGAGTCAGATGTGGGGAAGGAGAGGAAAATCTGAGCATCATCAGCATAGAAATGGTATGAGAAACCATAGGATCCGATGAGGGGGCCCAGGGAGCGGGTGTAGAGAGAGAACAGGAGAGGACCCAAGACCCTTGGGGGACTCCTGTTGAGAGAGGGCGAGGTGTGGAGGTTGCTCCACTCCAGGTTACCTGGTAAGTGCGGTTGGAGAGGTAGGAGGAGAACCAGGCCAGAGCAGTGCCAGAGATTCCCAGGTCAGCGAGAGGATATTAGAATAGAGTGATGACAGTGTCAAAGGCAGCAGAGAGGTGAGGAGAATTAGGACAGAGTAGAGAGGCAGCTCGGGCAGAGTTTAGTGAGTTGGTGACAGACAGGTGGGCGGTTTCAGTGGAGTGAGCAGAGCGGAAGCCAGATTGGAGAGGGTCGAGCAGAGAGTGGTTGGACAGGAAAGCAGAGAGCTGGCGGTGTACAGCCTATATTGTAGTAGAAAAGAAATGTAGCCTACGCAATGTCAGCTACAACAATGTTAGTTAAATTCTTATATTAAGCATACACTGCTTAAAAATGCAGCACAACTTAAATTGTTCACTTAAGCAAAAACAAAAAGATGTCATAAAAATATCCGGTTACAAAATTCAGTCAAACTTGAATTTGTTACTTAACAAAAAACGGCACAGTAATTTATTATTTAGGATTCTGCCTTTTTTTTAAAAGCATCAGAATAATATTCTACTTACAGTTCATCGTTGGATTTAATGTAGCATCGAGTTTGTTTTGCTGCACACAACTCACGATCCTATTGTTGTCTTCAGATATAAAAAAAAAAAAATCCAAACACCGCTCTTTTGCGACATATTTCCTGCAGGATGATCACACGTTACACAGCACTGGGAAAATTACTGTCTTAATGTTCTTGCATCATTAGTAAGTGCGCCTGAAAAAACATTACATTCTGTGGTGGAAGGAATTCAAGCATGAATATTGGTGTACATTATCGGCTAAAATAACAAACTGCCGATTTAGCTGATAGTGTTTTTTTTTTTTCTTCCTTATATCGGTGCCGTGCCGATAGGCTAGCAATTATCAGTGCACCACTACTCATGAGCTTTTGTCATGAGGATTATGTACATAATCTCAATGCCTTTACATATTTCTGTATAACCAGTATGTAAATGATTTTATAACTATTTTGCCCATCCCTAAGTTTAGTGAAATGAGATGTGTGTTGTAAAATGAAAACATTCATAAACAAATCACTGCAAAGTTGAAGCTATGCTCCCATAAAGAGTGGGTGGCAAATCTGAAGACGTGAAAACATAACTCTCATTACCTAAAGTCATGCCACCCACTAGGAAAATGTGTTGGGACTTTACCAGAATAAGTGGGTCCTGGCTAGGACCAGTGCCTTCACCCTCTGATTTCCAGAGGCCCACATTGGTACAAAACATTGGACCAATTCATTGAGTATGCAAAATTCTAAGCTATGGACACTTTTGCAGCTAGAACATGAGTGAGTTTAAACAACAATACGTTAAGTGATAAGCTACAAGGAAGCAGCTGCAATTTTTCATGAATATAATTGTCTTTTAAGTATCTGCAAATTCCAAATGTAAGTATTAAATGCAGCAAGGAAATAAAGGCAGATAATAGATGCAAGAAAATGATATAGTTATTCAGGTTTTCTGTAAGCTTCAACAGAATCAAATAAAGGTTTAAAAACAGTGTTAGGATTAGAAATGGCCTGAGGTTGAAATGTTTTCACACCCAAGCTTTTAAACCAAAGCAGCAGTCTGACAACACAGAAATAGGAGATGTGCTATCAGGTTAAAAAGAGAAAACTGTACAGCTGAGAAGCATCAGCATTATAATGGAGACTCGGACCGTGCGGGTAGCAGCGGTCTGGGAAACGCTGCAGAGTGCAGCACTTTTTATTTTGTAGTTTTGTTAGTAGTGTTTTGTTTTCCCTTTTTTGTACCTTTTGTTTTCATTATTATTTTGAGCACTTGTATGTGCACAGTGGAAAAGTGGGGATATTATCATTTAAAACTGGTTGTGTTACATAATGACATTCACAATATAAATAGAAACATTAATCTTATATTACACCAAAGACAGTACAATATGGTTCAGCAACACTATTAAAAAAATAACATCAGTTTCTCATCTAACTATTACTAAAAATGTTTTTTTAAAACTATGCTCAGAAGAGGCATCAGTTGGACAGCCCTGCCACAGTTCATTAATATATATATATATATATATATATATATATATATATATATATATATATATATATATATATATATATATATATATATATACAGTACTGTGCAAAAGTTTTAGGCAGGTGTGAAAAATGCTGTAAAGTAAGAATGCTTTCAAAAATAGACATGTTAATAGATTATATTTATCAATTAACTAAATGCAAAGTGAGTGAACAGAAGAAAAATCTAAATCAAATCCATATTTGGTGTGACAACCCTTTGCCTTCAAAACAGCATCAATTCTTCTAGGTACACTTGCACAAAGTCAGGGATTTTGTAGGCATATAGTCAGGTGTATGATTAAACAATTATACCAAACAGGTGCTAATGATCATCAATTCAATATGTAGGTTGAAACACAATCATTAACTGAAACAGAAACAGCTGTGAAGGAGGAATAAAACTGGATGAGGAACAGCCAAACTCAGCTAACAAGGTGAGGTTGCTGAAGACAGTTTACTGTCAAAAGTCATACACCATGGCAAGACTGAGCACAGCAACAAGACACAAGGGAGTTATACTGCATCAGCAAGGTCTCTCCCAGGCAGAAATTTCAAGGCAGACAGGGGTTTCCAGATGTGCTGTCCAAACTCTTTGAAGAAGCACAAAGAAACAGGCAACGTTGAGGACCGTAGACGCAGTGGTCGGCCAAGGAAACTTACTGCAGCAGATGAAAGACACATCATGCTTACTTCCTTCGCATAATCGGAAGATGTCCAGCAGTGCCATCAGCTCAGAACTGGCAGGAATCAGTGGGACCCTGGTACACCCATCTACTGTCCGGAGAAGTCTGCTCAGAAGTGGCCTTCATGGAAGACTTGCGGCCAAAAAGCCATACCTCCGACGTGGAAACAAGGCCAAGCAACTCAACTATGCACGAAAACACAGGAACTGGGGTGCAGAAAAATGGCAGCAGGTGCTCTGGACTGATGAGTCAAAATTTGAAATATTTGGCTGTAGCAGAAGGCAGTTTGTTCACCGAAGGGCTGGAGAGCGCATACCTAATGAGTGTCTGCAGGCAACAGTGAAGCATGGTGGAGGTTCCTTGCAAGTTTGGGGCTGCATTTCTGCAAGTGGAGTTGGGGATTTGGTCAGAATTAATGGTCTCCTCAATGCTGAGAAGTACAGGCAGATACTTATCCATCATGCAATACCATCAGGGAGGCATCTGATTGTTCCCAAATGTATTCTGCAGCATGACAACGACCCCAAACATACAGCGAAAGTCATTAAGAACTATCTTCAGTGTAAAGAAGAACAAGGAGTCCTGGAAGTGATGGTATGGCCCCACAGAGCCCTGATCTCAACATCATCGAAGTCTGTCTGGGATTACATGAAGAGAGAGAAACAACTGAGGCTGCCTAAATCCACAGAAGAACTGTGGTTAGTTCTCCAAGATGTTTGGGCCAACCTACCTGCCAAGTTCCTTCAAAAACTGTGCAAGTGTACCTAGAAGAATTGATGCTTGATGCTGTTTTGAAGGCAAAGGGTGGTCACACCAAATATGGATTTGATTTAGATTTTTCTTCTGTTCACTCACTTTGCATTTAGTTAATTGATAAATATAATCTATTAACATGTCTATTTTTGAAAGCATTCTTACTTTACAGCATTTTTCACACCTGCCTAAAACTTTGCATATATATATATATATATATATATATATATATATATATACAAACACATATATATATATATATATATATATATATATATATATATATATATATATATATATATATATATATATATATATATATATATATATATATGTGTGTTTGTATTTTTCATAAAATGCAATGAAGGTTTCATGTAATGGCTATGTTTTCAGGAAATATGTCTTTCTTTTGTAAAGTTGTAATAGTGCACAACAAATCATTTGGTACTGACCTGTTTAGTAAATAAAGAGTATAAAGAGATACAGGGCTCCTGTTTTGTATGTATCCCAGTAAGTACAGGTTATAACTAACCAATTTGGTGCACACAGATTACTGCTCCTAGACATGAAAATGTGACATAAATATCTCCTGTGTGGCTTTTTCTTGTCTCTTCCAATTAGTTACAGTTCCTGAAACCTGACAGGCCCAGTCAGCAACAAAATTGACCTTATATTAGATTTTTTTGACATCAGTGCTGTCAGGGATGACTGGAATGTATATGTCTTAGAAGAACCTCACAGTGTTAAACCTCAGAATAATTTCAAACAAGTGCCTACTTCCAATGTTTTCTTGTTAATCTAGAGTCTCTTTCACACTGGCATGCTCAACCCGAGTCCGAACCTACCCGGATCAGGACCCTGTGTCATGCAGGTCGGCTACGCGATTTCACACTGCTTTTGATAAAGCAGGGTTGACCTGGGCGACAGACGCAAGTACACAATGCGCGTATCAATGCACCGGAAGTAGCTTGTTATGGATGCTTCCATCCAAGCTTCTCTGGATTGAACTGTCTGCCCAAATGTTGCTTAGAGCAAATGTTTTTTCATCCGTGCTGCAATCTGGCTCATGGTGTCATGGTGTGTCTCAAGCAACAAAATATGGCTAAACAGAATAAACAGAAGAGGAACCTTCAATGGAGGCGCAGCTGTTAGTTATGTCGTCGGCTTACGAACGGCCGTCATGCATTTTTTCTCGCTCAACCCGGGTCCAAGCGTGTCAACCCACATCCTGAGGTGGGTCGCTGAGACCCGGGTAAATCCGGATACGGACCAGGTATGTGGTTTCACACTACGTGGGATTGCGACCCAGGTAGCCAGAACCCGGGACAGGACCCGGGTAGGAGTGTCAGTGTGAAAGGGACTTAGGTAACATAGAACAGCATGATTTTTTCTCAAAAATGAATTTCCTTTTTTCATTATTTCTCCTTCAGATGCATAATGCATATTACTTCCAGTTAAGAGTTAAGCAGTCAGATGCAGTTTACCAGAGATTATGCAAATATATATATTATTTTCAATTATTAAAAAATAAATAAATAAATAAATAAGGTCTGAGGCAGGGAAAAGCCATTATCTGATTTAGGATCATTTAAGATATTTGTTAAATGTGTAATATTCAGATACACTTTCATTACTGTATTTTATGCACTGTATCTATACAACAAGCACATGTTTTTTACTATTGGTGCATCCGGTAAAGGCACTCCACATGGAGTGCAGGATGCTCCCTATAGCCTGACGTCACCGGTTCGAGTCCACGCTATTCCACTGCCGACCGTGGACGAGAGCTCCCAGGGGGCGATGCACAATTAGCCGAGTGCCACCCGGGTGAATTAGGTCGGCCAGGGTGTCCTCGGCTGACCGCGCACCAGCGACCCCTGTAGTCTGGCTGGACGCCTGTGGGCTTGCCTGTAAGCTGCCTAGAGCTGCGTTGTCCTCTGACGCTGTAGCTCTGAGGTGGCTGCATGGTGAGTCTGCAGTGTGAAAAGAAGCGGTTGGCTGACGCTGATGGCATACGCTTTGGAGGACAGCATGTATTTGTCGTCGCCCTCCCGAGTCAGCGCGGGGGTGGTAGCGGTGAGCTGAGCCTAAAAATAATTGGATATTCTAAATTGGGAGAAAATAATAAAAATAATTGGCGACTAATAAATTTAAAAAAAAGAGATATCTGTTGTATGCAGTCCACTCTAATGTCACCGTTGAAAAAATAAAGTCTATCCAATTGATCTAGTGGTGGATCGAAAAAATGCCACAGTTTAAATATTAAATTAGGACTAAAAAATAAACATAAAAAAGACACCTGGAGATCGACTCTGAGGGACGAGACAAGATAGAATCTGACAGAAAAGAAGCATCCACGAAATGACAAACCAACTGGGCAGTCAAAGTTTTTTTATGACTGGGTGAGTGAGAGTAATACAAATATAGATTTGAAAACTGTCACAATAGAGTCCTATTGTTATTACCTCATTTTAAGCAGAAATAACACTTTAGTATATCTATTAGAACGTCATAGTTAATACTTTACTTCAATTGTAAATGGAAAACAGGAACTATTTTATGAGGTGGAATGTTATTTCCACATTTGTCTAATTTAAAATCACTTTCAATCAATCAAAAATGTGAAACCAGTCTTATTTGCTATTTTTTACATTGTGAGCCATTGTATAATAGGAATAATGCACTCCAGGTTGTGTGTTGTGCTGGGATAACATCACTTCATGGTTGTTCGACGCACTCGGCCTGCAGCCTCGTGTCCAATCACCCGAGGCGTGATGTTATCCCAGCACAACACACACCCTGTCATGCATTATTCCAACAAGATATACACCAACAAAAGTGCCAACAAAAAAGATATACACAATTATTTTATCACAAATATAAGATTATACATGTCTTTCAAGGAGACATACTCAATTAACATTTCTTGTTAAAGGGGATATACTGAAGGTTTGTTGATTTACATCCAGACAAATGCAGTTCCAATTTGCACTGTGTATTACCGTATATGAAATTACATTTTTCAAAGCTAAAGAAAGTTAAATGACTGACAAACATGCTTTACATGCACCAACTAGTAATATAATCTCATAGCCATAGACAAGAACCATCACAGAATCGGCAACCGTATTTTTACTATATAGTATCTCCATACAGGGTCATGCTTCTTTGTGTATTTGAAATGAAATAGAGGTTTGTTATGTTAGTTAGTGCAACAGTATAACAACAATCAAGGTCACTTTAAAATGGTGTAAAAATGCTTGCTGGAATGTACTTTGAAAACCATGTATTCCAACATGCTTTTTGCCATAACCATTTCATGTACATTTGCCATGGCACATGGCTAAGTTCTGCCTGCTTTACAATGTTGGCAGGTGTATGAGTAGATGTGTTGTTGCTGTTTCAGGGGGTATCTGCAATGAAATCCAGCCAGTTAGCAGCTTCACCACAGAAGACTCCTCAGCAATCTGGTGCCCATGCCAGACCAGGAGATGACAACCGTGTAGTGAGCTTCTTCAAAACCATTGTAAGTACTTTAATAATGTTAATTCTTTTGAGATGTTTTAGGACACTCACTGGTTTGAAGGAACAGCTCTTAACTACAGAGTAAAAAAGGGGAGAACACTACTTCTTTAGACATTATTGAAAGTGTGTGTGATTACAATAAGCACTCATGGCTCAATGACATGCTCTACTCAGTTTTCACAAGTCAAACTTGGATGCGCAGGTTATGTATGTCCAAGATTAATATTGTGAGGGAAGGAGAAAGATCAGTACTTATCTGCATGATAAAACAGAAGTCTAATTAAAAAATATGACCAAAAGTCTGACAGACCAATATAAGAAGGTATAAATCGATAGTTTCATTTCATTCTGAAAGTAGCTCATCATCATTATCATCATCCTCATCATCATCATAACTATTCTTATCTGTCTTTCAGGTATCTCCAAGGACCCCACCTCCACCAACAAAGGTGAGAAAGGCTCATTCTATTGCTCTTGTGTTATATTGTCATATTTGCGAATTAGCACACAACTGTAATGGGCTTAAAATATGAAACACAGTTCATCCAAAGGTGGACAGCAGTGTTTTAACATGTGTAATGAATCTAGGTACAAAAACTCCCGGAGTTATTTCTACTGTACCTGAGCACATCAAATGGATTATTTTCCAATAGAACCAAGTCTTTTGTCTGTGCTCTTAACTTCTTTTTTTCTGACACAACTCGAACTACTGTGTAACATTTTCAACCGTATGTTGATTTTATACCACCGTTGTTTCTTGGAGATGAAACGTCATGACACTGTCTCTGTCTCTTGCATGTCCAGGGGAGAGGATTATCCCTCGCGAGATTAGGCTGGGTAGGTGATAAATGCATTTATTCACAGCCATCTCGGTAACCAGGCCAACCACAACTGCATAGCCATCCTTTCTCAAACCTTCTCAAGAATTCATTTGCAACTTTGTTTTAAATTTTTACATAATTTCTTCTGCAATGTGATTTTCTTTTAAAATTGTTTTTTTCCCCCCTGTGCCTCACTGGTTTCATTAATTTCAGTAGCTGCTACTTCTACCGTTTATAGATTTTAATGACTGATTCAATTATTCAACCATTTGTGCAGGGACATCACGTTCTGCAGTATCTGTTTCAGAAATAGATTATATATCTTTGTGGACATTATTTATTTTTTCCTGTGTTTTTATTTGAGATGGAAAGGGCTGTTCAGATTTAATCTGAGCTTTTGTGTTTTTTTGTGTGTTTTTGTTTGTTTTTTGTTAATATTTTACACTTGAACCTCAGTATAACTTTAAATCTTGTAGAATGAAAAAAACATGAGCAGAAACAAAGGATTTCCATCAACAGAGTGAATCACACTTCTGAATGCATTGCAATGACTATTTATTTTTATATCACACTTTTAATCACAATACATACTGTAAAGCTATGAAAATGTTAGCAACTTTATTCTTGATCTTCAGATGGCTTACCCATTTCATTCACTAGTTGCTGGAAATCATAAGACATGAATGAGCAAGATCCGGGTAGACAGTGGCAATTATGGCACAATCTAGTGAGCTCTATACTTTGTATTATATTTACTCTGTAGCTCTGCTTAATTAGGATAACATACTGATATCATTATTTTTTATATTGCTTTGCAGACTTTCCCCTCTTTTACGCAATTTTTTTGCAACATTTCTGCAATGTTTCTGGGTCGGATTTGATGCAGGATGTGTTGTTTAATGATTTAAACAGCATTTAAACAGATCGTAACACCACCTTGTAAACAATTAAATAAACTGGTGGTATCTAGCTCATTAAAATTGACCCGATAGTAGCTACTGTACGTAAAGTAAAAAAAAAAAACATACCTACATTTGCTGTCTTGACCAAGCTTCTGTTAAAATAAAATTAGCTCCCAGCTGTGGTGATACAGTATTTTCTCTGTTCCAACAATAGCAGTGAAGATGTTTTTATCACAAATGTGTTGGTAAAGAAATGTGCAACACACAAGAGGCAGACACAGTGAGTAGAGTGAGGCAATTACATAGAGAAAAGGCAATGATATTTGCTTTCTGACTGTGAGGAAATACCTATATTTCTATAATCAATAAGTATGTGTTACTGATGACAGGCTTTTGGAGGCCTACAGTATAACCGAGACTGTCATGTTTTGCATGTATAATTATTTTATATTAACCATATTGAGACATTCCATGTTTAAATGTGTATTCCCACTTTCCTCTCAGCAGGAAGGGAAAAGGGTACTGTGAATATATCACAGCGAGTCTTGTGAATAACAGGTGTCCTTTAGATGTTATGGGAACAATTGACAGCTCTGCTTCATACAGGGATAACTCATTAACCCTGGACGATATGTGATAACAACATACTTTTTTATTATTATTATACTATTTAGCCATTTGCTTTATCATCAGGAGTGCACTACTTGTACACTGCTGCTACACTCTGCAATGTAACACACGTTGGGATAACTCTACCCTACCTACCTGTAAACGCAATACAAGGCTCATCGGCTTTCTTTATCTTAAGTCTTAAAAAATACATACATTAGAAGACACTTGAAATGTGTAAAATGTAAATGAACGTTATTGGCTGTAAAAGAGAAATTACATTAAAAAGAGAAAGGTAGAACTGTTTAAATGTTCTATGGCAGTATTCACTATTTCAAGACCCTTTTCAATGGTTTTGGAGAGGATTAGAAGTTTATTCTTCTTTATCAAAACTCTGTTTAACCTAAAAGAACATTTAAACATTTCCCCAGATGTTTTTTCTTTGGCTTTACCAATGCCAAGCCTCTAATCTACCAAAGAAGCTCAAGGTTAATATTATTAACCTAGTGACATCTATGCCGAGATGAAGATATAAATACCACTCAACCAGTTCATTATGCATGCTATGTGAAGTTGTAGAATGAAAGCATTGATTTTATATTCTTGTGCATTGTATCACCAGGGACACATTCCTTTCAACACAAGAAAGAATGTACTCTAAGCAAGAAATAATTACTGATTATAGATTGGTTTTCATAGCAGTGGCCTTTCTTTGAACCCCCCCTTTTCAACTTAGGTATAAAGGAAGGGCATGACAGTATATGCATAGTTTTAAACACAGCATCTAAACTTGTCATAATTAGAATTCATTCAAGTGACTCTTCTTTTCTAGGATGGAAAGAAATTGATTTTTTTAGGGTGCATGAAAAGTTAATCACACTGTTTTTTCAGGCTTTTTTATGCAGAATGTTTTCACAGTCTGTAGATAATATATTTGGCACGGTTTTGTTTTTTTCACCTTGCATGTGCTAAATTGTAACCAATTGCTATAGTTTTTTATTTGTAATTGTATTTTATTTTTTAACATCATTGGATTGGCCTTATATGAATTTTACAACTCATGTTAACAAAGGTAGGGGTTAATATAAAAAGCATAATAACTGCTGAGTACAATCAGCATCTTTTTTTTTTTAAAGGAAGCACACAAAGTTACAAAAATGTGGATTTCATCATCATTCCAAAGTTGTACCTTGAAGTAAAAAGCTTTGATTAAAATAAATTTGAAATCTGAAAATGGTTTAAAATAAATCCAAGCATAAGTAGTACAATTAGCTCACAAGATATAAAAATAGGCCAGCCTTTATAGGACTGAAAAACAGATGAAACCTAGATAACAAGCTGCATTAGTTTACATAAATTACTTTCGGCTACTTCTACTTTCTTTTGTAGTTGTGTTTTATTGTTACAGTTTTGAAAATACTGTAGTTTTAAAATACAAACATGTTTTAAAAATATCTATATATTGTAACAGTAGGTTATAACATTGTTATTAAAATACAATCTGGTGGCTCTGTTTGTTTATGTCATAACATATGGCTAATTATGAACACTAGTCTTGCGCACAGTTATCTAGATTAAATCATGCTGAGTTCCTTACAAATCCCCAGTTAAATGTATTAGGGATGGTTTATTAGATCCCCTGAATGTTACACACTAAATTTGAACAAGCCACCAACATTATATGCAGACATGTAAATAACCAAGGCCTCTCATTTCTTATTAGCAAAAGCACTGGCCCCCATTCTGTTTTGCTGAAGATATTTTAAGTTTCTTCCCATGTTTTTTTTTTTCAAGAAATGCTGCAATGGAATGAATCCAGCCTGCATTGTAGGATAACTGGAGGCAGCCATTTAAACTTTTAATACAGGGCTATATTTGAAAAATTGCAACACTGGCTTGGAAGTAAAATTAGCAAGAAAACAATTAAGATATCTTCACACAATTAAAGGTTGGTCAGTGATCATTTTGCAGTTGCTAATAAGAGACAAGAAAGATGCTTGCCTGTTATGTTGTTCTTGCAGCTGGCTAATGACTGTGGTTCTGCTTTCAGGGAACCGATGGGCAAAAGCAGCCTGCACAAGCAAGATCACAAGAGACCACAAGAGCAGCTCACAAAGGGCACAAGGATGCAAGGGGAGATGGCCAAGGAACCCTTTCCAAAATTTTTAAACTGGTAAAGTAAACACTTATCCAAGATAATCTATCATGCAGCAGTATGCACATGAAACATGAAGGGAGATTAAGAATGAGGTTGTATAATGCCCTGGTAAGACTACACTTTGAACACTGATCATTTTTAGTCTTCACTATGCAACTACACTACAAAAAAGGCATTTCAGCTTTGGAAAGAACTCAGGAAAGACTACAGTAACTATTCGCAGGTATTTAGGGTATTTGTTATGAGGATAGATTGAGGGAATAACATATTTAGCCTAGAAAATCAAAGGGTAAGATGTTTTTAAAATCCTAAAAGAAGTTAACAAAGTCAATTTTTAAAAAGACTAGGACCAGAGGACAGACTTGGAAATGGAGTGGATGTAGTATCAGAACAACGTGGCAGTGAGAACAAATGGGCAGAATGGCCTCCTCTCGTTCATAACTTTGCTTATGTTGTTTTGTGTGTACACTGCCAACAAGCAGCAAGCCTACATTTTATTGGCTCACGTCCTGGAGTATAATAAATGGTGAGATGACTGCTATGAACAAATAGTTTTTGCAGATGCTCACCTCCCTTCTTGAAGTGGTGCACTTGCGATTATGTAATTGTATGAACTAAATAAAAAAGGTTGATACTGCGATAATGTTCCTCCTTTGCGGAGGGCAGTGGCGTAACTTTGGTTTCAAAAGAAATAATAAAATATGTTACAAACAAGTTTAACAAAACATTGCATCTCTTGTATGTCTAATTAAAAGATCCAAAGATTCCTGCGGTAATCATTCAAAACAATAAATTGTTGGCACAATGTTGTCATGGGTGATGAGTGTGGCAAATAGTTCTATTATTCAGTCACTTCTGTCATGGAATTACGAAGCCATGACTTTAGTCTTCGAAGAGCACTGAAGCTCCTTTCAGATCAGAGCCTTACAGTGGTGGCCAAAGTTTCTTCCACACCAGATCTTTGTTCTAGCCCAGTTCTAGATTGTTTAATTGAACCAATTATACCTCCATCCACACCCTAAAGTAGTTATCTATCTCATTTTACCTGTTAAACCTGGAGTGGAATAGCCCTCCAGGACCGTGATTGGCCACCCATGCTTTAGTACAACCAGCTCCTGAGGCAGCATTGAGTGCTAGAGCGAGTGTGGCACAATGCAGATTTATCCTCAGTGTGATAACATTAGTAAACAACACGAGCTATGGTGAATTACAATTTTAAACCATTTTCCTGTGTTTTCTATACAGCAATGTAGTGCATCCTCCTCTATCTTTGGCCATCCGTTTGCCATTTTCCCCCAACATTACTGTGATTTCAGGCTGTATACAAATGTGTCATCCGGGGTTTTCAAACTATGCGCCACGTATGTTCACTTCTCATTGGTCAGTTTCTCTAGTTAAGGTGTGTCCAGCTCCATGATTGGATCAACATTACGGATCAGTGCAGCCTGATCCAGATCCTAGTAGTAAAACACCATCTCATGACCTGGGTCTGATCACAGGTTTCTTTCCATTGGCTTCTATACTGACTAGTGATTATACCAATACAATTTTGTGAAATAAAAGTTTTAGTGCTCCTGCAATGTGAGGAGGACATTTCCCCATCATTGAAAAAGTGAGGGGGACATGACCCCTGTGTCCCCTGTATAAATTATGCCTATGGCGTAGGGTATAAAAATAGAAATGTAACTGTATACAGCAAAAGTATTTATTTTTCCAAATGCCAGCTTTGTTAAAATATCTTTTTACAGGAAATAAATACTAATAGACAAGCTAATGCCCTCATCAGTGTTAGATACTTTTTGTCAGCTTATAGGTTTATGTCAGAAGGTATGATTAAAGGTTTGAATGGAACAATTCACTTTTTACAGTATACTTAAAAGTGTTAACCTTTGTTTGAAACATATAAGCAAAACAAAAACTGGAAAATCAGACAAAGGAGTATTTGCATGTTACTTATGGTTAAACAGTATGCAGTTTGTTATCATCTGCAAAATGTAGTTGTGAGATCCTTTTTCCTGTCTAATCCTACCATAGTAGAGGCTGTTTTGTAGCACAAAGTGTTCTATCTATGGCTTGCAACCCTAGTTCAATTGTTTCTGTTCCATCTGCAGGCAGAAGCTGCAATTATATACACGTCATTATACTCAAAGATTTTGTTTGTGTAGGCCTAACAACCCTAATTGGAAATCACATGCTAAGACGTCATTTAAAAAAAAGAACCGCAAGATTTTAATGAATGCTTATTTCAGCTGTTTTGTTTAACCCATGTGCAGTACTGTATTGATGGGCAGTGTCTTTGTGAGGGCTTTGGGTTGAGGTTGTTTTCTATATAAATCTATATAAAAAGAAATATACCGGTAGAACAGAAGGGACTCAGTACTTCAAAGAGACATCAGACTGAAACTTCAGAACTTCCATATTTTAATCATCTATGGCGATTTAAACAAAATCAGCAGAGTTTAACAAGAGAAGTAAACAAAAAAGTATTTACTTCACAGTTTCAAACTCTGTATAAGGATAAGTATGCTTGCCAGCTAGTTATTTTGTCAAATGAGCTGTACAATGCAGTTTACTCTTTTTTTTACCACAGCCTTTCCTTGGTTGGAAACTGGACTTTTATTGCAGTACTTGATAAGTAAAAAGTATTTTCAGTCCCAAATTGTGTTCAAGTAGTGGAATTCAAGTGCAATCCTGTTCATTATTTTCTGGTGACTTTATAGAAGTGGAATTCAGTCGTGTCCCCATCAGTCCATTTCAATCCAGAACCATGTTCCAAATTATTTAATTAAACCCCAGGTTTAAGTTGAAAGAAACCCCAAATGCAAGTAGGATTAAGCATCACCGCAGAAAATCTGTATATTTCACAATCCTTTTGGTGTTTATTGTTTAGGTTATCCGAACATACTCAAAATAACCATTTCTTAAGGGAAGAGAAGTCTCATTGCTGATTTAAAAAAAAAAAAAAAATTCTCCAGACAAATACATGGGGAGATTTACCAATATTGACAGTTTTCTTTGACATTAAATAATTAAGGATGTGTAACAAGGCAATGGACAGGCAGTATCTGAATACATTTAATATGCTGTTAAGAGTAGCTGTTTTATTTCTGGACCTTTAAAAGTCTAACAGCAGGCTCAATACATATTAATAGACACACAAATAGGGTACAGACAATAAACGAGAAAAGGCCATTTAGCCCACCTATGCTCGCTCGCTTATTGCAAGCGTTGTCCGTTAACACTCAGGAGATAAAAAACAATAAAAAAAACCCTAACCATTTAGTTAGTAAGGGAAATTAAACCTCTGGGAATCCGTGGCTAAGTGGATTTCCCTTCCTCCAGGCGGCTAGCTAAAGGTCTTATTATGGTCACAGAGAGGGTTATACAGTATTGTTCATGACAGCATCCAGTCTATTCTTGAAGGATCTGATAGTCTCTGCTTCAACAACTCTGTCCAGCAGCCTGTTCCAATGGTTCACCGCCCTTTCCGTGAAAAAGCTCCTTTTCCTCTCAGTTCTGAATATGCCTTTCTTCAGCTTCCACCTGTGGCCCCAGGTTCTGTTCTCTGTGACCTGTGAAGAATAATTCTCAGCAGTTACGTTGTTAAACCTCTTGACAATTTGAAATACCTCTATTAAGTCGCCTCTGGCTCTCCTTCTTTCTAGGCTATACAGATTCAGCTCTTTCAGTCTATCTTCATATGACATACCCTTCAATCATGGAATTAATCGTGTTGCTCTCCTCTGTACTCTCCAATGCCTCAATGTCTTTCCTATGATATGGGGTCCAGAACTGGGCACAATATTCAAGATGTGGTCGTACCATTGCATTGTATAATTTTAATATAACCTCTTGATTTGAATTCAACTGTTTTGGCTATATAACCTAACATTCTATTTGCCTTTTTTGTAGCTTCTCCGCACTGTCTAGGTGGCTTAAGAAATTCATCCACTACTACCCCCAAGTCTTTTTCATACATAATCTCCTCTATTTACCATTCATGCTGTACTTGCCTCTGATGTTTTTGTGCCCTATGTGCAAGACTGCATTTATTCACATTAAATTCCATCTGCCATGTGTCAGCCCAAGCTTAACTCTTACTTAAATCTCTTTGTATAATTAAAGTTGCTGATTGGGAGTTGGCTACCCCTCCTAGTTTTGTGTCTTCTGCAAATTTGTATAGTTTTCTGATTATGTCTTGGTCCAAGTCTTTCATATAGATTAAGAATAGCAATGGTCCCAATACTGATCCCTGTGGTACCCCACTTGTTACGTTCTCCACTGAAGATGTTCTCTTTATTTTTGGGGTTATTTTTTTGTTCTGTTTGGTCAAAAAAACAAAACAAAACAAAAAACTCTAGGTTGAAGAGTATTATTTTGATGTTCTTAAAACAGGCCTCAACACATTAAAGAGTTTATTAGCCATACATATTAATATGTATTATTATTGTTTCTCTTGGGCTTCCATGTTATGTGGGACATTTGAAGAGTTTGGATTTGTGTCAAGATTGTTGTTTGCTTGTTCTCTATACAATTCTAAATGAATTCAATATAAACTCAAAACCTTTTGAATATTTTTCATTTCAAGTCTGCCCCTTTGGTTCCACATGTCATTTTAATAAGAAAATCTATCTAATATGCAACATGTGATATAAGAGGTCTCACATTGGCTCAGGTGCTTTGTATGGTGGAAGGATTATTTCAATACAGATCTTTGCTATATGTCAAAATTGGTCATCTGACTACAGATTGCTGTTACAGTGAACCAATGTTTTATCATATAAAAAAATGCTATTACGGTCAACAGGAATTAATTCATAAGGCATTACAAAAAAGTTAACGAGAATAGCAGTAACTTAGTTTCTATCTGTTGAAAGGTTTTTTTTGTTTGAAAACTGTTAATCTACAATAATCCAGATTGTCAGAATGCCAGTCAAGGTTATAATATGCCTGTGATGAGTATACAGTATCAAGTATACAGCTGTAAATGTTGAGATAACTGTGTTTTTCTCTCTATGTCTGCTTTGATAAAATGGCTTGGACAGACTGATTGTCCAAGACCCATGTAACTGCACTGCCATCTCATACTCCTGTCATAAGTGTAATAACACTCCCGAGTCTTTACACAATTCTTGTAGTATACTACATATTACACAACGTCCACACACCCTGGTGAGCATTATTGCTTACATACAGTAAAGTTGTATGGTTGATAAAGGCAATAGAAAGTACAGAAAAGAGTGTGAAAAACCATGGTCAGACTTGGGCAATTTAAAATGACTGTGCAACTGTACTGTGAGTAACTTATATTGTATTAACATTTTGTAAATGTTCTGAAATTGTTTTCAAATGATTTAACTAAGCTTCCTGTCTGCATAACAAATGTGAATGTGTTTCATCGGCGCTTTCTGATACATAGTAACCTTTTTAATCTTTTAATGTGTGTCCCTTGAATTGTAGCACTGATAACACAGCAGCACCAACTGCTGTATTAAAGCTCCAAATGAATCAAATATATTGGATAATATAGCCTAATCTCTGTTCCTGTACTGAATTAAGACAGTTTTGTTAGAGGGAACTGGAAAGAAATGAAGTCACCAGTAGCGGCATACTGAATTTGAAAAGGAGTGTAGTGTTACAAATAAGAACAGAAAATTAGAGATGTTATTATGTGAACCGTTGTTGATCAAATGCTGCATAATTACATAACCATTACAGCAGGAAAACAGCAGACTCAATAGGTCTTTGAAGTGAAATTAGCAGCCAGCCACTTGTTTAACATCTGAAGGACCTTTCATTAGAGTGGCGTAATAAATAATGCATGTGACCTTTGCCCTCCTCTTCAGTCTTAAAATGTTTGGTAAACGAAGAAAGGCACACGACGGCATTAAGCATTTACAAGCTTTGTAAACCTATTATAATTGTATTTACATGTTTTGTAAACCTATTATAATTGTATTTACAAGCTTTGTAAGCCTATTATTATTGTATTTACAAGCTTTGTAAACATATTATAATTGCATTTGCAAGCTTTGTATACCTATTATTATTATATTTACAAGCTTTTAAACCTATTATTATTGTATTTACAAGCTTTGTAAACCTGTTATAATTGTATTTACAAGCTTTGTAAACCTGTTAAAATTGCATTTTCTTTCTTTTTTTTTTACAGGGAGGAAAAGACAGTCGATCCGGTTCACCTTCTAAACGCTGAGGATCCTTAAAAAAAAAGAAAGAGGTTATGAAAAAATAATCTCTGCTTCATAATATAGCTCCTACCCCTTTCTAAAACACATTAATGTAAAGTTGCCATGTTTTCTACATAGCAACACAATCTTTAACATTTTGCCTGCTGAGATTTGCATGCAGTAGTGTTCAGTGAGAGCTGTTGGATTCATACAGTGACCTCAGCCAAAAAGACACCTGTTTGTTTATAGAAGTATGCTCCACCCGTTGGTTTTGAGATGTTCTTCCTGTTTTGTTTCTTCTTTCTTCAAAGCAGTTTTGCAATGCAGTAAGTTTTTAGGATGCACCTAAAACCTTTAATTTCAATCATTTTCAGAAGTACCCTGTTATTATTGCTTGACAGCTCATTTGACATAAATACTTTTGGTATAGTTTAACAAGATAATTTGTTTTGATGTAAACTATTTTAGGAAGATAACAGGCCTGATGAGTTGACCACTTGTCTGTTTCACGAATAGGCTTCTATTCCAGAGTGTAGATCTCAGTATTCCACTGTTGCTTAACAGAAATGTGGCTCTAAACTGTGACTGTTTAACTGTTGTTTTATAATTACAGTACATACTGTAATATGCTAATACATTATATATGTTGAATGAATTACTTTAGGTACTAAACTCTTAATGGGTATGGTGTTGGGGTTTTCCAGCCATATAAAAAAAAATGAAAGCTCTTCTGAATTGCACTATTTTATCACTGAAATTAATTCAGTCCTCTAAATCCCTGTTGATGTTCCTATTGTGTTATTTAATCTGCTTCAATTTATGCAAGGACTACAGAAAAGCTAACTGACACAGCATTTTGTTCAAAAAAGTGTGTTGTGGAGATGATGATGTGTTTGTACATAATACTAATGCAGGCCCACAAGTAACTGCCTACAGAATTGTACCCAATTGTTACCCCTAGAGTAACCAAGCCAATGTAGGGACATCAAACATGGAGCATGCAATGGATATGAAAGAAAACTGAAAATCGAGAAAAGAAAAAAACACTGTATTAAATTGCTATCATGTCAACTCAGCTGCTTTATCACAGATGTCTATCTCTGCATGTAAAAACAAGTTCTAATAATGTGTAACAGACTGGTGACCCCCCCTTTGCATGTAGTCTCTGTGAATGAATGTAAATTAAAGCTTTGAAATACTATTGTGAATTTCCAAAAATAAAATACTTGCCTTTTAACGTAAAAAAAAAAAAGCTTAAGGTCTTTATTCCAGTGCCAGCATGTAATTTCTCAAGGTTGATAAAGAACAATTATGATGGATAACAATTGAATCAGGAAAGCTGGTCAGTATTCTCTTGTCTCTCCCACTTGATTTTTGATAATAAAAAATAGATTAAAATGTTAAACAGGGGCGGCCGGTTAACAGTGTTCACTTGCTCGTCTAATCCCCAGTCTCTTATTAATGAACTGCGCTTCCCTTCTTCTGGCTGATGTGCGTTTCATTTCCACCTCTCACGTGACACTGGCTCAACAATGCCGTTCATCCCATCTGTTTAATGGGCTGAAACTGGGCTGTGCTCGCTCAAAAATGTGAGCACCCAAATCCGCCGTGCACATGCACAGTAGCAGCCAGCCATCAGCCAGGACTGGCTATGATTGGCTTAAAAATGTCTGGATGGAGCTCAGCCAGTTAGCAAACACGGTGATCAGGCGACCAGTGCGCATGTGCCAAGACAACAAAGGCTATAAATATGAGCAGCACGACTTTGTTTCTTCTCAGTCTAGCACGACTCTCGACTCCCATCCTGCTTCCCTTCTCTCTCTCAGTCACTCCCGAGGCCAATTAGCCATCCGTCCTCTCCCTCTCCCTCTCGCTTCCCTCAGCATGGTCTCGGGGGAATTCGCACCATGACGGGTAAAAGGCCTGTGTCGTGGCTGACTGTAGTCATAGGATGCTGGTTGGTCCTTCCTCTGTGTCACTGTCGTTGCTTATCCATTCACCTGTCAATTCCTTCTACCCCTCGTATCCAGCCCGCAGCCCTTTTATACTGCCCCGCCCCCTCTCGCTCCTGAGAATCCTCTCAGTAGCCTCTGCCTCCTGTCCAATCAGCACTCCAACCACCTGTCCATCACGCAGGTCCTCCAAGGATCTTTAAGGGGCCCACCTCTCTTGAGGTTGTTACAATATTTTATATTATTTTTTTTAAATCTTGTTGATAGCTGCGTCAGGCTTTTTTTCAAGGTGTTTTTAAATTACTATTTTCTTTTACTGTTTGTTTGTAGCTGATTAGTCTTTTATTATGTCTATATAAATTATATATGCTGGTTCCTGAAAATCTACTTCATTGTTAATTACAGTGTTTTTGCTTTGTTTTGTTTTTCTTTGGGTTTAATTGTGACTTCCATATAAGGTCTTATTTGTTCATGTTCTTGGTCTTTGAACTTGGGATTGATTTAGATTCAGGGACAACTTAAATTGAAATAAATACTCATTCAAATTGGAGTACATTCGGTGTGTTTTAGTTTTTTAATCTTTTTTTAATTTTTTGGTATATTGCCAGTTTTTAATATTCTAAGTTAATCAAAAAAATAAGACATGAATACAGTAGAATTTTTGCTTGCTAATAATTTTGCTGCAATTGGGGGAAGTGCAGAAACTGCAGATCAAAAGGTTGGGACCCAGCAGACCTCCAATAAAATTAGTGCAGGTGAATAGTGACAGAGGACAGGCATACACTCAAACCTTTAACGAGTCATGGTATAAGCTTAGGCCATGGGGTTGTGCAAGTGAAAGCAACAATGCGCTATTTTGCTTTCCGTGCCTCCTTTTTGCTAAGGCTCGAGGTGACACTGATGCAGCATGGTCAAGAACCGGAGTTACAGACCTGCAACATCTCTCCTCTAAATAAAAAAAACACTCAAGAGTTCATAAGACATATAAAATGCGTTTAAGTGTGTTAGGGAGACTGAATATTGCTGTTCAGCTTAGCATTGTGACCGAAATGCCATAAAGAAGCACAATGAAGAAGTGTCCAAAAACCGACAAATACTTATGTAGCATCAGAGTGGGTCATAATATCATTTTGTGTGTGAAAGTAAGAGAATTGAAATATACAGAGGGGGAATCTTAAACCATTCTCTGTATCTTCTTGGTTTCTGGTCAAGGTTCTGATACATAAACCAGTGTGAACTGTGAACTGTGACAATCTGGAGATCCAGCCTGCGACCATTTGGAACAGAGATACGGTTTTTTGGACACTCTAATGCAAGATAACTATTCTAGTGTTTGCCTTGGTGTGGAAGTCCTCTGTGTAAGAGGTCTAAAATCATAAAAGTACTTGTAATCAAATCTCTAACTTAGCCCCGATTGATCACCGGAGAAAGAGTTGGATGAACATTTGAAGTTGACATAAATTGAAATATATACCAGTGCTGGAGTTTGCGGTGGAATATCCCAGACATAACTGGATGAAGAGTGCACATATTGGTGGAGGAATTGCTGTTTCAGTGGAATACCTAAATAGTTAATGACCCTAGTTCTTTGCAAAGACATTTCTTTCGTACCCTGAAGTGGAGACGAAACGCGAGGAAGGCAGACCCCGGAACCTGGACCTGTCCTTGCCAGCAGGAGAGCCTTCAAGCACCTGTATTGTTGAAGACATGGATCAGCTGGATGAGGCAGCGCACGTCCATTAAGTATTCAATGAGTAGTGTTTTAATCCTCTTATGAACTCAAGAATAAGCAGACCTTAAAGTAAAATTAATGTTTTGTTTTAAGTGGAATGTAAGAAAAGTATTATTGCTTTCAATTCATGCTTTGAGTTAATGTACACTATAGTATTTATTTGTATGTGATTTATACAAATAAGGCAATTCTGTGTTTAAGGCTAGAATCCAGCGTTAACTGTCTTGATAATAGATCATTCTCGATAGGTTGTCTGGACGCAAAGAGTGTCGTTATCTCTCAAGAGTGAGAATTGCCTTATGAACCAAAATTAAACATATGAGACTGATTTAACAATGCTTTGATTATCAAAGATTAACGAAAGTAAATATTTGTGTTACTAATGATACCCCAGTTAAGACTAACCTTCATCTTAAAGAGCTGTCAGGAATGCAGTTGTAACCTTAAGGGAATCTCCCATAGATTGCTTTGGATCGCTAATCAACCAGCGGGAGTGGGTGTCGTTGTTTAAGTGGAGGAAATATCAAGAAATACTATTTAAAACAAGCAGGACCCACAGTGTGTTTTATGTTTAGAAGTGCCTGCACAAGATAGCATGAAACCAGTAAAACTGAAGAGGAATCTGCACACCAAACACCACACACAGGCCAATAAGCCGGCAGATTATTTTCAGCGAAAAGGAAGACAAATGAAAGGTCAACGGGATTTTATGAGCAAACAAACAACAATCCTTACATAAGCACTAATGGCTTCCTATGAAGTTTCCCACCTAATTGCTAAATGTAAAAAGTCACACACAGTGGGAGAAATGCTCATTCTTCCTGCAGCCAAGTGTTGCATTATGCATGTGGAAAAATGTGTTACTCCACGTAAAGCCATTCTGTTGTCAAATGATATGGCTGCATGGCGCATTAATGATATTCTTGAAATGTATTTGTTTACTGTAACTGTAAATCGCCCTGGATAAGGGCGTCTGCTAAGAAAATAATAATAATAGTAATAATTGCCAATGACATAAAGTTCAGCTGATCAATCAGGTAAAACAGAGCCCCAAATACGCCTTGCAGCTCAGTGAGTCTACAGACAAATCCATTTCAGCTCAGCTTTGAGATACTGCCACAACGGGAAGCTGCAAGCAGATTTATTATTTTGCAATTCACTTCAAGGAAAGACAACGGGACAAGAAATATTTTCCAATCTTGACAACTTAATGCACAAAGAAGGACTGCAGTGGTCATGCTGTGTTGGTCTAGACAATGTGGGGAACTATACTGAGCATCAAAATAAACTTATCACTTATATTTGAGCATCACATTCACTAAATGTGATTGAAAAATGACAAACTGTTTTAGAGCAGGTGCAGACTTTTTATTGTGCTGATTAACAATTGACATTTTACTGTCTAAAGTTATGGGGGACGGGGGATACTGTGAAAGTCTCAGGCTAGTAGCGTGTGTGGCCACTGTTGGAAGCAATGCAAGCAGTACATCTGCGACGCATGCTTTGCACCAGGTTTCGGATGTTGTTTTGTGGAATCCTGGCCCACTCCTCTTGTAGTGCCTGGATAAGCATCTGCCTGTTCAGTGGGCTCCGAGCCCTAGAAGCCACACGTCTCTCAGTTCGTGGCCTGTCATTGACAGAGTGTGTCTGGTTATACCATCTCGCCAGGTTTGAAATTGCTGGCTGTGAGCACCGATGACGGTGAGCCACAGTTCGCTGCCCTAGTCCAGCCTCCAACATGCTGATTGCACGAAGGTGCTGCTCTCTTGACAGACAGTGGCATATTGGTATTTTTCTGATATTTTATTTATTGCTTTTATTCAACAGCTGAAATCACTCCATATCCAGTGTCCAATCAACTGTCTCACTAATTAGGTGATTAAGTGCATATGCTTCAGTCATAGTCACTCAAGCGTGTCAAGGTCAAGGATGAATGATCGAGTGATTAAAAAAAAAAAACATTTTGTCAATGTCCATAAATTTTTTTCGAAAATAAATGTGTTATAATAGTGATATGTTTCTTTTGATGCTCAGTATATAAAACAGGCCAACAAAATGCTCGGATATATAGTGAAAGTGTTGAATTTAAATCAAGGTTCATGGGGCATGAGCTGGGGTGTAAGGATAGGGTAGAAGAAGCAGAAAGGAGTGATTAGTAGGACAGGGTGCTGGCTAGAAAGGACCGGCCTTAGGATAGAGGAGTGGGCTGAAGCCCTGACTAGTTGCAGACTGGTGGGCCCGGACTTGGAAATTAGGATAGAAAGTGGTCGCTGACTGAGGGCAACGATGCCGACACATCCTTGGGACAAAGGACCCAGCAACCGAAAACAGGACAGAAAAATGGTCGCTCACTGAGGGCGATGATGCCGACACATCTCAGGGGCAAAGGACCCAGCAACCGAAAACAGGATAGAAAAGATGGTCGCTGACTGAGGGCGGCGATGCCGACACTTCCCAGAGGCAAAGGACCCAGCAACCGAACACACATACGAGGGTTGTAACTTGAGGAGCCTCCCCTCGGGAGGAAGTCTGTCCCGGTAGACCAGGACACAAAACGAGGTAGAGAGAGAGGCTACCAGCATCTGAGACTTCTGTAAAGGGGCGCTCGTTAACCCCTGATTGGCAGAGACTTCACGCTGCCTGAGACCTGAAATAAGGACAAAGCATGGAGGTTAGTATGGGACTCGAGCACAGAATGGCCACGTCCCGAAAGAAAGGCAGAATATAGAACAGAGCCTCAAGGTGAGGTAAGATAAGTGCAAGAGCTGCAAAAGGACAGAGTGTGGCTGGGGGGTCCGCTCTGACTCACATGGTGAGAACCCCACTGAAGGTAAGGGATGCAGATGCCTAGCCCTGAGGTTGGGGAAGTGAGACTCACTTCCCCCCAGAGACAACCGATGCGAAGGCGTGTAGGAAGGTGGAGGAAGGGAGGAGGAGGAAAATGAAACACTAGACACTAGACAGTGAAGGTGCAAGTGATCAGGGCTTAAATAGAAAATAGGTACTAATTGACAGGAAATTAGAGGCCCCCAGCTCCACGCCCTCTGAACTACGCAAGCTAACATGAAGCAATGTTAAAACTTTACAATGCATTAGTAAGACCTCATCTAGAAACAAGGACCAGGGGTCACAAGTGGAGATTAGATAAAGGGGCATTCAGAACAGAAAATAGGAGGCACTTTTTTACACAGAAAATTGTGGGAGTCGTTGAAGCTGACACCCTGGGATCCTTCAAGAAGCTGCTTGATGAGATTCTGGGATCAATAAGCTACTAAGAACCAAACAAGCAAAATGGGCCAAATGGCCTCCTCTTGTTATCTTCTATCCTTCTCCATCTTTATGACAATAAATGTTTTTCTGCCTAAGGTCTTTAGATAGCTCTTTACTTTTAAAGTGATGATTTGCGGCTGCAAAACACCCAATCAGCGTTTTGCAAGCGCAAACTGTGTTTAGCGGCTGTAAACTGGGACTTTGGGGGCCACTAAAAATGCATCGTATGTAGAGTGGTTTTCACCTGCTGTTCTGCACCCGCTGTCAAATTAGCACTTTGCCATCATTAATCCATTTAAATGATATTGAAATATATTCAAATGAAGAAAAGAACATGGAATTGGGCTGGGATCTAGACTACTAAGCGAGCGCAAACATTATAATGAGATGTAAGGATTTTGCTTTGCACTTGGGCAATTGCTGACCCTCCAAAAACTTTGCACCTCCTCTTACAAGGTGCAAACCATTGTAGAAGTGAGTAACTAAGAGCTGCATAAAACCACACACCTTCAGATACCTGTCATTAGTCTCAGGGTGGCTGCTGTGGTACACTTCCTGATGTGGCAACACTTGGCTTTTGTTGAGGACAGGCAGGAAAACCTTCGGAGGAGAAGGGCAAGACAGCGAAACCCCTGCATATTCAAACCCAGGGTCACTTTGTTTGGGATGCTGAAGGATGCGGTGGTAAGGCGTTATCGTCTCACTCCGCAGGTCATCCTAGACCTAATAGCTGAATGTCACCTTTTCATCACCTGGTGACTGTCCTACTGGTAAACCAGACAGCACTAACTTTCTCTACTATAGAGTACCATATGGCCTCTTTGGTAGCATAACCTCAGCCATACAGACTCTCAGCTCCTCCTCAGAAACAGAGGAAAATGGTGCAAACAATTTTTTAA
Source organism: Acipenser oxyrinchus oxyrinchus (assembly GCA_030684275.1). NCBI lineage: Eukaryota > Metazoa > Chordata > Actinopteri > Acipenseriformes > Acipenseridae > Acipenser > Acipenser oxyrinchus. The sequence goes on along the minus strand of CM060249.1, from coordinate 23,942,055 downwards.
ATAGTAATAGAAAAATAATGTATTAACGTTGGCAATGCATTGAAAATGGAGTGGGTAAAAATGAGAGAGCAAAGAAGCTGAGAGGTGTAAAGACCAGCTATTCGAAAGCAATATAAAGGGTTATCAATGGAGGGAAGAGAGCTAAAGCTGATCGAAATATATTCAGAAAGTCTTCAGAAGGACACTACAACTAATAACAACATGTAACCAGTACTATAAATACAGCAAAACAAAAAGGAATATAAAATGAGTTTTGTAAAAAGTACGGAATTTATTTTCACGTTAATACTTTAACATAACAAAATAACGTCTTGTCACAAACTATACATCTTATGTAATGTACACAGACAGCAAGTGTTTAAATAAAAGAAAACATCAGTTTAAATGCCATTCCCAACACTGTCCTGTAAACAATTTCTGAAATACATATCCAAACTGTACAATATTTACATCACAATAAAGTGTTCTGTATATCACACTTTTTTTAGAGGTTACAGTATGTTTTTACAGTAAAGCTATATTGGGTTTTGCTATCACACAAGTACATCTAAAACAATACAAATAACTTGCAACTGAAAAAAAAAAAAATACATACTGGGACAAAGACCAATAACATATCCCAGAATTAGGCATCTGATGGGTTCATTAAAAGGCATTATTTAATAAATACTAGGCTGTATAGCTTTGAATTTGCTAATGTTTAATGTAATATCTGTTTATAAGTTGTTGTTTCACTGCTCATGGATATTTGGCATGTTGTATAAAGTCACCAGGATGTTATTTCTGTAATTAGGCCAGTATATTAGGAAGCTGTAGCAGTGTGTCAGAGATTTTCCACTGCAAATCTTTAACACACTCACTGTTTCAGAGGATGAAAAATTACTGGTCCTTTTTAAACTGGCCTCTTCAAGGCATTCTTTAAAAAGATTAACATGTTGGTGACTTTATTAAACACACCCAATATATAGGCAGAAAAAGCTGTATATTATTTAGCACACGTACAGTATCATGGATACAAAATTAATAGTATGCAAATTCAGAGGGTATAAAGTATTCCTTTAAGTTGCAAAAGATAGTAAGAATGACATCCAGTGCTTGGATTTTTATGGCATATATTAGTACAAATTAGTGTGTTGGAAAGATATAGCTTGTTTGCTCAATTCAGCACAAACAAAAATAAAATCTTAAATTTCCATAATATTTAGAGCAGGTTGGAAACACAATTACACAAGATGTCACAGGTACAGCAAACACACAGTTGTATTATTACTGGATACATCAAGATTTTATTTAATCTTATCTCTTTTTCTATTTGCAGTTTTTTTTGTGGATTTACACATATATTTGTAAATCCACCAAGACTCACCAAGACTTCCATGACTGCTGCCAGAAAATATTATCAACCACCTTATGATTAAAATTCGTAGGCTATACATCCTTCTTGAATCACCTAACAAATCACTTTTATATAATACTTTAAAATAAGTGGACAGTTGCATGTATTTTCAGAATTTCATTATTTTGTAAATGTATGTGTTTTGTGTTTTCCTCTAACAATGTAAGTTTGGATTTGCCAGGAAACTATCGAAACACATTTGCTATCCCACACTGCCAGTCATTTGAAGAATCCTGGACCACATCCTCCAAGTCCAGCTCACGACTGTCACCTTCCTCTTCTTGTTCCTGATCTATAGTAATTTCTTGTCCACTGCCTACAAAAAGTAAAACAGTACATTTATTTAAATATAATGACAAGCAAAACAGAATGTTAAACCACTAGCTAAAGTACCAATGTTAACACTTCCCTTTGGCACATTGTAGTACGGTCTATATCTGAAAGCTTCTTGGTCCAGAAACCAATATCACATGACAGCTGGTAATTCTCAACTTTTATTTTAACATAAATAATGTTTCCAAAGGAATCGTAGAATACAGTATGTGTACCAAATTAAAAGCTGATTTCTTTCCCAGCATCAGTAAGACAAAATGTTCCATGGATAATATGGACCGGGCCATAGACACAAAAAACTTTCAGATGTTGGCTTACAATTTGATACACAGATGTATTTGAAAGAGCAACAACTGTTATTACGATATATTTAGAAAATATACTGTACTGATATTTAAGTTAAAAAAAGCATTTTTAAAAGGTTTGTTATTTTTAAACATGAAAAAAATCAAACTGGGCTCAATGCCAAGTTTTTCACAAATTCATTTTCTGGGCAATTTACTACAAGAATCTGAGAGAACAATATTAAATAGCAATGCATTTGATATATGGTTTCTTGAGTAATTAATTTCAAGACAGTCTGACATTCATGTCCTCATAAAGTGGCTTATAATGTCATCCTCAGTAATGGTATAAAAAAAAATCATTACAAAACGGAAATGTTTTGCAACAATTAACTGTATTGGTATTATGCTCACTGAGAGTGGAACAATGTGTATAGGTAGACAATGTGAATCACATTGTGTATCATGATAGAAGAGTATGCTGAGCGATTTTGGAAGTGGCAGATTAAATTGCTACTCTTGAAAATGGCTTTGTTAAAAAATTGGCTGGTGGACCCAGATTTTTGTTGTTGTTGTTTTAGGGCCCTTTCATACCTAGTTTGTTTATAAAGATCCAATTTAGAATTCACTTGAAAATTAACAAAAATGTGGCCATTTTGCTTAGATTGGTTTCACACCTGAAAATTTGAAATGAACTGCACAGCCTGTTTAGGATTAAAATTGTACAAAACGGTACCACACTGAAAAGGGCACACCATGAAAATCCTTCTATTTTGTAGGTGGACAAAGGGTACATTTTGTCACCCTTCAATGTGCCCCATCTGGTCAACTCAGCAGAACCAACACCACATGGTGCCATTGGAAAGTAACCAACAAAAATGTAATACAACATTTGAAATGTTTTTGCTTGAGGGTGCTATTTAAAAGGGAAAGGAAGGGTGGAAACACTTACACTCACCAGAATATCCATGAGACCTTTTCATGTGTAGCTTCATATTGCTCTTCTGAGTGAACCCAATACCACAGATTTCACATTTGTATGGCTTCTCCCCTGTATGTTTGACCGTATGCACCTGAAGAGCACTCTTCTGGTTAAAGGCTTTATCACACTGAGGACACTGAAATGGCCGTTCACCTGCAACAACATGAACAGATAATGAAATATTTAAATCATCCTTCATTGTTTTTTCAATGGTTAATCAATTTAGAAATCTGTTTTCATGGTGTGGCGGAGTGTCCCGCCCCTATATATATATATATTTGTATTATCATTTGTATTTTTGTTTGCGGCACAGGTCAAAGCGCCGCGTATTTGTTATTGTTTTGTATTTATATTTTAAAAACCTTGCGAGGATGTGTGGCTGATCACCTACTGATTATTTAACTAGCTGACAGTCACGCATCCTTACTAAACTTGTGCAGACTGGGGCCAAGGGGTAATAAGATAATTAACAGCTAGTTAACCCCTCGGCCAGAATATAAAAGCCTCCAGCTGTCCTCGCTAAGAGGAAGAGTGTACAGAGGAAAGTACGGTAGAGCGAAAAACGAGAGCGAAAAACGAGAGCGGAAAACAGTTGCTATATTTAAAGATACGCGCCTTTTCGTTTGGTGTTTGTTTCGTTTTGTTTAAACCTTTTGTTTATTTATTATTTAATAAAAGCACTGAACGCCGTAGCGTTCAGTTTCACCCACCACCATTCCTTGTTTTGGTTCCTGTTTCTGGTCCGTGACGTCACCACTCACACGCCACTCAACAGCACTCGGTCACACATGGCAAATAATATACAACCACAAATTAACAATACTGTTTATCAGACAAAAAAGGTTGTTTTTGGATAGAAAAACAGAAATGCATAAAATTACATTTTCAGATGAATGCTCTTGAAAGCATTTTTAATAAACAGCATGCCTACCACTTTAGAGTAAATTGAACCTGTTTTGTGGCTCAGAGGATTTTTAAGAGCACAATTACAATAATGCTTCTTTTAATTTCTATTAAAAAAACACTTATGGGGGTTAGTTCTCCTTTTGTTTTAAAGCACAGATAACCCATTTTAAGAAAACTGAACTGCCAAAACTATATGTTTAATACAAAATACAACCAAACTGGACCCTAATCACAAACCTTTAACTAATGAGTTATTTAAAGACAGTTGAAGAAGTCAACAATAAAGAGTTAAAGGTGATTTTAGGGGCTGTTACCATTATTACCTCTCACTAGAGATGAAATCCCCTGTGAAAGAGATATAGTGGTGGCGGAAAAAAGTATGTCTGTCATACTTAACATTGTTGCATATATTGGGAGATCTGCTTATCCAACTATAATGAAACTTTAGTTTAACTAATTGAGAGTATCCGAATCTGCGGATATATGGAGGTATCTATCTGTTTGTTCATTGATCTGACTGTATGTCACATTAACAGTTTTACTTATCAAGCTATTATTAACCATTTAATTGCAATTTCGTATTATATACTATTCTGTAAATACAATTGATATATTTCATGGTCATCGACTTTTTCATCATACTGATAGCTCTAATTTTTAAGCTGTGGCAAAGGGTGTATGTTATACAAAGGGCTTCTGTTTTTCTGGTTTTATTAATTGTATTTTTTGGTGCTTATTTTTAGCTATTTTCGAGTTTTATATAAATCAGTTTTTTTCAGGGCTTTCGTTTTTAATATACTGTATGAAATTAGTGTTTTTGGTTACTTTCCAAAATGCTTGAGTGTTTCTTTTTTTCTGTCAAAATATGTACAGTAACTCGACAGTAATTGCACACTTAAGCTGTACCTTCTTTCCTTTGCTGTCTTCCACAACAAAATCCCTATGGTCACGGGCACATTCATCTGGAGTTTTTGTGTGTAGGCATTTTTGTACATTTCGCCACAATTCTGTTAAATCCTCCGTATCTTAACTGTAATACAACTCTAAATCCCGCAAACAAGCCTCCATCCTGATTGTAATCTCGTTTTAAATCTCGCAAGCAGAGTTTCAAATAGAAATGTAGGAATGTGCTGTCTTTCAGTAGTTGGGGCGGGTTTAAAGTATTGAGAACGAATCACTGATAGATGCAAGTCAGGAAGGCGGGACATTGCCCAGCAGCACTGAGAAATGTATTTATTATTTTTGTAGTAAGTTTTATTTTTTAATGGGAAAAGGGTAAAGTCAACGTGAATAGATTAACCATTTCCACATTTTTTCCGGTGTTTCCCGGATTGGCTATCCACCGATTTCATTTTTTTTGTATCGGGGGTGTTTTATCGGGTTTTATCAGTTAAAACCGAAAACCAGAAGCCCTAATTATACAGTACATGCATACATACATAAAAAGAGAGTTCAAAGGTAGGGAATGTAGCCTTAAAGGCAATGTATTCAAACCCATTACCTGTTGTCAGCCTAATTTTATGTGGTCTATAAATAACGGCACTTTATTTACCTGTGTGAGTCCGGTTGTGCCTCTCCAGTTGGCTGGGTTTAGCAAACGCCTTTTCGCAGTAGGGACATTTGAAAATCTTGGGTCTCTGGGAGCTGAGTGAGGGGCCATCTTGGTGAATATGTTCATGCTCCTAATGAAAATATATAAACAAATAAAAAAAAATTAAAAAATGTTTTCCAAATTCTGATACACATTTTTGCCATAATGTTAATGCAAAAGCTATTTGTGTTACAAATTAGTTATGGCAAATATAGATGTAAACCTTTTGTTCCAATATTCCCTTTTCAATAAAACATGTTTTGTTCTAAATAAATCTCTTAACTATAAAACATCCTTAAAACACAATACAGCTTTATTCTTTTTTTCATACTTATATATTATAGTATGTGCGATACGCATTTTTCCTATAATGCATTTACTGGTTTTTTTTTTCTCAAAGAAAAATGTTGATATGGGTATGAGTAACTATATTTGTTGTTTATATGTTCACTCTGTATAATTTTTTTTTAATCATCACATTCAGGTTACTTTTAAGAATCAGAATTATAAACTTTAAACCATGATGAGATGACTGAAACAGAACATGGATATAAAAAGTGAATCAAAGCTACAAAAACAATACATTATTTAAGATAACATTTTTTTTGTTCTGGTGATCCAGATTTTGGGCAGAAACAGTAAAGCAGATTTCTTAAATCTTTGAAAGATATATACATTTTGAAACAAGATTTATACATCCCCACGCTTATACAACTACAATAAATGGTGAACATGAGAATCATCTGTATTTATTAAATCGGAACTGCAGCCTTTAAGCATACAGTGTAACAAACAACTGGTAGAAACCAGACAGACCAGATATAAAATGTGGAGAGACAGTAAATTAAATATATCGTTTTATCTGAAGATAGATGAAATAGATGGGTGTCGTACGTACAGGCATTTTCCCCGTGCTTGTGCCTTACCTGCAAGTCAATGCTGTTTAAAAAGCTAAGTTAAATAGGAAAAAAAATAAAATACAAATCTCTTCAACTTGGCCAAACACAGTACTGTTCTACAGTACAATGTTCACCTAAACTCAGAAGAGTTTAGTCTTGGAAAGGGAAAAGTAACTGCTGCAGGGAGAAATTACTGTCTCGTCTGCCTTCAGGATGGCAAATCTAATTTCCACATGTCTAAATATCTCATGCTGTTGCGCATGAGATATTGGAAAAGTAAAATGTCACTCGGCTATAGAATCAAGAATACCTCTCAGGCCTTATTTTAAGGTACTGACATTAATAGCCTAAATACACACCAACATGGTGAGCACCAAAGTAAACTATACATGTAGTCTTCAGTCTTTAATTCTACAATGTTAAAACTAATTAACGTATCTTCGTTTGTGCTATCATGAATCGCCTACTCACAGTAAGACATGTTCAACTACAAGATTCAAATTTTCAATAGGCTTCGGGCAGAATTTTCAAAAACTAGTGTTATTGTATCGAATTCGCGGTAACGACAGCTTTAGTAGCAAGTGATTTTCAAACTAAATTTGTTAATAAAATGAATCCGTTAATACTTTGAAATTCCTCAACGACTAGATAAGGGGAACTAGTTAATCAAAATACATGTTAACGAGATCAAGAAAAATGAATGGAAGTAGAATTCGCTGTTATGGAAACTACTAGCGTACAGGGAGACGGCTCTCTCACCAGCGAGCAGCAGCCAAATGGAAAAATAAAAAATGGGAATATCTATTTTGTGTATAATTTGTAAACTTCATTTAAAATTGTGCATTTTGTCATCCAGAATGTACATTTATTTAGAACACTTCACATATAAAATGCTGATTTACAATTATCTGGCGTGTGGGTAAAAATCAAACTGCACGGATTTAATAAGAAAAAATAAATAATTAAATCCCATTGGTCATTTACCTTCATTTCGGGGGGATATTTTGCCACAGCTTATTATATACAACTCTTTAAATGTGCATTTTGCATTTTTTTTTGGTTAAAAAGAAAAAAAATACCTTTCCTCTAATCCTCTAAAAAAATACTATTCCTCTAATCTTGCATTTTCTCTGGTACTCTGCTTGACGCCGCGATAAATACTCAACATAATTTGAATTAGCCACGAACACTTACAGTATTATAAGAACATTTTATATGCATACAAACATGTGAAGGTGAACATTGTACGTGAAGTGTAGGGAGAGTCTGACATTACAAATATGTTTAGGCAAAATCCATGTAATATCCAATATGCTGTTTTTAATACCACGATTTCATTATTTACTCTTAGGTTTGTGTTTGTATTTGTATAATTCAAATAAAATCTACAGTAGGGGTCACCTGTTGTATAATGTACGTATCCACAGTCTATCATTTTTAGCAATACAACAAACGTTCCGTAAGGTTACAAATGGTTAAAACAAGTGAATAAATCTCATTCATAACCACAAGTATAGAAAAGGTTAAAATATTTTCATAACTACAAATACTGAATTATCTAGGTAGTCTGTAAGCAATGAACTCTGGTCCTGTACACTTGTGTTGATTCCATTTCAGTACGTTCAAAAGTTCCTACTAGTTTCTATTTAAAAAAACACATTTAGCAGCTCTTCTTTGTTTACTTTAAAACATTACATTTAGTTTAACTTTCAGTTGTTAACAATCAATGTTATTTAAAGTTTCTAATTATTTCAACTTCTACCCCTTGCTTAAACATTTAACCTATAAATGTTCCAGTTGTTTGTCCACTTTGTGACTGCTTATTTTATTATAGTGTAATGGGCAGTGTTGTGTGGCACACTGCCGTTACAGATCCTGCCCTGTGGTCTGTTAAGCCCTGGACACACTGCCCGATGCGATCAATAGCGACGTGATTTTTCAGTCGCGATCGGGCGTGTGTTATCTTTGTGAGGCGATTTTACAGGATCGGACGATCGATCGCACAATTTAAACAGCCCAAACTAGCCTGGGACAACTAAGCTGTTTGCCCGATACAAAACTCAACACAGTTTTACAAATTCACACATTAATGTGTACACACAGTACTCATGTTGTCTGCTCGGCAGCAGGGTACACTCCTTCCTGCTTCCTTACTCAGCAGTCCTGAATTAACAAACTGTGAGGCTTATATGCCCCACAGTAACAAGTGTGGGCAGCTGGCTCTAATTTACAATTATCGTGCAATCTGCCAAAACAATGAACAAATAATACAATTCAATAAACGTGCATTTGCACGAGTCCTGCCCTGTTACAGTATTATGTATGTATGTATTAAAAGAGAGAAAATATATGCATGTCTCCAGTCATGGTTTCACTATCATGCCACCTTCTAGACAAAATTGTAGATCCTTGTTTTCACCTATTGTCACTGATTTGCACCATTACCACTGTACTTTATGCATCCAGGGCAGGTCAAACATCAGAAAAAATCACAAATTATGCATCTTTTCCTGCGACTTCAATTGGGCAGTGTGAGATGTCCACTCGCAGTGTGTTCCGGGCTTTACATATCTGTTTCAAGATGAGTTAAATACTCTTTCGTTAATTAAAACCCTCCTTTTCCAAGTGCAAATTAACTCCTGATAAATGATGACAATTAACACCGATTTGCTTTTAAATTCCCACACAAACAAAAGAAATAGTCGCAAGAAGCACTGCTCGTTAAGATATTACCATTATTTCGTAAATCAACATAATTTCGGAAATCACGTTAGCATGATTATTTAATAACGAGATAGGCATAACGACAGCTTGAAAATGCCAAATCAATGCTACATACCAATTTGTTGATTTACACTGGAGTTATTATTTACGTCCTTTTGAAAACCTGCCCTCCATGTTTTAAAAATGTCAAACAGATGCTGGTGTAGAACACATAACTATTAAACTCAAATAAACCTTGTACTTTCACTGGAGAAGAACTGATTGAAGCAGGAAATATATTTAATATATTGTTTTGGCTAATGTCTTCACCAGTTTTCCCCAGCAGCTGTAAATGAGGGTCCGAAAAGAAAGCTGCCTAGTTAATCTTGTTTTTCTAGTATGTTAAAAGTAAAATCTTAAAATCAAATCTAAAATGCCAGTGTAAAGAGGCCAAAACAGGGGTAATATGTTCACTTTTTCTGGTGTTAGTCTGGATTCTGAACAAGCTGTAAGCAAGGCACCACACATTTTGGGATACCAGACAAAAGTGCATTACAATAATCAATTTTAGATTAAACAAAGACATGCATTAGTCTTCTTAGCATAGCTATATTTCTCAAATGATAAAAGGATACTTTTGTAACTTTCCTAATATGAGTCTCGAATGATAGGGTCAAAGATGACCCCCAAATTTCTAGTGGGTTCTGAGAGCCCACTAGCACAACCTCAGTTTGATCAGAATTCAACACTAAAAGTTATGAGACATCCAACACTTGATGTCAGCAAGGAAAGCAGCAGTATTTCCTGGCTTTAAAGACAAATATAGCTCAGTATCATCAGTGTAACAATGAAAGTTCACTTCATGTCTGTGGATAATGTAACCTAAGGGTAACATATATAACAAAAATAACAAAGGATCTAATATAGAACCCTACGGCACACCACAGACAACTTCAGACAACGCCGATTTCATCTCCCCACCAGAGAAGAACTGAAACCTATCAGAAAGATAAGACCTTAACCAAGATATAGTAGGACAACTCTGACAATCCCACTGAGCTTTCAAAACGATGCAATAAAATGAAGTGGTCCACAGTATCAAAAGAAGCGAAGGAGAATTAAAATTGAGGGAAATACAGAGTCAGCGCTTATCAACTATTCTAACAAGTGTTGTCTCAGTGTTATGTGCAGCACGAAATCCAGATTGACATTTTTCATATAAGCTACTGAAATGCGTGTAATTGATTTGCAACAATTCTCTCTAGAAACTTGACAGATTGGGGATTGGCCTATAATTATTAAGGACTTTGGGGTCCAAGTTAGTTTTCTTGAGCAATGGTGCTAAGGGAACCATACCGGAGGAAAGTGATCCATTTACAATTTTTAAAATGTGAATATTAATAACACAAAATACATATTTTAATAGTTTAGTAGGAATGGGATCAAGAGCACATGCAGTGGGTCTCAGATGCAGGGCTGCAGGCTTTTATATCATGGCCGAGGGGTTTAACTGGCTAGTAAATTATTCTATTACCCCTCGGTCACAATCTGCACGAGTTTATTAATTACTGTGTGGATGGGGCTACCATCCACGCTACTAAACAAAAACAAAACATTCGGCTACGCCGTCACTAATAAAACAATAACAAAATCGGGCGCAGCCTTCATATAAATACAATAACTAAACAAACAAACAAACAAATAAATACAAAATAACACGGGCGGAGGGGGAAACCCTGTTCTAAAATAAATACACACATTTAAATCAGCAGGGCTTACTACCGCCCTGCTACAAGGACCTTAATGGTTAAAATCACTGTCTGCATAGCATATTATCAATCAATCTTTATTAGTGTACTAAAAAGCACCTCACCCTTGTTTTCATCCATCACGCAGTTGTCATTGATCAATGCCTGAAATCTATTAGATAGATCAATCTAATTTGTTTATCGACTGCTCAGCCTCAGCCTCCCCTTCCTACTTTTCCTAAGTCACCCAGTCCCCACTCACTTTTCAACTCCCTCTATACATACACTTCCACTATCTTGTTGCAACTCTGAAATTTTGCATGGAGCAGGCACATTCATAAGGTTAAAATGAAAATAATGTCCCTACTCTAAAGCCGAGCCAAGTCTCCATATGACTTTTATTGAAACAGAATAAGGTCCCTCTTGTCTGTGGATAGTGCTGCCCGATATCACTTCTTGAAGACTTTAAAATCCTTGCTAAAACCCTAGCCCACCATCTGGAATCAGTTCTCCCCTCCATAATCTCCTCTGACCAGGGGGTTTGTGCAGGGAAGACACTCTTACATTAATCTTCGCCGTGTCTTCAATACCATATATACTCCTTCTTCTCTCTTGCCTGAGGTTATTGTTTCACTCGATGTGGAAAAGGCGTTTGACCATGTTGAGTGGGATTACCTATTTGTTACTCTACATCGGTTTGGCTTTGGTCCCAATTTTATTTCATGGACCAAGCTGTTATACCTCCCCCTCGGCCTCTGTTTGTACAAATAACATGCAATCTAAATATTTCCCTCTCCACTGTGGTACAAGACAAGGTTGCCCTTGAGAGCAGAAGGTATTTCTCTATGCTGATGACCTTCTTTTATATATTTCTGATCCTATCTTCTCTCTTCCCCAATGCCTTAGCTGTATTGGAGCGATTTAGCAGGTTTTCTGGACACCTACACAAGAGCGAACTCTTCCCTCTCAATTCAGCTGTCCTCTGTTGTCCCCTTGATAATTTCCCTTTCAAAATTGTGTCCAATAGTTTCACTTATGTGGTAATCTCAGTTACACGCTCGTACAACAAGCTTTTTAAATCTAACTTCACTCCCCTAGTGGAGCGCATTAAACAAGGCTTTCTACCTCTTTCCCTAGCAGGTCGCATGAACTCTGTCAAGATAAACACACTCCCTAAGTTACTCTACCTTTTTCAATGTATCCTTGTTTTTATTACCAGAAAAGTTTTTCAACACCCTAGATCAAATAGTTTCTTCTGGAACAAGAAATCTCCCAGAATCCGCAAATAATTTCTCCAAAGAATAAAACCAATAGGGAGTATGGCTCTACTTACCTTTCAATTTTACTATTGGTCAGCTAACATTCAAAATCTATTGCATTGGCCAATAAATTCAAAGCAAACATGACTGAAAAATGAATAGCCTGCTATACATTACTGTCAGCATCACCTGATTCATCCCCGCTATAGGAATCACCTGCCTTACAGTATCTTAAGTCTTCATTACTCATTTTTGTATTTGATTTGGGTCTGATTTATTTTCCCTGTTTTAATTATTTTAAAGCACATGCTGAATATACTGAGATTGTATTTATATATTTTTTATGAGCAGCAGTGTCTAAATTCAGATCCCCTTACACAGTACTAGAAGTACTATATCAATGATGAGGATGACTGGAAATCACATAAAAACTTAACCCTTTGCGGTCCCATTGCAATTATTCCTATCCGGTCCAATGTCGGACCCTGTCCGATATCATCAAAAAAACGCCAAAAATGGGTTTCTAGTTGTTTTTTCTCCAGAAAAAGCCGAGAAAACCATTCAATGGCCGCGTGGGAGCGACAGCAGCGAGACAAGTCGGAAAAAAAAAAAAAAAGGTGTATCTCATGAATAGTCATACTTGCCCCTGGCATCGGATAGGGGCGGTCATAAGGAAACAAGCTGGCTGTTACTGAATCAGCGCACAGAGAATATCATAGACATTTGCAGAGCTTTTTTTGAGATGTTATAGTAATAAAATAATGACTTGGATCGCATTATTGAGGAGTTTGGTGATAAAACGAGTGATCAGGAGATGATTGATCGGTATGTACGACTATTATTATTATTATTATTATTTATTTCTTAGCATATGTGAAAGCTATAGCGAATGAAAGGGTGGGGCGGGGCTGGAGATGCCTAGTGAGTGCTTTGTTGATATGCAGGGCCTTTTAAACCCGTTTGACTGTGGGAAAAAAAATACTTTTAAACAGCGCGTCTAAAATTAACTGCGCGTGTGAAAAAAAATGGGACCTGACGCACCTGACACGCACTTAATAAATGGACTGCAAAGGGTTAATGGGAATCTCATGCACTAGTCATAGAATCTGAGCAGGGAAGTACATCATCACCTCAATCATCATTTTGCAATGCAAAACCCACTGAGTCTCTTTAACAAAACAATGTTTCCCGACCACTGTAAAATGAATACTCAATCATGTCATGAGCACTAAATTCATGAAGCACAGTAATGAAATCTTAGTGGCTTAATGAATGCCATTTTGATGTAAATCATTTGGCAGTGTCCTTAACCATTTAGCTAAGAACAAAGTAATTATCATAATTTAAAAGATAAAAAAAAGTGAACAGTGACATCTCCGTCTTAAGGGGCATTCACACTGGACGCGGCGCGGCAGTGGCACGCGGCAAAAGCAATTGTTTTCAATGAAGGCGGTGACGCGGAGCGGCAGAGGGAAGCGGCACCGCAGAGCGGCGTGCAGGAGATAAAATATTTTCAACTTTCGCCGCCAATTTCAGATTTTCCAGAGTTGTATAATACAACATTACGTAGGTTTGAAATCTGCCTTCATCAAACCGGAGCTCCTGTATCAGCCGATGATATTCGCCATACCTTTTTCTTTTCTTGAGGATGTCATGGACCCACGGCGATCTTACATTTTTTTCTTTCTCCGGTAGAGCAGGGCGATCGCAATTCTTTTTTTTTGTTTGCTGTTCATTGTTCCAGGTATTGTGTTGTCAGATGCACAGCACCACTGATAGTTGCCGCTTTTACAGTGGACTGCAGAGCGACGCGCAAGGAGGCGGCATGCGCGCCCCATCCGGTGTGTACACCCCTTTATACAACATCGCTAACTTTTAAACTGGGGTTTAAATCAATCCATTGGTCACATACAAGGATTAGCTTGGGTCAAAACAAAAGACACCTCAATGAATTACAGTTTTGAAAGATACTGTACTGCATTTTCTGTCACCCACTCACTTATAGCTAACAAAATAATTCCATGAATCTTACCTGTCATGCAGTTTCATTCCCTACATTGGTCTCACATGTGCAGTTTTGAAAGAAACATATCGGGTGAGACGTAGTTGTAAGTGACTCTGCAGCTGATGCATAGTTCACACACCCTAGTCTCTGGAAGTCGCCTTGGATAAAGGCGTCTACTAAATAAACACATAATAATAATAATAACAGTCCACTCCATTGCAGGACTTTGTTTCAACCAGTTCCTTCATTATTTAACTGGCTCTGCTGAATTTCAATTAAATAATTAAGGTCCATGTTAGAACAAAGTCTTACTATGGACTGGAAGTGCCAAGGTTGCCTACCCATGTGCTAGTTTAAAGTAAGCTCTCAGTTTGCACGCTCTTTATTTGAAACTTTTTAATATTCTACCCCCATTTTTCTCCACAGTTTAGAATGTTCAATTATATTCCTGGAAACTTCCCACAACATCTTGGGAGAATTGAAGGTCAGTGGGTGTCAATCGATCCCACATTCCAGCCAATAGCTTTTTTTACAACCGATGGACAGCTGATGTTGGCGCTGGAGGCCAGCCCTGCATGTGTCTGTGTGGCAGGACAGAAGAAAAGCCCTGCACATAATTACAGGGGGCAGGGCTAAGCTCTGCATGTAAATGAAATAAGTTGCATTTATTGTATTATGATTTAGAATGTATTGTTATGATTTCAAACGTACTGTGGTGTACTGTATTATTATTTAAAAGGAAATGTATTGTTTGGGAACAGGTGATGTTGTTTTTGTATGATTTAAATGTATTTTGTGTTTATTTCGAACAATGTTTTGGTTTGTTATTGATTGGTTTAAATGTGTTCTGGCAGAGGTGGTGTTAGCAGCTCATCTCAGCCAGACAGCTCATGCAAACAAAAACCCTGTGCAGAAGGTGATCGTCTCCAGATTAATCAATTGATTCATTTATTGCTAATCTGGAGATGGTCACCGGTATAAAAACCAGCAGCTTTTGCTGGTCGGGGTGAGTGTTCAAGAGGAGGAATATGTGTGTGTGAGAGAGAGAGAGCGAGGTAATGGCAAAGAAACGGAAGCGAAAGTAAAACAGTAAGAAAGCAAGCAATTGCTACTAGTGCTGGGCAGACCAGCACATGATTTGTTTGTGGGATTAGTGTGCACGATTTGTTTTGTTTAAATATTTATTTTTGCTCTGTGAGCAGTGTTTTGTGCAAAACCTTTTTATTTATTGTTATTATTATTATTGGTTGTTTATTTAGCAGACGCCTTTATCCAAGGCAACTTACAGAGACTAGGGTGTGTGAACTATGCATCAGCTGCAGAGTCACTTACAATTACGTCTCACCCGAAAGACGGAGCACAAGGAGGTTAAGTGACTTGCTCAGGGTCACACAATGAGTCAGTGGCTGAGGTGGGATTTGAACCGGGGACCTCCTGGTTACAAGCCCTTTTCTTTAACCACTGGATCACACAGCCTCCTATTTACTTTTTGATTCAATAAAAATGGCGCACCAGGGCTCTCTTTCACCCGTAATACCTGCCTGTGTGTCTCTCTGTCAGCTTTATGGTCTGGGAATGTTATCACTTGGCCAACCTGTCATAGTCTGTAATAGACTACGCAAATGTATTGTTCCAGTATCACTTTACAAAATTTAAATAAATGTTTGCTATAACATGTTCTCTCTTCAAAACTGTATATAGGACATAAAGATAGTGAATATGACTGCAGTTTACCTTGAGATGTGTAGCCCTTTTGAAAGCTTTGTTGCAGATTCGACACACATGGCACCTCTCTTTTCCATGGGCCTGCTCGCAGTGGCGTCTCAGCATGATGCCTGTTAGAAACACCTGGTTACAGTAGAAGCACTGGTTCAGCTGGCCAGACTGTTCAACTTCACTGTCCTTCGTGAGGTCCCTGGTAACCTCTGTGACCTGCAATTAATTAAACATTGGAAATTTTAAGCAAGTTTCTTTGTAACTTTGAGGTTATGCTGTTTGATCTTCCTGATTCTTTCACACTTAGTGGCAATAGCAATTTATTTACCTCTAACAGTTCTTAGCCCTTTGTTTAAAACCGTAAACATATATTTAAAATGCACTTTAAACTTCCTTAAGAACTTAAAAAATAAATATTGTGTCCTATTACTAATAGTCATATGCTTTTGAGAAGGCTTCTGATAACCAGTGGAAAAATAACTGATGTTACAAATCATTAGAAGAAAAATGGTAAATAATGCAACTAGGCATTACCCGATAGACATTTGTGTCATCTAGAGTTCCAGCGGTACCATGGGTCGGGTGGCTTACCAGTATTACTTGCTGTGGAGCAGTTCCGGGTTGCCCTTGAAGACTTGAATCCCCAATAATTGCAGGGAATTGCTGCCCCTATTAAAAAGTGAATTACAGTCATAACCTCCTTCTTTCTTGGTACAATCTGCTATGTATATATATATATATACTTTATTTTACATTATACCTTTTATGCAAGTCATATATGTATATTGAAAGACTATGTAAGAAAAGCATTTTTCCATTCATGCAGAAGGCAACGGCATAAACAATTTGAATGGAATAAAAATGCTTGTGGTTGAGACTGACCACAATGTTACTGAACTACTGTTTTAGTTCCCTTAAAGATCTGGAGGGATTACAGTGAGGTTGCTTCCAGCACTAACACCAAACTACTTTGAAAACAGCTGAAGCAATGTGGTGCTTACCTGCGGAGCAATGTTTAGTGTCACTGTGTCAAGGCTTCCAGACAGCATGCTCTGCGTGTCTGCCAGCGTCAGTGTAACAGTGCCATCACTTCCCATTCCAGCGGAAGACATTACAAGGTTCTGAGATGCCACTGAAGCTTGGGAAAGTGATGCTGTAGGTGGAAGGCTATTAGCTGTTGAAGAGAAAAAAATGCAGTACAAAATGTCAAATATTGTAATATATTCCAATATATTAATTTCATGAAACCTTAGAGATAATAATATAGAATAAAGTGATGTTGTCAGAAATTCAATATCAGTAATACTTATAATATACTTTACTTGAACTAGAGAAGTGTATCTGTACATAGTATAGTTTCTCATTCAATATGTAAGTTAGTCATGGTTTTGTCCACCCTACGGGACAATACAAAAGTATTACACTGTCAACATTTGTTATCCAGACAACAAATAAACTGCTCTGAATGTATCTTCTATGCAATAACATTTTACACATATGTACCCAATATTGTACCTATAATTCCAGCACTGGTTGGACTCTGAGATAGAAGCTGGTCATTGCCTATTGTCAAAGTTGCTCCATTAGGTTGGTTATTCATAGGTGCTGTCAACCTAATGCTCCCATTCAACTCAGCACTTCCAGAACTGTTGTGTTGATGGATGATATCTTGACCTAAAGAGGGGAAAGCAAGAAGTAATGTCATAACACTGTCAGTAATTACTGGACAACACTGATTCAACACAATTATATTTCAGCCCAAGTCTGACAAAGTGTAAGGGGAGAAGCCCTTTGTGTTAATCCCACTCTGTAAAATATTACAAGAATGACAGCACTCTCTTCAGACCTAGTTATTTGGCACTGGTCAAACATGTGAAAAGCAGATCATTCAGATGCCTTACCCACCTCACCATCCTAACTGTAGGGAAACAATACTGCTAAATTATGTAAATCTGGATGTTAAAATTAGATGACAAGTGAACATTTTAAAGTTTGTTCTTACTGAGGAATGACTTGATGGGGCAGAATAAATCTTATCTTGGTTTAAGGGGTGAAGGGAGCAACATTGTATTGGTGATCATGGTTTAGTTTACGCTTTATCTACTACATTCTTATGTATCTGCAGTTATGTTTGTTACAAATGTTATAGAACTTCAAACATTAGAACAGACTTCACATCCAGATACAACACTGTTTGATCTTCTTGGTGCTAAAGGCCTGCTATAGGCAAGGACAAGTCTAACAAGGAGAGTATCTCTATATTCTCCCTTAGGGTTACCATGCACCATACTTTATTGACTTATTTTTCTGTAAAAGCAGTACAACAATTCAGTATTTTAAATACTGTAAACATTCATCATATGCTCCATTATATACAGCTATGGCCAAAAGTTTTGCATCATTAAAATGTGCAGATTGATACATAATTAAAACTATAAATAACGACATGAACATAATTTAGATATTTTATTTAACATCAAAGAAATCAAAGAAACTACAAAATGATACCGCAAAAGTCTACCAGAAGCCATAGTAGTCATGCAATACTTCATGTTAGATTTTGAATGGTCACATTTTTCAATTTTTGTCAATTTTTCATAAGTGTATGGAAAGCTCCAAAGCGGTATGTAATTCAATATGTTAACATCACTTTATTCAGCAGGTTTCATTTGAATTTATGAAGCAAAATGTGTTAATTATATTGGGTGATGCAAAGCTGTAGACTCAATAAATATATGACCTTCATATACCATATGTAAAATTTCCCCCAAAAGCAACAAAAGAGAATCACAGATAAACAGTCAAGACACTGAATATTCTGGAAATGTAGATGGTACTGTATAAATGATCCCTTTAATATGTGGCAAGACACAGCAGGCAGCAGAGACTATGCAGATAATTTAACCTGTTGGACTAACCACTGTCTCGCACTGTATGGTTGTACTGTATATTAGGCATTTTGAGTCAGAGGGATTAGTGCATTTTTCATTGCATGCCATACTAGCTGGAGGTTTTATTGGATATGTACTGTAGTTCGAGCTGTAGAAATATAACGTTAGGTTATTATCATAACCTTGGTTCCCTGAAATAGAATGTAACCATTAACTAATGGGTGTTTACCTCCTGAAGACCCCGAAACCTGAATATTATGTACCAAAGCTGCTCGGCTGAGCCTGTGATGCAGTCATGCCTGCCCCCGAGGGTACAAAAGGACTGTGCGCACAGGCAAGGCATATAACAGTTGCCTCGGCCACTGGTGTGCCAAGGTATCTACCGCCAGTGGGTCCACGCCTCCTATTATGGAGAACCAGAGGGGACAGTGGGTTGATTCCTGGGAGGCAAAGAGATCTGTCTCTGCTCTCCAAAACCTCTCCCAAATGAGGCTCACCACTGAGGCCACCGTAGTGGTTGATGTAAGCCACCACTGTTGTGTTGTCTGTACGGACAAGCACATGTCTGCCTCGAACCGTCAAAAAATTCTGCAAGGCTAGGTAAACTGCCTGCAGCTCAAAAACATGCCAAGGGGGGTTCCACACACTTTGCACATCCCTACCATTCCACACAGAGCCCCAGCCCAGGTTTCAGGGTCTTTAGGAGGTAAACAACCATTAGGTAATGGTTACATTACCTACTTGAAAGGGAACTTGGATTACAGTGCTTGGGGATGTTTGGCAAAGTGCCTTACTTGAAACTGCTCGTTAGAGCATCACAGTCTGAATCAGTGTGGGTATTAGGAATTCACTGTAGTGGATCATAATGAGGAAAGTACCAAAATATTGATTTAAAATAAATACCAGGATGCATTTTTGAACAGCACTTCAGTATATCATTAACCTTCAGATTGTTCATGTTTTCGTAGTGTGTTCCCATTAGCAGTTCTAATTAAAGCCTTTTCTAATTTTGTAAAATACATGTTATGCTCTTTATTTTTTCTTAAAACCACACATTTACATCTTTTAACAAAAACTGTTATTGTTGTCTTAATTGTAGAAATTAATCAAACAATTAAGCTATTATGAACTCTTATGGCCCGATCAATACTGTATTAAACTAAAGAATGGCACTCTAAAGAATGGTATATCAAACTCATAAATGCTGTGACTGACTCAATTGTGTAAATAATTAAGGCAAAAGCTATTACACTGTGATCAATCCAATAGTCTCCAGAATTGGGGATTCCTGTCCTGTGTCACCCCCGCTTGACCATGAATGTAAATTCAAAACTAGAGCCGTCGGTAACATGTTCACCATTACCTACTCTATATCCACTTTGTGCACATCCAAAAATGTACATGGCATACAGACATATGGACCGATGCATTTATATAACCCCAGACAGATAATCTCAATAATTTGTACCAAAGTATGTCCAGACCAAGTTTCATGGTATTTTGAATAAGAACTTTTTTGGATACAAAGTTAATACTTGGTGTGAGATATACACATAGATACAGACAGAAAAATAGGGTGCCTCCATAAACACCAGGATTATGATACTCAAGGGCGGCAGTGTGGAGTAGTGGTTAGGGCTCTGGACTCTTGACCAGAGGGTTGTGGGTTCAATCCCAGGTAGGAGACACTGCTGCTGTACCATTGAGCAAGGTACTTTGCCTAGATTGCTCCAGTAAAAACCCAACTGTATAAATGGGTAATTGTATGTAAAAAATAATGTGTAAAAATAATGTGATATCTTGTAACAGTTGTAAGTCTCCCTGGATAAGGGTGTCTGCTAAGAAATACAATAATAATAATAATAATAATAATAATAATAATAATAATAATAATAATAATAGCTTGTGATAAAGAATGTCCCAGTTAAGTTTCATCAGAATCTGACAATGGGATCTCTATATTAATAAACAAAATTAAGTGTGAAATACACCTGCATCCAATACTGTGCATCCCCCAGAAATTATAAGTAATCCTGGTCTGTATCTGTTTTAAAAATAAATAATGGACTAACAAAAGGTATCACATCTCCTTCTCTTTGTCTATCATCTCTGGACTAATATGGCTACCATTTCATCTATCAATGATTGTAAAATAAACAATATCATTGTTTTTTTTTTGTTTTTTTTTACTAGTAGCATTTAAAAAAAAAAATCTGGGATACAATATCCAAAGGCTTTAGGACTGCCCCAGTTTTCAAATTTTCTTTAGGACCGCTCCAGTTTTCACACTTGCTATGTATTGCATTTTCATTACCTGAAATGGTCAGTGTAATCTCTTGTGGAGTCGTTGATGAATTAGTGGAGTTGGAGCCAGTTGCTTGTGCAAGGACTTGACTGAGACTGGAGTTATTGATTGTTAATGTAATCTCATGCTGGTTGTTGGAAGATGTCACCATACCCTGCGAAGTCATGACCTGTGTGAGATCGTGTGTACCTAAGTAGAAAGCACAAATACAGCACTGTCAGGGAACAAACAGCTAGAGGCTTTAATAGGCTAAAATATTTAGTAATGTTAGACGGTAGAATAGACTTCTAGGGTTAACTGAAACGGTTGTCCATGCAAGGGGACTTCTTAACCACAACTGTTTCATGTTTCATTGTTCCAGCATGGTTTATCAAAAAGGGCTTTGAAATGTACAGTATAGTAAATATGACTTGGTAGCCTTCACTCTAAACCCTAATTTTTTTTTTTTTTTATAGTGCTGATTGCGTTCCTCTTATGGGCTGTAGCTGACCAAGTAATTCAGTACATCTACTCAAATGTGCAACTGAAAGAAACATTTGCTACAGCATGAATGTATTCTCATTTATAAACATAATGGGTTCTAGTCACAAAACACTAAGGACTTGAATTTAGTGTTTTAAGGTTTTTATACACAAACAGTCTTTGGGTAAACAGTGCATTGAAACTTGAAAATAAACTAACCCTCTCTAATTGATTTAAGTCAACATGGTCTTAAACAACTTTCCAAAACAATACATTCCTCAGAACATTCCTTAACATTTTCTGAACAAACTTGATATCTGGTACTACATTAGGTTAAATAAATCTGTTTGTAAGCTTTCATTTCAAGTGGTGTTGCACTTCCTTGGCACTTCCAACCAACCATGTTTTTCACCTATTGATTGACGTGCTTTGCAGTCAGTCTTTCTTTATTGCACATTAAGATGCTTATGTAGCGTATTGAAGTGAACGACAGGTAAGGTTTCTGAATTTAAGTTGTTAGCTAAAACCCCTTTAACACAATAAAAAATAAAAAGGTCCTTATGTGCCCTTTGGTATTTTTAAGTCTTTCAACATACAAACAGGAAATTGTGCAATAACCCCTGAGAATTAACCAGAACAAATGTAATCACCATTGAACAACAGCTTCTCTGGATTTATGTAAAAATGAATATGCGACATACAAACAGACACAGACAGACAGAGTGACATTAAATACTGCCAGATTCTCTTCATGAACTTAACTGCTTTCATCATAATACTGCTCTATAGATCAGGGGTTCCCCAACGTTCATGGCAAACAGCCTCCCATGCCATCAGGTATCTTGACAAATCCGAGAATTCACAGAAATCTGAAATTTTGTTAGCCTTACAATCACCATCTTTTGTTGTATGATGGTACATACTGTTAGTAAGGGCATTAGAAGTGAACTAGACAAACGGTGTGACACACAGACAGAAGTATTTATGCCTGTCTTCACTATATCCCCATTGCTAGGGATGTATCCCCAGTGGGAATAATAAATGTAACTCATAAAGCCATCTCTATGTGTATTAGGCTGCATTTAATTCAGTGTCTTGCTTGTGAGCTCTGTACAAAAGGCCAGATTGTCTGAGCAGAACAGTAACGGATTTTACCACACCATTGGCTTCCATATATTTTATTGGGAGTGTTTTGTCAAAAGTACTTTGTTACTCATCCAAGCCAAATGTAATGTATCTGAAATGTTCTTTTTGCTCAAAAGTTAAATTGCTGACACAATAACCCTCGCTAATTGGAGATTATATCCAGGCACAGCTCATATATAATGTCACATTAACAGAGTGGCTGCCACACTGTATTTTGACTTTTAAAAAATATCTAATTCTGTTGCAATTACAGTTGCTGCTGTAGCATTAAAATACCTCAAATGATATCAGAGACAGACGTGACCTTATCTAATACACCTTATGAACATAATGGTGGGAACATGCCCCCTTAACTCAAAAGTCAGAGGACCTTGGAATGGAAGCAGGTATTTTATTAACATGAAGATTTTCTAATGTCCTTCTGAAAAAAACTAAAACAAAGACTACCTACCGCTGTTACTTGTAGTCAGAACAGAGTCTTGTTCTGTCAGAGTTCCTATGGTAATATTGGCTGATCCCACATTTGGCTGCAAGGAAAGACCCGAGAGTGGCTGGATCACCACATTAGCAGGCATTGTGGAATCCCCTGTTTGGAGATGGCCGCCAGCTTGCTGGGTATGGCTGGAGTCTCCTGTTAGGTGATGGGTCAGGATACTGCCTTGCTGCAGGGTCTGTTGCAAAATACTTGGATCTATCTGATTTAAAGGGAGGAAGGAAAAATTCTCTAAGTCTGACATATAAGAATGTTACATTTTATTAATTCATCCATACCTTCAAAACACTCAATCTTGGGTAAAACTATAATACATTAGACAAAGGTTTAGGCTAGTAATGAAGAAAGCACTGGCACGGAAGAAGGCACTTGCCTCCACACATAAAGAGGACACACAATTTATTAAACATAAACAAATCTCCATAGGTATGCAAATGTTTTTTTGTTTTTTTTTAATGCTGTTTTGCCAGTAAAAACAAAAAGTCTTTATTTTAAACAAATCAGTATTTTGCTTACCTGGAGTGTTATGTTGTTAATATTGGTGGTGTCAATGCCTGAGATCTGGACATTTGGTCCCACTAGGTTAGTGGCAGAAAGCTGTAGCTGTATACCCTCTAGTGTGGCTAAGCCAGCTTCCGTAAGAGACACAGTGAGATCACCCCCTGCTACAAAGAAAAAGAGGGGGTTGAGAAATTTAGATAACTTTCATGCTTCATTACTTAAGCATTAGGAGGGTACAATTCAGTGACATTTATGTTATTAAAATCATGCAATTACATCCATTGGAAATTACTTTCAGTAGTTCAGAAAAAAACAACACTTTTGCCGCTACTTAGAAGCACCGCTGTTTAGATCCATTAAATAGACCATTACCTTTCTTAATTGCTTTCAGAACAGACTGAATCCATGTAAACTCCATTTAATATATATTATTTATTATCTACACTGAATGTATTGTATTGTTAGGTTGCATTTATCATGGGATATGATGTATGTATTCTATGTGCCAGCTATAAAGTGCACTCAGACTGATTTGTCTATCATCAAGCAACATCCAAATGCCCTTGAGGCTTATATAACATCACATCAACCCTTATTGGGCAAAGGTTAAGTTGGGTTTTAACTGTCTTATTTTTGTAGAGGAGAGCGAGCATAAATAAAGAATACATAAAAGGGTCAAATCAATACCCCCTTTCAGTCAGCTTAAAGGCAGATGGTTGGGTACAATAAATTCCAAATTAAATGTGCCCCAACGTCTTACCATTTCCGTAACTAACAAGGTAGGTGAATGTGATACATTTAAAGCATATTAAAATGGTGTATTATCTAAGTTGAAGCACTAAGACTGGTGAAGTGAAGGAGAAGAAAAAAAATATGTCAGGTAGAGAAATATACTGGGTCTTAGCAGACAAGTCATACTTTCTGGAGTATTTAACCTCTTGGCAGTATCTTAAATATTAACAATCCCTTTTTTGGTAGAATTCCAACCCTACAAAAACTCACACTGCCTCATTTTTACTTTATTTTTTTTATATAGCAAAAAGGTTGATACAAGTTCCAACCTAATCACTCCAGTGATCTTAAAAAAGATATCAGCCTCTGCAGCACACTTTTACTCTTCATAATCCCTAGAAAGTAAATTTCTTCCCGTAGCAGATTCTATGTATTAAGCTTTAACTGAGCAGAGGACTTGAGGGGTAAAAAAACTCTTGTAGTGAATACAACCTTTTTTTATATAATTACCTAAAACGAAACATATTTTCAGGTTACTACTACAACCCTCATACTGAAACCAAATTATGAAGTGCTTAATATTACAAACAGGTTTTTTTTTAAAATAATGTCTGTGTACTACAGCAAAATTTGTCAGAACAAAATACATTTATTACAGTGCACACTTTGTGCCAATATTGTTTAAGAAAAAACAACCATGTATGTTGAAGCTTAAAAAAGGCAACACAACTGTTTTTTCTCACCAATATTTTGAATCAATAACATATCTAAATACCTTTTGCCATTAATCTTGTAAATATCTTTAAGAAAAACTGCTGTAAACTCTGCGCTGGAGTTACTACCAGTGAGCTTTTACCTGACATAGAAGCTGGAAGAATGGTTTGTCCAACAAGCCCTTGTTGTAGCAGGTTCTGCTCAAATTGGCTCGTGAGGACAGAGTTGTTGGTGATGTAGACATTGGGGTCACCGGGTGAGGTGTTAAGCAGGTTGACTGGTGGGAGAGCTTCTGTACTCTGGCAGTCACAAGGCTTTTTATTCTTCTTAGCCTCCGATGTTGGCTTGTAATGACACTGTATGTGGGTCTTTCTGTGGCCAGATGTTCGGAAACGCAATTCACAGAAGGGGCACTTGAACGGCTTGGATCCTGTGTGCAGTCGCATGTGCACTTTCAAACTACCCTTTGTTGAGAAAGATGTGTTGCACATGTGGCAATTAAAGAGCTTCTGACCTGGAACCAAAAGATTAGATTGGGAACTACTAATGTCATACTGAAAATGTGTTACAAATTTGTGAAATGACTAAAAAAATAAAAGGACAAGAAAAGAAAAGAAAGCACACACACACACACTAAAATGTTGCTGTATTTGACTCTCACCATAATAACATTAACAATGGAATAAGTTTTATAAATCAGTGTTGAAAATATTAAGATTTAGATATACTTTCTTTTTCAAATTCCCTTTCCTTTCAGTTTGTATCCTCTCTAAAATGTACATTTGGACCCAAGTAACACTTCCTGCTTTAAAATAGAATAATTGCACTCCAAGTTTTTAGTGAGGTTTTATTTCAAATAAATAAAATTAAAAAAAAAAAAAAACATGTGGTGGATATTTTTTGTAGTTTTTCAGATTCTATAGCAATGGTCTTAAAAACAGGTTCATTATTATTTTTTTTTTTATTTCTCCTGGCCTTTTAACTTGTTCTTGTTTTGGGTTTTTTTTGCATCTCTAAGTGCAGCTAGATATTACATTTTTTAAAATGATTATGTGAATTATTGTTTTATGTATTTTGCTGGAAAAAGAGTGATTTCAGACTTGTCCAACAGCACCCAGTATGCAGAATTTTTTTAAGGTCATTAAGTAAGTCCATGTACAGTATACTGATGAACTCAATTGTGAATATCTTGTGTGTTTTTGTTAGTAAACACTATGTTGACTATCTGTCTTAAAGTGGTCAAAGCCAACAAAATAATTCCCTAAATCTTACCTGTCATTTGGTATATAGGTCTCAAACATGCAGCTTTGAAAAAAATGCATGTTATAGCAAACATGCATTACCATTTAAAGTTCATAAAAAAAGGTGGTAACATGTTATAAAATTAACATGCATGTTTGCTATAATGTGTTTCTCTCAACACTGCATGTTTGAGACCTATATACCAAATGGAAGTGCATGACAGGTATTCTGTCTCATTTCTTGGACACACGGAGCAGGTTTTTGTTAACCAGGCACAGCTCATCCAGCTGTTGTGGTGAGGGCCTGTGGTTCTCAGAGAGGGACCGCAGCAAATGCAACTGGTAGGCTACCAGGATGGTGTTGTAGTTCCCTAGCCGTGCAGTGAACGCAGTGGCTGAATAGGCTCTCTTAAGGCAGGCAGCGTCTTGGGATAGGCTACTTAGCTTTACATATTTTTCACAGCATTCCATCTAATTGATAGAGGCAGCTCAAGCCATTTTAAAGTAAATTATATTTCATTACGACCCGTGTGTTTACTATTTACAGCTATGCCCAAATGTTTTGCATCACCCTATAGAATGAACTAATCTTGCTTCATAAGGTCGAATGAAACATGCTGAACAATGTTACGTTAACATACTAAATTACATACCCCTTTATAGTTTTCCATATACTTAACAAAAAACTGACAAATTGAACAATGTGACATTTTGAAATACAACATGAAATACTGTGCCACTGTTATGGCTTCTGGTAGACTTTTGCGATGTCATTTTGTAGTTTATTTAATTACATGATATTAATTAAAAGATGTACCGGTAAATTATGCTCATATAGATTTTTTTTAATTGTACTGTATGAGAAACAGATTTGAGATGTTACTGTATGTATTGTATTTGAACGGATTGTGCAGGTATTTGCAAACTGAGGGAATACAGTAACAAATAAAAGCATAGGCAACGTTTCTGCAGCAATTTAAAAATACATCAATAATTAAAATATAAATGCTTCTTATTGATATTAAATTATTAACTAATACATCTCTTTAAAAAAAAAAATGTTGGGACTGCCAGACTGGCAACATATATACAGTAATATGAAGTACAATCTGTGGCACCAGACACAATCTGAGAAGGCAAGAAGGCAGCATTAACTTGATTTTGCACTGCAGATGCTAACTATAAATATGACAACATGACTTGCAAAATACATTGTGTGCTTGAATGCTGTCATGGATAACGGTGTAAGCAAGAGGAAGAAGGGTGTTCACTGACCTGTGTGTGTCTTGACATGACAGTCCAGAGTGGATTTTACTGTAAATCGTTTCCCACATTCATCACATTTAAAGGGCTTTTCACCAGTGTGTATACGAATGTGTCTGCAAGGGAGAGAAATCAAAATGAAGATCTAAATAGAGAAGCATGTATTGCATCAAAATTAGCTAGTCTTACATTTCTTAGAATTCCTTGGATAATAATAATTACACAATTATTTCACAGTTTTGGCAGCCTCATCTAAAATTACTATATTGAGCTGTGGTGTTCCTTTCCGAGCACAACAGTTTAATAAAACAAATCCCATCCTGTATCCTGACAACATTAAATATGTGTGCGTATACAGAATGTTTCACCTACATGGTAAATCATTACTTCTAATTCTCTGCAGCACTTATTTTTGGGTTGTCCCTCGCACAACTGATTCATTTGTTATGGGAATATCATCACTACACTGGTATGTATTCTGTATTATATAAGCTGCACTTCCCTGGTGCAGTTCATTAAGAAACTGAATCTATGGGCCATTCTGGAGAACAGGCTTTACTTCTGATTTCCACTAATAACTTTGCTAAAGAGCCAATTTAAAGTTATTTCAGACGTGTCACATCAAAACAGTGCTGCCCATGGAGCCACAATTTAATGTCAGTGTTATGACAGATGTACCCAATTTAATGAAATGGCTTCTAGTAGGAGTTTTCTAGCCCGGTATACTGTTACTGTTTAAATACCATTCATGTAACTGCAGTAGAAGTCATTAGGCCCTATGTCTATCTCACATGGTGCACTATGTATATTATACATAAGAATTAATGACATTACTGTATTTAGAATCTCAGTACATCCCAGCGGCAGGGGGTAAATAATTGCAAACTACTATAATGATTTAGCTATTCAATCCTTATCCCATGTAAACAATTTAAATAAAAACAGTCAGAAAAATTATTTGACACTTATGAATAGAACCACAATTCCAACTTTTGACAGGTCTAAAAAGGTTGTCCTTCTGTTACATGTGTAGGATTTTGGGGGGTTCGTGGAATCATTTCCTTTAACAATCTTTTGTTCCCCCATCGGTATACAAACCTCAAGGGTCTATAAGATGAGAATTTTGCCAACAAGTGACGTTACAAAAATTGAATATTTACGACAGAAGTTGTTGCACCTTTGGAACTACCTTTTTGGGTACATTTGCAGAAATTAACTTGCTTATTTCCACCAGAGCATGTAAGCGGAGCAGAGCGGGACCATTTTGCTAGGAGCGTGGAGTGGAGTGGCTAAAGTGCCTGAGCGGAGTGTGAGCGCGAAAAGCCTCTAGCACCGCTCCCGCTCCAAAAGATGTTTTGCAAATGAAAAATATTTGACACTCTACATATAAGATATGATCCATAAATGATGCAGCTTTTGCAATGCTCTGACAATATTGTGCAATCTATGAAGTCACCCTGTAAAATTAAAGTTAACAAAATAATCAATAATATACAATTTGCACAGTAAGAGTTTTATACAACAGTGAAAGCCATTGTGTGCTTGTATATGAAACATGTTAATTGCAAATTTCACAAAGCTTACGTAATTAAAAACATCTTTAACCACATGGTATGTGCAAAAGGGTCAGTGTACGTTTGGATCCCAAGCTGAAATACGACCCCATCGGCTTGGGGTTAAATTATTTTTTTAGATAGCTGAAATCATGTCATGTTCAGCTTGGGGTTGTCTCGCGAATTATCCCATCAAGGTGCAGAAGATTCTCTTTACCCAAAGCGTTTCCATCACTACATGTAAAAGGGAGATTGAATTATTCTCCAGGGAAATAAATATATAATTTTTTAAAAAAAACTTTCAAAACCTTGTTATTGTGGTAATAAATATTTTGCAGACCTTTTTTTGTGAGTGTGAATGTGTCAATTATAGTTATCAAATGTATTTTTAACAGAAATTAATGTTTTAATAATCAGTTTTACTGAAAACATAATAGTACTCACTGGAACCGGATCCCTGATATTTGCATCCGGTTCGTCGGTACCAAAGCAGGAACCGGATACCCGATTTCAAAGGAACAGGTTCGCTCATCTCTAGATTTTGGAAGTGATTTACACTAGCAGTGGAGAGGAGCGCAGTGGAGAGGAGTGAGTGGGGCTGGCTGCAGAATTAGAAGGAGCGGAGCGGAGCGGACTGGGGAAATAAAAGCCTTGGAGTAAGCGGTTTCAAAGAGGAAGAGAGCGAGGAGCGGCATTTATGAGCTCACACGCTCTGATCTCCACATTCTTTTTTATGTATCGAATCCAATGTAGGCCAACTTGTGCACTTTTCCAAATTTTAAGGTCATTATTTCTACTTTGCTTCTTTTCTGAAATGCTAGTGCTACCTTTGAACACTATCATATTTGAATACTGTAAAGCCATAAATATTTGGCGAATCACTTTGCAATATATAAAGTATGTATTGTTAGTGGAATTTGATATTCGTGCCAAAAATGTTTGCGTTTTTTTCATACGTGAAAAACACATAATAAAAGGCTTGCAAATATTTATGGCTTTACAGTATTTATCACATCTCATAATGCTTAACAACATACTGAAGACTGAAGTTATTTAAAGATGACATTAAAAAAAAAAAAACACTTGTGCATTACAAGTTTTTCCTGTGGCTGTTCAATTACCTTTTTTGTTGGTAAACATTTTAAATAAAACAAACAAATAACTAAATAAAAACTTTGGATGTTTTGAATCAGATTCCCCTAAACACCTTGGGGTCTTCTTAAGATTCCTAGATTACCTTCTTGAGATCAAAGATCAAAACTCTATCAGTGAGGAATTAATCACATTTAGAAATTTCCATTTTTTTGTAAACATTTTTTTTTTTTTATATCAAGTAATGAGTTACCTTCCCTTAACTGTCACTGATTACCCTTAAACTACCATAAAGCAATTTAAGCAGAAGTTAAGAAAGTATCTTTTAATTAACATTAGATTACAGGAGAGAGAGAGCATAGGGATGGCGTCCAACATAAAATAACAGTTGTATTACGTTATAATTTCTGTTTTCTTCCTATTCCGTTTTTTTTTTTTTTAAACATATATTTATTTTCCCAATTGTGTTATGGGTTAGACCTGCTGTTAAGTCATTGTTATTACACAAAAGATGGTGCTGGACTACTGGTTTCAAAAATAGTTGTGTTAATTGGTGTCCAACTCAGTAAAGTCATATTTCATGAAGTTATCATGCAAGTCAAGTTTGCAGAAGTGACTTTAACAGAGCTGTATTTGTGGTACCTACAGTTGTCAGCAAGAATATGTTAATCTTTATTACAATCACAGCTGCTAGCCAATTAATAAAGGATATTTACAACCCTCATGTATCTTCAGTTTCTTATGCATACTAAAATATATCCTTGCCACATTTTATTAAAATTGGATTAGAGATTCTCTCTGGTTTAGAGGTTCTCTCTGGTTCTTTTCCTTTAACTCTATCTCTGTCATTTCACAGGCAGGAGCTAGGGCTGCATGAAGATATGGGTTAGTATTTAGAGGCTTAGCCTCGAGGGAGTGATAATGGCCTGCGGGCCAGGAGAGCTTGTGATGATGGCCTGCAGGCCAGGAGTACTTGTGATGATGGCCTGCGGGCCAGGAGTGCTTGTGATGATGGCCTGCGGGCCAGGAGTGCTTGTGATGATGGCCTGCAGGCCAGGAGAGCTTGTGATGATGGCCTGCGGGCCAGGAGTGCTTGTGATGATGGCCTGCGGGCCAGGAGAACTTGTGATGATGGCCTGAGGGCCAGAAGAGCTTGTGATGATGGCCTGCGGGCCAGGAGAGCTTGTGACGATGGACTGCGGGCCAGTAGAGCTTGTGACGATGGCCTGCGGGCCAGGAGAGCTTGTGACGATGGCCTGCGGGCCAGGAGAGCTTGTGACGATGGCCTGCGGGCCAGGAGAGCTTGTGATGATGGCCTGGTACAGTGAGAGAGAAACAATAGAGTCTCTGGGAAGTGAGACTCAATAACCCCCCGTAGAGGAGACCGGTGCAGAGGCAACGCAGCAATTGAAATATAGAGGAGGAGGAGGGAGGAGGAGGAAAAAGCTAAACGCAAGAGAAGGCAAATAGATTGTGACGTGGCTTAAATAGGCAGATAGTTTTGATAGGCAGGAGAAAATAGGAGGAGAGCAGTTCCAGCTCCTGCCCCCGAACTCCACTTTAAAGTTAACATATAGTTAACGACTCAGTATGTTTTGATGATTAAATACATTACATGTGGTTAAAAGAAAACAAATCCAAGATGAAGAAATTACCCTAAAACCAATTTGTTAATTTCACTAAAAAATAAATAAATAAATAAAAAAGCCAAACATATTTTGCAAGTACAATGGGTTTAGAGCTTATGATGGGGATAGGATTTATACGGTAATTATAACAGATTATTCCAAAGTATTGCATTTACATAATTGGACTTCACTATTGTAAATGCAATACATTTGCTACAGAAAAACAAACACAAACACATTCAGGGTTTAAGTGCAACGTGACCTATGATGTTACAAATATGTGGCACCGCAACATTGACACCGCTAATGGAAATGCAGATTTTCTTATGGAAATGGTTCAATATATCACATGGATCATGTACAATTAATAGGCTGTGATGCAGTACAAAAAATATGTTAATTAAAGAGGCTCTTCGCATTTTATTAAGAAGCTTGTTTGCAAACCAAAAATCAAACTGGACAAGACTTTTGAACTCACGGTCTATTCCACAAGGACACACAATACAGACGTACAATATTAGACAGTTCTTAAGATATTTGTACTCTCTACGGTGCAATCTTATATAAGGCTTTGCACAAAATCCAACTGAAAATTCAACAAACAATATTATTATTATTATTATTATTATTATTATTATTATTATTATTATTAAAAACAACAACACCACCACCACACAACAATACACTGTAGGATTGAATATGACACATACAAGAATTGCATTCAAGAATTTCTCTATTCATCCATTTTAAAGAAGCTATTTTTTTATTTTTTGGGGGATTTCCAACATTCGCCATTATGTTTAGCTGTCATTCAGAGTTGTACCCTAAGCTTCCAGAAAATGTCTGTATTGGCCACTTTTAGTAATCTGTTGGCAGTGGAATATATTGCTGTTTTTTTTATTTTTCTTTTATTTTGTTGTGCTGCTGCTACTACGACTAAGGAAGTACAGTTACTAGTTGAAAGTCCACTACTTGTTCTTGTTTAGATTTATTTGTAACACAAAAATCACTTACAATGACACTAACCTAGGATAAAGTGCTTTTGAGGGGTCTTAGATTGCTGTTGTAGCTTTTAATTTCACATGTGGTCACTGATGTAGTCGTGTAGTCGATATTCTTCATGTTATTCTCAAGTGACCCAGAAGACACAGAAAAATAACCTTGCAAGTAAGAAAACAAGCAGAAAATAATGCAACCTTGTTCCAAAAAAACAAGGATATAAATAAATTGGGGACAATCAATTTAGGATTAGTCATGGCTTGTATTTGCCGCTGTTTGTTTTTAATGAATTGACCTGTTAAATAATGAGTTCTTTAAACAAAATGACAGTTACATCTATTCAACTCAGCCAAATTGCTTCATTTTGGGAAATAAATGTAGTCAGCACTGTATTTTTCTGTTTTTTTCCTTTTTTTTTTTAACCCTTTAACAACGATTATAGAGCAGACTGCAACCTGTAGGTATCACACATTCTGAGGCTGAAACGCCAATGGACAATTTTTTTTACTTGTGATAAATGTTTAAATTTGCATAAAATCTTACATGACTACAAAAATATGATTAAAGTAATCAAGTAAAATAAATAAACAAAATAAAAACAAATAAAACTAGAACTGCCAGGCAGTTTTACGGCTCCCAAGCCCCAGTACCAGTACTTACGCAATTACTGGAAGAAACAAATTTAGTTCTTGATATTTGACAAGTTTGAAATCATTAACGTCACCAGTTCTCCAGAAGATGATTTTTAAAATTTTTTCCAAAAAATACGTTGGGCAGCCATCTTGGTTCACGCACAAATACAATTTTTGAAAAAGTCAATTGTACTGACACAGGCATGATGGTTTTCAGGTTTGGAGTTAATCAAGTAAACCGTTTTTAAACTGAAGTAGTTTTAAATTTAAGACGTAAATGTACGTCTGGTGGCCACATTGTTTTACAAAATATCACCATTTTGACATATTTGTATTCCATTGTCACCGGGACGATACTTACCAAGTTTGGAGTTTGTTGGTCAAACGCCTTTCAAATAAACACAGTTTCCTGTTAGGGGCGTGTTTCAGTAAAATTTGTGGCAGCCATTTGATAGTACATTTTATTGCAGCAACTTCAACTTCGCAAACTTGAAGTGGGTTTGGTTGCTGATGATATATGCCAAGTGTCAGATCAAGCACTTCACTGGTTCCCAAGAAGACTTCGAAAGGTTTCTAAAAAAAATGTGTCAGACGGCCATTTTGGTTCCGGTCAACACCATTTTTTTTTAGGAGTCAGTTGTGTTGATACAATGACAGGGATGATGCTTGTGAAATTTGGAGTTAGTCAAGTAAACCGTTTGTCAACTGAGGCAGTTTTAAATTTAAGACGTAAATGTATGTCTAGTGGCCATATTGTTTTTACAAAACATCACCATTTTGACATATTTGTATTCCATTGTCACCAGGACGATGCCTACCAACTTTATCGCAGCAACTTCTGCTTGAAGCTGGTTTGGCTGCTGATGACATATACAAAGTTTCAGATCATTCGGATCACCGGGTCCCAAGAAGATTTTGAAAGGTTTTTCAAAAAAAATGTGTCAGACCATCACCTTGGTTGAAGCAGGAGTGCAATTTTTTTTGCATCTGAACTGTAATCTACACGGGATGATACCTACCAAGTTTCATCTTGATTATTTACACCGCGTGTGAACAGGAGCAGTTTGAAGTTGATAGAAGAAGAAGAAGAAGAAGAAGAAGAAGAAGAAGAAGAAGAAGAAGAAGAAGAAGAAGAAGAATAGGCTTCCCAACCATTCTGGCTTGGAAGCCTAACAATAATCACAAAACCAAAACAACCTAATAATAGCTATTTATATGGTTCAACCAAATTCAATCTGCCCCTAACCAATACATCATCAGCAAGCACATAAAAGCTCAGTGTGTTATTCTTTCATGTCGCTTCTTTTTTTTTCGGCTGCTCAGTCAAGCGTTG
The DNA here is from genome assembly GCA_030684275.1 of Acipenser oxyrinchus oxyrinchus. Taxonomy (NCBI): domain Eukaryota; kingdom Metazoa; phylum Chordata; class Actinopteri; order Acipenseriformes; family Acipenseridae; genus Acipenser; species Acipenser oxyrinchus. The sequence goes on along the minus strand of CM060249.1, from coordinate 23,907,248 downwards.
GGAGGCCGAAACGGGAGTTGACTGCTTAGAGCCTGGAGGAAGGGCTGCCCCTAAAAATAAAAATATGCAGTAGGGTTTTTTCCTTACCTGAGTGCTGAGCGGTTCGTATTTACTTCTGCGGGGTGAGTGGTCGGGTTGGACAGGCTGGGCTGTCTCCCCCCGCGCAGTCATGCTCTGGGGGACTGGCCGTGTCTTGGATGCTGATTCTCATTAATTTCAATATTTGGGGGATAGGTGGCAGGGCGCCACTGTGGAGCGTGTTAATTATTTATTATTATTCATTCATGGTTTGGTGGTCTCGTCTTTTCTGGGGGGAAGTGGCCACAGCCACTTCCTATCTGCGGCACTGGGATGCATGTAACTGTTCATATTTTTATAGCCGGACTCCCGTAGGTAGCCGTCGGGCACCCACAGACGAGGCCTCAGGACAAATTTATCTTGCCATTGTGGGGTGCGTTAATTACTTCTTATTATTCTCCTCTCATGGTTTGGCGGCCTCGTCTTTTTGGGGGGAGGTGGCTCATAGCCACTTTCTATCTGCAGCACTGGGATGCATTTAACTGTTCATTTCCAGCCGGCCTCCAGCAAGTAGCTGTCGAGCACCCACGGACGAGGCCTCCGGCTAAATTTATCGTTCACTCTGGCCCTGAGTGCCCACCACAGTCATCGGGCCCTGAGCGCCCTTCACAGTTCAAAAATCATCTGCAATTGCAATCATCACCATTCATTGCCATTCATTCATAGTGGATTCTCTGTGCTGAAACTCCTGTTCCAGCAAAGTGGAAAGCACCTCATTCTAGAAGCCAGCTACAGCAAAACATTCCCAGAACATGTAATACGTGCCAGGTGTATCAAATTCACAATTAGTGCAGGCAGAATCTAGAATAATATTAATTTGAAAACTAGGGCAGCAGTGTGGAGAGGTGATTAGGGAGGGTCGAGGGTTCAATCCCAGGTGGGGGACGCTGCTGCTGTACCCTTGAGCAAGGTACTTTACCTAGATTGCTCTTGTAAAAAAACCCAACTGTATACATGGGTAACTGTATGTAAAACTAATGTGATATCTTGTAACAATTGTAAGTCGCCCTGGATAAGGGCGTCTGGTAAGAAATAAATAATAATAATAATAAAACGCCTGTGAGGAGTGGCATAAGAACTATGAATGAGTTTGACATGAATGAATTGGTGTGCAGGGTTTTTAGAAGCTATAAAAGTATTCTTCCACACTGCATCCCATTCATGTATTTCACCTGCTTTTTCTAACCATGATTATTATAAAAAGAAGCCCACAAGCATGGGTCATAATGTGAATGTAAAGATACTAAAACTCTTGGACAATGAACAATTGTTTTCACAAAATGCCTTGAAATTGGTTTAATTCAGGAATGTTAATGATTTTAAGTTTTGTCACAAAACTTGCTAAGAACCTTCTTTTGCAAAAATACTGAATGTATGATAATCTGAGGTGTATGAAGGTTGTATGGCTGTCCAACTGTGTTTGTATGTCATATTTTTAAAACTTGCCATGAGTAATATACTGAGTGTAACATAATCTGGAGTTATATGGATGGACCCTTTTGTTTGTCTGTTTTAGCACAGGATATTAAAAGTATCAGAATCTGTTTTTTTCCTTACACAATATTGAATGCAAACTTATTTTGGGATATTTCACAGCATTCACATGTGCCCAACCCATCAATATTACATTTTACTAAAGTAACTGAAGTTAAAATATGCAGTGTGGTATAATCTCACATACATTTTTTTTTTTTTTTTTTGTGGTCACTTGTGTAGAATTGTTTTGTTTTTAAGTAGATGCTTTTATTAAGTGCATCTGCTACTGTGCCAACATGTTGCTGATTAAATTGCAAAGAGCCGAATCCTTGTGATTCTACTTGAGTCAGAGTCTTGCTGAGGCAGTAAGCGTATCTATGTGATTTTTTTAAATAAACACTTGTTTTTGAAGCTGCTGTATTCATACAACGGTATAAGTGGATTTCGTTACCTCGTTTCCTAACTGCAATGAACTGCATAATAAACAGAAAATACTCCCTTTCATTCAAACCACAAAGGACCAGATTTACTAATCCTTTGTTCCTGTGTATAGTTTCCCTCAATTTCAACCACGAAAAGGTGTATGTTTTTGAATTTTAAAAAATTGCATTATAGCTACGGGGAATTGATTCAATATTTGTATTAAAATAATCAAAACCACAACAGATTACTTTCAGTATTTTCTTTACCTGTGCATGGGATGTGGAACTCAATGATTACTACAAACAACATACTGTAGAAAAAACAAGCATGCAGTGAATCTGGGTTAAGGCCAGCATACCCTGTACTACATTCATCCAACTAGCACATGTATTATGGGACAGGTTGGAGCAAGAATGTATAGCTTACTACAGGTTACTGGAGGCCGAATACTATTTTTCATGTAGAATAGAATGGGAAGGATTTCTGTTTACATAATACACCTTACAATTTGTAGTATGCATCAGACAATATGTCATGAGATGCTTGTGAGCAGGTGATGTTGCAAATCTTATTCTTACACAGATATATAAAAAGAGTATTAAACAGATGCGTTTTAATTTAACAGCATGATACTACTATGTTATTAAAAAGATGATAATACAATGTTATTGATTTCATTCCATAGAAGCAGAGGTAATTTATTTGTATACTTTTATTTGTAGCTTCTCCTAAGAAATCAAAATCTCTTGAATTGTTTTGTTTTACTGTTACACTACAGTAGTCACATTTATAGTGCTCAGTTTATTTTAACTGTATAAATCACTGTGCTGAAATAACATTAATATGTTCTCTGCATACATTACATTATGAAAAAATATAAATCTGTACAGTATACATAGTGTTCCGTGGTTCCGGTTTATTCCGAATTTTACCAAAAAATTACAGGATTTTTTTTTTTTTAACTGGACGTCGGATTTTACTGATTTATACCTGATTTTTGTCTATTATTCAATATTATCCTGGTACTATTTTCCGGGAAATACACAATAATTTGATTAAAATGCTGTTTTATTTTGACATTGTAATAAGCAGCCTTACACTGTATCCTAGGATACAGCAGACGTTCAGACGTCAGAGGATCAAATAACATTCAAACGTGGTTCTCTGTCACTTCACATTACTGTGCAATGCAAAAATAATAAAATATTATTTCAAATTGAAACAAAATGATTTTAGTGCATTTTCTTTTTTTTTACCGTAGCCTACTTAGTACACAAAATAGTTCATGGTGCTGCATTGACACGTTATAATACTATACAGTGCTGGATGAACATATACTTTAGAGATAATAGTTACATAGTTTAAAAATGAGCTAGGTTACATAGACAGGAAAGCTTTTTAGTGCACCATATGGCAATTTGAACGGGACCCTGTGTCTTCTCAGAGATAACATTTTGGGGCTAAACTTCTCTTAACTTTATGACGTTATGACTTCATGAGTAAAACATCAAAGAGGCTTTGATGTTACATTCACTTAAAGTAATAAAAAGAAAGTGGACCCACGTGGTCAATGATATTATTGGTTGATAGGAGGCCTGTAAAACTTGCATCAGTATGTAATTGTATTTTTGATAGGTTAAGAAAAAAGGGGTGATGTCATACGGAAAGCCGATATTAATTCAAACGTTGTATTGTCTTGTTGATTGTATTATAACCTGTACTTAAGGAAAATAGAATACCCAGCTGCTCTACTGTATCTAATAAAATACCTTTGTTGAAATCTACAACGGAGTTCGGAATCACAATTATTTCTACTCACGGATGCACGAAGGAGAGAAGTCAGATAACAAACTTTAATTTTATGAATTCTACAAACAGTATCTTACTGCACATATTTTACAGAAATAAATCATTTTTTAATTTACAGAGAACATTTTACACTGTATGTGTTGCTGCAAGTAAAATTGTAATTATTGTAGTCCACTTGTTGCGTTTCGGACCACTGGAGTCCATCATTATTTCTGAAAGCTTCTTGCCCTTTTCCAAACGATGGATCTCAGTTAGTTTAAACTCTGTAGAGTATGAGTTTCTATACCCTCTTTTAAGCATGTACTTAATTTTTGTGATTTAGTAGGCTACAAGTATCTGTTGTTCTGTTTATTTTAGCCTGTCTTTGTGTAAGTATGACAACCGTTTTTCATTTTCAATGCGTCTCTTTGGATCATGCAATTCAGTGGCCTAGTGTCACACATAATTGGATATTATTGGGGGACATACTTTGTGTCCGGCATATCCAAATGGATGGCATAAATGCTGTCTGTATTAGCAAGGGAGTACTGTACTGTACAGTTTCCATTTTCCAAAACAGCCACAGGTGCACTGCCTTGCTGTGTAATTATTATTATTATTATTATTATTATTATTATTATTATTATTATTATTATTATTATTATTATTATTTCTTAGCAGACGCCTTTATCCAGGGCGACTTACAATTGTTACAAGATATCACATTATTTTTATATACAATTACCCATTTATACAGTTGGGTTTTTACTGGAGCAATCTAGGTAAAGTACCTTGCTCAAGGGTACAGCAGCAGTGTCCCCCACCTGGGATTACACCCAAGTCAAGAGTCCAGAGCCCTAACCACTACTCCACACTGCTGCGTAATAATAAATAAGTGTTGTGTATGCTACCTTGTTTTTAGATGATATTTTTACAGCACCTATATATCTTCACCTACTAACAATTTCAGAACACCCCACTATTAAAATTAATGAAACAAGAGTGTGCAGCTACAATGTACTGCAAATAACATTGCTACATTTAGACAGACCTTAAAACAAGACATACATTGTAGGAAGCAGTAGTACCACCTGTATTCTGCTACATTGGATTATACTATGCTACATCATGCAACAATATGTACTGTATAATACAAAGACACCTGCCTTTAGGAATTAGAACAACAACATGTTCCATTCTCTGACACAAGCCTTTGCTTTATATGCTCTGTGACAGAGAGCGAATGAATCCGACTCAACAGTCTCCCTCCCGACCTCTGAGGGCACGGTATAACAGGAACAGTGTGCCCCGGACTGGATAGTTTGACAGTTCATTCCAAGGTCAGTCAATGTCGGCCATCCAGAAAGGGGCCAAAGCCACAATACTAGAAGTCAGCACCTTGCTGCGGCAGACGATGCGTCAGTCATGGATTGGAGGAGACGTGATTGCACTAGCTACCAAAGTAGGCGTGACTGAAGGTATATCAGGGTGTGTGGCTGAGCGATCAGTTCCTTTGTTATGGTTGCGAAATGGAGCGCTGAAAGAACCATACAACGAAACCGTGAGTGTTTGTATTTGTTTTGTTAATTACTGTTTATTTGTATTTAGTAGACGGCTAACAACCGGGAGCTTTCACTGTTCCAGCCAGCATTACAACCCGGATTCCAAATACTGTACGAGTCACACAATAACTGTGTATTGCCACCAGCACTGGAGCACCGTGAAAAAGGACGCGGAGCTGTGTCTGTATTCTTGTATTATTATTTCGGGACTGAAACCCTGTTTTGCTTAGCTGTGCAACTACACAGTGCTGTGTAGTTGCCAGCATTATTATGTAACGGCGAAAACAGTTAAAGAACTGTTTGGACCGTGAACACTGTTTGTTGCCATTGTTGAGCTCTGCATCACCTCTACACCTGCGCACTGCAAGCCACTTTGCCACATGCTCATAAAAACTTTGTATAATTATTTTCTTTTACCCGGCGAAACAGTAGCTTTAAATTATATGGCAACAACCAAAACATTGATAAGCACAAGTGGAAAGTACATTGTCATACCAATATCGAATTGCTTATTTACACTTCCTTTTTTATTTTTTAAGATTGCAGTAACAAACAAGATGATTAATCTCAAGGTGGTCTTCTTAGCATTCTAAGTTACATCTCCATTCTCGACAACAGTGTACCTCTCCAATCGCTAAGACGGTCGTCTTTCCCTTGCTTTCCACTAATTATGCTAATATTTCAAGACAAACTCTTAACAATCCCATTATTTTGTTTTAGTTAGATTAATGCTTGAATCCATAACATATGTTTTCATTAAATCCTTCTAGTCATGGCAATACTTGAGATCCTGGGTCTTATTCTAGTACAGTATTACTGCATTCAGTTGTGAAAGAGGAGCGCATCTATCTGCAAAACACCTCTGCCATCAACATCCCATAGACAGCAGGTTTCACAGACGCGGGTGTTTTTATTGAAGGTGAATTGTTGGACAGTGCAGTAACAGTTGCAAATTTACTGCAAATAGACTGGCCACATCCAAATACGTGAAAAAAGCAGGCAAGATGACTAGGTTACACAAAACAATGGAAAGGCCTATCAAGGTCAGCAGTCAGAGCCATATCCTTTATTTAGGCATTTACAGTTGCAAGCCTTTTTAAAAAAAAAAAACATTCCTGGAAGAAAAATGTGTGCAGTCTAGACACTACATTTTTTTTCTACTGTCTCAGTTCTGCCAAATCACCTTCACGGAAGATTTCACTGGAACATCTTCAGACAACTTCAGTACAGTATGAAGGTGATCAAAGCTTGTTATTGTCAAAGGGACCGTCACAACATTACAATACATTGCAATTTTGAAAAAAGGCACTTTTGTCTGAGTTTTCCGACAAATCACATCACACGGGTCATACAGTAGATCTCTCTTGACCCCAGAGATAGAACACTTCTGGTACATGAGACATGTACCTCGGGTTATCTCCTAAGCCTATAAATGCAACAATGAGTATCTGCCTTCATAAGGCCTCAGGTGGAGCATGGGAACCAGCTGCAATCCTGAACAAATAAAGCAAGCAGGAACAGTTAACTTTTCTTACCTCACCAGATCACTGGGCTTTTTAAAGCTCTTTGGACAGAAGTTACAGAGGTTGGAATGCTTGGGCTCTGTTTCCAGTTCAACAGCTTTGTCTTTTATCTCACTAATGCGGCCCCTCTCAGCCGCCGACTGGGCCAGGACCTTTTCAGAAACGGTGGCATCTTCTCGAGGCTCGTTCTTGGCAAGTTCAGCTGCCTGCTCCTCTGTGAAAGTGACGATCCCTGTTCGATTCTTTCTAAGCAGAGCTCTTTCTGAATTCTCGTCTTCTTCTAAAGGCATTACTGAAGATCAAGTTGAGAATAATTAAAAATCAAAACAGGCTTAAGTTATGATGACAGAAAAAGAAAGAAAAACCAGGAGGATGTAAACTAATATTGTTTAACTTATCAGACTATTAAGGTACAATAAAGTTGTCTATTCAGTATTTTTCATGACAAAATTACTCAATTATTCTTATGGTTTTTACTGGTAACTGATTAATTGAATTTGAAATGTTAAAGTCCCCTGAATAGGCAAAATACAGTATTTAGGAAATACCAGTGAGAGTAAATAACAATAATTCAGGTTGTATACATGTATCATCTCAAGTTACCAAAGCTTCTTAAATGGTAGACAACATGTACCAAGGTATCAAATTCTAGAGCAGTGTTTATGGTACCAATAACCTGTTCACTCTCAGAAAACACATCTCAAAAAAAAAAAGCTCTGTTTAAAAACAGTGGGGCTAATTAAGTTCTTGCACTTTCAGCTTTGTTAAAATATTCTTAAACCAACACAATTGTAAAACTGAATCTGTGGGAAGGAACACAAAACACTGTACAGCATCATTATAAGCCAAAAAGGGCAAAATGGTTAACAATAGCAGCACTTTAGGCCAACTTAATTAAATTATTCGTGTCTGTAAATTGTCTGGGCAATTTATTCTGACAATTATTAATTGTCTATGAGACTTAGTTAAAAAAAAAAATTGAAGATACAACACTTGCTCACATTAGTAGTGTTTGAAACTTGGGAATTTAAGTATGAAATGTTGGATGTTAAGTTCTTGGTAATATCCTCAGAAAATGCATACCCCTTGTTCCTATAAAATGATCCTTCTTCATGTGCTTTCTGCACAGAAGCATTGTCCGAAAGGTCTCCTCACAAATTTGGCACTTGTAGGGTTTCATATTCATATGTATTATCATGTGCCTATTAAGGCTGCCATTGGTGGTGAAGGAAGCATCACATACATTACACTTGAAAGCCTTGACACCTAAAGTAATAGTAGAGAAAAAGGAAGGAAAGAAATAAGTTAATATTCCTGAAACTTTCATAGTCAATCAAACACAAAAATGTAACCCTTATAAATTGTTTGCACAATAAATTTTCAAAATAATTTTGCAGTTTTTCCATGCTTTCCCCATGGTTATACTATGACTTTACCACATTTGATTTATTTAAATTACTTTTCCATACCCTTATGGCCTTTACAATGCTTAACTACAGCTATGGCCAAAAGTTTTGCATCACCCTAGAATTAGGACTGAGACACAATAAAAATAAAAAAATAAAAATTTTATTAAAATAATGTAATGAAATAAACTACAAAATTATATCACAAAAGTTTGCAGTAAGCCATAATAGTAGTACGTACTACATGTTAGATTTTGAAATGTCACATTTTTCAACTGTTGTCAGTTTTTCATAAAGTATATGGAAAACTACAAAGTGGTATGTAATTCAGCATTATTAATGTAACATTATTCAGCAGGATTCATTCGACTTTATGAAGCAAAATTAGATACAATTCTATAGGGTGATGCAAAACTTTGGGCCATAGCTGTATGCTTAGCCATGCATTCACTATTCTATGGGAAACTTCTATAATGAAAATCAATATACAAAAGGATTCTAATTGTTTCTGTATAGATAAGGGAATTGCAGTTTGGAAATGTTTTTTTAAACTCAAGACATTAGTTCAAATCAAGAGTTTATCCTTTCACCTGAGACTTTTTACCTGTATGTGTCTTTAAGTGTGATTTCAACACCCCAGCGGAAACAAAGCTTCGACCACACAAGTTACATTTGAAGGGTTTTTCTCCTGTGTGTGAGCGAACGTGCTGCTTTAAGTGGCTGGACTTCTTGAAACCTTTGTTGCAATACATGCATCTATGAAAACAATAACAATCATAAAAACGTGTAAGCATTATAGAAGATCGGATAAGGTTTATAAAGGGGTTTACTCTGAAGTGCAAAAAAATAAAAACAAATTAAATAGTAAATTCGGAATGATTACTTAATGGCTCAAGAGTTTAAGTGGCTTGCCATTTCAGGCTAAGGAGAAAAAAAGGGTATGTGGCAGTGAGGGGGTTGTTATAGCCGATTCATAATCATCTCACCAGTACAATTTGTACTGTTTAACTCCCACTTCTTTCTGTTAATATAGCATATTAAAACCTTCAATGAATACCTCACATGATTTCTACTGCCACATCCTCATGTAATTCCTAATATGGTCCAATCTGTTTCACTGTTGCACTCTGTACTTGCAGCTAGTTACTTTTATCGCATTGCAAAAGCTTGTTATTTTTACTCCATAAATAATATTTAACCCCTTCTCTGCTGAGGCCCTTGTAACGCCCTGTGCTACAGGCATTTTTTGAATCTGGGACTCTCCTGGCTTACATCAAAATTACTCTATATTCCTTTTCTGGTACATCTGGCAAACTATTTTTTTTTTGTCAGACAATTTCTATTGGTGCCAAGTTTTTGTGGTTTATTTGTACATGTGACCAAAAAATACAGCTATTATTGTAAACAAAATGCAACTTTTTCATAAAATGTATTATACCTGCATCACATTTAGTCCCTAAAATGCTAATGCCTGGTGTAAGAATGTAGAAACTTTTAAGATGCTGGATGTACCAATGCCTATGTGGAAATCTTTTCATTGGTTTTGGGGAGTTTTACATGCTCTAGACAGACACCAGGCCACTTCTAATTTGCCACTTTGAAAAACGCAGCCCATGGTCTATTGTACCCACCCTGATTTCAAATGTCCACTACCTCCACCAAAGAATAAGAGAAGTATATATTTTCTGAAACTGCACAAGATAAGGATTTTATAAATGGGTAACATGACCTTGTGCGTCAATGGGGTGTTACCCATAATCTTTCTGCAATTTGAGCTAATGTCACTGCATATCGTAAAAGTCACTTTTTTTCCTTATATTTAGACCTGCGAATCTAACAGCTGTTGTTCCACTGTTAAAAACCCCCCAAAAAAACAGTGTTTCTGGATTGCCCTGATTGTCCTGAATTCAGAAATACCAAATATGTGCACCTTTCTATAGTTTGTCAGGCGTTTATAGGTCCTAGACTCAGACCAGGTCACTTTGAATGTTCCCCTTCCACAAGGTAATGTTGCTGCATGACAACAAATTACTTTTAGTACCTTTTGTTACATTTGTTACTGGTCATGGTGGTTTGTTCTGGGGCTTAGTCATTCTAGTACTCATATACTGTGTGCTACCTTTCAAAACACTCTTCCAAACAGACGCCTGGCTGAGAGGGACAGTGCGGACAGTAGTACCGTGTATCCATCCGCATGCTCTTGTGGGAACATACACAGCACTTTTTTTTGTGGCCTTGCTTTACTCCCAGATGGTGGCAGTGTCTGTATAAAATTATGTTCAGCAAGACTAGCCACTGTCTCTAATCTTACTGTTTCTGGCATTTATTGGCTGGCAAATATGAGGCTGGAGATGACAGAAATCTGAAAGGCTAGAAAAGTAAGCTTTTTTTCTAGAGCCGTACAGTACACAACATGGCTGTTGTATAACAAAATCTGGACCATGTACACGGCGAGTTTATTATACCATGTCATGGTCTTCCTTGCAGCATTTTACGGCTCCAGCATTTGGCCCGACTTATCTACACCTGCCATGTGTCTATTGTAGTCCAGCACACTCTCAGGCTTATTTGTGTGAGTGTCCCGACCTCGCTCAGGAACTGCCACCGTGGCCTCATTGTGAATGGTTATCTGTGTATTTAATTGCCAGCAGTTCCTCACAGCACAGAGTGCTAGCTTTGCCATGCATCTGTTTCTTGGCTACCAATTGATGGGGAAATCCCTTCCATTTTAGTCTTATTGTGCCACAAGCCATTGCTTGGGATGTGCACAAAACCCTAAACAGAGGGATTCCTGTGTAGAAGTTGACTATATACAAATGGTAGCCCACATTTAGGGGGTGGGAAACCATATCCCATACAATTTTCTTAGTGGTCTGCAACCATGGGGGCAGCTAAGTGGCTCAATCTGAGAGTCCTTCCCTGTGTACACTGTGAACCGATGAGTGTACCCTGTGGAGCTCTCACACAGTTTGTACAGTTTAATCCCATAACAGGCACATTTCATGGGAATATACTGTTTAAAAAATGGGCCTCCCCTTGAATAGAAGGAGGGACTCATCCACAGATACATTTTTGCCCGGTGAATATGTCTCTTCAAATTTCAAATTTCTGTAGGTGATTGAGAAGGGGATGCAATTTGAAGAGTCTGTCAAATTCAGGATGGTCCCTTGGGAGAGCATTAATTATAGTGTCACTATAGTGTAAAAAAATTAAAATTAATTGGAACCTGTCCTGGCTCATAGTGGCATGGAAAATTGGGCAAGCGTGAACAGGGTCAGTGGACCAATATAAATTAATTCTAGATTTATTCACCAGTCCCATCAGAAGAGATAAACCCCAGAACTGTTTCATTTCAATTAGATTAGTGGGGACCCATTTGCGCACCCTAGAATATTGCCCCAGGTTGTCCCCATATTGTGCCATGTATAGCTGGGCATACAAATTGGTCTGAATAACCAAATACTCAAAGAAGTCCTCAGTGATGAACAACTGGAAGAAGTCAATTGGGGTCGATCCAGTTGTGTTCACCCTGGTACCTGGTGTGCCAGAAAAAGGTGGAATTTGAGGCTGGATGTTGTTAGGGGGGGTCCAATCGTAGAGTGGCTGAAATCCACCTCCCCTTGGTCCAGGACCTACTGTACCCTGTTCTGGTAGGGGCTCAAAATCGTTATTTCAAAAAACAAAAACAAAAAAAGAAAAGAAAGGAAAAAATCAAATGACCTGGAAACAAAATCTGATGATGAAAAGTAAAAAAAAAAAAAAAAAGTTTTTTTTTGAAACGGTAGAAAAATGAAGATCAAATAAAAAATGTACAAAGTAATAGATAAATAGGGGGATCACAAAAATAATATTCTTAGAAAAATATGTCAAATAGATGCAAATGTAAAACAGATTGTGCGAATGATCAAACTCACTAGACTAGTTTCTCTCCAACACCAACTAAACCAGACACAAGTCTGAGACACAAGGTTTCATGCACAGTAACTATATAGCAAAAATACGTGCTTCCTAATGTTTGTTTGTTTTTTAGCCTGTGATCGCTGAGTTTACACCATGGGACAAAAATAATAATAATAACAATAATAATAACAATTCGAACTGCAGTACCTCCCACACACTTGATACATTGCAATGGTGTCATGTGATGACAGCCAGGAACAGGAAGCATCTTCCTCTACCTTCAAATAAACAAAACAAATACAGTAGGCAGACATTATAGCTAATTTCATGAAACACAGGTCGATAAAACAGCTACTAATCAAAGGTAAACTTTATTATTATCAACCCACATTGAAAAGAAAATGAAAGTTACACACAGACTGTTTTAAATTCATTCGGGATATTTCACAGTACAAGCCAAAGACAGCCACCGCCTGCTTTCAAATAGGTTGTAAATTACATTTAACAACTGCGTCACATCAAATATAGTTTGTCGGTGAAATATAGTGAAATTAAAGCCAATGACTATGTTATGTAATAACTCCTCAATGAGCGACCCTGAGTGAAAAAATGGCAATCCATATTTTTATTTTTATTTTTTATTTTTTTTAACCATGTATTTCAATTGGACGTACCATGTACGTCCTTAGCACTGGGAAAGCGATTTTTTGGACGTACACAACAGGTTAATATACATTGCAACAGGAAGCTGTTAACATGTTAAATTCACAATATCCAAAAGACAAGATAGCAGAATGTTAATTTGACCTAAATGTACACTTTTGAATTGAATTTGGTTATCAATCATCCTTTAACTTTGTTTACTCGCCCAACCTTTGTTTATATTGAAACTCTCAAATGTTAAGTAAAATATAAATGTATTTATTTAAACCTCATAGCCAAGTAGAGGTTATGGACAAAAAATACTCACTGTAATAGGTGTAGGACCACTATGGCTAACTAGGATGGCATGGACTTGATACAAGAATTTTGAAAGGTGTTTAATTCCAAAACATACACTTATCAGTAAAAAAATAAATAAATACAAAGGTTTCAAATAACAGGCTGGTGCAACCAACAAACAGGAAACTTTTAAATTGCTTTCTGAACATGACAGTCCTATAAGATCCAACTATATCTCTGATACTGTGGGCTTCATTCACTAAACAGCGGTAACGTGTTTTGTCCCTTTACTGTGTGCTTTGTACACCTGCTGTATTCACTGACCAGTGGCAGGTAACCTGTGGAAAAAAAAAAACGTGTGGAAAAAGTACCAAGTTCGAGTAATTTTAATATTAATGCTTTACGTCACAAAATACCGCAAGAGAGGTATTTGATATGCAAACCATATTCACTTAAGGGCGCTAACTTTACTAGGTGCCTCAGCGCTCTCCTGTGCAGAAGAGCTGCACAGGAGAGCGAGAAGAAGAGTCAGGGAGAGAGTATTGTGGACCAGGCAGACATTACTAGGGCTGTGTGAGGAGGAGGTAATAAACTAGATACAGATTGAGCACAGATCATACTAGACTTATATGTAGGGCCCCAGAAAATTCACGATATCACGAATTTCATAGAAATCGTATATTTAACTGCCTACCATTAAAAATATGCATTTTATTTTCCTTACAGTATTTTAAATTACACTTCACCTCCCCTGTTTTATCAAGTAAAAGCAGCGCTACAGTAGCTGTACACAGTCCGACGTCAAAGCCGTTCATTTAGTTACTACGGCAACGGGGTCAAACAAATACCGGCTTCATGATTGGTGAATTCCTCAAACTGTATAATGACGTAACATGAGTCAGAGGCGGAAAGTTTAAAATGGTTGTTTAGATAGTGTTGATTTATTAGCTTGCAGTGTATGATTAACATTAAAAATGCAGACAGCTGACAAATCAAGAAAAGCTAAACTCATTTCAACAGAAGATCGCATTCTGAGCTACGTAAAGGGGACGTTGCATGCAGATGGTGTGATTCTGTTTTGCTCAACTTGTATGTGTCTTTGGATCATCGAAGAAAAGGTACTATTGACAAGCATCTTGACAGAGCAAGATGTACACAAAAACAAGAAAATCTAACTTGAAATTCAGGCTAAACAATTACAGAGCAAGCAGGTCACACAGGATTGTTTAAAAAGAGCACAGAATGTGGTGAAACACGCAATGTCAACACGTTTGAATTAGTGGAAGCCTTTGTGCAGTGAACGTATCGATACAACGGCTGGTCGATGAAATATTACAAAGTTTTTTTAATGAAAAAAATCCTGAATTGTGGAGCCGTGCATAACAGTGACACACTCAGATGAGAGTATCTCCCTAAAGTGTATGCAGTATCTGTGGTTTTAAAACTTCATAAAAAAATCATTTTTAATTTATTTTATAAAGAAAAACATGAAAGCTTCGGTTTTGTCATTTCAGGTTTGCAGTTTCGCCCGTGTTTAATATTTTGGGATTAAAGGCAGCAAAATAGTCTATGGGAATTACATGGTCATTGTTATTAGTGTGTCAACGTACGTTTTAAAGGTTTACAAAACTCGAAAATGTTGCTGAATATTCAAGGTCATTCAAGGCTGTTTTTAAAAAATCAATTGTGTCTGCTTGTTACTTTTTTTGCAGCCAACAGAGACCATTTTAAAACGACTCTTGTTTCCAGCAAAGTTTGTTTCATTTTTAAAGATGGTTTCAATAGCGACTTGCGTTCCAATGTTACAGTGCACTTGTACATCCTCAGACAGTCCAAGATATATGAAGATTACAAGGCAGGTGTATATGCAACACTTTTGGCTATGTTAATATATTATATAATCACTATGTACTTGTGATATTTAAGCAGGCTATGCTTAAAATAGCTTTACAATATACAAAAGAAACCGTAAATGTCCAATAAATTAATATACACTAGTGCGAGTTGAGGTGCAGTCATAAATACAAGCAATCAAACGGTATCAAATGTTAAAAAAGTGACGTTTCGCCAAACACCTTTTGAAATTTAAATAGTGAACTTTTAATTGACTGAGCGAGTGCTTTGCTTACTTTTGATTAATATTACAAAATAAATCAGAGGAAGATCAAGTTGAACAAACAAATATTTATTTGATCTGCAGAGTTAAACATAAATGTCCCATTAACAAATACTTTCTCTGCTTTGACTGTCTTGCAGGACGCTGTGATTTGGGACAAGGCCCCCACCCTCCTCCTACGGAGCTGATTCAGCACCAAAAAGCCTTTCATAATTCCCCATCACTTCTGCCAATACATTTAGCATCATGGTCTGTAAACTTTATATTCCTCACTCTGTCCTCCTATACTATAATACAGTGTGTGTAAACCTCATGCATAATTCTGCATGTTGAATTCTGCTTGCTGAATTTTGTGTGCTGTGACAACTTGCAATGAATAATTTAGCTTGCTTTATTTGTGCATATAATTAGCTTAGTGAATAGAGCTACTGCTGGTTCATTTTTGCGCGTGGTGTGGCTTCCCACTGTCACGCGGTAATTCTGGTCCTTTACCGCCATTTAGTGAATGAGGTCCTGTGAGTTTCTGATATTATTCCTCTATCTATGCATGATTACTTTTTTTATTATGACTTTACTGATATGTAAAAATATTTTATATTATATACAGACGTGCTCAAATTTGTTGGTACCCTTACAGCTCATTGAAATAATGCTTCATTCCTCCTGAAAAGTGATGAAATTAAAAGCTATTTTATCATGTATACTTGCATGCCTTTGGTATGTCATAGAATAAAGCAAAGAAGCTGTGAAAAGAGATGAATTATTGCTTATTCTACAAAGATATTCTAAAATGGCCTGGACACATTTAAATGGAGAAAAGTAGTCACTGTGCTGTTTGGTATCATTGTGTGCACCACACTGAACATGGACCAGAGAAAGCAAAGGAGACAGTTGTCTGAGGAGATCAGAAAGAAAATAATAGACAAGCATGGTAAAGGTAAAGGCTACAAGACCATCTCCAAGCAGCTTGATGTTCCTGTGACAACAGTTGCAAATATTATTAAGAAGTTTAAGGTCCATGGAACTGTAGCCAACCTCCTGGGCCGCAAGAGGAAAATCGACCCCAGATTGAACAGAAGGATAGTGCGAATGGTAGAAAAATAACCAAGGATAACTGCCAAAGAGATACAAGCTGAACTCCAAGGTGAAGGTACGTCAGTTTCTGATCGCACCATCCATCGCTTTTTGGGCGAAAGTGGGCTCCATGGAAGAAGACCCAGGAGGACTCCACTTTTGACAGAAAAACATAAAAAAGCCAGACTGGAATTTGCTAAAATGCATATTGACAAGCCACAATCCTTCTGGGAGAATATCCTTTGGACAGATGAGTTAAAACTGGAGCTTTTTGGAAAGTCACATCAGCTCCATGTTCACAGACGAAAAAATGAAGCTTTCAAAGAAAAGGACACCATACCTACAGTGAAACATGGAGGAGGCTCAGTTATGTTTTGGGGCTGCTTTGCTGCGTCTGGCCCAGGGTGCCTTGAATCTGTGCAGGGCACAATGAAATCTCTAGACTATCAAGGCATTCTGGAGTGAAACGTACTGCCCAGTGTCAGAAAACTCGGTCTCAGTCGCAGGTCATGGGTCCTCCAACAGGATAATGACCCAAAACACACAGCTAAAAGCACCCAAGAATAGATAAGAACAAAATATTGGACTATTCTGAAGTGGCCTTCTATGAGTCCTGATCTGAATTCCATCGAACATCTATGGAAAGAGCTGAAACTTGCAGTCTGGAGAAGGCACCCATCAAACCTGAGACAGCTGGAGCAGTTTGCTCAGGAAGAGTGGGCCAAACTACCTGTTAACAAGTGCAGAAGTCTCATTGACAGCTACAGAAAACGTTTGATTGCAGTGATTGCCTCTAAAGGTTGTGCAACAAAATATTAGGTTAGCGGTCCCATCATTTTTGTCCATGCCATTTTCATTTGTTTTATTATTTACAATATTATGTTGAATAAAAAATCAAAAGCAAAGTCTGATTTCTATTAAATATGGAATAAACAATGGTGGATGCCAATTACTTTTGTCAGTTTCAAGTTATTTCAGAGAAAATTGTGCATTCTTCGTTTTTTGTGGAGGGGTACTAACAAATTTGAGCACGTCTGTATCAGAAAATTATTGCCCCCGAGGGGCAATATTGTCCCTGGAGGTCAGTATTGCCTTCCTGAGGGGTAATTATTTTCTGATATATGGCGTAAGTGGCAGTCCATATTTGCTTTATGAAATATTTCGCAATTCATGACTAAGAAAGAAACAAAACACAAGTTAAGTGAGGCAAGATCTTTGCCAGCAGCTGAGACAGGCAGGAAGCAAAAATGAGTCAGGACGTGATATTGAAATATATACAGTACTGTGCAAAAGTTTTAGGCAGGTGTGAAAAAATGCTGTAAAGTAAGAATGCTTTCAAAAATAGACATGTTAATAGATTATATTTATCAATTAACTAAATGCAAAGTGAGTGAACAGAAGAAAAATCTAAATCAAATCCATATTTGGTGTGACAACCCTTTGCATCAATTCTTCTAGGTACACTTGCACAAAGTCAGGGATTTTGTAGGCATATAGTCAGGTGTATGATTAAACAATTATACCAAACAGGTGCTAATGATCATCAATTCAATATGTAGGTTGAAACACAATCATTAACTGAAACAGAAACAGCTGTGTAGGAGGAATAAAACTGGGTGAGGAACAGCCAAACTCAGCTAACAAGGTGAGGTTGCTGAAGACAGTTTACTGTCAAAAGTCATACACCATGGCAAGACTGAGCACAGCAACAAGACACAAGGTAGTTATACTGCATCAGCAAGGTCTCTCCCAGGCAGAAATTTCAAGGCAGACAGGGGTTTCCAGATGTGCTGTCCAAGCTCTTTTGAAGAAGCACAAAGAAACAGGCAACGTTGAGGACCGTAGACGCAGTGGTCGGCCAAGGAACTTACTGCAGCAGATGAAAGACACATCATGCTTACTTCCCTTCGCAATCGGAAGGTGTCCTGCAGTGCCATCAGCTCAGAATTGGCAGAAAACAGTGGGACCCTGGTACACCCCCCTACTGTCCGGAGAAGTCTGGTCAGAAGTGGCCTTCATGGAAGACTTGCGGCCAAAAAGCCATACCTCCGACGTGGAAACAAGGCCAAGCGACTCAACTATGCACGAAAACACAGGAACTGGGGTGCAGAAAAATGGCAGCAGGTGCTCTGGACTGATGAGTCAAAATTTGAAATATTTGGCTGTAGCAGAAGGCAGTTTGTTCGCCCGAAGGGCTGGAGAAGCGGTACACGAATGAGTGTCTGCAGGCAACAGTGAAGCATGGTGGAGGTTCTTTGCAAGTTTGGGGCTACATTTCTGCAAATCGAGTTGGGGATTTGGTCAGAATTAATGGTCTCCTCAATGCTAAGAAGTACAGGCAGATACTTATCCATCATGCAATACCATCAGGGAGGCATCTGATTGGCTAAATTTATTCTGCAGCATGACAACGACCCCAAACATACAGCGAAAGTCATTAAGAACTATCTTCAGCGTAAAGAAGAACAAGGAGTCCTTGAAGTGATGGTATGGCCCCACAGAGCCCTGATCTCAACATCATCGAGTCTGTCTGGGATTACATGAAGAGAGAGAAGCAACTGAGGCTGCCTAAATCCACAGAAAAACTGTGGTTAGTTCTCCAAGATGTTTGGGCCAACCTACCTGCCGAGTTCCTTCAAAAACTGTGTGCAAGTGTACCTAGAAGAATTGATGCTGTTTTGAAGGCAAAGGGTGGTCACACCAAATATGGATTTGATGTAGATTTTTCTTCTGTTCACTCACTTTGCATTTTGTTAATTGATAAATATAAACTATTAACATGTCTATTTTTGAAAGCATTCTTACTTTACAGCATTTTTTCACACCTGCCTAAAACTTTTGCACAGTACTGTATATTGGAAAGGTTTCAATTTATTCATTTCTTTGTTGTCCTGCTATCGCGCTGGCTGTTGAGACAATCTGGCCGTGATTGGGAGGGAAAGAAACATTGATAATGCTGATTGATTACAGATCTGATCTCTTTCATTTCAGCTATAGGTGATAAAGAAAACAGCGGTGTTGTGTGAACTCACCATCAGTTGTTCACGTCAACAGGAGATTTAAGTATAAACATGGATTACGTGGGTAAAAAGTGCAGCATGTGTGAAGACACAAACATAACTGGAAATAAATTAGAGTCATGTATTTTGGAATCTGCAGCCATTACCTTACACAGACTACATCCTTATAGCACCTGCACTGTGCCTTGCTTAAGACAGGTTTACAGATTGCCTGATTACACTAATGAAGGCACTAGCCGAAGCCTTTGTCTGCTTTATAAGTTGTATATTATAATTTATGATTTTGTGATTATGGATTAACAGATTTTCTTGAAAATGAACAGTAACCAATTTTGTACCTAACTATTTTATTAATAATAATAATAATAATAATAATAATAATAATAATAATAATAATAATAATAATAATAATATTGGTCATTAGTTCTACTCGTATTTTTAAAAAGGCCAACACTAAGGATGATTTTTTTTTTTTTTTTTTTTTTAAGGCTGTCAAGATATATAGAAATTTAATCTACATACAAGATGACCGACCTGAAAGATAGCGTCATTTTATTACATTGCACCTCCCTTCTTGTGACTGCAAAATACAGTAACAGTAATTAACAAGTAAAATATAAAATGTTCTGTATAGTGATAATAATTAGTTACAAGAAACTATATTATTCATTGGAGGGGGATTTTTTTGTGCTTTTTATCAAACATCTTTCTATTTAAATTATTATTTGTCATTTTTTCTTTATATATTTGTAAAAAATTAACAGTATATTTAAATATCAGGAAGAAGGAATCTGATTTTGCAACAGCTTTATCTTAAGAAAAAACAAACAAATGAGGAACACGAATCCCATTAAATTAGTCTTATCTCCCGACTACTAAATCAGGCAAAAAAGAAAGTCAAGATCAATTAATGTACAGTACTTCATTTCTGCTCTGTGACTTCATCTTGCGATTGAGTAATTAGTTCCATGAACTCTAATTAAGCCTTTACATGAATATGAATTAATGCTATCCGATCTAAACCGTAGGGAGAAAAATCCAATAACTTACGCTGATTGATGACAAAAGTGGTTTGTGAAATGGCCCAAGAAAAGTTATTTTTTAAAAGAAATAAAATTAAAAAATTTATATTTTCACAAGAGTATAATCTGAGACAATTACCTAGCATACCATACCTTAATTTCACCCTTTCATACATTATCAGGTGTTTTTTCAAAACGCTCTAGACCACTTCAGTCCAAGACCATCCAATTATCATTTGCATTAATTTGCTAAAATGTGTTAAAAACTGCTGTCACTTCTCTGAGAACACTGATTCCAAATATAATGAAAATAATTAAATGAAAAGTACAGGGCACTATTTTATAGATGGAAAAAAACAACTCTGAAAGATGAACTGATGCAGACGGCAGGCAAACAGTTTTTTCTTCTTTTAATTATGAACACAGAAATCAAAACCTCACACATGGTTGTTTTTGTTTGTCAAATCACTGTTTAAGGACAGATATTCAAAGATTTTGTGAATGTACTACTTTTATGCAACTTTGCTGTGGACATGAATACATTTAACCACTTCAACACCATGACGTACGCACGTACGTCAATTGAAAACCCACTTACAGGACCATGCCGTACCTGCGTACGTCAAGTTTCCCATTCTATTCTATGAGCGGTTTCTCAGTCTAGTGTTGCAGGATTCATTCTCTAAAGCAGTGCTAGTAATGTGGAATGTGCAATGAAAGTTGGGGGAGGGTCAGGTGACATTTTTATCCAATTGCGTTTCATGTAACGATTCCAATCTAACTGTGGGCGTTTAGAAGGCTGAGATATATTGCAGGAAGCCATTCAGCTTTATATATATATATATATATATATATATATATATATATATATATATATATATATATATATATATTGTGTTTTAAATTATTATTTTTTGATTTATTATTAGTTTTACTTGTTTAGTTATAGTTTATATAGTTTTTAGCGAAAGCTAAACATGGCAACGTATGTGGTCTTTCTATAATGAGCAACAGGAGTGAAGTTGGTTCGGAGGATTTCGATACCAGCGACAGTGATGCTGACTTATCACTCAGTGATTATAATGAAGAGGATGTGGAGCCCAGAACAGTACAAACTGTACAAACAGAAGAGCATGCAGGTACTTTACAGGTAAGCCAGCTGCAAACGGGAAGCTGTTTGGTTTGAAATGGCAGTGCTGTGACGAAATACTATCAAAACACAGCACCTGGGTACAGGCAATGCGGCAGCCAGATCCATCACAATGCCTGTGCAAAGTAGCTGTGTACACGCATTTGTGACTATCCCTCCAACACAAGCGAAGCAGACACTGTAAAAAAGGTACAGGGTCTGCTACGAAAATGAAAACAAAAGAAAAGACAAAAGAAAAATGTGCAGTGGTTGCGAAGGCAATCCCGGATTCTGTTGTA
This sequence comes from Acipenser oxyrinchus oxyrinchus, assembly GCA_030684275.1. Lineage (NCBI taxonomy): Eukaryota > Metazoa > Chordata > Actinopteri > Acipenseriformes > Acipenseridae > Acipenser > Acipenser oxyrinchus. The sequence goes on along the minus strand of CM060249.1, from coordinate 23,885,490 downwards.
TTGAACATTTCAATAAATGGCACAGAGCAAGTCAATACTGGCACACGTTTTGATGTTGTTTTTATTTGATAATTACTGTTTTCTGATTATTATTGTTATTAGCAGCGTTTTTTTCATTGTTAAAAAGAAAAAAAAAAAGTTTTTATCTGTATATTGAATATGGGTATGTAGTACACAGCAGCATAAAGGGTTAATGAAAAACACAGTTTAAGTCATTTATTTGTGTTTTATTCATCATATGTTAACATTTTATAGCAATTAAAGGTTTGAATACATTATTATTATTATTTTCAAAATCTGGTACCTGGGAAGGGGTTTCATTTTTACATCTGGAGTTTAAGTGGTTAAATTAATCTAAACAGGAATTTAATGGCAACTCAGACTGCACCCAACAGATTCAGATTCATTCATGAGAGCGAACAAAAAAAAAAAAGTTTGATAGGGGTGGATAAAAATGTATCCTGTACGATAAATGATACGCACAAATGCAATGGAAATACTTTCCAAGCTAATTTTTAGGGATGGGAATTTTAAAAGTTTAAACGTCTAAACTCTAAAGAAATGGTTAAACATTTAATAATAATATGCTAGATGTATAACCAGTCACGTGACAAATGTCATCAAACGGATATTTATTTTTATGCATTAATTTTAGTAATTTATCAGTAATCCATCACGTATCCTACTGCTCTAGTGCAACAGTAAGGGCGGATATTATTTGGCAATTGGTGCAACAGAAAGATATACACTGGGGCGGGTTTTATTCTCGGTCGACATGACACTTCATTGGTACACTGTGTGTGTGTTCATGCCTGTAGTAGGTGTGGTATGGTATCAATTCCACGCCAGGGTAATAACATAAATGACAAGCGTTATTTCTGAGTTTGTTCTATATTTAAAATGGCATCTCTAAAAAAAGGAAGCCACGTTTGGAAGTAGTTTGAGGAAACGGAAGAGAAAACCAAACAAATTATGCCAAACAAAATTGCTGTACCACAAAAACACAAGTTCAATGCTTCACCATTTTAAAGTATTACTGTGGCTGGAGCTACTGATGGCAATAAAAAGCAAACATCCATAATAACATTTGCTATTGATTTGTCCGAACAGGGCGTGATCACGTTATCCCCTATGAGGACAGTGCGTGTGAATCGTGAATGCTGCAGTTTTGAAGTCGATGTAAGATTATCCCAATACTGTGCCGACCCATAAAACAATAACAGTGATGCTGGAAAAACTTAAAGAAAATCGTGCTGCAGCTGTTCATACAAAACTTTCAAAAGGGAGAAAAAGTTGCAATTACCACAGACTCGTGGACCCCATTCCCCAATCTTCCTATAGGTGGCTTTTTTCACTTGAAATTGTTCTGTAAGCTTTTGGACCGAACAGCGTTTATGTTTAATACAGTTTGTATTTGTACGTTGGAACTACTGCACTAAAGTAAAGGACCTCTGAGACACACTTCAAACAGGTAGGCCAAGCATCTCTTAACAATTTAATGTAAAGTTGTGTGGATACTTGAATTTGAATACTTTACGTTATTTAGTAATAATTGACCATATACAATTAACTGCACAAGACAAACATTATATTAATGACTTAATATATTATGTGAGTGTGTGTTAGTTTGACATTTAAAATAAGACTTGTGGCAATGTTTGGGAGGTTTATGTACACTAGTACAGTATGTAGAGGAGAGTGGCGTTTGATTCAAGTACTCGTCTCGAGCAATAGATCTCAAAAATCCCATTGCTACTGTCAAAGACCACAAACTTTTAACTATGGAGGCAGACTTTTTAAATTCCAAAATATTGTGCTATTTTATCCCTGGTAATTACCTTGTCCAGATGTTAAAGTATTTTTTTCAATTGTAAGCACAACTCGCTTTCCTGTAGCCATTTTGCATTAGTGCTGCACAGTGGGTGATGGTCGTCTCTTATAATTTTTTATATATTTTTTTTAAACCATATAATTTTGGGCAAAGTTACTTATAAAAAAAAATCTACAACAAAAAAACTTAATAGGTTTCTGTTTTTTTATTGTTAAATTTAAGAAACACACTATTCTAAAAACATTATACTATCCGAAAATGTATTCAATATGTATATAGTATATAGTTCTATCTCCACTAGCAACTTTAATTACAACCATAAATATAAACATTTCAATATATACTGTGGTTTTTTTTTTGTTTGTTTGTTTGTTTTTTATTTTGTAGTTAAGTCTTTGCAATGTTAAAACGTTATTTGCTTATTTAGGGTTTATTTGCTTAGAAAATACTAACCAGGGCTGTCAGTATCAGAATGTAATATAAAGAGTATGTGTGTGTGTGTGTAGATATGGTTTAAACGTTTAAACTCTGATACTGCAAAGCGTTTAAATGTTCATAAAAATGTACCAAAAGCACATCCCTACTAATTTTATGAGCTAGCACTTTTTTCAGTCATATGGTGGTATTTACATGGTCAACACAGCACATCTCTACCGGGACTGGACACTTAATTAAATCTTAATGGCACATGTCATTTGTCAATCAAACCTACAGCTATGGCCAAAAGTATTGCAAAAATTTTTGGATTGACACATAATTAAAATAAAAAAATATATGATTATAATCTAGATATTTTATTTAACACCATTTAATCAAAGAAACAACACAATATATTGCAAAAGTCTACCAGAAGCCATAATAGCAGTACAGTATTTCATGTTGGATTTTGAAATGTCTCATTTTTCAGTTTTTGTCAGTTTTTTGTAAAGTATATGGAAAACTACAACGCGATATGTAATTCAATACATTAACATTATTCAGCAGGTTATTCCACAGGCTTCATTCAACTCCGTCATGCAAAATGATTTAAATTATATAGGGAGATGCAAAACTTTTGGTCATAGCTGTTCTGCTAATTCACTGTATTCTAATAGATAAATTACAACTATACATGCATATATATATATTTGACCCATAATATGGTTATAGTTTATTACATGATGTAACTACTGCTTGGAACTTTCTGTCTAAACAAAATCACCACAATGCAGTATCCCCAAATCACTGTCAGCCAAAATGCTACAATCTGTTCCTGTTCCACATCGAACAAGCTGAATGTGTCAGAGTCTGTCTGCCTCACAAAATTCTGCCTTAACAAACAGATGGTCAACATTCAGCATTTAAAAAAATACATGCTCTTGGGATATTCATTTGTTAAGTTTGTTCATAAAATCATGTTTTCGCACATGAGTTACAACTAATGCATTTGTACTGTGGGCTATGTGGGCTATGAGATATGTTTTTTTTTTTTTTAATAAAAACTTTTGTATTTGATAACACTCATTTAAAAATTCAATTGATGCCTATGATTAATACGTTTTGTGACAAATTGAAGCTATTAATTAAATTTCAATATTAATTAAATCGAGTTATTATTCAAATTGATTCATCCTGTTACAAAATTGATTTATTAAAATGCTTTGATCTACTGTTACTGGATTGATTACTGTCTTGTTCAGTCATCTTAAAATAACATTAGAATATGTTTTGTTGAAAAATAAAAATAATATGTTTTTGACCGATTCAGATTTTGCTGCTGATATATTTATTTTCAAAAGGTTTTCTTTAGGTTGTGCTGCTGAAGCAGCAGATTAACTGCAACAAACACGGACTGTGTTATGGACTGGGGAAGGGGTTGTTACTCATAATGTGAACCTCTTTTGTGGGCTGCTGTGTGTGAGTGTGTTTCGCTGGCTAGTGCTGACCCTCTAAATAAAAACATAAATAAATGTAAAAACAACAAAAGACATGTAAAATGTCCCCTTTTTGTTCGGGACAGGATGATTTTTAGCAGAAATATTTCTGATCTTTGATGCAGCTGGTGTCTTTTCATTGAAGACATTTTAAAGAAATTGTGCAGCTCTGTACAGTGTGTTCAATCATTTACCGGAAGCAAACTAAACTGGCTGCCTGGTTCCTAAATGCAGTGCAACAGGTAGTGCGTCAATAAGGCAAACAATTGCTGTAATTATTTTAATACTATTCTTCAGAAATGGGAATTTTCACTGGGAACTACATATTACATGGCAGTGAGTACATTTCACAGAAATCGTGAAATCCATGATAAAAGTGAAAAAATACAGTCTTAACCCGTTGAGTAGTGAGTTCTAAAATGCACTGCCAGTCCTATGCTTGATTATTATGAGTACAGCGTACAAACAAGCTGAAAGCTCTATGTTTGTATGTATGTAATGAACACTGACGAAATACAGACATGTTTACCGTAAATACATAAAACAAATAAATATAATGTTTTATTTTGTCATAGGGAAAGGTTTTGACTAAAAAATAACAGGGAGACAATAAAGAATGGATTGGAACAACCACAACACATCCTAACAAAAAAAAAGGTCTGAATTAGAGGGAGAGAGAGAGAGAGAGAGAGAGCGGTAGAGAGAGCGACATGAATAAATCATATCCGAGTAAACAGGTGGTGGGGGCGGAAGGAGTGAGAGTGTCTAATGCTTCAGCATCAAGGAGTAGCAACGCACAGAGCTTGGCGCTGCCTCTTCGCTGGACGTCTGTCACTTGATGTTGATGGTAAAAATTCTTCACTTACGTCTTCACTGACACACTCGCTGACATCCGATTCAGTGGAAGAATTGTATGTATTTGAATTTAAATCAGAATCTGAATTCAGTATTATTTCTAATACTTTCTCACTGACCAGTTTTCGCCAGTTTACTGACATCACTGACATTTTTGTGATGGTTTATTGTATGTAATTCAGTCAATATCTAGCAGAGGGTGCAAGAGACCAATAAAAGGTGTTACAGAAACCTAGTGTTACAATATCTTGTTATCAGAAGTTTTGTAGACTCAGTAATTCAAGTTTAAAGTTGCACAACGTACCGGTATGTTCCTACTCCCTGGGGACCAGAGAGCAGTGAACGTACCAGTACATTCATACTATTCAAAGGGTTAATTATGGGTTCCTACCAGGCAACATTAAACGGAACCAATAAACATAACAAAAATAACAAATAGCAAATAGAATGTAAGGGTTTTTTTGTTTTTTTTATATATTCATTTGTTACTTTTAACCAACTTGACACAAACAGTGAAAGCTACAACAAGAATGATTCACAGCAATGAGTAAAATGTGAATTTTGATATTTAATTGCTGTCAAAATGGTTGTCATTTTGTAAACCTAAGCATGTGGATACTACTGACTTTGTTAAATGCAAATAATATTGTAACGAGCATGTCAACCCCAGGATTCCAACATAAAATCTACTTTTGTTAACAAATGAAAGAGAAGATAAATGGTAAAGGTTACAACACTTAACTACGCTGCACTGACCTGTATGCACGTCGGCTGTTTTCATCGCTTTCCTCCTGGAAGTCTGTCCGTCCTGTCTGGAGATGAAGGTCACTCTGGGATGGCTCTTGAAGAAGGCGACTTGTCTGCAAAACAATAAATTTAAATGAACTGGAGAAAGAAATACTGATAGTGCTTACTAATAGGAGGCTGTGTGGTCCAGTGGTTAAAGAAAAGGACTTGTAACCAGGAGGTTCCCGGTTCAAATCCCACCTCAGCCACTGACTCATTGTGTGACCCTGAGCAAGTCACTTAACCTCCTTGTGCTCCGTCTTTCGGGTGAGATGTAATTGTAAGTGACTCTGCAGCTGATGCATAGTTCACACACCCTAGTCTCTGTAAGTCGCCTTGAATAAAGGCGTCTGCTAAATAAACAAATAATAATATAAATACTGTTTGTCAAGTTTAGCATGAACTACAATCAAAGCACCTTAACGCAGAGTCAAACAATTAAAAAAAAAAAGTGCAATTGCAAATAATTTACAAATATAGAAACTATGAAAATGTAATATGAAGTAACTGACAGATGCCATTCCAATACATTTGTAGCAAAATATTTAAATATGTTGTGTATACGGTGTTAAAGTGACTTCTGCTCGTTTTACTTACCACCTCAGCGCTGGACACATGAAGCAAATTCTGTTGATGGAAACTGGAAGACAGGGCCTGGGATTCCAGTGTGCTTGAGTCCTGTAACTGCTGCACTGTTGAAAACTGTGATTGCTGATTATAGCCATCAGTTATTGTAAAACCTGGGAAGGACAGAAAGTTACAGCCTGGCTCTGTTTCCAAAAGAACAGTAAACACATTTTATTTACTACATGTATCTTACTAGCTGCTGCAAATGCGACTGAACGTTTCAATTTCATTTTTAGTCATAGAAAAGGCATACATGTAATTGTATGTGTAAAATCTATCAAAAAGTCATTTATCTGGCACTGCTACCCATATAGACGTATTACTGCAGCCCATGTACCCTGAAAGTCAACCTGTCAAGAAACTTTAACAGAAAAGTGAAGTTTGATTAACGCTGTTGAATGTCACCTCCAAACATCACAAACACAGTATATATATATATATATTAAAAAAAAATCACGGATCTGGCCCTGACACTCACAGACTTATTATTACAGCTCTTGCAGTGTATGTGCCCCTAGAGTCAACCTGTCAAGAAACCTGAACATTGAATGGGAAGTCTAATTAATGCTGTGGAAAGTCAACAACCAACTACACAAACATAGGAGGCTCAGTGTCTTACCATACTGTAAGTGAAATGTGGACTGCAGTTGTTACCAAGCTTTAAATATGAACTACATCGCTTAGAAATATATATTTAACATTAGGACAGTTCCAAGATAAGTTCATCTGCCAATTTTCTGTCTGTGACATGCAAATTACATTTTTTTTTTTTTTTTTTTTTTAAGAAGCAGACCTATAGTTTCACAACAGTTTTCAATGTATAGTGTTTGTTGTAAGCAAATTCAGTACAGAATTATACATTTTTAGTACGGTATTCGGTTATTGCCTACAAATGTATTGTCCCATTAATTGTGACTGTTTCACTAGTTAGTAGCCTAATTCTTTCAGTCCCTTTTTTCTCTGCTCACTCTGCATTCTCTGCTGCAGCTGTAAATGGAAAATTAGAGCCATCACTAACATGTAAAACAACATATCCATGACCTACATCCACTGTATGCACATGAAAAAAATACATACACAGACAGACTAAGGAATGTCCTACGCAAGATTTATCACAACAGGACAAGCAGTTCTTCAGATCAATGGTTTTCAAACTTTTTAGGCCCTGTACCCCTTTCCAAATAATCTAGTCTACCACATACCCCCATCTGAGATAGGGTCATAATAAACAGGAAAACTTTGAAAACAGGAAAGCATGGTCTTTTCTCAATTACTAGATTAAGTACTGTAAATGGAAAACTGCTGTTAAAAACGAACAAAATAAAATACAATTAGTTAACCATTAGTTAACTAAAGTCCAAAAAAAGGTTATGCTTCTGAAAAAAGGTTCCAATTTAAAACAAAATCAAAAAGCAGTTCAAGAAAAGACATGCATTTCTTCTAACAATGTAGATGTGTGGAGAGAAAACTGTTGTTTTTTTTAAGTTACAAATATAGGGTTTTTTTGTTTATTTTTTTAATTGAAATTGAATTTTATCGTTGAACACTTGACTGAGAAAACATAAAATGCTTTGTGTGTCTTGTGCGGCATCGAATCCAGCCAGAATAAGCATATTGTTTTGAAATTAATATTTCAAAAAGCTAATTTGTTGAAAGCAGAAAGGGGATATTTTGTTTGTGTTAATATTCTGGTCATGTTAATCAGCTGTAAGACAATTAAAGCTTGCTGATGGGCACTGGCTGTATGATATGAACACACTCAATAAGTCTGGAGTAGGGAATCAAATTCCGGACACTTTTCCAAATCCCAGGATTTAGGGATTTTTTTTTTTTTTTTTTTTTTAATCCCACGATTCCATTTTTGTAATAATAATAATATTGTGCTTTTGCTTTTATTGATAATTACCTGTGTGGAGGCGTAGGGTAATGCACTCACATGACAAAGGAGTTCTTCAACAAATTAATTAATAATGAAAAAACACATACAAGCATTGCAAGTAAAGTGAACAGTCGTGTCGCTCCAGCTCCAGCGCAGAACAAGTGAGTGATTTCACTGGCGGCCCAGCTGCCTGCTCAACTCAATAATACTGTTATTTAAAAATGTAAACGTAGATAAAACACTGAACTGATTAAACTACTAACACTGAACATTTAAACGCCAGAAAGTAAAATTACCAAGCAAATACTACACAGTTTTAAAAGCAGCAACATCATACGATGACAATCTTTATTTGAGTATATTTTTTTGTTTTTTTTTTAGCCCACAGACTGCAGTAACCACCAAACTGCTTTTTAAATACGTAAATTAGCCATGTGTGTGCTCAACGCTCATTCACTGTCAGCAGCCAGCTAGGTGTTTATAGAGATAACTTCGCCCAACAGAAAGGCAACGTACACCAGTACGGCTGTAGCTTTATTTGAAAGGAGATTCAACAATGTTGATTCGATTGCTAAGTCACAAAGTACTACAACCTGGTAAAAAAAAACAACAAAAAAAAACATTGTCCGCAATTACAGGATTGTTCTCGCGTACCGCAGTTTGAAAACCACTGCATAATGTATATTATGTTTGGCAATTTTGATTAATGCTGCCAATATGCTCTGCTGTGCGAACGTTATAGTATGATACTTAATAGTTTCGCGCTTCATTCAAAGGGCTGTCAAACTTAACAGCAGCGCGCATGCTCATACCATATAACACACAGCGGTGAGCACACAAGAAAAACATAACGGTACAGCGTTTTGGTGGCTTACGTTGTTACCTCAATTCTTTCTGGTGCATTTACACACCGCTGTGTTATAGTATTTGAATTTCACTCATACAAGTACAACATGTTATCTTAATGTAACACATTTTTTAAGAACATATCCAATAGATTAGAATGCTTAGAATTACCGCATCTTCCAAAAAAACGGACAGGGGTCAAAGTACATAAAAATACCGGACAGTCCGGTAAAATACCGGCGGGGTGGCAACCCTAGTCAAATCTGACACGGATGAATGTCATGTGTGTCAACCTAGGATGCCAATGTCATGTGTGTCAACCTAGGAAGCCAATCATATTAGTGCAACTACGTCATTAGGTATCTTCACAACTGTCAATGGAAGCATTTTTAACAATGCAAAATTCTCCTTCTGTCTACCCCATTCACCATTTTAAACAAAAGAAAAACATAAATCCTACCTGTTTTGCACTTCTATTAGCTAAAGAGATCTCAAATGTGCAGTTTTGAAAGAAACACATGTTGCAGCACACAAGTATTGTCTTTGTGAAACATGATATCTGGTTTCTTAGGTTAAAGGACACTGTTTAAATGCCTTATTCTTGGGCTATCCGATTGCAGTTGCACTTCAACCATTTCACCTCTGAAAGCGTCTTCTGGGTTATAGCATGTTGCTGACAGTGAACAGGGAAAGCAGCTGGTTGGTTAATGACAAGAAAGAAGCTATTAATGGGGCTGAACAATTTCACCCTCCAGGTGAAATGACCAAACAAGTGCAACACAAATTGAAAGCAGGGCTTGTAAACAAAGATGTCTTAAACCAAGTGTAGCAGCATATATCATAATTGAAATAAAAATACACGTTTACTATAATATGTGTTTCATTCAAAACTGTACATTCAAGACTTATAATAATGAATGGAAGTACACAATCCTATAATATAGTAATAGTACAATCTTTTATTCCTGAGCTACTGCAGTAATATGCATGTATCCAAACCACAAACAGGGCCACTCGATCTAAATAAAATTCTCTGGAGGTCCTGAAAGCTAGTGATTTCATAGTTAATCTAATAAACAATATCAATTCTTTCAATCTATTACTGTACAGCTGGATTATCTAGTGATCGCTTTTTTTATCTAAATAAAATGGCATTTTCTTAAAAAAAAAACATTTATGTGAGATCAAGTGACAATGCTTATGTAAATTATAAGTAGCATATATACATTTTGTTTTTTCAGTTAGCAAACAAATGGCTAATGGAGCACTGTATGAGAACACAGACAATAACACTTAGGTCAAGGTGACAATGTGCAATGAGGTTGAATGTGCATAACAGTTACCTTGTGTTAGTCCTTGCTGGTCAAAGGCCTGCTGGGTTATGGCCTGCTGTTCAAACTGGCTCATATTCTGTGGAAGAGCATGCTGGGGTGTCACAAAGGTATCTAGCCATGCATGCCAGAGGGGGGAGGGAGGGGGAAAAGCAGACAATGTTAGTAACTTGATAATAGTCCTAATTCATAATGAGGGGGGGAATATATAACCACATAAGTATATGGTAACCACTTTTTTGTTATATAGAAGATAGCTAGCTTATAAACTCATATTAAAAGGCAATGTATGATGATATGGTAATCAAACTAAAACCCTGTTTTTCAATTAACTGTGTCAATGTTTATTTGTATTTCTCCATTGTTGTAACATCTTAAAATGTAGTTGATGTATCCAGCATATCGTACTGGATTTAGAAAGTGAGTTTAATAATTACCATAGTATTTTTGTGGTATTGTGGTAGTTTTGCAATTTTACCATGCTTTTCACATAGTTATACGATGCATTTACCATAGTTTACCCTGATATGCCATGCTTTACCATTCCTCAATATTCTTTGTAATGCTTACCTATGCTTTACCATGCTTTACTACACTTTGCTATGGTAAACTGCTATAGGGTGGTGTTGTCTGTCGTGTTGCGGTAATAATAGACGCATATGGGAAAATTCTGCTCAATGTTGCTTATGTTTGATAAGTCACAATGTTATCAGCAGAACATTAGTGTTTAGATAATTGGAAATAATAAAATAACTGTTCCAGATCTGTAACAGTCATGTTTACACTGCAGAAGTGAACGTGTGAAGTAGCTGACATAGTGACAATCACATTTTCAAGACAGGGACGTCACTAAAAGTTGACTACTATATAATTTTTGTGTAAATATATGAATACTATAAACATTGAGTACCGTTCACTCTGAATCAACAAGTGCAATATTCTAATTTTACCTTGGCTAATATGCATAACTTTTCAAATACTGGTTAGTTAAAAAACAGTAAAAAAATTTTTTAAAAAATCCACAACATCCAGTGTAGTTGTGTTCAGCAGGTTTTGTGTTGGGTGTTAACTCCCCTGGAAAACTTGTTTTGTAATGTTTTTTTTCACACAGTTCTCTATGTACATGCAGAATGCAGCCAAATGAATTGTTTATTTCTTTTTATGTTGGCTGTAACCATTTTCCATCTAGCAAATTACCATACTGCACTGAAAAACATCTGATGATTAGAAAGTAATTGAACTTATTTGTGATCTTCTTTCAAAACCTTTTAAAACAAACACTTGTATTTAAAAAAAAAAAAAAACATTTTTAGTTGTTCCTTTCTGCACAGCTACAAAAAAACTTTCAATTTCTGAGTCTGTTTCAGTTTTTTATAATTTTGGCAGCTGTATTTTCTACTATACTGTTGACTAGCTAAACTATTCTGCAGGAAGAGAAACAGGTATTGCTAAATCTGCCATCTTGTGTTATGCAACAGCAAGATTCATAATGTTTTCATGGGATTCCTACTACCCCCTGCTGGCTCAGTCAAAGAACAGCACATAAACATGTAAGCATTTTATTGCTGCTTCATCCTGTAGCAAGCACTTGGTCAGTGTATCTGTCCACTGCTCAAGGCAATGACCTTTCTGTACTGGGTTTTACTCGATTTAAATACACTTAGGGCCAGATGACTGAAAGCCATTTCTATCTAACTTGTACAGAGACTTGTACACAGACCTCAACATTACAAATGTAGGTTACTTAAATGCATTATTGTTTCTAAATTTGGAGTCTCAGACATTTATGTAAGTAGAATTATAAGTCAAATGCTAAAACCAAGTCAAGGTACTGAGTATCTGGATATATATTGGGGTCAATTCAAGTGATCTAAATGATGGTAGATTTAAATACCACCATCGTTAAATCATTAAATAGAACTTCAACATATTTTAGACGTTAGATTTTCATAACACAAACGTTAATTATCTCAGTGACACTATTTAGAGCCGCCACTGTTTAGATCAATTAAATAGACTGTATTCGTTAAAAATAAAACAGATTTTTCCTAGGTCACACCACCTTCTAAACCAAATGCATATTGGCGCTTGTACACAGATTTTACAATACATGCCTCTGATTTGTGTCCCTCATTAGGTCATTTTTATAAATAAATGATGCATTATCTAATGTGATTTTTAGGATTCCTGATTACCTTCATCCTGCACCAGTGGTTGATCATTAAGCTGCTGTTCCAGCTCAGCTTGTTGGGCACCAACTACTTGCTGCTGACTCAGGCCTAGCATCGCCTGCTGCTCAGGACTGACAGAAGTCGGCTGATGCAGTTCATCCCCCTCGATCTCAACCTGCATCTCAGAAGTGACAGCCTGCTGCCCCATGGAGTCGTCCAGGGAGGTCTGCTGCTGCTGCTGCTGGAGCTGTTGCGCAAGTTCATACCTGTTTTGCAAGAACAAATGAAGAAGTCACAGAGATTGGCACGTACCACCATATCTGCTCCTACCAAAAGACCCACGTCAACTCTAATATAAAACAACAATGACTGGGAAAAAAAATAATAAAAATCTAAATGGCAGAAAAAGGTTTTTGTTATTTAGTATTTGTAAATGCATTTTTGTAAGCCATATAGGAAGACAAATATATTGAGCATAAGGTAATTTGACATCTGGATCGTAAGACAAATAAAGATATATAGCACATGGTTAAGATTAAATTCCTTTTGATTCCTTCTCAACTATGCTTCTCAGTACTGTGTTGTACTCTGATCACAATAGCTAAGCAGTATGTAGATTGGTCAAGACACTCCCACAGATGGCTTTATTGGGGCACTTTTCTCTCCAGGTTAATATTCTATTAAGGAAATATTTGGAGGAAATAGTTAAGGTCTTATCCTGTTTTCAGTTCACAAAAGATTAATTTTCAAAAAGGAGCAGAAATAGAAACCTTAGTATGTAGTTTCCTAAAACCTTTAATATGACAAAATGTGCCAGTCTAGTTTCATGGAAATCATGTTTTCAATAGACTTGAAACATAAACAGAAACTTAATAGGAACTGAAACCTTATTGAAGACCCAGCAACTTAAAGGTTTAAAATAGCAACAACAAAAAAATTGCTCATCCGGTTAATCACATAGAGGTAAGCGTTGGGTAGTTATACAGGAATTTATACAATTTTGACTTGCTTTAATCTTTAGTTAATTTAAAATAGCAGATGATGACCACCTACCTATGTGTTTTCATGTGTTTTCTACAATTTGGGGAGGATTTAAAAGTCTTTTGACAGTAAGGACACATGTAGGGTCGTAGGTCACTGTGGGTTGCCATGTGACGCCTTAAGCTGCCACTGGTGGTGAAAGTGCTGTCACAAATCAAACATTTATAGGCCTTGAGTCCGGAATGTGTTCGAATGTGAGCTTTAAGCACCCCTGAAGATGCAAATCCTTTACTGCACTGGAGACATTTAAATGGCCGTTCTCCTGTATGGGATCTGGAGAAAGACAGAAAGAGTAAATAGTGTTTTCCACAATGTAGCAATCACTCACTTCAATCATGTGGCAAGGTGTGCTGTCTTAACTAAAGTCTTAAAGGAATGCAAGCCTATTGTTGAATTTTGTTCAATGATTAGGCTTAATATGCTCAATCATGCATCAGAGATGAATACAAGCTTTATCTTGCTTTTCAATGTTTGTTAGAATTAATAGTGCAAGATCAGTCCCCCAGAGCTTAATATAATATATGCAATATCTAGACAAAAAACACAATACATTTTTTCATTACACAAAAAATGCCTCTCCAAACAGTGTGCAATTATTAGGTTGTTTTTTTTGTACACTTTTGTATTTATGTTGTGATATGAGCATATATTTTTTTGAATTACAAGCATCATGTTGAACGGACCAATTATCCCTTTAATTGCAAAATTACTCGTGCCTATGTGAGTGTGACGTGCATGCAGAAGCAAAAAGGCTGTGATCATGATTATTAATTTTTTTATAATAATATTTTATAAAATGGTTTGAATTATGGTTTTCAAATGCAGAGTACTTTATGGGGCAGTGCAAACAATTGCGGTTGCAAAATCCAAATTGCCTAGCGGCCAGGCAATTCATAATTTTGCACTGCAGCCTATGGAAGCTTAAGAGCAATGCAAATTACTCAAAACACACAAATAATGAGCTGCAATCATGATAATAAAGGTCTCAATGAACGCTGCCTGTGCATCAGGCTAGTAAGCGCTGTATGAGATTTGTGGAGCATGAAAATAAAACCAAACAAAAATATATGAGTAAGGGCACCAAACAGTCTTTACGGCTGAGGTCACTCAGCATGAAACTAAGTTATTTAGACAACATCAGTTATGCTACCAAAGAGGCCATATGGTCCTCTATAGTGGAGAAAGTCAATGCTGTCGGTGTTACCAGGAAACAGTCAACCAGGTGATGAAAAGGTGTCAGGACCAGCGGCTGTGAACAAAGTCGCAACACAGCACAGGCATGCAGCCGGAACAGGAGGAGGGTCGCCATCCAAATCACATCTGACGCTGCTGGAGAGGCAAGCAGATAGGACAATCCATCCCAAACAAAGTGACCCTGGGTTTGAATATGTGGGGTCTTCTTCGTCTTGCCCTTCTCCTCCAAAGGTTTTCCAGCCTGTCCTCAACAAGAGCCAAGCGTCGCAGAATCAAGAAGTGTACCACAGCAGCCATCCTGAGGCCAATGACAGGTCTCTGAAGGTGTGTGGTTTTAATTACTCGCTTCTACAATGGTTTGCCCCTTGCAAAGTTTTAGAGGGTCAGCAATCGCCCAAGTGCAAGGCAAAATCCTTACATTTCATTATAATGTATGCACATGAATACTATTCCAGACACCTTTCAATATAATTTAAATGGATTAATGATGGCATAGTGCTAATTTGATAGTGGGTGCAGAATGCCGGTTGAAAACCATTCTTTACATACGCCGCATTTTTAGTGACTGTTAAAGACCCACTTTACGCCAATGAAACACGGTTTTTGGCAGCAACATGGAAAATGCTTAAAAACTCAATGCTTCTAATTATGCGTCGATGGCTTGGATAAAATGTCCCTTTTTGGGATCACTATAGTTCTACTAATTACAAATCATTCTCAATAAAAAAAAAAATGTTTTTAAGACATGTGTTGATTTCTTGCTTCCATTTATCTGTAAAAAAACTAAAGCAATAAAGAATCAAAACTTACCACATCTTGGTTTTTACAATCTAGCTAAAAGGATTTTTTTTTTTTTTTTAAACAAGTCTATATAAAATAAATTAAACAGAACTCAAAACAAATCCATCTTCTGCCTATTATAAATCCCTAACCTAACAAAGCAATTATTTGAGTGACACTCCTTATTTAAGTGAAAGAGGTGGAAAGGTTACTGATTAATTAAATATGCAGTATAGTTACTGGTTATATCCATAAGGTAGAATTGCTTACCTTCCTAACTTGAGTCTTGCATAAGATTTCTTTCAATAATTACATTTCATTAGGATTCACTAAAACTGCTTGCATGTGACTTGCTTTTTTAATGTACCAGTATTGTTGAAAAACAGCTTGCACCTTTAATGTGTTGCACTGCAAGGGTTGAATACTGCAATTGTTCTTGTTTCAGAACAAATATACTAACTGCATTTCTTATCTACAAAAAAAGGTTTTGCACTTTGTAGTCTATGTGGAGATATCATCAATCTATTCCAGAGTCAGGACAGAATGGTTGAAATAGAAAGTTGGCAAGTCCATTGACCACTCTATTATTTTTAAATGTACTTATTTATTTTAAATGCAAAACTTATCTATTTTAAATACAAAACTTGTTCACCATGTGTTCATAAAGTTTATTCTTTTTTGTTAGATAAGTTATTATGATGCTGAAATAAAGTTTCTGTATGTAATCAGTCTGCATCCAGTTGTTTGATTTCTACAACTTGTTTTTCAAACAGGAGACTAGTTGCTATTGCTGTTATGGTTACTGTATTGCTGCTGACACCAAACACTATTCTCAATTTTAAGTAACTTTATTTGATATACTAAATTTAAATAGATAGATTGAACATATAGGATAGCGAACAAGCACTTTACTGTAGTCTACATTGAAAGACAATATTCAGAGGACGTGTACGGTAAATTAACGGTAAATTACATAAATTAATATTGTATTTACCAGTACATAGTTTCCAGCAGTTGAACTTGGAACAGAGATTGAACATAGTTTGAAATATAACATTTGAGGTCCTTTGCCAGAGATTAAGGACTTCATATTGACCAATCAGGTTAAAGGAAATCTGCAACCCATTTTCCAATGTTAGATAATGCACTTTAAACTTAGATACAGAAAATAAAATAAAAAAAATAATAATAATTCCAGTATGATCTGTAAATCTATATTTCACTTGCCTATAGCTTTTCCACAAATACAATAAAATAAAATAAATATAATAGAACTCCTTTTTTATATTGCTATGACTGCATTACTGCAAGGAGAGTAACCAGATCTAAGGATACATCCCATTTGTTCAGTCTTTTTGCTATTTCTCCCTTATTGCTGTTATCTTACCTGACATGTTGCTTGAGATGACTGGATTTCTTGTATGCTTTGTTGCAATAAGGGCATTTATAAGGCCTTTCACTGTCAACTATGTTTGAATAATACGGGAATGTAAAATGGTTACGAGGGTTTTGGTTTTGTAGAAGACCTGCGGAAAAAATAAACAAAACATTGTTGGCCCTTTTATCATTTTAGTGCAGGTTTTCAACAGCTTGTATTTTTCAAACAAAATCACCTCAGCAGCATGCATGCTAAATGACTGATATTGTGACAAAGACGACTGAAATCAAAGGTCACCTTTAAATCTATTGTATGAATCTATGGTATGAATTTCTAAAACTCCTCAAAATAAAACCTTGCCCCTTGAGAATATTGTCTGGATTGAGCCTTAGGCATATAGAGGATAATCATTGAATTTTAATGGAGTATTAGTTAGTCCACAAACGAGGATGGCAGAATAATGATGATCCCTCTAAAGGGAAGAGCTGGTTTATTATTGCCATCCTTATGAGTGAAATAAACAAAGCACTCCATGAACATTAATAGAGTGTCATTTTTATATAACAAGTACAAAGTATAAAAGGATGAAACCTATACATAACAGCAGAATTCGATCAAGTGCCACATCTTCTTAGTAACACAGAATGATTTGGAACAGTGTGATTAACCCAGTTAATCTTTCATTGGGTTTGAATAAATGCAAGGTAGATTGTGTTTTATTCAAATCAGGAGCATTGAACATGAAAAAAGATGTTTCCATGCAAGATCTTTCAATACTTGTTGTAGAAGTATATTTATAGTATACATGAGTTTTATTTATTAGGACGTGTATGATAAAAAAAGCATAGAGTTGCATTTCAAGATCCCATACATATCAATATGACCTCACATCTGGGTTCTGTTTTAAAGGTTTATTCTGGCAGAATAAACCTAAGACCTAAGACCAGTGTGCTATACGTTGGGCGCCACATTTTGTGGAAGAATGTAACCTGTCAGAATGGACTACTACACTATCTGCACACAGAGCCTGAATATGTGGTCCCATATGTAAGCGTGCATCTTAACTAGCACCTATGTCGCAGGAGACAATGCCCTGCCAATCTGCAATAATGTGACAATATCTCAAATAAGGTGTAATCTATCACCGTTTTGATTGCATGCTTAGATATCTTCAGGCTGTAAAGGACAGCTATGAATAGTCAACCTGCAGCATTGTATATTCTGTTGTATTGACAACAGAAGCTGCAATAAAAGTGTGTCTTAAAGCTTTAAATTATTCTATTTATAGAAAGAATAAAAAAAGCATCACAAAGTCTATGAATAGATCAGAGGGAAAAAACACAAAATAAAAAGATTTGTCAATAACAGGGGTGTTACCCTTATAAAAGTTTACCACAGTACTTTTGCAGTTTTACCATGGTTATACTATGCATTAACCATAGTTTACCCTGGTTTAACATGTTTATCAATATACATTACCATACCTCCCTATTTTTTTTTTTTAAAGGCTTCCCTATACCATGTTTTCACAGTGCTTTATTACACTTTGCTATGCTTTTACTGTGGCAAACGTTTATAAGCATAGATGGAAAAATTAATTTTTGAGAAAAACAAAAATGTACATTTTGTGAACAGAGAATTAAAGAATTTAGAAAGCCACAAATATACAGTAATATAGTATATAGCTCAATACACATATACTGTAGCTTTTTTAATGTATAGTAAAATAGCAATTTAAATAAATAACTGAAAAATAATGTGTTATTATAGAATGCTATTACTTTTTTGGCATTTTATTGAAATCCACGGTGACCACCAAAAAAAATCTATTTTTCTCCCTGTTAGGACTAATCTCAACATACAATACACATACCTAAGTCAGTGATGAGGATGGGTTCCTGAAGAGGAACATCTGGTAAGGGGAGATTGTTCTTCACCACTCGTACTTTCTGAGGCTTCCGAGGGTATTTCTGTTTCTTCGCCTGCATATTCTTAAAGTGGGAAGCAATGTGGGTTTTCCTGTGCCCTGAGGTACGGAAAATCTTCTCGCAGTGGGGACATGGGAATGGTCTCACACCTTGGAAAATCCAGAAAAAAATGGGTAACTAGGTACACAATATCAGAATCATAATAATGTACACAAAACATAGGCATAAAATAAGAAACAAGACAGCTCTACTCATGAAGCATAACTGCACAAACTGTGTGAAGCAAGAAGCATTTTCACTAGATGGCGAAGTTCACTTTGAGATGCACGTCAAACATATTTCTTCCAATTTAAAATACATTTCTATTTACACATATCCCTCAAAGGGTACAGGAGGAAACAAAGAGTAGCAGGGGCCGTTGTGTGTTCCCTAGGCATTTAGAAACCTTCTACAAGATGAAAGATGGCAAGAAAAGTGCAATTCTCATGAGGTTGTGCAAGATAAATACAGCTCCTCACTCTCTTGTACTGGCCTAACACATGGCAGTGAAGCTGCTCCACATGAAGTGATAGGGGATCAGAAAGCAGCTATTCAGAAAACAAACAAGGTAGAAAAAGATAGCACAGATGCAGAAGGTAGTATTATTCTTTAGAGGAACGGTGGATTCTATTTAGTATTCTATCTGTGAACCTGTATTAATTTAAATGGATTACAATTAATATAAATCCAAAACAAACTTATTTTTTGTCATTCATAATTTATGCAACAGTATGGAGCACAAATATAATCATTTAATCTGTACACCTAGCATAAAAACAGAAGATACATTATACGTTACAAGTCTTCATTTTCAATAAAACATTGTAAATGAAATGCTGGCCTCTCTAAATCTTCTCTAAATGTTAGCCACAAGGTATAGAGTTAGATTTTTTGGCAAATCTTGGCACCATTATGGAAACAACTTGTATCCAATCATCAAATAAATACATTTTTAATGAATGTGGTACTCATGAAAGGGGTAAGATTTACAGATTTAACTCCTGTTCATCCACACAGCAGGCAGAGCATGCATTGGAATTTTCAGTGCACAGCTCTGAATTAGTCTCACAGGAACAACTTTCCACAAATCACATGCTTTAGTTCAGGGGTTGGGAACAAGCGTTCAGGCTTTGTTGTTTTCCGGCACTCGTGTTGTTGTGACTCACTAGTTGCTGGGCAGATTTTGCACAGCAAGAACTAATGAGTCACTGGTTGCTACGCAGCAGTATACACTTGCTGCTAGCAGACAAACGTGTCACAGCAGTATGCACATGTTCAAGTAGCTGATGAACGCATCACAGCAGTTTACAACTGGTTAACGTGGCAGGAATTTAAGATAAGAAAAACATATGGATACATTTGTAAAGCTTCAGCTCCGACGGCAGAAACGACTGCTAGTGATGATTCTAAGGCTGAAGCAACTTTACAGCAACAAAACAGATCTTTGAAACGTTTTATGACTGACTCTGCATGGGGGACGATGGCTAGTTATAAAGTGAGTTGGATTCTTGAGAGAGGGAAGAAGGCATTCAGCGATGCAGACATTGTGAAAGAATGCTTGGTTACATGTCTCAAAATCATTTCAGAAAATCTTCATAAAAAAGAAAGGGATGCAATTCTGCAGTTGGCAAGGAATGTTCCAATCAGTCCAGCAACAATTGTGCCTTGAATAAAGTTAATGGCTGAAAATCTGCTTAAATTAGAACAGTGAGTGCCTGTCTTTCAGCATTGTGTTGGATGAGTCAACATACATCATGGATATTGCTCAGCTTTGCATCTGGGTTAGGCCGGGGTAATGTTCTAAAGAGATTTGTCTCTTTGCTGCCGCTTGCGATTGCCTTTCTGAAAGAAAAGCAGAAATTCTCAGAATTTTCTGTGTTGGAAAATGTTGCTTGGCTGAGAGACTTTCTGACAGAGATCACTGGACACTTGAATGAACTGAATTTGTCATTGCAAGGGTGTGACAAAACAGTTGCTCATTTGGCCAAACGTGTCTGCCAGTTTCGACAGAAACTGGATTTCTTTATCGACTAAATGACTGAGTCTGATTTCATTAATTTCCATTTGTTGAGGGGTGGTGGCGATTTCGAAAACAAGCACTATATCACCTGGCTGAAAGAACTGCAGATTATATTTTCCCATTGATTTCAGGATTTCGACAGGATGGATCTGATATTCTCATTTCTTTTTTTTTTTTAATTTAGTCATTGCCAATTATTTTTTTTTTATGATTTTCTCCCAATTTGTAATGGCCAATTATTTTATTATGCTCAGCTCACCGCTACCACCCCTTCGCTGACTGGGGAGGGCGATGACAAACACACGCTGTCCTCCGAAGTGCGTGCGTCAGCCGACCGCTTTTTCACACTTCAGACTCACCATGCAGCCACCCAAGAGCTACAGCATCGGAGGACAACGCAGCTCTCGAGCAGCTTACAGGCAAGCTTGCAGGCGCCTGGCCAGACTACAGGGGTCGCTGGTGTGCGGTGAGCCGAGGACACCCTGGTCGACCTAACCCTCCCTCCCCCCGGGCGGCGCTCGGCCAATTGAGCGCCGCCCCCTGGGAGCGCCCGTCCTCGGTCGGCAAAGGAATAGCCTGGACTCGAACTCGCGACGTCCAGACTATAGGGCATATCCTGCACTCTAAGCAAGTGTTTTTACTGGATGCGCCACTCAGGAGCCCTGGTATTCTCATTTCTAAAAGATCCTTTCTCTTTTGCAGTTAGAAATGTGAAAGTTTGAAGAACTGTTATCACTGAATAGACAGCAATTTGAAAGCGACTTACTTCTCTGCAAGCCTCAGGCGACATTGCTCAGTCATACATTCTGAGCACCTGGCCTGATGTACTTAAATCAGAGGATTATGCTGAAGTCAAATCTGTTGGTGCCAGTCTCTTGTCTATGTTCGGGTCAACTTACCTCTGCAAAGCCACGTTTTCAACAGTGAAAGTTCTCAAATCAAAGCTTAGGAGCAGACTTAGTAAAGTCAATCTGGAAGCAAAGTTGTGCTGTGAGCAACTCGCTGATTTCGCATTGATAGTATAGAATGTATTTTCTAGTACTTAATTTCCCAGACACTGGAAATGTTTTGTTCTTCATAGTTTAAAAATGTGTTTAAATAAAGTGTTGTTACTGTTGAATGTTTATATTTTAAAAAAACACTGTTTAATATATTTTTTGTTCAGTTGTGTTAGAAAACTTTTCCATAATTTTTATTTATTTTTTGTTAATAAATACATTTTGTACACAAATAGTATTGTACACTTTTAGCACTGTATGTGTGTATATATATACACACACACACACAATCAATATAAAGAACCAGTATCATGGAACCGAATAAAATCGTATTAAATCCTGTTTAAATTCTCCTTTTAGTACGTACTCTGATAGTGCATACGTCCTGTTATTACGCACACACCACGATGGTCTGTGCTGCACATATTGCGTACTCGTAGGCCTACTTCTTGCTGTTTGAACTTGACCTTGCTCTCTATTGTACTATAATTTATGCAGTATTATCATGGCCAGCGCTAAACGATCGTCAATTTCACTTAAGGACAAACTGTACATTATTGGAGAAATCTTAAAGGGACGAAAGCAGTCAGAATTATGTTGTCAAAGAGCTGAAGTTTAAAAAGCAGCAGTCGCTGAGGCAGTCATCTAAGGCCCTGCCCACATTAGAGCAAAAAAATCGACAACCGAGTTCAAAACCGATTACCTAAACACTAGCCCAGCAGTGTTAGAGCGTCCAGATTGCCGTTATGAAACCGGGTTAGTTTAACCCAGCTGTTGTTGAAAAAACACTTTGCTGGATGACTGTATCCCAGAAACCACTGTAATGTATACACGTTCTTCTTTCTTTTTTTCCCCCTCGTAAATGTTGTTATTTATTTTCATTGAACACGGGAGCAGAACGGAGGAGCTACGAGAAAGTGCCGGGAAAAAATATGGGGGAAAAAATGCCCATGCCATAGTAAATAAATTAGATGGGCATTTGCACAAAGGGAAAATCTGGGGCGGATAAGATGTTTTTTAATTTAATTAAAAGTCAAAATAAAGACCATTAACTTACTAATATGTGATGTGATCTAAGATCATTTAAAACGTGTTTTGGACACATTTTAAGTTTTGTGCACTACAGTACATTAGTATATCTGACTGTACCAATGGGATATGACAAGAATAAATCTTCTTGTATTTTAATTAGGGCTTTATTCTCGTTTCATGTAACCAGGGGGATTATGGCAACGTACTATTATTAGTTTATTTAGCAGACGCCTTTATCCAAGGCGACTTACAGGCACTATGGTGTGTGAATTATGCATCAGCTGCAGAGTCACTTACAACTACGTCTCACCCGAAAGACAGAGCACAAGGAGGTTAAGTGACTTGCTCAGGATCACACAATGAGTCAGTGGCTGAGGTGGGATTTGAACCAGGTTACAAGCCCTTTTCTTTAACCCTTTTCTTTAACCACTGGACCACACAGCCTACACAGCACCACAGCACTAGGGGAAATCGGAGGATACTGTGTAACCAGACTCGAACATGGATCACATCCAGATTACAGTTAAATATATTATTTTTATTATTATTGTTATCATTTTTATTATTTCTATAATTTATTATTACTGTACTGTATTTTTTTATGAATTTGCTTATTTTACTAATTACAGTACAGTATTATTCAGTACATTAATTACATGTTTTTCATTATTTTTTAAAATTCATTTAGCTGACCATCTTTATCCAAGGCAACATATAATTACTGTATTAAATAATTAAAATACAGAATGTTACATACTGCATAGTAATGTACAGTACTAGTTACATGTTATGTTGTTTTATATTGTCTCTTCTGTAATAAACCTTTATACTACATACATTGAATATGTACATTAATCAATTAGTACTGTACTAGGTTTTGATTTTTGTGCCGATTTGGCAGGTATGTGCATGTATCCGGTTATTGCATACCTCGATTATAACATACAGAGTTTCACTGTGTGTAATATATATATATATACACACACACACACACACACACACACACACACACACACACACACACACACACACACACACACACACACACAGTATATATCCCTCCTAAAGTCCAACTTCCACTGCCTCAAAGTGGCAGGAGGGTGACAACAGGGTCTCAAGCAGCCAGGTCCTCTGACTGTGGCAGGTTCAACCATGCTGTGAAAGCTTGAGTAACATACTCGGCCAAAGTGGAAGTGGCACTCGCCAACGCGTCTGGCCAGCGTGATGATTTATGGCCAACCCCCTCATAATGAAAGCACAGACAAAAACATGACCCTCATTCGCCAGAGGCTGGATTGCCCCCGACCAAGGCAGCGGCTGGTTAGGCATGAAGGCAGAGGGTGCCAAGAATCACCGGGTTACGATTTTAGGCTGCCACACCACACTGACCCTAGCCAAGGACTACTAGAACTCAAGAGTGGACATCTTCTCTTCTACCGAGGCACTACAGGTGGACGAACAGGAGGCGTTGGATTCATTTTCACAAGAGAATCCCTCGTCGAGTTTGCAGAGAACAAGAACATATTCGTCATGAACACCTTATTCCAGAAGAAACCCATCAAGAAATGGACATTGATATGACCCAACGGAGTGAAGAATGAAACTGACTACATACTAACCAACAAGAAGCACACCGTACAAGGTGTCTCAGTACTAAACAATTTTAAAACAGGAAGTGACCACAGACTTGTAAGCGCGCTGAATCTATTTTGCAAAAAGATTAAGCAAACAAGATAAACAAAATCTATGAGGAAGATTTGTAAGTCGCCCTGGATAAGGGCATCTGCTAAGAAAAAAAAAAAAATAATAATACTATAGTAAACCATTACGACTTATGGATCGACAGGGTGTTGTGATATGCTGAAATATCCCAATGGCTCTGGGTGCTATGAGGAGCGATGCCACAGGCGGAGTCTCTAACCCACCCACACCCTTATAGGCAGAGTTTCTAACCTAGCCAGACCCTTGTGATATTTCAGCATATCAAAATACCCTGAAATACCATCATTCGATTATAAATTTATCAATGCTACTTACTAACATACTAATTAGGTACTCTTCATAATAATTTTGATTGGTGTGTCCTGCTGCTGTTTAAAAATATTATGTGCAGGAGAGGTGCTGTGTGTGTGTGTGTGTGACACACTATATTTATTATTTTACAAACAGTAATAATAACTATTAATCCCATGTGTATTTTTATTAGATTTTAAATTTACTGGAGAATTTTTCTTGAATTTCCTGATATCCTTTTTGTTTTTGTTTACCTGTTAGCGGATTCATATGTCATTATTAATATTTTATGATGCAGTTCCAATCATGGTGACATTGTGGACATTTTCAATGGATGTAACGTGTGATTGACCAATCAGAGAGCAGTATCTCTACCAGAATACTATAATGTTAAGTAGGTATTTTGTTTGCTTCCTGAACCCTGCTGCAAGCAGCAGTGCTTAATTTATTTACAGTGAAATAGTATAAGGCAGGTATCAAAGCAAAGGTAGAGAAGGGGAGGGCCTGTGTCACCACAGTTAAACTGTCTTTGGGGAATGTTAGACATCTCTTTACCTCATAATAACAGGATTGAATACGATTCTGAATGGTTCGTACCTGTATGCAGGCGCATGTGGACCTTCATGCTCCCCGACGTGGAAAAGCATTTCATGCAGAATTGGCACTTAAAAGCTTTAATGCCAGTGTGTGTCTTCATGTGAGCTGTGAGTGTGCTCTTGACTGCGAAGGCACGGAAGCACTGCTTGCACTTGAATGGCTTCTCATGTGTGTGGATGCGGATGTGACGGACCAGGTCACTGGGCTTCTTAAATTCTTTGGAGCAGTAAGGACACACGTGCCACCGGATGCCGTTTTCCTCTCGGATAGAACCTAGGATACAAGTCAAGTGAAACAAATGAACACAAAGCTTGCTAGCTGATGATTCAGGGATGGAATTGCATTATCAGCTTCACCTATTCCAGGTATTAATACAAGTTTGATTAGCCACAGTGTATAGGTAACAATCGCAGGTGGTATTTAAACTCTAAAAACTACATTTTCCTTGTTTTTGTAACTTCACACAAACAGTGTATCTGCTCTGGGTTATACAGTTACAATCTCTGATGCTTGATTATAACCTTGTCAGGTCACACACTAGCAATGAAATTAGCTACACCATAAATTGTGCTTAAATTTTAAATGGGCAAAGTAGCAGATGTTGACAATAAAACAATTTTAAGAAATCACAATCAATCTACATCATTGATAGTTGTATAAAGACATAATAGATGGCACATTTTAAAATCGGACAGCAATTTGATACATCTTGGATCCCCCTCTTGTTGTCTTTAAAAGAGGACAGAATTTTAGGGATTGTCTGGTTAAAACTGATTTGCCTCCCTCTCCTCAACAACACTCTTAACACCTATGAAAAATGTGCTCAATGTAACAGCACTTTGGAATGCCATTCTTTCAAACACCCATTTAATGGTAAAATGATTCCTATTAAAGGTATAATCTCTTGCCCAACCAAGGGAGTGATATACATGATTCAATGCCCTTGCAAGTAAATCTTATGTCGGTAAAACTAAACGTACTCTTACGTGCTCTTAGAACTAGAATAGCTGAACATCGTAGCACAATAAGATGTAAACATGAAACCTATCCAGTTGCTGCCCATTTTATAGCAGCCAAACATTCGATTTCATCTCTTAGATATTTTGGTATAGAAAAAGTTAAAGTAAAAGTAAAAGTATTTTCAAGGAGGGGTGATGATTTTGATACTTTTCTCTTAAAAAGCGAAGCTTTTTGGATCCATAATCTAAAAACTCTTATTCCTAATGGTATGAATATTGATTTTGATCTTAGATTGTTCCTTTAATTCATTATTGTGACTATTATTGTGCATGATTACTATTGATGAATTACGCAACATTATTCAATTGATTCTATACTTATTAATTAATAACTTGTTTCAATCTATTATGTCTTTATACAACTATCAATGATGTAGATTTGATTGTGATTTCTTAATTTGTTGATTGTCAACATCTGCTGCTTTGTCTATAAAATAAAAACAGTCTATTAGTGTTTTTTATACCCTGATGAAGGCTTTGCAGCCGGAACATTGGTTTCTTTCTCAACACATTTTGTAAACGATTAGGAGTATGTTTGAGTGTGCGGCTTCCTTTTTTTCTTCGTTGATTTAAGCTTTGCTCCGTTGTCCGGCACCTCGGCTACGCTGTTTGGGTGTGTGTCTACTTTTTGTTTTTCTAAATTTTAAATGGAATATAAATACAAATGAAATCACAGCGAACCACTATTAAACTACAGCTTTCACTAATTAAAATTTGAATGTGTGTTTGTAAATGTTTTATATTCATTCTCAAAGGTGTGATAAATTGCAAGTTTAGAAATGTCAGTGCAGTGCTGTAAAATAATACCATATACAATGCCACGAAAAAGTATTTGCCCCGTCTGATTTTCTGCATTTTTGCATATTTTTGACACTGAATGTTATCAGAGTTTCAACCAAAACCTAATATTAGATAAAAGGGACCCTGAGTGAACAAATAACACAAAAATGTGACAAATATTTCATTTGTTTATTAAAGAAAGTTATGCAACACCCAATGCCCCCGTGTGAAAAAGTAAATCGCCCCCTTAGACAATAACTGGTTACGTCACCGTTCACCTTTAGCAGCAATAACTGCAACCAAACGCTTCCTGTAGTTATTGATTAGTCTCTCACAGCGCTGTGGAGGAATTTTGGCCCACTCCTCCATGCAGAACTGCTTCAACTCAGTGACATTTGTGGGTTTTCGAGTATGAACTGCTCGTTTCAGATCCTGCCACAACATCTCAATGGGGTTTAGGTCTGGACTTTCTTGTTCTTCAACCATTCTGATGTAGACTTGCGTGAGTGTTTCGGATGCTGCTGCCTTGCTGCTGCCTAGCTGCGCTTCAGCTTCAACTCACGGACGGATGGCCTGACATTCTCCTGTAGAATTCTCTGATACAGAGCAGAATTCATGGTTCCTTCAATGATGGCAAGGCATCCAGGTCCTGATGCAGCAAAGCGTCCCCAAACCATGACACTACCACCACAATGCTTGACCGCTGTTATGAGGTTCTTACTGTGGAATGCAGTGTTTGGTGTTCGCCAGACATAACGGGGCCCATGTTGGCCAAAATGTTCCACTTTTGACTCATCTGTCCATAGAATATTGTTCCAGAACTCTTGAGGATCATCCAGGTGCTTTTTGGCAAACTTGAGACGACCATTCATGTTCTTCTTAGTGAGCAATGGTTTCCGCCTTGCTACTCTGCCATGAATCCCATTTTTGTCCAGTGTCTTTCTGATGGTGGAGTCATAAACACTGACCTTAGCCGAGGCGAGAGAAGCCTGCAGAACCCTGGATGTTGTTCTAGGGTTCTTTGTGACTTCCTGGACGATTTTACGGAGAGATTTTGGCAGGACGGCCACTCCTGGGAAGATTCACTACTGTCCCAAACTTTCTCCATTTGGAGTGGTTGGAGCCCCCGAGCCTTAGAAATGGCTTTGTAACCCTTTCCAGACTTAGGCATCAACAACTTTTTTCCGGAGGTCTTCAGGAATTTCTTTTGTTCGTGGCATGATGTGCCTCTAGAACCTGTGTGCTGACAACTTCACTCTGATGGTAAGGGCCAAAGTTAGTCAGATTTATATTGGGCAGGGCTGGCCCAAATCAGGCCTGGAAAAGTACTCAAACAGCTGACCCTAATTATCCCTTTAATTGGGTTGAGTTAACTAGGGGGGCCAATAACTTTTTCACACCTAAAGATTGCATGTTTGATTACCTTGCACACCAAACAAATGAAAGAAGCACCAAACTTTGGTGTCATTTTTTCTCTCAGACTCCCTCTATATACTACTACAACCCACAAAAAAATATGACCAAATACAATGTGAAAAATGTGCAAAAATGCAGAAAATAAGACAGGGGGCAAATACTTTTTCACGGCACTGTATCTTGATTATTACTATATTAATATATTACTATATTGTCCAGATCTGGCAATTTACTACGAAGTAGAAACTAAGGGTGCAGCTTTTTGGGCTGACAGAGATATATGGTGAAAACCTTTTTGTAGTTGTTACTTTGAATGCTCATTTCCTTTGTCACATTAAAGGCATTAATCTGTATATTACCTGGCATTTGCATGGGCTTTTTATAAACCCCTTTCCTCTCTTTCCTAGTGACTTTCTCTGTGCTGGATTCTTTGTCTGGGTCCAGCTGGTCAGCTGGTACTGGGAAGGTGGGAGCATCCTGGGATTGGCTCTGGGACCCCAGAGTTCTTGCCCCAGTGCTGTTTTGGGGATGGGACTGTACTGGTATAGCACTCAGACCACTGTTCTCCAAAGCTTGCTAAATCCAAAAAATATAAAAGACCTTTAACAGATATAGCCTGAAACAGACCTGTTGTGACAAAAAAGAAACCAAAAACACAATCCAAACGTTCAAGTAAAAACTATGATAAAATGCCAGATATCAGACATCAGTTTAGTCTTACTTACTTCACATATTTGTTTTTCTTAACCCATGGTGTTTGCTTCTTAATCTTTCCTCATTATTAAGCAAACCGGTTTCATAAAAGACATTTTGGTTTCCCTAAATCAAACAGAATGATTTGATAACTGAGATGGTCCATAAAACACTAAACCATGGATGTAAAATTTTATCTAAACTCAGGTGTTTTTTTCCTTCATTTTATCTATCAAGGCTTAAAATGAGTTTCTGTTTTGATGTTGGTGCCCAGTGATGGTGTGCTGTCAATCTCTTTCATCTGCAAATCCCTTAGATAATTAGAGAGAGATTCCGGTATCAAATGTAGATATCAAGCATCCCATCAGGACACTAGATTTAATTTGCCTTCACCTATTTAATTTAACTTTTTGGCTTCCATGTAGCATCAGTCAACACCGCAGAAAAATCTGTGGCAAAATCCAATAAGTGTTCATAAGAGAATGTTTTTTTTTTTTTTTTTTTTTTTTAAATCAGTTACATTTTATAGTCACACTCTGTGTCTCTGAATCCAATTTCAAACAAACAGAAAATATTTGTAACTTTGTCTCATTTTATGTAGAGTAGCACTTTGGGAACATATATGGTATTTTACAGTAAATCTAACAGAAAAAGTAAGAAGGAAGAATAAACAAGGGACATCATGATTAATTACTGTATCATATTGTAATGGGTAGACTGCACTGCAAAACATGTTTACTAATAGGAAACATGATTTTAAATCATCAAGGTATTTGTAATAGCTCGAGTAAATATTACTGTATTTGACATGTACAAAAAGAGCTCAGCTATATATACTTGTGCATATTTTTATTATTTAGCACATCTCTATATGGCTAACCAGTTTATATATAAATACTGATATAGACAGACAGATAGATGGATAGATACTGGTAGATTAGATATAGTCAGAGAGAATTAAAAAAGAACAAACAGCTCTATATCCAATGAGAATCAGGGTGCAATAGGATGCTCAGCAATCACTAGAAATTAAAGAAGCAATTGATTGTCTGAAAACTCACTATTTTATAATTATTAAAATATTCCTCAGACCCTTTACTTACTAAATACCTTGGTATCCCTGAATAGATAATCATCTCCTCTTTACAAAATATGCTAAATATTTTAATGAGCAAGACATCTCACAAGCACAATGGTACGCCAAAATATTCTTCTTTTATTTCTAGAAAAGCAGTAAAACTGGGGATGGGGAGTTTGTTGACGGATAATTTCACTCAGACTACTTGCTTACTAAATATCTTGGTATCCCTGAATAGATCATTGTCTCCTCTTTAAAAATATGCTAAGGATTTGAATGAGCAATCTGTCTCACAAAATCAGTGGTACCCTAAATATGATTAATTTACTAACAATGCTGAATGACTGGGTGGAACGTTTGTTCTGTATTTTAAATTATTTTCCTGGGGGATGACTGCCTAGACTGGTACAGTATTCAATGTACTGTTGTCCTTGGCAGCCCTTAGCCAGAAACCTATTTTTGAGGACAAAGAGAAAATGTCATCCCAGTCATCCTGCATTGGCAGTAAATGGATCATGTCTGGGGTACCACAGCACCTGTTGGAGACTGTTCATTAAAATCTCTCGCATATTTTTAAAGAGGAGATGATTTTCTATTCAGCTACCAGGACATTTATTGTATTAAATTTAAAACTACTGCCAAATGGCAGAAACATAGGCGATACAGAAGTAAACAAAGTATGATCCCTTTATCTTGCATCTGACTATATGTTATGCAAATCAGTCAAGTAGTTGATTTTTTTCTATATATATATATATATACTCTATTCTCACTACATAAATAATGTGTGATCACAATGTGAAGTGAATGTCAATCATGTGCTTTCACTGTGTGTTGATCGAACATTTAGGAAGCATGGATACAGTATAAATAGAAGCACATACACTGAGGAAACTGCTGTCAGAAGTAGCACAAAGTGCTAAATAAAATATCTGTTCTGTTCTTAGTTTTTAAATACAACCGGAAAGACAAACCAGGTCCTAAAACACTACATCATTTAATCATTCATATTAAACCTGCAATGGAATGTCTCTCTATGACTGGAGCCATCCCCAGCATTAGGGGGAAAAAAGTCCTGCAATCAGCCATTCATTTTGTGCAACTTAAAGAGTAAGTAGCGAGGTTCTGAAGAATATAGTGTTATATGTCCCCACGTGTTGCTACAACTGTTTAAATAACGTGTCTGTCATTATTTTTTTTCATTGTTAACATCCTGACAACTTTTTACACTTGTCAGCTCGAGTGCACTTGGGTTTGAGATCAGTGGTGATCAGTGGTGTGTATAACATTGTTCATTTTTTTTATGATTTTAGGCATTTAGGATTTAAAAAGCAAAAGTTACTTATGTGTATGAAAAGTAATTACGAAATAATGTGTTTATATCAGAAATTTAAAATCACAAACTTGTCTTAGCACACAGTATATTTCAAATGAAGTAAAATCCACATATTTAAGCAAACTCTGTTTGGTTTTGCAATAATTCCACGTAGCAACAAGTAGTGAAAGAAAGACCGAACCAGACACTAGAGAGTGACATGGGAATGAAACTTCAGTCCTGTCCTGTCAAAAATGTTCCTGTCCCATCCCATCCCATCCAATGAAAGAGTCGTCATTTCCAATCCTGTCAAATCCTGTCCTGTACCGTCCCGTCCCATAACTTTTTTTTTTTTTTTAAATTCCTGTCCCATCCTGTCAAAAAAATCCCGTCCCATTCCATCCCATGGAGGTACAGATATTTTTGTATTCATGTATAAAATTAGGTTTTACAGGGTTTTGCATTAAACACTATACTACTAGTAATTTGTTTTAGTTTTTTCAGAAAAATACAGTGCAAGAACAATGTCTTTATAAGCACAATGTGCAATATAATGATGTAATATATAAATTCGGTAATATAAAAATAACTGTTTAGAGTTTTGTGTGGCAGTTTCAGTTTCTAAACCGGTTACTAAGCAACGTGGCCCAGAGATTTTAGTATGTCAGTGAAATACAGTACTATGAACCATTCACTCATTAAAAAAATAAACAACAAAATAAAAAACATGGTATTGAAATAATATTTCATAAATGTTCAGGGAGTATCCATCATGTATTTACATTTCCATTGGTCTTGAACTTCTTAAAAAGGGAATCTAGATAGTCTTCTAAAAATAACGAACTTAAGTACCGTGCCTATTTAAACATAGATAGATAATCACAGTATGTGCTTATGTGTATTTGTATGTTATTATTATTATTTGTTTATTTAGCAGACGCCTTTATCCAAGGCGACTTACAGAGACTAGGGTGTGTGAACTATGCATCACCTGCAGAGTCACTTACAACTACGTCTCACCCGAAAGACGGAGCACAAGGAGGTTAAGTGACTTGCTCAGGGTCACACCATGAGTCAGTGGCTGAGGTGGGATTTGAACCGGGGACCTCCTGGTTCCAAGCCCTTTTCTTTAACCACTGGACCACACAGCCTCCTGTATGTGCATGTTTGTGTGTGTGTGTACTTTTTATCTGCATTTTGTCTGTAAACTGTCAACAATATTACTTGACCACAGTTTTACAGAAACTGATTATGCAGCAAAAGATCTGACCGGTACATCTTGTAGCTCATATAGTGATATTTTTTGTTTAATAAAGACTGAATCAGCAAAACAAAGCACATACAATGAATTGTATATGCTAGGTTTCAGATCGATCTAAGTAAATGCAGAATACATTTTACAATGCTATAACATATACTCACTGTATTTCGTACAAAAAAGGAGATCTTACATGAAAACATAGGTTGTTTGTACATATACAGTGCCTTGCAAAAGTATTCAGACCCCCTGACCAATTCTCTCATATTACTGAATTACAAATGGTACATTGAAATTTCGTTCTGTTTATTTTATTTTAAAACACTGAAACTCAAAATCAATTATTGTAAGGTGACATTGGTTTTATGTTGGGAAATATTTTAAAAAAAAATAAAAAACTGAAACATCTTGCTTGCATAAGTATTCAACCCCAACACATTAATATTTGGTAGCGCCACCTTTCGCTGCAATAACAGCTTTAAGTCTTTTGGGGTAAGTATGTACCAGCTTTGCACACAGTCTCTGAGTAATTTTGGCCCATTCTTCTTGGCAGATTTGCTCCAGGTTGTTCAGGTTGGTTGGACGACGCTTATGGACCGCAATTTTCAAATAGTGCCACAGATTCTCAATGGGATTGAGATCAGGACTTTGACTGGGCCACTGTAGGACATTCACCTTTTTGTTCTTGAGCCACTCCAATGTTGCTTTGGTCTTGTGCTTGGGATCATTGTCCTGCTGAAAGGTGAATTTCCTCCCAAGGTTCAGTTTTTTAGCAGACTGAAGCAGGTTCTCTTGCAGTATTTCCCTGTATTTTGCTCCATCCATTCATCCTTCAATTTTAACAAGATGCCCAGTCCCTGCTGATGAGAAGCATCCCCACAGCATGTTGCTGCCACCACCATACTTCACTGTAGGGATGGTCTGTCTTGAGGCATGGACAGTGTTAGGTTTGCACCACACATAACGCTTTGAGTTTTGGCCAAAAAGCTCTATCTTGGTCTCATCTGACCACAAAACCTTTTCCCACATCGCAGCTGGGTCACTCTCATGCTTTCTGGCAAACTCCCCACGTGCTTTCAGATGGTACTTTTTGAGTAACGGCTTCTTTCTTGCCACCCTCCCATACAGGCCAGTGTTATGCAGAGCTCTTGATATGGTTGACTGGTGCACCATTACTCCACTCCCAGCCACTGAACTCTGTAGCTCCTTCAAAGTGATTGTTGGCCTCTCTGTGGCTTCTCTCACAAGTCTCCTTCTTGTTTGAGCGCTGAGTTTTGAGGGACGGCCTTTTCTTGGCAGTGCTTGGGTGGTGTGATGCAGCTTCCACTTCCTGATTATTGATCCAACTGTGCTCACTGGGATATCCAAACACTTGGATATTATTTTGTACCTTTTCCCTAATCTATGCATTTACATTACTTTATCTCTAACTTCTGTAGAATGCTCTTTGGTCTTCATTTTCCTTCAGATTCACAGCCTGACCAATGATCCTTCAACAGTGGGGTTTTTATCCAGAAAATGTGACAGCAACTTTAGTGGTTCACAGGGGGAGGCCAATGGTAAGGTAATTGTGTCCCCGTTAGGGCAATTTCTTTCATCGGTGTAAACTGGGAGCTTCCACAGCACAGGGGTTGAATACTTATGCAAGCAAGATATTTCAGTTTTTTATTTTTCTTAAAAATATTTTCCACCATAAAACCAATGTCACCTTACAATAATTGATTTTGAGTTTGTGTTTTAAAATAAAATATCAAACAGAACGAAATTTCAATGTACAATTTGTAATTCAGTAATATGAGAGAATTGGTCAGGGGTCTGAATACTTTTGCAAGGCACTGTATATATATATAAAGCTTGTAAGCTCGAAACTGATGATTGGTCCATCTGGCAAATAGACAGCAATTTAGCCAGCCGCCGGCTGGAAATGAAAAGGCCGTAAATGCAAAAAGTATAAATGCATTCGGTTTACCTGAACGTTATAGACTGGATGCAGTATAATTTATCAGATACGCAGATATTTAAAACGTTGCTTCAGTACCCGTAACTTAAAACGCTCAACACAAGTTCAGTGCTTGAACTAGTAAAAACTTCATAAAATATGCACACATTTCGACATACTCAGCATACGACTAAAGTCAAAACATTTGTTGTTTTATGACGTTTTTACTAGCTCTACTGATTTTGATATGGATAGGACATCAGAAGAGGTAATCTAATCATGACAGATAAAGTAATTAGAGAAGTGTAGTACATTCAATGTTATCCTGACTGCATTAAAAAAAACAGTGAGCAGTGAATTTATGTACCATGTTTACTGTATTAATTAAGCTACAGTTGCTTGTTATTTTCATGTTATTTTGTCTGTCTGCCGCGTTTTGCACTATTGTGGCTCAGAATTTCACAAAAATAAAACTGCAGTTGTTTACTATTTTATCATGTGGTAAAGTTGGTTGAGTAAAATAACTACAGGTTCAATAATTGCATATTTTATGAACTTACAAAAATACGTATATGTTCTGTTAGGATAAAATGTAGTAGTGTGCAAAACTTTTTTTTTAAACTCTACTGTCTCAAATAAGTTTTTTTTTGTGCTTTAAAGAAAGACTGTGGTAAAAAAAAAAAAAAAAAAAAAGGCTAGGACTTCTTGGTTGTGTGGTTAAGGTTAATGTTATGACAACAAATGCTTGGCTGTAAAGGATTAAGAGAGAAAAGGGCAAGCTTGTAATAAAGATAATTTAAAGTAGTTTAGTAGAATAATGCCCCACCTGTAGGATGTCCTGATTAATCCCGGTCTCCATGCTAATGGACTGCGCAGGTTGCTGAGCCTGGGGGTTCTCCCCTGTCACCTGCTCTGACAGCTCGAGCAGCTGCTGGATGACGTCTGTCACAGCTTCAGAACCCTCCACACCAGGAGCCGGGTGCCCAGTGACCGCCCCATCTTGCTGTTGCTGCAGAGACAGAAACAAAGTAGGAAGAATCTAGGTGATCTAACAGAAAAATCTAAAAGTGTGAGAATGACACTGCATCAATTTGCACAAAAAAGCTCCTAACTATCTCTGTAACATTGTGCCTCATGTTTATTCTTCCTTTAAACTGCAAACTATAGATCAAGAGATGACTGTCAATTTCTACAGTTCAAACTCCTTTTCTCTGTACTCTGTATTTTCTAAATGGAAATTGTTAATCTGAGATCAAACCTTTGCTGCTTTAAAATAAATCTCTTAACATATTCATAAGTAAACCCAATCAACTGATCTAAAATATATATATACAGTACTGTGCAAAAGTTTTAGGCAGGTGTGAAAAAATGCTGTAAAGTAAGAATGCTTTCAAAAATAGACATGTTAATAGATTATATTTATCAATTAACTAAATGCAAAGTGAGTGAACAGAAGAAAAATCTAAATAAAATCCATATTTGGTGTGACAACCCTTTGCCTTCAAAACAGCATCAATTCTTCTAGGTACACTTGCACAAAGTCAGGAATTTTGTAGACATATAGTCAGGTGTATGATTAAACAATTATACCAAACAGGTGCTAATGATCATCAATTCAATATGTAGGTTGAAACACAATCATTAACTGAAACAGAAACAGCTGTGTAGGAGGAATAAAACTGGGTGAGGAACAGCCAAACTCAGCTAACAAGGTGAGGTTGCTGAAGACAGTTTACTGTCAAAAGTCATACACGATGGCAAGACTGAGCACAGCAACAAGGCACAAGGTAGTTATACTGCATCAGCAAGGTCTCTCCCAGGCAGAAATTTCAAGGCAGACAGGGGTTTCCAGATGTGCTGTCCAAGCTCTTTTGAAGAAGCACAAACAAACGGGCAACGTTGAGGACCGTAGACGCAGTGGTCGGCCAAGGAAACTTACTGCAGCAGATGAAAGACACACCATGCTTACTTCCCTTCGCAATCGGAAGATGTCCAGCAGTGCCATCAGCTCAGAACTGGCAGAAAACAGTGGGACCCTGGTACACCCATCTACTGTCTGGAGAAGTCTGGTCAGAAGTGGCCTTCATGGAAGACTTGCGGCCAAAAAGCCATACCTCCGACGTGGAAACAAGGCCAAGCGACTCAACTATGCACGAAAACACAGGAACTGGGGTGCAGAAAAATGGCAGCAGGTGCTCTGGACTGATGAGTCAAAATTTGAAATATTTGGCTGTAGCAGAAGGCAGTTTGTTCGCTGAAGGGCTGGAGAGCGGTACACGAATGAGTGTCTGCAGGCAACAGTGAAGCATGGTGGAGGTTCCTTGCAAGTTTGGGGCTGCATTTGGCAAATGGAGTTGGGGATTTGGTCAGAATTAATGGTCTCCTCAATGCTGAGAAGTACAGGCAGATACTTATCCATCATGCAATACCATCAGGAGGCATCTGATTGGCCCCAAATTTATTCTGCAGCATGACAATGACCCCAAACATACAGCGAGTCATTAAGAACTATCTTCAGCGTAAAGAAGAACAAGGAGTCCTGGAAGTGATGGTATGGCCCCACAGAGCCCTGATCTCAACATCATCGAGTCTGTCTGGGATTACATGAAGAGAGAGAAGCAACTGAGGCTGCCTAAATCCACAGAAGAACTGTGGTTAGTTCTCCAAGACGTTTGGGCCAACCTACCTGCCGAGTTCCTTCAAAAACTGTGTGTGCAAGTGTACCTAGAAGAATTGATGCTTGATGCTGTTTTGAAGGCAAAGGGTGGTCACACCAAATATGGATTTGATTTAGATTTTTCTTCTGTTCACTCACTTTGCATTTAGTTAATTGATAAATATAATCTATTAACATGTCTATTTTTGAAAGCATTCTTACTTTACAGCATTTTTTCACACCTGCCTAAAACTTTTGCACAGTACTGTATATATATATATATATATATATATATATATATATATATATATATATATATATATATATATATATATATATATATTCATGTATTTCAGTTAAAATAGGACCCTCAGACATAGAAATATGATGCAGTATATGAAGTTAAAAGTACCTGAAAATTTTGTGGAGGGTCTATGAGGGAGATGTGCATTTTGCTTATGTGTGCATTTAGGCTGCCAAGTTTCTTGAACACACAGCTACAATCACAGCACCGGAACAATGGAACTCCCTTTAACTTTAAAAAGAAGAATATCAAAAACATTATTAGTACCAGTATTAATGTTACCTATAATAAGAAGCATACATTGGCTTGGTTTACATGCAAAAATTAAGTCCCACCATTTTGTCATGCTATTTTGTTAGTACCTTTCAGCCAATTTGTTTAGGCAGAGAAATTCTCCTTCAAAATTGAAATTACCTAATTAATATTAAAATATAGGGAGGGTATATTTAAATGTTTCTTTCAGTGTTGCGATTTGGGCTTGCGTGACTACTGATATCCAGCAGCTTTATTTGACCAACAAATACCATTTTTGCTACACAACCTTTGACTGCATATATATTTGTATACATACATATATAATATATACCAGGTTTCCTACAGAACAGTCGCTACAGCAATTCTGATCCGTATGATAGTCTGTGAACAGAGCTAAAATCCAGCACTTTAGTTTAATGAAGTAAAAATACCCAGTCAAAATGTTTAATGTTCTTCTTAATGACATAATGTTCTTCTTCTTCTACTTATTCTTCTTCTTATTATTATAACTAGAGTTGCCAGCAACTTTACAGCTTCCAATAACAGTACCAGTACCAAACACTTTAGCAAATAGTGCAGAATGCCAGTACCAGTACCAAACACTTTAGCAAGGAGTGCACAATGAATACATGGGTTACTATATGTGTTCCATAGTAACCATGACCCTATATGCACTCCTCAGGAGTTATAAGCCAGTTTTACATTTGACCTTTAGGAGAGGTCAAAGGTCACAGGCAATGACCGTTTTTAATAGAGCATACATGGGTTACTATATGTGTTCCATAGTAACAATGGCCCTATCTGCACTCTACAAGGAGTTATTAACCAGTTTTGTAAGTTGATGATGTCATCCAACGTGGCCGCCATGTTTTTTATTGTAGCAACTTCCCTTTATTATTATTATTTATTTCTTAGCAGACGCCCTTATCCAGGGTGACTTACAATTGTTATAAGATATCACATTATTTTTACATCCAATTACATAATTTTTTGACACATTCTTTTTTTTAATACAATTACCCATTTATACAGTTGGGTTTTTACTGGAGCAATCTAGGTAAAGTACCTTGCTCAAGGGTACAGCAGCAGTGTCCTCCACCTGGGATTGAACCCATGACCCTCCGGTCAAGAGTCCAGAGCCCTAACCATTACTCCACACTGCTGCCCAGTGCTGCCCTTGAACAAATCTTGAGGACAACCATACCAGGATCATGTGTGCCAATTTTTGGTTCAATCGGACTAGCGGTTTCAGAGACGAAGGTTTTTGTAAGCCATTTTTGTATGTTGATGATGTCATCCAACATGACTGCCATGTTTTTTATTGTAGCAACTTCCCTTGACCAAATCTTGAGGACAACCATACTCGGATCATGTGTGCCAATTTTTGGTTCAATCGGACTAGCGGTATGGGAGAAGATCTTTGTAGTTTGTGATTATGACGTCTGTACCGTGTGATTATGATGTCATTCAGCACGGCCACCATACCACACAACCTCTCAGCGTCTTACAAACACCAGTTATTCTTGGACTATCCCTCAATAAGTATTCCAACTTTTAGCACTCTGTAATAAGTGGTTTTCGAAAGACACATTTTTACATTTAGGCAAAATGTTTTTTTTTCAATCCAATATGGCGGCCAAACCATGTGACCTAGGACATCTGTTCAATTAACATTTACCAACTTCCCATAAGCATCTACCATCCTACCTAATTTCGTCTGTTTTCAAGCAACTTTTGGCGGAAAGAAGAAGAAGAAGTAGAAGAAGACCTGCAATAACACTAGATGTAAGATTTTTTTGTTCCAGTATGGGGGAGCAACACCTTGTGCAGCTAGGTTGCAACCCACATCAACAATGCTGAATGCAGTTTGTGTGCCAATTTTTCCATTACAGTAATACACTTGATGTTTTATAAAGTGATGTTTGAAAGCTTCTCTTTATTACCAACATTTGGCCTTTCTAGGGGAATGTGATAATAAAAATGTGTTACAACAGCCCAATATGTCACACTTTAATCTGTTAATATACTATCTGACAGTGCCACCAGTTTAGAGATGGGATACATTTATAAAAGCCCAGGGGTTTATTAAACAGTTCATTTTAAGCCCAGCAGGTGACATCCTGTTATTCACAAATTCAATCAACCACCATAAAATTAATGTTTCTGCAAATCTAAATGCAATTAAGATGTAATTATTAAGAAAATTAACAATTAGCATTCATTACAGTACATAAATCCTTTGTGATGTCATCCTCTGAAAATAAATAATAACACCAGATTTTTATGCTATATAATAAATAGCTCTGATTCAAGTTCTGGTGTGAGGTTGATACAGAAGCAAGATAGCAATGGGGTCTATTCAAATTTAAACAATATATAGTTTAAACAATAATGATTTATTTGTACAACATGACAAAACAAACAATAAATGAACATTAGGTAGTGGTTCTGATGAGCTAGCCCGTATCCATGTTCACAAGTGTTGTTTTAGTCTGGTTCCTTAATAAATTACCTTCATAATGGAAACCTTCAGTCAGGAGATGTGTCACTGAATTTGTAGTTTCAATCTAATTACTTCGATTACTTTGTGTCTGTATTGTTAATGAAGGCAATATGACCTTTAGAAGCACTGTTTGTGTACCATTAGAATGCAATATGATTACAGTATTTGTAAAGTGACATCGGTTTTAGAAAGTGTGTATTTGGAATTGGAGCAGGGTTGTCAGCACTGGAGTTGTGTTAATGTATTGATTGAGCACTGAGCCCTGCTCTGAAAGGCCAGGTCTTTACAATGAAATTTGTTTTTACCACATTTGCAATTAATTATCCAATCCATTACTGTATTATTTATTGGTTTTATTATTCTGTATTTTTCTACACTATTGAACTATAACAATTACAATATCAATATTACAGTACAGTACCTGAAC
Organism: Acipenser oxyrinchus oxyrinchus; assembly: GCA_030684275.1. Classification (NCBI taxonomy): domain Eukaryota; kingdom Metazoa; phylum Chordata; class Actinopteri; order Acipenseriformes; family Acipenseridae; genus Acipenser; species Acipenser oxyrinchus. Next base: position 23,844,588 of record CM060249.1, on the reverse strand, counting down.
AGTAAATGTCACTACAATGTATAAATTCAAATAAACAGCAAAACTATGTCCATACCCATTTTGCAGGGTCCTAGTAAATTGCTGTTTTACTTTGAGTCAGTTAATCTTAATTATTAAACCACTGCATTGTCTCTATCGGAACCAGAAAAAGTGTTGTCTTAAGCCCGGAACAGACAGACACGGCGTGGCACGCAAGGCATTTTGCCACCTGTATCGCTGCCCTTGCTTTAATATCGTGTTGGACAGATCAGCTCAGGACGATACCGCTAGTGACGCTGAGCGGTGCCACTCAAATCAAATCCAGAGCAATTTTTTCTGGCTGCCGCGCAGTACCATCAGTGATTAACCAATCACAGCCAAGTGGTGACAACACGTGCTTGACAGGAAAAATCATGAATGAAACTGTTGTCTACGGAGGTGTCCAAGCACCCTGAAGTGTTTGATCCCTCCCACATTTCCCTTTTTGCCTTTTATTTTATCATTTCTGTTGCTCACTACTATTTTTACTAAATAACTGGCTGTAAAAGGACATATTTTCTAATACTTTAGTACTAAGCTACTTGCTGTCAGCAATGTATTGTATGTTTCTTTGCTAAGCTGATCGCTCATTTCATACACCTGCATATAGATGACAGAAAAACAACTTTGAAAAACAAACCAGTGTTTTTATTTAGTAGATTATATGGGGGGCATTACAGCTATGGCCAAACATTTTGCATCACACCCTATAGAATTAACTATTTTTGCTTCATAATGTCTAGTGTAATGAAACCTGTATAATGTTACGTTGTAGTTTTTCAAAAATTGAAAAATGTGACATTTCAAAATCTAACATGAAATGCTATACTATTATTGTAGTTTCCGGTACACTTTTGCTATATCACCTTGTTATTTCTTTGATTGCATGACATTAAATAAAATATTGAAATTATATCCATATAGTTTTTTGTTTTTTTTTAATCATGTCTCCATCCTAACATTCTAGTATGTAAATTATATTTGAGTAGATAGCCTACGGTGTGGTACTGACAAGTACTGAATTGTACCATTCGATTTTTCTACAATACAGTAAGAAAAGTCAAGTCGCGTAGTGCATGCCGCTCATGTGTGCCCAGGTACGGACTAGAGGTAGCGCACCGTATGCTCATGTATGTCCCAGGCTTTACTTGGAAACTGTTTGTGGTATTCAGTTTGCTCTGTTTTAAAGTGTTATTAATTGGTATCAGAATTCTCTCATCAGGGAAACAGGGGATAGGGGTGTAATACCTGTCCACCAATTAATACAGTTTTAACATAATATGTATTTGTTCTTATTTACCCCTTTATACATTCTAAACCATGCTAACATTTTAAGACTGATTCCAGTTGGTAAACAGAAGTTTAAACCTACCTCTGAATGGACCCTTTGTATGTGAGAATGAAGGTTTCCCTTCTGTGAAAATGATGCTGGGCAGAAACTGCAGAAGTGGGGTTTTTCTCCTGTGTGCCGAATCATATGGGTCTGCAGCACCACCTTCTGGTTAAAAGCTTTCTCACAGTTTGAGCATTTATATGGCCTTTCGCCTGAAATAAAAGACAGTAAACATAAGATTGTACCCTGCAAATTACTGTCTTGATAAATTCTACGTTTATCAAGGTGGTTACAGGAAACCTTTCTTTGAAACAAGATCACTGGGGTAAATAATCATTCATTTTCAACCTAATTTTCATCAATGTCTTATGCAATACATTGCTGCAGACAATCAGGAATGTGATGAAGATAAGATTTGTCAAATGAAGTACCTTAACTGTGACTGTTGTGCAATTAATTTGCTGTTCTGTGAGTGGTCTGACCCCTCCTACCTTGTCCTACAGTATGTGTGGTTTGGATTTTACAATCATGCTTACATTTTGTTAAATGTACTTCCTATAAATTTAGACTGTACTTTCATAACAACTATCTCTAACCAACTGTTCAAGTAAATTGAGTTTACTACTTTTCTCACATTGTTGGATGTTGAATTTGCAGACAAATTCTAGTTCAACAATATTGATGTGTGTGAATTTAATGCTCATGAAAAGGTGAAGAACCAAAGCACTGGCTACAAATCGTGAAATCAGTGATTAATCATGAAAAAATACAGCCTTAGCTATAGTCCCTCCCTGTTTCTTCAGTTCTGTGTATAATGTATGCAGCAGCATCACAAAAATGAGAGTGCACCCGTGTTGTATGATGAAGAAAACTAACGATTATATATATACACACACTGTATATATATTTTTTTTCTTACACTTCATTCAAATAAAATATTATTTTTAAAACGCTGATCTCACTGCAACTATCCCACAGACTAGTGATTGCTCACAACACCACATTTAACTAATCTCTTAATTTATTTTCAGCATATGTCTGTCTCACAGTAAACATTCCTGTGTTATTGCCACTGTACAGGAAGTACGTGTGTGGTGTTCTGTACAGCAGATCAGCAAAACCATTTCAGATGTGTGGGGAATGTATGAATTGTAGTTTTACATGTTCTTTAATGTACAGATTTTACACATATAATCAATCAATTTTTATTTTTTTTAAAAGTACAAAAAAAAAAAATTTAATCAAAACCCCTCAGCCCTATATTTACAGATTGTGTACCATAGCTACCAGTATCAAAATGCAGGTACCAAATAGCTTAGTTGTAAAAAGTCAGCATTTTTCATGATGCACCATTAGCTATATTAAAATATTCCAATTTAAACAGGGTAAAAAAAAAGCATGTCATTCTCATTTTTTGTTTTTTGCTTTAATGACATGTTGATACCATTCTTGCCGTCACTGAAACTTGCGGGACAGTAACTGGTAACGGAGATGGCCAGTTAAATCCACCTAGTCTCAAGCAACCAATCAATGAACCAACTCATTTGCTTGTCTTTGACATAGAAATAGAAGACAGGATAGAAGAGATTGTGTTTTTCCAGTAACACCTCATGAAACAACAACAACAACATTTTAATACCAAAAATACTCTAAACTTTATTTTAAAAAAAGCAATGGCGACCACTGACGTTCAACTCTTGCAAATGTTGATTTAGTGCTCAATACAGCAGTAACAATGTTGTCTCTCTCAAAAACTCTATGTCTTACCACAATCTTGTCATTTATATAGTTAATTAAAAAAAAAAAAAACTTTCATTCACAAATGAAAAAATGTAATCTTGCTATTTGTATGACGGCTGGACAAAATTAATTAAGTAAAACTGTATTTCCTAAACTCTAGTACATTTTTTCACTTTCTGTTGTTTTCCTTATAGTAAACATTACCTTAACACTAAACACTGTGGCAAAGACTAATAGAAAACAAATACTAAACCACTCTAGGATATCTATGCATGCTGAATTCACATGGAAATAAAAACAAACAAAATGCATCAAATATCCCAGATGTATAATTTCCAAAAATGATATTTGTTTAAGGCATATGGTGTAGTTTATTTGCAGTATATACCAGTAATATTGTTTTGTTACTTACCTGTATGTATCCTAATGTGACGCACAAGCTGACTAGGTTTTTTGAATGTCTTTCCACAGTGCTGGCATCTGTTTGTGAACCCACTCCTATCAATGCTTCTCTTGTAATTTCTGGTACTCCTGATAATTGGCCTAAAATTAAAGCAAAAACAAGATGTATAGTACAATGCAAATTCATTTGTTTCTTTATTTCAGCACTGTGAAATGTTGTTCTAAGCTCCAATGCTTGTGACACGATGTACACCGTTTGAGGAAGTATGAAAGTAAGCAAAGAATGTATTCACGTACAGACAAACAAACAGGCAGACAGGAAGCTTATTATATCACCAGAATCTGATACACTCAATAACATGTCTAGTCTTCCAAGGTTCAGAGCCTTCCTGGTCATGGTTCAGCCCAAAAATACTGAACCAATTTAACCTGCTTCCAAGGTCATAATCAGTTTATTAATTAATGATAATCCCCCAGACCACATTTGTACACCCTTTGCTCAAAGAAAGTTGTACGTTTGAACGACTGCTTCAATCAATTCACGTCAACTTCAAAATGAATGAATGAACAAAGTTTTAAAACCGTGAAATATTAAGTTTGGACACTAAAGACACAAATGTCATGACAGGTTTGTGTGAGAGGGGGACACACATTCTATCCAGCAATTTATTCCAGCCATACCAAATTTCACCTCCATCCAGGTCTTAGTCAGTTTATGTTTAATGATAATCTATAAAGTCTGCAATGGAATGGTCCTTGAGAACCCCAGTAATTACCCTGCTGCAAGAACTGTATCAGAATTTGTCTGGTTACGCAAACAATTCTGTTTGTCAAGGTGAATGAACTTACAAACTTACAAACTTGCAGCACGAGAAAAACTGTTTGAGCCTCTCAGTTGTTCAGTTGCCCCTACTTTTTTGTATCATCTCCCTAGTAAGGAGAGTGGGGTTTCCCTGGTCTTTACCTCATCTTGTAATGCGATTTTGTGTGTTCCTTTAGAAGGGAAGACAGCTTAAACTCCTTGTGGCACAGTTTGCAGTCGTAGGCTTTACTTCCTGACTCCTTTCTGTGGTCTTCCAAGTGCATGGACAGTTGGCTCTGTAGTATGAACTCGTCCCCACACTCTGAGCAGATGAGATTCTATAATTTTTTTTTTTTTTAAAAAGGAAACATTCCAACAACTTAAATTATTCCTGGCTCAGTATTTCTGTCAAACTACAACAAAGGAAAAATAATCTGAAATGTTTATTGCATGAAAGAAAGCCTATTGAATAGATACCTGAACTGTGCTTATATTCACAAAGCTGTAACTGTTATTTAACATTATTTTCAGTCTGTTTAAATTCATTTTGTTAAAAGCTGGATATACACTGGCCTGTTGTTAAAGATACCAACAATAGTCTCAAAACATGGTCATGATAAGTAAATAGTTTTGTTATATATCAAAAGAGAAAAGTTGTTTATTGTATTAATCTAAACACCACCACTGTTTAAATATTAAAATGACGACAAAGCCAGTGATTTTACATTTTAAGACAAAAATACATTGAAAAGACATTATTAGAAATACTGCTTTTGTCAAAGTCATCTTGTTTTAAAGTATGACTATTTAGATCCGTATTCAGATAAACTGAGTTTTGGCTACCTGTGCATTTGGTTCAAAACTAACTTGAGACATATTATTGTGTGGTAATATATTCTGACCCACATGGACTGGAGAGGAGGGCTATAGTAGCACATTACTGACCCGAGGGAAGACTATTGTTACCGATAGGGGGCTATAATGCCCAAAGCCGCATGATGAGGGCATTTAATTGTCCACTATGGCTTAATCTGCAGTACATATTTAACATATGAATCAGTCATGAAAATAAGTGAGGCAAGGTTGGATAGTAAATACGACTTTATATATGTTGTTTAAATAAAGCTGATACAGCATATGTAAATAGATAAATAACAGAAATAAATAACAGAAAATGTCAGCAAAGTTTTTCTCCGTCTGGTTTGCTGCCTGCTGTATAATCCAGTTTATATCCCGCCCGTCATATTTGTTTTCATCGAGTTGAATTTGTTTGAATTTCAAAAAGTCAGACCACAGTGACAGTGACATTTTAATCACCATTGTAGTGTTTGGAGCATCTTCTTTTGTAGTATGTTTTGTAATTAATTTTCTGTTAAGTCACAGAATTGCTATTGAGCTGTTTTTTCACATTTCGCCATTTTTTCTTGTTGTGAGGAGTGAAGATGAAAAGGGGCAGGACTGACAGTGATGTGAACCAATCACATGACAGATGGAGTTCAAGGATGTTAGGGCAATAGTTCAATCTATTTTTGCTCCTATGATGAGGTTTTAACCAATCACAGGACAGAATTTCCAACCACTGACTACCACTGTCAAAAGTTTACATACACCAATGAAAATGTATAACTTCTAGAAATTTCTCGAAAACAAATAATTATAGGAAAAATATTTTGTAGCAAAAGTTTTGCTTTTGTGGATGAGGAAAAAAAGTTACAAGAAATAGATGTCTACAGTTATTTATTTCAGCAATTTTCTTGCAAAACTCCAAATATGCCAATTCAAAAGTATTCATACCCTGACAAGGAAAATTAAATTAATAGCTAATTGAGGCACCTTTAGCAATAATAACCTCTTTTAAACGATTAGGATATTTGTCAATGAGCTTTTGGCATGATTCTTTAGTGATTTTTGACCATTATTCAATGCAAAATTGTTCCAGTTCATTCAAATTCCGAGGACTTCTCTTGTGCAGAGCCTTCATCAACTCATACCAAAGATTCTCAATCGGATTTAGATCAGGACTTCGACTAGGCCATTCCAGAACCTTGATTTTATTCTTCTTTAACCATTCTAAAGTAGATTTTGATGTGCTTTGGATCGTTGTTGTGTGGGAACCTCAAGTTGCGCCTTAAACCAAGTTTTGTAGAGGGTTTCGGATGATTGGCCAATATCTTTTGGTATGCTATGGAATCCATTTTACCATGTATTGGAACTAAATTTCTTGTGCCATTAGAGGAAAAACAGCCCCATAGAAGGACAGAACCACCTCCATGCTTGACAGTAGGTATGGTGTTTTTTTCTTTGTACGCCTCACCAGACTTTCTCCAAATGTCTATCATCGTGACCAAATTGCTCAATTTTGTTTCATCACTCCACAAAACCTTTGACCAGAACCCATTTTGCAAACTTTAAGCGATCACACTCATGACGTTTTCCTAACTGGCTTTATCTGTGACCTACGACCATTGAGACCTTCACCATGAAATACTTGACCTATGGTTGAAATGGAAATTCTAGTCCCACTTGCAGCCAATTCACTTTGAATATCTTTGGCAGTCAATCTCCGATTGTTATTAACGTTCCTCACAATTCTTCTACTTGTTCTTGGTGAAATAATGTTTTTTCTTCCAGACCAAGGAAGCGTTGTGACAGTACCATGAGTCTTGTACTTCTTGATAATAGAAACAATAGTTGAATTTGGGATTTCACTCAAATGCTTGGAAATCTTCTTGAATCCTTCTCCAGCTTTATGACAATAAATCATTTTATCATTTCTAGAATTAGGTTCTGCATTATCAAATTGAAATTTCTAGCAGCTTGTAGACAAAGGGTATGAATACTTTTGAATTAGCATTTTTGGAGTTTTGCTAAAAATATTGCTGAAATAAATAACTGTAGACATCTATTTCTTGTAACTTTTTTTCCTCATCCACAAAAGCAAAACTTTTGCTACAAAAGATTTTTCCTACAGTTCTTTGTTTTCAAGAAATTTCTAGAAATTAAACATTTCCATTGTGGTATGTTTAACATACCTTTGTCAAGGGAAAGTGTGTTTGAAAACAAACAGTGGATGTACAGTATAAGGATGCCATGGTAACTACACTCACTTATTTCTATTTAAATCTATTAATGTGTTTGTGATATAATTTACCACATAGTTACACACAGCGCTCCAGATAAGCAGCATGCTGGGTGTTGAAAAAAATATAAATCTGTTGCCAGTCATTTCAACACAAATGACCACACTGCAGAAGACATCACAATGTGTGGGATAAATCACTGAATGGTGACTGCCAAGTGGTAAAATATTCTTGGCAGTCCTTAGCCAAAGACCTATTACTGGGGGTAAAATCAAGATAAAATGTCCTACACAGTCATTCTACAGTAGGAGGTAGTAAGAGGATCATGGTTGGGGTACCACTGCACTTGTGGGACAGATTATTAAAATCTCTCATTGTTGTGGCTTATCATAGTACTATGTAGAGGCACTTGTCTCCTAATCTTGGATGTGCAGAGTACAAACAACTCCCATGTGAAAGATTAACTCACAACCACAGCCCTGGCTTCTCACCTCCTCTTTTTCATGCAGCATGATGTGAGCTTTCAGACTGGCCACTCTTGAAAACTTCTTGTGACACACTGGACAGGTGGGGTCCACTGAAGCGTGTGTGGACCTGTGGAGGGTCATGTTGAATTCCACGTTGAAAGACTTTGGACACAGGTCACACCGGTGCGGCTGTTTTCAAAATAATAGGAAGTTGTTATCTTAAACACAGTGTTGAATAAACTAGCTAGAATTACCCTTATTTCAGTATTGACCAGCAGGTGGCGCCATTTTATATACTGCAACTCAACTTACGACACTGAGAAAGAAAAGTAAATTGCCCTGCAACAACTTATATCTTTTAAAATTTGCCTAAAAAGATAATAATGATTGTACGACTTGTCTTTTCTGGTAATTTTTACATTTCTGAGCAAATATATTCAGAAAAAAAAACTTTTTACACTGCACACATTTTTATTACTATACCTGGATTCGTAAAAGTTAGGGTGGGTTTAACTTTCTCAACTATTATGCACTGATGAAGGCATTAGCTGAAGCTTATATCTTTATTTTTGAACTTGTGATTTATGAATCTTTAAAACTAGAGCACAACTTTTTTTTTGACGTACAGAGAATGCATTTGAATATACACAATGTTAGCAATGTTCTATATGTGTACAACTTGCTAATCAACAAAAACATTTTAAATGACCATTTAAAACAAGATACCGTAAATACTCTTACATTGCATTCAGTTTCTTCATTGTGTACTAACCTTGTCATTTTGCCCATGATCCCGCAGATGGCGCTGTAGTAGGCTATCTTTAGTGAAAGTCTTAGAGCACACCAAACACTTGAAGTCTTTGGGCTCCGCATTGCTGTAACCAGAGTTTTCTGCATTTGGCTCTTGTTGTCCATCTGAGGAAAATTGAGATCATAAATCATTATAATTAGATATACATTAAAGGGCTAGCAATCAATTCAGACATTATAATGAGATGGGTAGTATATAATGTACTATGCTAAAATATTAAAAATGAAATGCATATATCACATTTAATTTGGAAAGTGTGTGACATTTGTACTGTGTTAAATGTTTGACACCTCATAACATCAATGTGGGAGCAAGTAAGCCTATTATTATTATTATTATTATTATTATTATTATTATTATTATTATTATTATTATTATGCCAAAATATCTGTGGCGTTTAATGAACAAAAGCTACCAACACCTTTTTGTGGAAAGTTGTAATGACAAACACTCCTGTAGAAATATGCACTAGTTTAAGAATTGGTGAACAACATGTTTATAATTGTATTAACCATAGCTTATACATAATAATGGTCCAATATATTATTTTTTTTTCCTTGTTATTTAGAGGATATTTCTCAATACATTTAATTAAGTGAAACTGTTTAAAATTCTAAAAAATAGTAATTAATTCAACAAATAAATTAGAAAGATTTTATGAACTGCTGAACAGTCAGTGTGTTATGCATAATACAACTAGCAGAAGCTTAAGGTAATGGGAGGAAAATCTGAAATTTGGCATGAAAGATTAGAAATTCCTTCTCCTCACCTTGTCAAAGGAAGTATGCAACATTTGGTATTGTGTATGTGAAATAGCAATAAGTGTATGTGGACTGCTTTAATGTAGAAGCCAAACAGCAAGTGAAGAAAAACACTGATTTGAGTGGTGTTGGGAGCTGTGGTTTATTTCAACACTTTTTCAGTGGTCACAGTAAAAACATTTCTAATTCAGCCTAAACTTATTCAAAATTCTGGTTTATTACTTTGTTGATTTGTGTATTTATTTATTAAACTTTTAAAAAGACACCTAACTAGAATTGTGAGTTGGTGTGAACATCTCCAAAGCATCTGATTTCATAATCTAAGGGGTATGGCCTAATATCAGATCAAATGGTCTGTAAATATGAAGTAAAATGGAAATGTGGAAAAGATGGTATCATAGACAGGTTAAAGATAATGTGGTACTGTAACAGTAACGTTAACTGGACAGCAACTATAAGGGAACGAGATTGAGAGAATCATTGTATACAACTGTGTATCAACTATAAAGAACCTATATGAACGCATGATGTAGTCTGTATCATTGATGCAACAATGAAAGGGGTCTTTTTCACGGGACAACACTGGTAATGGAACTTGTAAGAAAATCAAAGAATACAGCGATGTTACCAAACATTAACAAAATAACTCAAACTTAGGTCAGAGGTATGCTGATAACTTCCTAAAATTACGTATTAACCAGAAACTGTCTTGGAATGAAGGGAAATTAAGGAAAAATATACATTTGTGACAGATGTGGTTTGAATGTCATTAAAAAAAAAGAGACCCTCACATAAGGCTGCTGACAAACACAATATTTCAATTAATAAAAACAAGCTACTACACATTACAGTATTGCCTTTGTCGTTATTTTATTATTACGTTAACCTCGTCAGAAACCATATAGAAAATATAGAAACAAATCCTAGTACCGCTCTTTATGCAAACTGCTTCTGACTTTGCAAAATACCTTTTTTTCCCCTTTTTTTCTTAACTACGGGGTACAGTAACTTAATATTTGCCTTACGATTGCTTAAGTTCTAGCATGCACGGATTTTTTTTCGAAGAACACAAAATATACTGTATCATCAACTCATTTCAATTTCTATACCCACAGTAGTTACGTCGTTTCATAATAAAAACAAGTGAATACGTTTAACTATATGTATAATCTACTTAAACTGCAGTAATAAATTCACTTAAAAAAATAAATAAATCCAAACCCCAAGTTTAATTAGCTCTACTAGTATCGTACCTAAACTATATAGTACAGTACTACTTCTGCAAAACATCTGCACATACAGAAACAAAACAACAGATCTGAGAACGTAAAAAGCAGCCCCCGCACGACACTGAACATACCAATTATTTTAAATACTAGGTCGACCCTTTACAATCCGCTTATTTGCACTTATCAATTCAGTGTTAAGGGAGCATTTGGCGAAGGGTGTAAATAAGAATGAATAAGTAGAGCCAGATAAACGTTATTAATATCATTCCGCCTCAATCATTACTTTAGAGCACAAAAGAAATGGCCACCGACAGTACTAGTGTATCCGGGGACTATATACACAACATTTAAATATTTGTTTCTCGGAGACTCGGCCACTTGTCAGAGCCATGCTAACATGGTTTAAGAGATTATACAGCGCTTTATTTATTCGAGGCAGTTTGGTACTGTTTACCTGTTTCGGTGTTGATTTTGTTCCTCTGTTTGCGAGGTCGGCCCCGCGGCATAGTTCCAGGTTTTGTGGCGGGTGTACTGTGAACGATTTGTATTTCAAAATGGCGGCCTCCCCAAGCATTCTTGTCGCAGACGGTGCTTAGTTAGAAACGAGGCCATGAGGGTCAGTTTCGACAGTAGAAGAGGGAGACATCTAGTGTGAACAGATGAGAATAGCTTCTAGTATATTTCTCAAAAACTGTCTCTGTAAGTAAATAAAAGCTGCAACTATTGATAAAGTATGCAGACCTACCAAGTCTCGCTCTAATTTAGGAAAGCCTTTTTTTAATCGTTATAAATGTTATAATTTTTGGGACCACCTGCAAAAAAGAAAAGAAAAGCGGGACCTATTATACATACATTTTTACTAGAAATAAAACTGTTTGTCTATAGGTATGTGACAGTGTAGATGTTCCTGAGGGAAGGGGTGCATCTTTTTAAAAGGAGCAGTGAGGCACCGGTGCCATAGAAAACTTCAAACATAGGTTTTCCATACACAATCTAGAACTATACATAAACATCAAAACCATATTGCCAAATTTATCATAAGGAAGCAGATCATGTTCTGTCTATTTGTATACCCACTTGCACAACAGCTGTGAGAATGTTATGTACGTTTTTGAAAACTTATTATTTAGAAAGGAGGAATCAAATTTTGGCCAAACCTTTATTCAGTATATTAAAACGCTGTATAGACGCCCCAAAGCCCAAATCTCGACAAACGGTATTATCTCTGAACCTTTTTTACTAGGCAGGGGCACAAGGCAGGGATGCCCCAGGGCATAAAACCACCTACTAATATTACAAGGGCACCACGTTCTATTAATGCACGAAGGTATTGGAAAGCTTCTGAATACAGACATTTTATTTTGTTCTATGCTCTTCCTTGCTTAAATGGAATCTTACCAAAACAATATTTACAACATTTACTACTTATTCAAGGTTGTTTCATGGCACGCAAGGTGTACCTGAACAAATTGTTAACATGTTTTGCTTATACCAACATGTCCCCATTCTCATGACACTTGCTTATGTGGAGGGATTAGAAGCCCAGAGCAAAGGTTTTGTTGAACAAATGCTAAGGGGGTACACACTTACAAAAAAATGTGTCCTAAAAGATAGTGTTGTGCTCCTTGGCTATCCACTGATTAGAATCCCCACTCCAAGAGAAGCTCACTTATTAAAAGAAACAGGATTGCAAAAAGTACGTAATTGTAAATTCCATAATAGGGCAATCATTAATGGAAATCGCATTCACACAAGAACATGTAAAACATTGTTTAAAAGGATTAACTGTGCTGTGGTACTTTTGGGTGGATCAATTGGGATTGTTAGATCTTTTGTTGATGTTGGATATGAGTGTATGACAGCATTTGCATGTATTAATCCTGTTGTCACATGTAACAGCAGCGTTGTGACAGATAAGCAAACAGGTGCTACTGCTACTGGAATTGAAAGGAAAGTGACTGTTTCTAATGACATTCAATTGATCAAGTGCTCAGACATCTTGACAACATGTGTTTATTTATGCAACATCCCTGATGTTGGTGACCATTTTTATTGCATTCAACCAAATAAGTGGGAAGTGGACTAAAGTGACAGATCATGATAAAGCTGTTGGATTCATAACCTTAAAACTCTAATTCCCAATGAAATTAATATTGATTTTATTCTAAGACTCTTCTTATAAATAACTCTTCCATGTATCAGCAAAACACTTATAGGCATTTCCTATTGAAACTGTTTTTTAATAATATATTTGTTAATTCTACTTATATATATACCTGTATATATTTTTTTCTTTTAAATAGGTACTAGTAAGTGACTGACTACTGTTTATTGTTACACTTAAGATATAGTGCAATTAACAAAGTCTCACTAAGTGTTTACATAAGTTTCTTCTTGTTGTATCAATTTATTATTGAGGTTGAGTGCTATTGTATCATCTAATTGACACCAAGTGTTTTTACCTCCTTCAGTTATACTTGTGATACTTGTGATATGTTCAGTTTACTGAACTGTTTACAAATATTATAAAGTTTTTTTTTTTAATAATAGTAAATAGTTGTATTTATTTTATTTTAAGGGTTTTTTTTTGCTTTCAGTAATAAAATAAATAATAATTGAAAAAATGTACCTAAACTTCACATGAATGATTTAACACTTTTTGTTTTTACATACAAAGATGTCATGCCTTTTTCTGTTACTAAACGTCAAATGTCAAAAACTGCTGATGTGTCTGCATTATGTGAATAAAAACACTTACTTGCATCAACTAAACACCATTGTCATTGATTGTAATTAATTCAAGTAGTTCTTTCATCTTAATGCTATAAACAATGAGAACATTTTTGAGGGGATAAAGGCATCCTGAAGAATGTACTGTATGTAAAGGGACAAACTGAACAAATGTTTTTATCTGATTTATTTAAGTTATTATTTAATTCTACAAAATAAAGTCGTATACAACATTATACTTGGGCAAAATAGGATATTTAGACAATATTATCCTAATAATATTTTATTTGGCACAGATAGGTTGGAGTTTTGTATAATTCTTTCAGAATATCCCACAGGATACATTTCTCACTCAATTACAATTCCTGCAGGACAACATATATTCATACAGAACACTTATTCCTGCAGGACACCTGCACAATTCCTGCAGGACACCAACAATTCCTGTAAGACTCAAATATAATTCCTGCAGGACACCAACAATTCCTGCAGGACACCAACAATTCCTGCAGGACACCTGTACAATTCCTGCAGGACACCAACAATTCCTGCAGGACACCTGTACAATTCCTGCAGGATACCAACAATTCCTGTAGGAATCCTGCAGGATTTTTTTGTAAGGGCCCTCTCCCCACTCCTGTTCGCTCTGGCTATTGAGCCTCTTGCGGTTGCAATTCGATCCAACCCACAAATCAGGGGTATAATGTATGGTCCAACAGAATACAAACTCTTTATTTGCGGATGATCTCCTTTTGCATGTGTCTGACCCAGATACTTCATTGCCTGAGGTGTTTTGGGCCTTCACTGACTACAGTGCGGTGTGGTTACAAACTGAATTATGATAAAAGTGCTTCTCAATAATAGTATTAACCACAAAATTCAACAGTTAGTCAATTTGCACAATTTGTTTAAATACACCCCATTTAAAGATAATCCCTTAATACCCAAGGGCATAGTAGCATAGATGGGATTTTTGGAATTTGGAGAAAAAAGGGAATTGAGTACCTCAGAGACTTGTATAGGGGTAATAATTTTGTAAGCTTTAAACCTGCAAATCAGAAACGGGGTGAAAATAAACTCAAAACATTTTTTCCCGAAACCTCCTGAAAAACATATTTTTAACATTTTATCCCCCAAAGGGTTAATCTCTAGAATATACAATGTTCTGAATAATAATCTGAAACATAACCACACAGGGATTAAAGATAAATGGGAAAAGGATTTACAGTGTGAATACACAATGTGGGACTGGAAAAGTTTGCTGGAAAATTCACAGCGAATATTAACATGCACTAAACATATACTGATGCAGTTTAATATACTACATCGCACTTATTACACACCACAGAGACTGCATCAGTTCAATACAAATGTTTCAGCGGCCTGCCCCAGATGTAAAGCACATAGGTGGGATCTATCGCATATGCTGTGGAGCTGCCCAGCCTTAATGAACTACTGGAACTCTATATTTCTCAGTATGTCAAAAGTATTGGAATCCCATATACCACCAGACCCCGGAATTTCGGTTCTGGAGGATGTCGGGGGAGTTTATACATCTGAGCACTTAACAAAAAAAAATTCTTACTACTTGCACTGACAGCTGCCAAAAAATATATATTTTGGTACATTGGAAGTCTAAAGACTCTCCTTCTCTAACCCAGTGGTGGAGAGAATTAACATCATACTGTACCCCTGAAAAAATCATGTATAATGTAAGAAAAACACCTATGTTGTTTGAAAAAGTATGGGGTCCTTTCATTAAATACATTCCTAAAATAGACTTTCCCCCGGATGATGGGGACATACCCGATAACTGAATACAAGTGTGTACATGTATGTATTGTGAGAAAGTGTAGTCCTGGGAAGCAAAGGACTACACCTCCCAGAAGGTCGCAGGCTGAAAAGCCTTAATTTCTTTAATTGTTTTATTAGTAATGATGCCCTGCACCTGGCTATCATTGTAAATTTAGAGCCAGGTGCAGGGTATTTAAAGAAAGCAGCCAGTTTGTTCTGGGCTGCTGAAGAGTGAAGAGTGAAGAGTGAAGAGTGAAGAGTGAAGAGTGAAGAGTGAAGAGTGAAGAGTGAAGAGTGAAGAGTGAAGAGTGAAGAGTGAAGAGTGAAGAGTGAAGAGTGAAGAGTTCGATTGGGAGTGTGTTCAACCGGTAAATAAATAAAATAAAATAAAATAAAATAAATAAATAAATAAATACAAATAAAATAAAGGTAGTGTTAAACCTGGTGTAGTGTTTTGTGTTAAAACTGTGTTTGTTTTGTTTTGTGTTACAGGTAAACAGCTTAGCTGTCCTGTTTTATAGTTATGTTCCTGTGTTGTGTTTAGTTAGTGTTTATTTTGTTTGTGTTATTATTAAAAAAAAAAAATAGCGCATCAGCACTTTTGAAATCAAGTTCCTGTGTCGTGCGTCTATTTTTAAAGGGGCAAAGAACCCGAGTGGTGCAAGCTCGGTTACAGTATGTCTATATATTTTTATATGTATGTAAGTATATATTGGGTCCACAGCTTACAGCGGATAACAATTGGTGCTCAAATGCAAGGGAAAATGTAGGAATGTGTATGGAATTTATACAGAATTGTAAGCAGATGTTTAAGTATATATATGCATATATTTAAAAAAAAAAAAAAAAGATAATAGAACAGAAACTGCTGTAACCTAGGTAGTGACTGATGCATGGTAAGAGAAGGTTTTTGTTAAAGATGACTTTTATTTTAATGGGGTGGCTAAGGGGTGGAGTGGGGGGGTGGCTGTATTATAATGTTTTGTTAGTTTTTGCCCTACTGTAAGGAGGGAGGGGAATCAAGTGCTGAATCTGCTCTATACTACTGTAGAGAGGGGGGGGTGGGGGGTAGTCTATTATATGATAAGTGTTTTCTGCGTATGACCCCTCCCATATGTATGACGTGCATGACATCTGGTATCAGAAAGTGGTTTGACTGTGATTTGGACATGGATACAGAGAATATTCTATCTTTGAGTTGAGGCTGCAAATAACTACATATATGTATTGCAGGTAGCCAAAGAATATGTTTACTGCTACCGAGGATTGTGCAGCATCACGGATAACCAGGTAAAGACTATGGCTCTGGGATTCATTTCAAGCAAGCGTGCTTGGACACCACTGTGCTGTCCTTTCATGTTGCTGCCATTATCGTAGTCAGCTAGGGGATTCCTTTTTGCCTCTGGAAACCGAGAAGTGTCTCCGTTAGACCTGCACCAGTTGTCACTTCCGCATTCAGAAAACCGAGAAAACGCTCTTTGATGCTCCCACTGCCATGCTCAATATGCACAATGGGGAAAACAGCAGTCATCATATCAGCATGGCTTATGTCAAGTGTACAGTTTAAAATTACGGCATAATACTTGGCCATCTTGATCCTGTTTACAATTTCCTTAACCACCTTGCTGCTCATCAGCTGTATCAACTCATTCTGAATGTTCTTCCCAAGTGACAGTGCAGTTCTTTACTGATCCGGCGTACTGTACATGCTGTTTCATCAAAAGGTCAAACTTTGCTATAAGCTTAACCTGAGCCAGAAAGTTTCCATTATCATGTTCATACAGGCATTCATGTGTACCATGAAAACCCATGCAACGATGAGTCAAGAGCTGAACAATAGTAAGCAGGCACTGTACAAATGTATGCCAGTACTGTCGTTCACTCAGAAATAGGGGTTCCTTCTCTTGATCAATAGTCATGTATTCAAGTCTTATTTCAAGCTTCTTCCACTGCTGCATGCATTTCATGTGCTCCAGAGATGTCTCTTGAGATTAAGTGCTTTGCCATCTCATGCCATGCTTGAAACCCTGCACAAGCCAAATGATGTCCTGAGCTACTAAACAACCTACAATTAAAACAGAATAAAGCATCCTGTCTGATAGAATACAACAGCCATGCTTCTCCATTGAACACCTTTTTGCAGTAGTTTCCAGTTGTGAAGTGACGATTGTACTGAGAAGAATCTGCTGGAAAATGTAAGTTTTCTACCTGAAGAGGGCCTTGTCTAACCAAATCTACTCGTGTCTTGTCATCCATTTTTGCTGGCCACATTCCAGGATCTGTGTTCAAAGTGGCTGCTTGTGTGGTGCTGACTGATCCTGGCTGGTTTCTCTTTCACTTAGCCTTACTTCAGTGAAGCCTTTCTGACTGAGCCTAACTTTCTCCTTTACATTCTTCCACTATGCTGAAAATCTTTAGATTTTTTTAATAATGCTCCCTGTTGTTTCCTGACCTGCTTTCTCTTTGTTTTTTTTCTTTCTTTTGGAAGCACCATATAGATAGCTTCTATGCCGCGCCATCAAATATAATCATTCACTGCCATGAACCTCAGAAGAACAATACAGAATCTTGTATGTCCATGATACTTTCTCGTATGTACATGATACTTATTAGGTACATATGTGAACTTTCTCGTATGTACATGACAATTATTAGGTATGTACGTGAAAGTATCACATACGTACGTAAATTAATATCTAAGACGCTGATGGATTTTGGTGTCATACTTCCTAATGTAACTCATCGTGACCCAGGACCTTGGTGTATATCAATTTAAAAAAAACAATATAGTTAAGCTTTTCTTCTGCAACTATTCTTTCCTAATATATACTTGAGTATTATGAAACAACCCAAGAAAAAAACATAAATAAGTTTGAACGGTTTGCTTATCTTGTTGGTAAAGTCCCTAGTCTATTCACTGGTCTGAAATACAGCCTGACATTATAACACAGTTCTAAGGAGTGCAATTATAACCTACAACATAACGCAATGGAAAGCATCATATACTACATAAATATCTTGAGCAGAGAGATGGTGTGGCGGGATAGTGTCAAGGCCTAAGCTGCTACTGGCAAGAATTAGAGACTCAGAGACAGAAGCTGCAGTGAAGTATTGTTGCACACATTTATTTCACAAACACAAAACAAAGGAACAAATAAACAGGGCACGAGGGCCAAAACAAAGATTCAAGCAAAACAGGACTATGTAGGCTAGGCATTTGCCTTCACCACCGTTTCAAACACCTCACTCCCTCTTCCAGCCAAAGGCTTCTCCCTGCTTTTATACAGGTGGCTATTCTCCAATTAGCACTCAATTACCGAATGGAGAATGGCCACACCTCTGAGTGTTGGCAGGGACCCTGCCAACCTTACATTCCCACACACACTATTTACACAAGCAAGGCTTTTGCCCTGCCACAGATGGTTTTTCAGGCGTTATTATAAACCACAGAACTTTCATTCACCAATCAGGGCAGCAGTGTGGAGTAGTGGTTAGGGCTCTGGACTCTTGACTGGAGGGTTGTGGGTTCAATCCCAGGTGGGGGACACTGCTGCTGTACCCTTGAGCAAGGTACTTTATCTAGATTGCGCCGGTAAAAACCCAACTGTATAAATGTGTAATTGTATGTAAAAATAATGTGGAAAAATAATGTAATATCTTGTAACAATTGTAAGTCGCCCTGGATAAGGGCGTCTGCTAAGAAATAAATATTAATAAATCAGATGACCATGGAACAGTTATGTAGAATGCCAAAATACAAAGTGTAAGCAAAGAAAAACAATACTGAAATGTGTAATCTCTTCATTTAAAATGTAAATGTTTATAATAGCAATAAAGGGAGTGTTTTTCTTTTTTATAAGCAGTATCTTTGAAAGTAATTACTGTATCTGGGCAAAGAATGAACATCTACCTGTCAGCCTATGAAAATGTATGGTGTTTGCAATAATTTGGAGTGGTTTTGAGTTGTTCCAGAATTTAAAAAAATGGCAACTTTGCAAGAGCTACAGACTTTTATGGCCAAGACTGGTCAAAGTGTGCATGTGACAACAATATCCCAAGCACTCCACAAATCTGGCCTGTATTTTACTCAAGAAAGACCACCTTGAATCCCGTTTGAAGTATGCAAAAAACACTCAGGAGATTCTGTAGACATGTGGCAAAAAGTTTTGTGGTCTGACAAAACTAAAATGAAACTTTTTGGCCCAAATTCAAAGCGTTATGTTTGGCACAAACCCAACACAGCGCATCACCCAAAGAACACCATCCCTACTGTGAAGCATGGTGGTGGCAGCATCATGTTATGGGGATGTTTCTCATCGGCAGGGACTGGGGCACTTGTCAGGATAGAAGCGAAAATGAATGGAGCAAACTACAGTGAAGTCCTTGAGGAAAACCTGATGCCCTCTGCAAGAAAGCTGAAACTGGGACGGAAGTTCACCTTTTAGTATGACAATGACCCAAAGCACACAGCCAAATCTACACTGGAGTGGCTAAGGAACAAAAAGGTAAATGTCCTTGAGTGACCCAGTCAGAGCCCCGACCTAAATCCAATCGAAAATTTGTGGCATTACTTGAAGATTGCTGTCCATCAACGCTCCCCAAGGAACTTGACAGAGGTTTAACAGTTTTTTAAAGAAGAATGGTCAAATATTGCCAAATCTAGGTGTGCAAAGTTGGTAGAGACCTATCCCAACAGACTCACATTATTATTATTATTATTATTAGTGTATTTAGCAGACGCCTTTATCCAAGGCGACTTACAGAGACTAGGGTGTGTGAACTATGCATCATTTGCAGAGTCACTTACAATTACGTCTCACCCAAAAGACGGAGCACAAGGAGGTTAAGTGACTTGCTCAGGGTCACGCAATGAGTCAGTGGCTGAGGTGGGATTTGAACCGGGGAACTGGGGACCTCCTGGTTACAAGCCCTTTTCTTTAACCACTGGACCACACAGCCTCCTTACAGCTGTAATTGCTGCCAAAGGTGCTTCCACCAAGTATTAACTCAGGGGGGTGGAGACTTATCCAATTATGATCTTTCAGTTTTGTATTTTTAACATATAATCTTTTTCTCAATAAAAACTTTTTTTTTCCTTTAAGAGTGTGGAGTATGTTATGTAGATAAGTGGAAAAAAAACTGAAACTGTGAGGCACTGAAACAACAAAATGTGAAAAAAGTTCAAGAGCATGTTATGGCAAACTAATTCAAATTACTTTGGGTGAAATTACTGACATGACATATAATATTTGCTACATGATAATATTTTGAAAGAAAACTAGAGCATTTTAGTAACAATTAATGAAAAGACCACAAACGACACTGCGCAAAAACAAAGGCGTGGCCAAGGTAAAACCATTGCAAAGTGTAGTAAAGTATGGTAAAGGAAATTGAACAGAACACTAACCCCCTTAGAGAGTGTGTCACAATCTGTTTAAAATCCCTTGTGTTTTGCACAGTATTGTATTAACTGTTGAATTCAATTGACTTAGAGGATAGGCAAGTTCTTTCTGACAATATAAAACAGATGAACATTTAAAATAAGGGACGAACACTTTTTTTTGTTACGTTTTTTCTCAGGTGGAAAAAAGCATTGTGCATTTTAACAGTGCTATTTAAAAAATAGTTAATTAAAGCAATTCCTATGAGTTGTGGGGTCCAAAGATCCCAAATGAAAAGCATTAATGAGATGTACAGCAAGTCTTAGGAGAATATGTGATAGTCTGTATGCTAACTTAGTCTAAATATTATTACCTTTGTATTATTTACTGTTTGTTACTTATGAATCAATCAATCAATCTTTATTTTATATAGCGCCTTTCATATCACAAAGCGCTTTACAAGATGCAGTAACAACAAGAAAATTCATAATACTTTAAATACAGAGAAATGCATAATACATGAAATACAGTAAAAAAAACACACAATTAAAAAAATGCATAATACATTAAATACAGTGGAAAGTGCATAATATATGATAGTAACATAATACATGAAATAGTAGCAGCAACACAGCAGCTAATAGCAGATATCAGGCTTAAAGAACATGGAAAGCAAGAGAGAACAGGTGGGTCTTGAGAGTTGATTTAAAGTGAGCGACAGTGGGAGCATCACACACCAGACCGGTTCCAAAGAGTGGGAGCCATGAAGCTAAACGAGCATTCTCTAACTGTGGTGCACTTTTGCTTGGGGATAACAAGCAGGCCAGAGTCGGAAGACCTCAGCTTGCGGGCAGGGACATAGCGGGTCAGCAGGTTGAGGAAGTACTCAGGACCTATGTGATGAAGGGCATTGTAGGTGAGCAGGAGAGTTTATTTATTTATTTTTTTTAATTTAGTCGTTGCCAATTATTTTTATTATTTTCTGCCAATTTGGAATGGCCTTTTTTTTTTTAGGCTCAGCTGACTGCTACCACCCCTGCGCTGACTCGGGAAGGCGAAGACGAACACACGCTGTCCTCCGAAGCGTGTGCCGTCAGCCGACCGCTTTTTTTCACACACGGACTCACCATGCAGCCACCCAAGAGCTACAGCATCGGAGGACAACGCAGCTCTCGGGTAGCTTACAGGCAAGCCCGCATGCGCCCGGCCAGACTACAGGGGTCACTGGGGCGCGGTGATCCGAGGACACCCTGGCCGACCTAACCCTCCCTCCCCGGGCGCACTCGGCCAATTGGCGCCGCCTCCTGGAAGCTTCCGTCCTCTGTCGGCAAAGGAATAGCCTGGACTCGAACTCGTGACGTCCAGACTATAGGGCACATCCTGCACTCCACACGGAGCGCCTTTACTGGATTCGCCAATCGGGAGCCCCAGCAGGAGAGTTTTGAAAGTAATCCTGAACTTTACAGGTAACCAGTGCAGGGGAGCAAGACAGGGGGGTGATGTGATCACATTTTTTACATCTGGTAAGGATCCTGGCAGCGGCATTCTGGACTAGCTGCTGTCGGTTTATGGCGCGTGCCGGGAGACCACCATATAGAGAGTTGCAGTAGTCGCGTCGAGAGGAGACAAACACATGACAGAATATCTCCACATCTGGGAGGGAAAGGTAGGGGTGGACTTTGGAGATGTTTTCGAAGATGGTAGAAGGAAGATTTGACCACGGAGGAGATGTTGGCATCAAAGGAGAGGTTGCTGTCAAAAAGTACACCAAGGCTTCGTACTGTGGGGGAAGGCAGCAGCACACAGTTTTTCAAGGTTCAGGGCAGCTATATTTAGATTCTTAAGTTGAGTTTTAGATCCTACTAGAAGGAGTTCAGATTTGCTAGTGTTCAGCTGAAGAAAATTGGCAGACATACAGGCCTCAATGTCTTGAGCCGAGAGAAGGACCATGGCAGAGGGGCTACCAGGGTCAAGTTTTAAGTAGAACGGGGTGTCGTCAGCATAGGAGTGAAACATGAGGCTGTGTTGGCGGATGAGGTGACCCAAGGGAAGCATGTAGATATTGAAGAGAATGGGCCCAAGAACAGATCCTTGGGAGACACCACAAGTGACTGGGTTTGCAACACCACTGCGTCCAGCATAGAAAACAGACTGCATGCATCCGGATAGGTAAGAGGACATCCAGGAGAGACAGGTTCCAGAGATCCCAGCATACTTCTGAAGGTGGTCAAGAAGAATGCCATGATCTATGGAGTCAAAAGCAGCTGTTAGGTCAAGGAGAACAAACACAGAGGGAGCACCAGCATCAGCATTGAGCAGGAGATCATTCACAATCCGGAGCAGAGCAGTTTCAGTACTGTGATGCGGCCGGAAACCAGACTGTAGAGATTCAAGCAGATTGTTGTCCATGAGTTGTTTCATCAGCTGACTGGCTACAGCCCTTTCGAGAGTTTTTGAGAGAAAAGGGAGATTGGAAATGGGATGGAAATTAGATAAATCAGCCGGGTCAAGGGAGGGTTTTTTGAGTACCGGTGTAACTCCCGCAAGCTTAAGGGCAGCAGGAACTGAGCCAGAGTCCAGGGATAGGTTGGGAGTGTGCATAATGGAGGGAGCAAGATCAGAAGCACAGAGCCGGACAAGGTTAGTCGTCCAGGGGTCCAGGAGGCATGTGGCAGTAGTTGATTTCAACAGTAAGCTAGAGACATCAGCAATGGAGAAAGGAGAGAAAGAGGAGAGGGCAAGAGGGGCAACAGGAGGAGAGTCAAGGTGGTCAAGTAGTAAACTGGGTTTGTGGTGGGCGAGCATAGAATAGATGTTGTCGATTTTGTTCCGAAAGAAAGAGGAGAAATCATGACAGGTAAGAGAGAAGGATGGACGGGAGTTGGATCTGTCCGTGGCTGGATGTATTTGGTCAGTGGTCTTAAAGAGAACACTGGGTTTACCGTGTCCCATAGTTATGATTTCAGAGAAGTATTTCACCCTGGCCACGGCAAGCGCATGGCTGTAGCTCACGAGATGGTCGACCCAGATCTCTCTGTGAACCGTTAGTCCAGATGACCTCCACTTGTGCTCAAGCTTGCGGCAGGCAGATTTAAGCAGTCGAAGTTCGAGGGTGTTCCGTGGGCAGTTTTGATCTTTCTTGATGGTTCTGGTTGTAAGCGGGGCAACAGTGTCAATGATATGAGTAAGGGTGGTGTTGCAGAGGGTCATCGCATCATCAACTGAGGACGGGAGAGTACCAGCTAGACGGGATGCAGAGACACATTCTGAGAGTTTCAGAGGATTCAGCAGATTCTTGGGACGGAAGGAGACAACAGTATCAGTAGCAGAGGAAGGAGCAGGGAGATTAATATTAGCAGTGATTAAGAAATGGTCAGAGAGAGAGACAT
Source organism: Acipenser oxyrinchus oxyrinchus (assembly GCA_030684275.1). NCBI lineage: Eukaryota > Metazoa > Chordata > Actinopteri > Acipenseriformes > Acipenseridae > Acipenser > Acipenser oxyrinchus. The sequence continues at coordinate 23,820,651 of CM060249.1, read as the reverse complement.
CTGAGACGGAGAGATTGGAGACATCAAGGCCCTTGGTGATGAACAGATCCAGGGTGTATCCTCGGGTGTGAGTGGGGACATTGACAGATTGAGAAAGTCCAAGACAGTCCAGAAGCATGGTGAAGTCAGTCACTGGGGGGAGGAAGGCAAGTCAACATGAATGTTGAAGTCACCTAGGAGTAGGATTTTGTCAGTTGAAGTGCAGACGAGGGAGAGGAATTCTGAAAACTCGGCAATAAAAGCAGAGTTGTTCTTAGGTGGACAGTTGATAACAGCAAGGGTGAGGAACATGGGAGAGGAGAGCCTGATGGCGAGATGTTCAAATGAAGAAAAGGCAGGCAAAGAAAGAACTGATGAAGCGAGCACATAATTTGCAATAACAGCAGTGAGGTGAGGTTTGTCAAAGAGGGAATAGCCCTTTGGGGTGGCTAGATGCAGCGAGTGCATGTCATTTACAGAGTGCCAGGTTTCAGCTAGACAGAGAAGATCAAGATTGGTATCGGTTATAAGTTCGCTGAGAAGCAGAGATTTGTTAGTCAGAGAGCGACAATTGAAAAAGGAGATTTTCAAGTTTGTAGCAGGCAGCTTACCAAGCATGTCAGTCACATATACCCCACCATGACTGTAAATTTAAACATTGAGGACTGTAACATATATCAACATATTTACATAACAGTATAGAATAATAAATGACAATTAAAGTTAAATGAAAATTGGATATGTGGTAATTGAGAACTAGATGAGATAAGCAAATGAGGTTTAAGTACAGTATCATGGTAAATTATATTAAAATTACTGAATAATTTACAGTATGTGTGACAAACAGACATACAGGTAAGAAAGAGACATCTCCATATATCCCCACAGTCTGATACTCCCAACAACATATGCTAATTAATGGCAATAAAAAGTTTCATCACAACTTAAGTGTTTTTCCAGATATATGCAAACATGTAATCATGACATACAGACTGGACAAATGTACGGACATCCCCATATATCCTCAATATGCTCAATAATGCTAAATATTCAACACTGTACCAACTTTTATCACAATTGAATATGTAGTTTTCCAGATATATGGAAACGTGAAAACAGTGAAATACGTAAGTAAAGACATACTACTACTATTGCCTGTGGGGGTAATAAATTTGGAGACGTTAAATAATTTATTTTTCAGTGTATAATGCGTGAATTCCAATTACTTGTAAAATTTGACACAACTAGCTCTATGACAAAACACGGGAATGCCAATAAATACAAATATTTGTATTCATTGAAGATTACACAATCTGTATTGTAATATTTTTGAGATTCAGATGAAATCTGTCATCAGGCAGAAGTTTTCTGATGGTGTGGACATTTCATTTCTGTTTATGCTGAACTGATTATAGCACGAGTGGCTATCATTAAATATGCATGGTTATATAGGTCGCATCTTAAATAATTAAAGAACAATGTATCAATATACTTAACTTTAACTGATTCCCATCTGCACATGAACAAAGAAAAAAAGCACAGTAATTAACAATATAGTTAACTTATCAATATATAATATATTAAATAATTAGCTGTTTATTCATTGCTATGGTGTCCAAAGTTGAGTCCCTATCCACAACTTCCTTTGTTGCTGTGCTAACAATGAGATCACCACCCACCCACCTGGAGCATGCTGATATGTGAAAGTTTATTTATTGAAATTTACATAAAAGAGGGCTCTGGGTCTGTAGGCAATTCACACACTACTAAATAATATAGCTATAGAGTTGATAGTACATCATTTTATAAAACCAATAGAAGACCTAGTGGTAAAAATCATCTATATAGACTTTAAACCACTTCGGTAAAACCGAAATTATTTTCCCTTTGCTGACGATCATTTTAGTTGTTTGTACACAAGATTCCTCCCCTCTTAAAAACATTTTATCATCATTGTTTGAGCCAAATAGGCATACCCCTTGTACAACTTGATGGATTATGTTATTAAAATGGCATCATCTATTTTTGTTATTGCTCACTGTGCAAAATAGAAATTAAATGGGTATTGTTTTTTTTTACCAAATATTTTTGCTCCTAACTATAACTTTAAATGTACAACCTTAAAACATTAAAAGATCCTTGGTTGGAGTTTCAGCAGTCACTGTCTGTGCAACCTTGACCTCCTTGTGCATTAGTCTTAATTATATGTTTCATCTCGCTTGGCCTTCCCCATCTTTCAGTTGTAATTTTAATTGTATTGAGTACTGTGTTTCATTAATTATTTAGTTTTGGTATTTATAAGTTACACAAGAACTACAAGCTCAAGCTACAACATTGTGCACTTCTGTATGTGAGCTTCCTCTGCCAATACAACACTTGTTTGAACGCATTTAAGCTTAATTATAAACTCAATTCTTAATTAACATTTTTGTTAGTAATTTTAATCACAACTTTCACTTTCTTTAAAAGATTTATAAGATACAAAAATCAATTTAGTGACCTGGCATTTTGAACGTAAATGTTGTTCTTGTTTGAATTCCTAAAATTATAGTCATTAGCCTAAGGACTTTTATCAGATCTTTTAGAACCACCCCACCTCATACAGTCCTTGTTTGGGTGGGCCCATTTTACTTTTTCTCCACGGAGGGTCGTGGGTTCAATCCCAGGTGGGGGACACTGCTGCTGTACCCTTGAGCAAGGTACTTTACCTAGATTGCTCCAGTAAAAACCCAACTGTATAAATGGGTAATTGTATGTAAAAATAATGTGTAAAAAATAATGTAACTGTATGTAAAAATAATATGATATCTCGAGGCTGTGTGGTCCAGTGGTTAAAGAAATGGGCTTGTAACCAGGAGGTTCCCGGTTCAAATCCCACCTCAGCCACTGACTCATTGTGTGACCCTGAGCAAGTCACTTCTTAACCTCCTTGTGCTCCGTCTTTCGGGTGAGACGTAGTTGTAAGTGACTCTGCAGCTGATGCATACTTCACACACCCTAGTCTCTGTAAGTCGGATAAAGGTGTCTGCTAAATAAACAAATAATAACAAAGCTCCCCTCTTTGAGTAAAGTCAGTTTGCAAAACATATAGGAACTGGTTTTCAAAGCACTAGTATACCATAAACAAGAAGCTCCATAAAATTGCATTACTGGTATCATTTAAATTAATAGATCTTTAAGGAACAGCTTTTTAGAAAAATAATACATTGAGTTTTGTTAACTGTTTGTTTCATTCTCAATACCAACTGAAAGGCAACATAAAAAAAAAATACCAACAAAAAAATGCAAATTACCAAATAACAATTAATATCATTTACCCATTTATTGCCTTCTATAAAGGGAATACAGAAAGATAGACACGGCAGTCCGATAGAAGTACGGACCGGTCAGAAACTGATAGCAAAGCTGACTATTTATCCTTGAATCTTACTGTTGAAGTGGTGCTTTTTGGATTAAGAGGACTGTTAATGTTATTATGCTGAGGACCGTGTGGCATTTGACAAATGCTTCGGAAGTAAAGACACTTGGCAGAAATATTTAAATTACCAGTATTAATGGTGGTTTGACAAGGTGCTGTATTATTTCCTTTCGAGGTACCCCCCTCCATAACCGATACCCCGTAAGAGAAAACAGGCACCAGCCAAGGGACGGATGGCCAGCTCCCTGTACATACCCGAGAGGCGAGGTCCTACACTACCTAAGTTAAGTAGCAGTGGCTGGCATGGAAGACCAAACTAGAGTAGGGAGGGCTGAGATCGGAGTGTACATGGTGAATGACCAGGGACACAGAGGTAGTGTGGAGATCAAGTGCGGTTTGTTCTTCCATTGCAGGATCCTGCATCGTGGAGCTTGAAGGGAGCTAAATACAAGCCTTGCACCGGGACAAACCAATGGATTTGGAGGTTCTTCGATCGATCGACTTTACCTTTCCTTGTTGGCGTTTCTACTGGGACAGCGTTTGAGACTTGGATTAAGTACAGGACCTACAAACTGAGTTTTCTAGGCCTTTTGAGGCCCAGGTGAATATACTGGAACTATCAATTCACCAAACTGCTGCTTATATTTCGGGACTGTGTTGTGAATACATTGTGTGAAGTGGAAGAATTGCAATACTAATATCCCCCTGAAGTCACCAGTAACCTGTTAATGTTTTATGGAAGGTTTTAGTGGTTTTACTTGGTACACAGTTTTAGGTGTTTTTAGAATAGGTTTTGTATGGAAATAACGTGCAAGGTGGTTGAAAGGGGGGAGTTTGTATTTGATTGTCTAAATTCTTGTAATACAGAAATCCTTATTTGACTTACCTGTTTATGTGGTTCCAAAACAACCTGTGGGGAAAGGGTTATAAAGAATTATACAAATGTATATTTACCCGGAATTAACAGTATAGAAGATCCTGACATTTAGTCTTTAAATGCAGGTGTTGGCAAATGTTGTCATTGAAAATTATTGCCAGTTGGTATAATTACTGTAAAGATTCCAATGACAACCATATTACATCTTTTCCCATCCTGATAAGCATCAGCAGCATGACAACTGATAGCAGTCCCTGACTATCAGTTAACATACGTAAAATGGTTAATATTCAGTACACCACCTCTTTATACTGGAGGTGTAGACTGTGTTATTGATACTTCCATACTGTGCAATGCAAGCAATGTGAAACACCTGCATTATGTAGAACACATTTTGTGTCTTAGTTGTTGGCTGTCCCTCCTGTAATGATCTATTTAAGAGCTTTCTAGCAAACCTGCCTTTAGATTTATTCTGGATTGGCTTCTGTCGTTCAGCTTAGTTGAAGACAGCATGTGCTTGGGTAAGCATTAGCTCAAATCCTGTTCCCCTGTAAGACAGGAGGAAAGGGGTAAAATGAGATTGCTCGTTAAAGTAATGTTAGATTTAGGTTTATATGCATGTGTGTCTTATGAAACCAGAAAATATGATGTAATGTTGGACTACCTTACTTAAGATTAGGCAGTCCAAGGAGTGCTAATCATGGTCCGTTAATGTTTTCTAAAACATACACCAGTCACCCGCAATACAAGCACAGTCATTAAACAATGCCTTTTATATGAAGCATTAGTCAGGGCTAGGCTTTGTGTACCCTGAGGTCACTTTAAATATTAATAGCTACACAAACAAATGAAATACTGAAATATGAACATTGCATTGCTGTAATCATTGTCTGTTTAAGTGGTAATATGATAAACATTGGCCAATGATGAATTTTGGTAAACGTGAGGTAATGTGATTTCTATTTTGCTTCTGACATCTTAATAGGCTATTTATTTTTTAGCCTAGTGGGGAATGACAATAAGAACCTTTACAAAAACAGAATTAATGCAAACATATACTGTAGCAGGATATAGTGTATATACTGTAAAAATATACTGTAGCAGGATAACATCAGGAATGAGACTCAGAGGCTTAAAGCTGCAGTGAAAGCGCTGTTACACACGTTTTATTAAACAAGACACAAAGACAAATAAACAGGGGCCAAAATAAACAATTAAAAAGAAAAAAACAGGCTGGGCATTCGCCTTCACTATATAGTTCTAAAAACACAGTACACAAACTCACCTAAACCCCTCTTCTGCAAACAAAGGATTTTACATCCATTATATACATGTGGCCATTCCCCAAATAGCACTAAATTGGGTAATGGCCACACGTCTGATTGTTGGCAGGGATGGAGTTAACCCCATCCCCTGTTTACATCTGCAGGGCTTTCACTATAGATGTTTGTTGTTGTTGTTGTTGTTGTTATTGAACAGCTATTTCTGGATGTATGCTGTTTTAACATTCAAATTAATAGGAATGCTTTTCTTCCAGAGGATTTTTTTTTATTTTTTATGAATGGATGCATATTAATGCTGGGCTTTAAGTGCTCGTTTCACTAGAAGTTTCTAGCAATCACACTGTCCATACATTCACCACCAGATTGTGGCCAATCTTGTTCTACTTAGTGCAACAAGTTTGTGCAGTCGGTGTCACAAGTCACTTTGTTAATTGTGTGTAATTAATCTGTTAAGTACTTCACGGGATTATTGTTGTCGTCACTGTTATTGTTTGTAGTAGTAGTACTTTAATTTGTATTGGTATGGTTTGGTATGTTTAGTATAATTACTTTTGTCACTGGGAGATTTATTAGAAAGAACGAGGTCATCAATTCCAATGAGCCCATAATTATTCGGCTGCAGTGTGTTGATTACACACCTGCCGCCTATTTGCCTTGACATCAAACCTGGACTATAAAAACTGCTAGGAAACAAAGACGGGCAGTTACCGGGAGGAAGAACAGGCCACAGGCCACAGGCCACAGGCCACAGGAAGGAGAAGCCTGAGGGAATGGCACAGCAAGGAGATCTGAAGGAGAGAGATCACAGTATTTTACAGGGAAGGAAAACTATTTTTAGCTTGCTTTTTAATAGACTTTTCCGGAATACTTTTAGTGAAATGCATCATGAACCATTAATACCATTGGAGACACTGAGGAAATATTAACTGCTGATGTTCTCTTGATTGCACTTGGTAGGGCAGCGGGGATCCCTCCCCCGCCGGATGGTTTTCGACCCTTTGCCAGCTGCAACAAGACCAGCTACGCCTGGATCTCCTCAGTCAGGCGAGAGGCACCCTCTGCCACTCAGAACCGGGCAGACTCCATCTATGAGTCTGGCCCCGGAACGGAACCGTCTGTCCGCCTTAGGGCTCTCTGACGCGGTCGTTAGTACACTGCAGAACACTAAGGCCTGCTCCACAAGGTCGTGGTATGCCTATAGGGTATTTTCAAGATTGGCAGAAGAACTGCTGGAGGCGGGTAAATCCCATTCGACGCTGAAAGTGTACCTGGCAGACATATCTGCATGTAATGTTCCTACTGACTCGGTGTACCCAGGCGCTCATTTCCTGGCGACCCGTTTTCTAAAGGGTGCTCAGCAGTTACGTCCTCTTAGAAAGGGACATCCTCCAAGTGCAGTCTAGACGTGGTATCGGAGGCTCTCACTAAGGCCCCGTTTGAGCCGATATATTCAATAGGGTTGATACCTCTCTATGAAAACAGCCATTTTGTTAGCCATCACCTCCTCAGTGAGCTACAGGCTTTGTTGGTGCACAGTTCCTGTATGCCCGTTTGGGACGATGGAAACAGGGTATTGTTACGTACGGACCCACCTCCCTAAGGTGGTTACAGCTTTCCACTTAAACCAGTCAGTGGAACGAGAGGCTTTCCATCCCTCTCCTTTTTCTTCGAAGGAGGATCGGAGACTAAACTCCCTCTGCCCGATTCAGGCATTGAGATGTTATGTTGGCAGAACGAGAGCTCTGCATCACTCTGAGCAGCTTTTCGTCTGTCATGATAGAAGGAACCTGGGTCAGGCCCTCTCAAAGCAGTGGCTGACTCACTGGATTGTGGACACAGTTTCGACTGCATATACTAATGCCAACCTACCCCCACCTGGACGGGTGGCCACACACTCTACCGGAGGGTTGGCTACATCGTGGGCCATCTTTAGAGGACCTTCACTATCTGACATATGTACTGCGGCTAGCTGGGCTACCCTGCATACTTTTATCAGGTTCTGCTTAATGTGTTAAATCCATGCCTTGATTAGGCACAAGGGTCCTTGAGGCGAGACGTCTCGAGACGTCCCTCGTCTGCTGTCTCCGCTCACGCTCCTGTCGTCTTCGAATTGAAATGGAACGTTAGGTTACGGATGTAACCCTGGTTCCCTAAAAGAGAAGACGACCACCAACCTGAGAGGTCAATGCAAAAGAGGAAGTGAGCTCCGTGAAGTGACTGTTTGTTCCCTTGGGAGGCGGGACTGAGGACGTCACTCCCCGGAGTGGCCTATCGGCAGCTGACATAAAATGCTCAGTGCATATCTGACCTGTGGCAGACATATCCCAAAAGTATTGCTGGTGGTCGTTTTCTTTTTCAGGGAACCAAGGTTACATCTGTAACCTAACATTATCTTAACAGTTAGAGTTGCAGCCTTAGTTTCAAGCTGAATGAATTAAACTCAAGGATGGTTTTAACTCCAGCGTGTTTCATTTTTTGGCAGTGGTGCTCTCTGAGAGCAGAGGGTACTCATAATTAAAATGGAAGTCATAGAAGGAAGGGAAGAATGAGTGCTGCCAGATGACATGACAAATGACAAAAATTTACTCAGCACATAACATTTAGATGTATGGAGTGATAAATAAAAAGGCTTGGGCAGCTCCTCAACCAGTAGTATCAAACATATTCAAGTGGGTATAGTGGGCAACCCCAATGACTATTCCAGGCCTATAAGATGCCATCTGACAGGAAAGATGCACGTGGCATCCCCTAAACCCTTATGTGTGCAACTCCTGGTATTTGCTTCCTGGTAGAAACAGTCCTGTCATATATATTTTTCAGACTACAGCTTCCCTTGTTTATAAATTCTGGGGAAGGCTCTATGTCTAAAAATGTGTGTTTCAATTACCAGCTTCATCACTAGCTATCAAGTAGTTGTTGGAATTTCCAGCAGGGTGTGGTGGCTATTTTAAAGGAACAGACATGAACATTGGATTTGAGAAGCTTGAAGAGACTGCACAGCATAAATACAAATAATTTGGTGTCTGGTCTTTTTTTAAACATAGCAAATTAAAACATGACATCGCAGCATCTGTTAATGTAATAGAGATACCACTGGTTTACTTTACTATAAATGGATATTTTTTGTTTTCTGTCAACTTTAATTATACTGTATGCTCTTAATTTTTGGGTAGCAAGAGTGACTGCTTAATTCCACAGTTTCATACCCAGCTAACCACATTGAGTTATTAAATTACTTATTATTATTATTATTATTATTATATTATTTATTTATTAGCAGACGCCCTTATCCAGGGCGACTCACAGCCATAAACAAAAATTACTTCAAGGATCTGTTCTTAACATCTGTTATTATTCACAACCATAATATTTTATAGGATTGGTATTTTAGTCACTTTACTGAGGTAAACTGCGGTAAAATCAATGCAAAGTGTAGTAAAGCATTGTAAAACTATAGTGAAAGTCTGGCAAAGCATAGGTATTCATGGTGACTCATAGAGATTAAGTATGATAAAAGAGAAACTTTGGTTAACTATGGTAAACTTCCCTAAGTGCACAATATAACAATGCAAATATGCAGTGGTAAACTTTTTAATGTTGGTGTTGTCTTTCAGCAGTAGACTGTGTACTTTCTGTACCCTGAAACCATCATGAAAATGTCAGCTATCCTGGTGAACACAACTTTAAAGTGTAAAGCTAATAGACTTTAACAATGTACTGTATTCTTCTACCACAAACCTTTAAGACGCCAAGAACTCCTATCATGAAAACACTTAATTGCAGCTCCTTTACCCAAGTCCTGCCTTAAAATGACCTTTTAATAATAATGGTTATACAGATTTAAAAAGTAAAATATGACAGTGAGGTTTTTGGCATGTAACATCTAAAATATACAAGGCATTCACACAGCTCCTAGAAACAGATTAAAATGCATTACTTGGCTGGCTGGTCACTACGATATGCAAAACCATCAACTACAAAAAATATATTGTCCCTCTCTTTAAGATACATTAGCTACCTTTGTTTTTAATGTTGTTGTTTTTTTATCTTGACAGGAAATAAAATGACTAAAACTGAAAGAATGGAAAAAACAAATGTTCATATTGTTATTTTCATGTAAATAGAGTATGCATGTGTATTAGACAAAGGGGAATCCCACAACACAATTTATTTAGATGCGAGCATGTGTTGAATATTAAGTATACTGTATTTCATTATGCACAGAACAAACTAATGATTTGTGTTTTCAGCAACACTGAAAAAGATTTGCTGAAACACCACTCGAAATACCATAATAGGGCTCTCACTGGGTGTCACAATTCTTCTGGAATGTCCACATGCCACCTGGTTAGGAGTTTAAAAATCGGTATGAAATCATTATTCTGTATTCACAAAGCTGATTGGTGTGGCACCTCTTCTGTTCATTTAGTCTTAGTTAATCTTTTTAAAGGTTTTTTTTAGTGAACACACCTACAGTACTAGCTGTGCTTTTGGCTACTATATGATATGCTTTGTTATTTATTACAACCAGTCTTTAGTACCGTAGTAAAACCTGTCTGTGTAGTTTTTAACATGGCATATGTTGTACAATAAAATACCCCAATAGAAATGTATTATTTCTAGAAATTTCTCGAAAACAAATTATAGGAAAAATCTTTTGTAGCAAAAGTTTTGTTTTTGTGGATGAGGAAAAAAAGTTAAGAAATCTACAATTATTTATTTCAGCATTTTTTTTTTTGCACAACTAAAAAAATGCTAATTCAGAAGTATTCATACCCTGATAAGGAAAATGAAATTAATAGCTAGTTGAGGCATCTTTAGCAATAATAACCTCTTTTAAACGATTAGGATATTTGTCAATGAGCTTTTGGCATGATTCTTTAGTGATTTTTGACCATTCTTCAATGCAGAATTGTTCCAGTTCATTCAAATTCTGAGGACTTCTCTTGTGCACAACCTTCTTCAATTCATACCAAAGATTCTCAATTGGATTTAGATCGGGACTTTGACTAGGCCATTCCAGAACCTTGATTTTATTCTTCTTTAACCATTCTGAAGTAGATTTTGATGTGTGCTTTGGACTGTTGTCGTGTTGGAACATCCAGTTGCACTTTAAACCAAGTTTTGTAGGTGAGGGTTTCAGATGATTGGCCAATATCTTTTGGTATGATATGGAATCTATTTTACCATGTATTGGAACATCGAAATAATAATAATAATAATAATAATAATAATAATAATAATAATAATAAAAAAACATTATTTGCAACATATATTGGCCTTATTCCGCTGTTGTTGTTAACATGGTTTTTATGTTAAGTTTTAAGACTAATGCCACCGCTATTACGTTATGGACTGTCACAATAGCTACCGTAAATTGAGGCAGCTGGGTTTTGACAGCAGTCACGAAAGAGTTAGTGAGACATGTGCGTCTGTTTGGTTTTAACAATAAAGTGCCGTTCCTGATCACTAAATTCTGTCTTGTGAATACATAACAATGGCATCCAAGCAAAGCATTGGGTGGAATTTCTTTAACCAAGCAGGAGAAAACGGAATTTGCAAACTCTGCCAAGGAAATATTTCATTAAAAAGCGGAAGCACACTTAATTAATGTGCTCCACATTATGTTATTTTTATTTTATTTACTTGCTTATTTATTTTTAAATAAAGGCTACTTATTTGATCTTTTTGGTAAGAAACTATATCTGTGCAATAACTGTAGATAAAGCATTGCGTATTGGAAGCCACGCGGTTATTATTAATAGATCACAGAGTTCTCACTGACATAAACCAACAGGATGTTGTTCTGTTGTTTTCTTTCTGATTTAGTTCCTGAGAAGAATAGTCAAGGTGTATTATTGAGGTATACTTGCTGCTCGCTGTGTGTTTTTGTTTTCTGTAAAACACTGATATCCTGTCAGTTAAGAAAGGATTAATGCAAAGAGAGACCTGCACTTACAACTGCATTGTCATATTTTCAACATTTTCTTCAAATTCTCAAATTAATAAATCGATACCCCGGTAGTAAAAAGAAACCCAGGTAGGGTTGGGTAATTTAAAACCTGATGGGTACCTGGGTTTTCAGGTACCCGTGCCGACCTAATTATTTGTGTATATATACTGTATATATATATATATTATGACAGAGACAGAATGATAAACCTCCCTCTCCCAGGACCGGCCTACTAACCGCCGCTCCAGTACCACGGAGCAGCCGAGTACCGCCTCCTCTCCCAGTACAACCACTCCCCGCACTGTTGTCATCAGACTTGGGATTACAAAATAAACCATCATTTCACCAGTACTTTGTTGTTTGTCCTTTGTCTTGAGCACTGCATCACCTCTACACCTGCGCACTGCAAACCACTTTGCCACAATTATATATAATTATTCACACAAAAATGTGAATAATTAATAATAAAAAAAAAAATTACATAAGGACATCCTTCTTCAGCTGGATAGAAAAAGCAGTGCAGTCCGTTTCACCTTCATGAAAGTAAAGGATATTTGCAGTACAGAATGCTTCAGGCTTTGTCATTTGCATTGCCTTGACACATGAGTGCACGTATAATATACTGAAACGAATAAAGGACATTCCTTCTCTGACTAACAAGATTTAATTACTTTTGGGGATCAATTTTTTACATCCTGCATAGCTGGATTTGCAATGGATTTGTTCAAGATCAATGTGTAAATGTCATTTTCTTATCATGTGTATTGTACAAAATGTACAGGGCTGTAGCCATAATATTGTAAGCTTGTGTGGGACACTCACTATAAACACTCAAATAATGTGGGCTCAAAGATGAAAACCTACATTATACAACCTTTAAAATATTTTGAACTACAACTAGATTAATGTTGTATTGTAATTTCGTAGTTACTGTACAATTTATCTGCGTCTTCATATTATTTATCTACGTCTTCGTTTTATTAATAATACATTAAATAGTATCTTGTATTAGTGCTAAAAGTGTCTAAAATATAGGTTAGTGAATTCATGAAAGGCAATTACACTATAATATAATATAATTTACTTGACAGTATAATATATACTTGACTTTTTAGTGAATTAACCATATTTAAGAATTATTGAATTGTGAAATAACAAAGAAATAATGGAAGACAAATTTTGACTTGGTAGTTGTTTTTTCTTAAAGGAAGTTTGCCGTTACAGCTGAACACTCACAGATGTCTGAAGACACATGGGACGGCAAAATGCAAGGCAGTACAGGAGAACTAATCAATAGCATGTGACAAACCTTAATGACATCCCACCCCAGCTCAACTGAATAACTACTGCAATGTAGCTAACTGTATTCCTGGAGTGTTTACAAAGCTTTTACACCAGAGAAATAGAGTTAGCGACACTATAGTAATTATTAGATATTAGATTGATCTAGGGTGGAATACTATTAAAGCTGCTATATGTTATTGATAACCCTTAACAGAAAAATGAATATGAATATTTGGTAAGGCTTTGTGATGGTAGCCTATGCAGATGGTAAGCATTCCAAGGACCACATTAAAAGACACATTTTGTAGCCAGAAACAAGAAAAGGGGATAATGACAAGTGAATGACATTTTTAAAAGACTTTCACTTGAAGTATAAAGCCAGTATGGCCCTTGGAAAGAGAGCTACTGGCTACATAGAATAATATATATGCAGCATGGTATATTATTGTGGTATATTATTGAGGGAGTGAAGTCTTACTTCTTGACAGAGGTGGTGCTATTGAAACTAATTTCCCTCCCCTTACAAGGTGGATTTGACACAAGTCTAGGGCCGGGTTGCGGTGGACATCTTGGTAAGGGCAGCCACACAGGTTATCCTGGTTCCACCTTATAAATACAGGTATTAAGCAATAATCCAATCAGCTCGTGATTGGCTATTGATGGGACAGGGCCTATAGCATATAGGGGACTGTGAGAGGAGGGTAAGTTAGTTCTGTTGGGGAATGCGAGGGAGTGAGCACACAGCCAGAAGAAGTAACACTAACCTTTATATGGACATTGATTTATTTGTCTCTGTGACCAGGGGCTGAAGGATGACTGTTACTCCTTGTAACCATGGGGGCCTGTAAGGGCTGGGTGGATTTATATGAGGAACCAGCTCATGCTACGTTTGGCTGCTGATTCGATATTCGGCTGTGACTTCCTCGCAACATTCTGGCAAAACATGTAATTATTGTAAATAGTTTGTGTTTTGTACTCTAAAACACTTGTACACTGGTCTCTTTATTTCTGGAACCCAACAGTCTCATTAGCTCCCTACCCTCACATGTGGTTTTAGGGTGGCATCTGCCCAATTGCAGAACAGAAGCAACAGTAGCCAGGATTTTTGCAGTACAGCCGAAGCTACTCAAGATGACTGTGGTGGATGATCCTGAGGCTTATACGGTCACGTTTGAACGTGTGGCCAAAACCGCAGTGGCCTAAGGAGCATTGGACCACTGAGTTTGCTCCATGCCTGGTTGGCAAGACTTAGGCGGCCTACAGCTTTTTGAAAGTGTAGTCATTCAGTTACAGCATTTTTTTTATAAAATTCAAGGATGAAATACTGACACCAAGTAAAGCGCCTGTTAATGAATGGAGCATTGTTTCAGAATCCAATTAACCTTAACTCTTTACCTTTAGAAATGAACAGTGATAAAAATTACATTTAATATGTCAATGGTACTATAAACCATAAATCAATATTTAAGTTTAAGGCTGTTTTGATTTAAGGCTTGCATGCACAGTAAACATAATTAAATGGAAAGACCCAAACATTTTGTTTTAATAAGTAATAATTAGAAGTTTAATTAATAAATAATTCAGTGGACTAATGTTTTCGGCTTGTTGTGTTATACTAAATAAGGAAGGAAGATGAAATGTTTTTCGACTTAGAAGCTTATCCAACAAGTCAGTAACTGCTTGGAATTGGCAGTCTTCAGCTCAACTACTGTCATAATTCCTGTGTGAAGCAAAACATAGATGTGTGTAATTTCATTATTTTAAAAGATTAGAGTTCCTTGTTTACATTCAGCCCATTCCTTGTTAATTGTTTTTTTCAATTCAAACATTTATTTAACCAGGTAAAGACATTTTTAGTGGTTAACTACCATGAACAACCAGGATAGGAAAGTAAACCGAAAAGAAGACATGGTAACCAGATAACAATGTAGTGGATAGTACAACATAGTGAAGAGTTATCATTGTATTTATATTATGCTCTCTACTACAGAATTGTAATTGGTAACACCTTTGTAAATATATTAATAACTGATATGCTTCTCTTTACTATGTATCCAAAAAAAAAAATCCATACAGCAGCCAATAACTGAACAAAACCCCAAACATCTAATTCTCCCTACTTAGGGGTAGAGTCAATCAAATAAAATGTTGCTTTATGACCTTCTGTTTCCCTGTTTTGTGGGGCTATTCAATTACATTTCGAGACATACTCCCCTGAACACAACTCTGCTTTTATAAAAAGAGTCAAAAACAAAGCTTAACATTCTACAGGCCTTGACTTTAAAACCCATATACACCTCCCCTGGAACATTTGATTGAATGTAACTATTGAACAGGAAATAACATGGTTGCTGTGCTTTTTTTATTGAATTCCCCCTGCAGTTCAAATTAAGGCGATTTTTTATATATGACACAAATGACAAGATGTGTTTAATGTTGTCATTTTGTCTTGGGGATTTCAGCAACACTCTTCTTGTTATTTATTTCTTTACTTGAGCCCCTTGATGGGTTTACAGCACTACACTACACAATCTGTCATCTATTATTTTCAGTATTGTACTGTATATTATTCACTGTGTATGTATGGACAATATGTATGTAAATCTGTGTGGTCTGTTTTACTAATCTGAATATGAACTCTGTATTATATCGTACAGTGCCACTATTATGTTGAGATTATTAAAACACACCATTTTATATCTAGATATCTGTCTGTATACAGTATGTATACTGTGCATAATAAATAATAGATTGTCAAGAGCTCAGTGAGCTAATAACTGAAAGTCAGTGAAAATGCATGATTTTTTTTTTTTTTCCTGCTTTGCTGTAGGGTCAGAACTGCCTCTTGTTGCCCTACAAATCAATTAGTCACCCCCATCTCTTCTGACAACATGTCTTTCCTCCCTTTCCTGCACACTGCCTGGCTATCCAGTTGCTGCAAATATATACATGAATTAAATGCTATAGCATGCTGACCGCATTTTCCTGGGCAAACAAAATTATGAATTATGACATGTTTTTATGGTTTTACAATCCCTATTCCCTGCCTCTAATCTGATTAAAGGTGCATGCGAGTATAGGGTGGGATGAAAGCAGATATATCCTATGATGGATGATGCGCAGTAAAAAGATCATTTGCATGAAAATGAGGGTGTGCTTTGCACAGAGGCAAACATTTTGGAATCCTCCTGTTTGTTTGGCAGATAATCCTCCCAAAGTTTAAATTCTAGGTAACATAACCACAAATATATATTAAAACATTTCATTTTTTGATAAACTGTACCAGAGGATAAGAAAAACTGAAAAGCTGTTTGAGGATTAGTGTTTTCTTCACGCAAACCGCTCTTCAGTGTTTGAGAAGAGCCAGAGAAACAGCTGATCATTACCCAATGTGATTGAACTATGCTAAAGTCATTTTTATTCTTCATTCCGCATTATATGTCTAGATAATATGTACTCGGTTTCCATGGGATGTGAGAATGTATTCCACGAGTAAGGAAAAGCTCTTAAGCGTTCATGTCACAAATGAGCTATGACATCTTTCACGTGAGCCGGATTAAATAAACCCACAGGAACAAAATCCGGATTGTATTCACAAACTTTAAAAAAAGAATAAAATAAATAAATATAAATATATATTTATGTATATCTATATCTATCTATCTATCTATCTATCTATCTATCTATCTATCTATCTATCTATCTATCTATATATATATATATATATACACACACACACACACACACACACACAGAGCACATTCTGTTGGTTTCGTCTTTGTCACTTATTTCAAGATCTTGTACGCCGTCTTTTAGTGTAAGAATAAATGTCCACAACAATGTTAACGACAAAACAGGGCAGTACCTGTATATATTTTTTTTCACCGTGACCCTATGTAGCAAGCACAGTATTTTCAAAAAACAAACAAAACAAAGTACAAAAAAAAAAAAACTAGTTCCACTTTGGAGCCCAAACTATACTTCCGCTTGTCTAGTTGGACAGCTAAGCTGTTTGCTGACTTTTCAACACTCTCCTTAGAACTACATAGGATAAAAACTTCACGTGCACCTATGCACTTCTCTTCTATTACTCTTCCATACACTCTACCACACATCCTCCCCCTCAGCTCAGACCCACTGGGACGAGCGCCCTGTAAGAAAAAAGTGTGTGTGCGAGGCAGAGCATCTGCATTTCCTTGTTTCTACCATGCTCTGTGCTCGATTGTGAAGCTAAAAGGCTGTGAACTCAAAAACCACCTGGTGGCCCGTGCATTCTCTTTATTCTATTGCATCCAGGTCAATGGTGCATGGTCCGAGATAAACTTAAATTGTCTCCCCAAAAGATAATATTTAAGCGACTCTAAGGCCCATTTGATCGTTTTTCTACTGTAGAATTTTTTTTTTTTCTTGGGGTTTCCTACTAACAAAGAGAATGGGATGTTTTTCACCCTGTAACTCCTGTGAGAGAACCTAAGCCCTGATTTAAAAATGTAGTGTTGTGTCTAAATATGTATCAACATAACTTAAATACATGGCATGAAAGGAAACAGAGGGGTAATAAACTGCTTATTTAACCGTGCCTTAAGTGCGTTTCTTACTGTTGTGAAACAGGTTTTAGTTTGTATAGTTTCTAAAGTACTTTATAATGTTCCCTAATGTTCTGAAAAAGGGGCACCGTTTCCAAGATGCTACTGTAAAAAATAGACATTTAGTCAACTACAGCCAAAAAAATGGTTGGTCCTGGGGGAGTATCCCATTGAAATTACTAAGGACCTTCTCACACTTCAGTTTATTAAACCTTTCTTTTTTTTTTTTTTTTAATATACAGACCGGCGTCTTATCGCATTCATAACTATTGACACATGCTTTTAAAGGGAGAGGCGGCATTTTTGTGCTTAACCCCTAATAAACAGTTGTCAAATGTTTTTGTTGTCGCATTTGCAACCATTTTAGTCGCAGTCTGGAGCCTTGCATCATAATTTCTCATTGCTCTGTGATCGATACATTACGATGGTGTCATAAAGAACAACTGCCAGTCACGTACCAGTACTGGTACACCTACCGCAGGTTGAAAACCACTGATCTATGTAACCAAACTAACGGTGTGTAGCCCACTAAGTCAGCGGAGGCAGAGTAGAAGCTACAGTACAGAGTAGAAGTTACATTATTTTTAGTAAACTGTAAAATAGTATTCACCATTGGGTTATGGAATGTACTGGTATGAATTGGAATGAATGTGCTTAGAGTGTTACTATAAACTAAAGTTTATAGATTGATAGCGGCGACATTTCTATCTTGCCTATCTGTAATTTCAGCTTTTGTAATGAAGGACAGTTGGCGCTTGACGGGTCAAACGGAAGGCTCTTACGGGCCAGATTGGTCTTGCAGGCCACTAATTGAATAACACTGCCCTATGAGGTTGCAGTATCCAGTTCATCATACTTTGGAATGTGGCTGGCACCCCATGCAGACCAAATAGCAACACTTTATATTCGAACAAACCCTCTAGGGTAGAAAAATCAGTTTTCTCTCTAGCATGTTTGGGTAAAGGCATCTGCCAATAGGCCTTTTTATGGTCTAGGGTAGTGAGAGTTTTTCTATGTTCATCTATCCTAGGCATAGGGTAGGCATTGAATGTAGAGATTATTTAATTTTCAAAAATCATTACAAAAACAAATGCTCCCATAATGGCTTTAGTGCCAGTACTATGGGACTTGACCATTCGCTGTACGATTCTTCTATCACTCCTAGTTCAAGCATTTTTTTTTACTTCCAAGCCTATGGCTTCTCTCCTGGCCTCTGGTACCCTATATGGTTTCAACTGCACTTTTCTTCCTGGGAACATGTTAATATCATGCTTATAATGTCAATTTTTCCCAGGGCCGCAGATAATACATCCCTGTGCTTATGTACAAAGTCTCTTACTTCCTGTTTCTGGTTTCCCAAGAGTTTTTCAGCTATTTTTATGTTCTTTTCGGGCTCCCCCTTTTTATGGACCACAACCAGTTTTACTGCCACTAATGCCTCCCTGTCCTTTCAAGCCTTAAACAAATTCACATGGTAAATTTGTTTGGACCACCTTCTACCTGGTTAGTGTACTTTATAATTGACCTCCCCGACTGTTTCACTTACCTCATATGGTGCCTGTCAGGCAGCCAGGAGATTGCTCTCGACCGTGGGTACTAACACTAATACCCTGTATAGGCCATGGGCACCCCCTGCTCAACCGGGACCCCGTTAATTACTTTTATTTGTTCCCTGGCAGAAGCTAAATTAGGATCTTTCTGTTGTGCAGTACCAAAGTTTTCCCTATCTACCGCTACGTTGGGAAATTTTCTCTCACTGTCTGGGTTATCAAGACCTGAGATAACTGGGCAATCCTGACTTTCCTTATATTCCACCATCACTGCAACCTGCGGTGTCATGTCCCTCTGAACATTGGTCACTTGGTTTTTTAACCCCCTGGTTTTATTTTTTACTCTTTCTGATCCGTCAAACAACTCTGGATCAGTAAAAGGGAATAAGATGACCAACTAAGTACTCTCTAGCTCAACTTCAGCTACTCCATTTTCAGGGGGCATGCCAATTGTGTTTCCCATCATTATCTCATAATTCTGAAAAATTAGGTAAGTCCCGTCCCAGTATTACTTTAGTAACAACAGCCACAGAGGCGGTCTTTGTTAGCTTTGTTATGTTAGCTGTAAGGTATTGGCATATGTCACTATGTATACAAGTAATGCTGCTTTTATGGGACTGGTCCAAATTGTTTCTACTAAACCTGCAGAAACCTGAGTCATCATGCTTCCCGAATTGAGTAGGGATGCATTTTATTACCTTTATTACCTTCTACTCCACAGGACACAAGTAATTATAATTTGTCTGAACCCGTTAATGAACATGAATATGAACATTGAGTTAACCTTGTTTCTTAAACCCAGATAGCATCGCATAGGGTTGTCATCCCCAGGACAGTTGACTGCTAGTTTCCTGGCATAAAACATTTTCTACCTTTTTCCCACCGGCCACTGCTTGTTTTCTAACACCATTTCTTTCCCCTGTTTATCAAGCCCAAAATTCCGTCCCTTTTCAGCCTCTGGCTGTTCTTCAGCACCCCCTCACCCAAAGACAGTCTTACCGGTTCTGCTGCTGGACAGGGACTTCGGTCTCTGGGGTGGCTCCTGTGGGTGAACCGCAGCATATCACATAAGCTGCTGGCCAGCCTTCCCTCTCAGTTGTCCATTCAAAGGCTTTTAAGTATGCCTTAATGTCATCTTCAAAAGTCATCTTCTGAATATAATGGCTAGCTCGTTTAGATAGCAGATCTTGAACACTGCCACTTGGAGAGTCCATCTTTCTCATCAGCTCACATACCTCCAGTTTTGTTTGCTCAGATTGCACAAACAGGAGCTGGTTTGTTTCTTGTTGAGCTGCCAGCATTTTGTTGGTCTGTTCCTACTGGACCCGGTTGGCCTCCTGCTGTACAGCAGTGGCATGGCCCAAAGTGTTTAACACATTTTCAGTATTTTTGTTGTTGCTGCTTTCTTACACACAAACAGTTTTATTAATTTATTTATTTATTTTACGCGAATGCCCGTATTCTCCACCATATTTTGGTCTTGCCTTTGTCACTTACTCTAGTGTAAGAATAAATGTCCAAAACAATGTTCACGGTAAAACAGGGCAGTTACCTGTATATTTATTGTTTTCACCGTGACCCTGTGCAGCAGCCACAGTATTTTCACAAACCAACAAAACAAAACAAAGTATAAAGCAAAACTTAGTTCCACTCTAGAACCCTAACTAAACTTAAGTTTGTCCTAGCTGTAAGTCAGACAGCTAAGCTGTTTGCCGACTTTTTAACAATCAAAAGTAGCAAGTTCCCTTGAAATGCTTTCCTTAACCATTCTCCTGGTACTCCCACTCAGTTTCCATAGCCATCATAGTGTGACAATTACCAGGGCCTTTTATAGGCATTCTTAATCAGCCTCAGGTGTCTCTGCTTGTGTCTCTTGGGAAATTTAATCTTTGCCGATTAAAAATCTCTGTGTGATTCTCTGACCTATATATACAGTACTGTGCAAAAGTTTTAGGCAGGTGTAAAAAAATGTTGTAAAGTAAGAATGCTTTCAAAAATAGACATGTTAATAGATTATATTTATCAATTAACTAAATGCAAAGTGAGTGAACAGAAGAAAAATCTAAATCAAATCCATATTTGGTGTGACCACCCTTTGCCTTCAAAACAGCATCAAGCATCAATTCTTCTAGGTACACTTGCACACAGTTTTTGAAGGAACTCGGCAGGTAGGTTGGCCCAAACATCTTGGAAAACTAACCACAGTTCTTCTGTGGATTTAGGCAGCCTCAGTTGCTTCTCTCTCTTCATGTAATCCCAGACAGACTCGATGATGTTGAGATCAGGGGCTCTGTGGGGCCATACCATCACTTCCAGGACTCCTTGTTCTTCTTTACGCTGAAGATAGTTCTTAATGACTTTTGCCAGTATGTTTGGGGTCGTTGTCATGCTGCAGAATAAATTTGGGGCCAATCAGATGCCTCCCTGATGGTATTGCATGATGGATAAGTATCTGCCTGTACTTCTCAGCATTGAGGAGACCATTAATTCTGACCAAATCCCTCAACTCCATTTGCAGAAATGCAGCCCCAAACTTGCAAGGAACCTCCACCATGCTTCACTGTTGCCTGTAGACACTCATTCGTGTACGCTGTCCAGCCCTTCTGCGAACAAACTGTATTCTGCTACAGCCAAATATTTCAAATTTTGACTCATCAGTCCAGAGCACCTGCTGCCATTTTTCTGCACCCCAGTTCCTGTGTTTTCGTGCATAGTTGAGTCGCTTGGCCTTGTTTCCACGCCGGAGGTATGGCTTTTTGGCCGCAAGTCTTCCATGAAGGCCACTTCTGACCAGACTTCTCTGGACAGTAGATGGGTGTACCAGGGTCCCACTGTTTTCTGCCAGTTCTGAGCTGATGGCACTGCTGGACATCTTCCGATTGTGAAGGGAAGTAAGCATGATGCGTCTTTCATCTGCTGCAGTAAGTTTCCTTGGCCGACCACTGCGCCTACAGTCCTCAACGTTGCCCGTTTCTTTGTGCTTCTTCAAAAGAGCTTGACAGCACATCTGGAAACCCCTGTATGCCTTGAAATTTCTGCCTGGGAGAGACCTTGCTGATGCAGTATAACTACCTTGTGTCTTGTTGCTGTGCTCAGTCTTGCCATGGTGTATGACTTTTGACAGTAAACTGTCTTCAGCAACCTCACCTTGTTAGCTGAGTTTGGCTGTTCCTCACCCAGTTTTATTCCTCCTACACAGCTGTTTCTGTTTCAGTTAATGATTGTGTTTCAACCTACATATTGAATTGATGATCATTAGCACCTGTTTGGTATAATTGTTTAATCATACACCTGACTATATGCTTACAAAATCCCTGACTTTGTGCAAGTGTACCTAGAAGAATTGATGCTGTTTTGAAGGCAAGGATGGTCACACCAAATATGGATTTGATGTAGATTTTTCTTCTGTTCACTCACTTTGCATTTAGTTAATTGATAAATATAATCAATTAACATGTCTATTTTGAAAGCATTCTTACTTTACAGCATTTTTTCACACCTGCCTAAAACTTTTGCACAGTACTGTATATATATATATATATATATATATATATATATATATATATATATATATATATATATATATATATATATATATATAACCTTTTATTTTATTAGTTTTTTTATTTTTTTAGGTTAATGTTTCAACTAATTATCTGTATTTCTTCTAATACCAAGATGGTTTAGAGGTGGGGGTGGAGGGTTAAATAAATTAATTCTGTATTTGTAATTGTTATTAAGAAAACCATTAAAAGATGGCATCTATCAAGAGGGGTTGTGTATTTTTGTAGACATTGGGTGTGCAGCTCTTTTAAATGTTATCTGGAGGAGGTCATATTGAACAGGTAATGATATCTCACTTATGTGCAGCTGCAGTCCACCCTTTTTACTTTTTGTACTCTGTAGTGCCAGAATCTTGTTGTCCATCAACTTCTTTCTGGTCCTTTACCTGCTGCTTCCATGTGTAAGTCACCAGGTGACAAATCACTGTTTGATTTTTTTTCTGCTCACTTGTACTATCTTTCGTTTTTCTATATCTCCACTTTATTTCCAAGCTTTTCTTCCTCGTTGCTAATTAGCTGTCAATTACGCACCGGTACTGAATGGAAGAAACAAGGTAGCTGAAACAGAAAAAAGCAGAGTGGGCGAAGAGAGTGGAGAAGAGCAGAAAGAGCAGAAAGAGTGGGGAGAGCAGGAAGAGCATTTAACAGTCAAAGAAATGGACAGAGAGAAAGACAGACCAGTGGGACACCGACAGTGTTGGAATGCAGAGAACCCAACTGAACTAAGGCAGAACACAACATAATGAAAGAAAGAACGACAGACAGAATGAAAGAGAAGAACGGGGTAAGAAAAAAACAGGGAACAAATAGATGTGCTATTTAAATTATTGTAATGCAGATTGAACCTGATAACCTGAAAGCAGCAGGAACGCTGTTATTAGAAGACTGAACTATTGTTGCTGGATTATTCTTTTCTTTTTTTTATTTTTATAAATGTAGTCATTGCCAATTAGTTTTTATTATTTTCTCCCCAATTTGAAATGCCCTATTATTTTTAGGCTCAGCTCACCGCTACCACCCCTGTGCTGACTCACGGAGGGGTGAAGATGAACACACGCTGTCCTCCGAAGCGTGTGCCATCAGCCGCCCACTTCTTTACACTCTGCAGACTCACCGTGCAGCCACCTCAGAGCTACAGCGTCAGAGGACAACGCAGCTCTGGGCAGGGTGGAGGCAGGCCCGCAGGCGCCTGGCCAGACTACAGGGGTCGCTGGTGCGCGGTGAGCCGAGGACACCCTGGCCGACGTCACCCTCCCTCCCCTCGGACGACACTCGGCCAATTGAGCGCCGCCCCCTGGGAGCTCCCGTCCACGGTCGGTTGTGGAATAGCCTGGACTCGAACCAGTGACGTCCAGGCTATAGAGCACATCCTGCACTGTAGTGAGTGCTTTTACTGGATGTGCCACTCAGGAGCCCCCTTCTTTTTTTTCTTGTGTGACTGTTTGCATTTTGTTTGTTTTTATATATATATATATATATATATATATATATATATATATATATATTTTTTTTTTTTTTTGTGGTACACTGACCGTTCTTTTGGATTATTTTGCTGTGGATTTTTTTTTTTTTTTTTTTTAAATCGTTTTCATTTATCATCTTCAGCCTTTGGATTTTTTTTTTCTTCTCTCTGCTCTAATTCCCTCTGCATGCAAGTTTTATTTTAGTCTAATTTCCTGTTTTTATATTTAATAAAAATACTGTTTTTATAAGATACATACCTGTGTTGTCTCTCCTGTTCAAAGCCCATGGTGTGGACCTAGATAGACAAACCTGAAAGAAAAAGGAAAAGGTTAATGGTAATTGTTAAGAATCCAAGAATATTTTATACAGTACCTGAAGTGTGGGAAATAGTTTTCCCTCCCATATTTTACCACAGCGGCAGTGCCAAGTGGCTAAGTGACTTTTACTTCATATAGAGTAAGTCCGCTCTTTTATTTCACTCCCATCAGGTAACAGTAACATTTTCACCGGCAGTCAAACAGCTGGTTCTTGTTTCTCTAGACCAATGCCCTATCAAGTGAGTATAACGTCAGGAGCAGAATATACAATAGAAGTAGTGCTTCTATATAAAGTTTATCACACCACTTCATTGTATTACCTGTTGTATTCTACCAACACTTACTTACCGCTCATATTACCTGCCCCATAAATAAGACAGGTAAATTAATTTCCCTAACTGAACTTTGAGAAACATGACTGCTGTAATTCATGCTATAGGTTTAAGACATAGACAGAGGCTATTACAGCAGCAGAGGGCATCGGCTCATATGTGACTATAATGCATTATTTTTGTTGTTGTTTGGGAAGATACCATGATTCTTTTCTTGTCAGCATTGTCTCCTAACGCAACCCGCAATTTACCATTATAGATTGTTTTTAAATGTGTTGCATATGTTCTAACTGACTTAATAATTATTTAGTTAAATATTAAATGAGCATTACTAAATACATTTTTATTAGTCTATGTAACAGAATACTGTGTACAGTTCCAAATAGAAAATGTCTGACCCACCAGTGTAGTCCAGGTGCAAATAGAATCTGTAGTTTCCATCTCTGATATGAATAATAGATACACAAGTGCAATTTCCATGACCATTCTAAATACATGTGTAGGGCATGTAGAATGGAGGTAGCTTTAGCTAGCCTACCTGTGGTATTGAAACAGGACATCAAGTACGATTAGATTGGAATATAGAAATAGGAGATAACTGATCGATAACCTCTTGCCGTTGTGGATCTATTGTATTTGCACTTATGATCAAGCAATATAGAAATGAAAGTTATGAAGCTAAGTTTAATTTTACTCCACTATTGTTTTGAAATTCTGTTCAGTTAGGTGTAAAGCTATAAGAAACAAGGGAATCAAAAAGATTGACGCTGCTCAAAGCTGTTTTTGAATCATTAGGGGAAGTCCATGCAGACAAGCACAAGCCAGTCCGTTCCTGGATGACTGGATTAAGTGCTCTGAAAGTAACATATGGAAACATTTCATTGCAGGCCACATATTAAGGAACTGAAATGCTGCCTAATCGTGTACTTAATAGCATCTGGTCGTTTCATGACTGACAGTAAGCCTTTTTTATTAATATTGTGCCTAGCTATATATAGTAACTGTGACACCTGTCTGTAACATTTAAATCTCCTGAGATTGGAAAAATAGGTCTGTCAGTGGTTTATGCTAATTCATTCAAATTACACTGTCTTAAGCATAGAGGCATGCACCACACAATATTGAAAAACAGCAATTTGACCTTTAGATGCCCTTCCTCACCACACTGTGACTCGAGCTAAAATACCTGTCTCTGAAACGATCAGTCGTTACAGTGCTTTTAAAATGACACTGTACTAGTAGCAAAACTATAAATGGCATTCATTATTTAACTGATTATATAATGCCCACTATTCATAAAATATTATTGTTTTTGCTCTTAAAAAAAAGTTTCCTGGTGAAATGCACAGAGAGAAGTTTTGTAGCTGTGATTTCCTAGAGTGTATCCAAACAATAGACCTTCACAGGGGCTGTGGGAGAATCACAGAGATTCTCTTTCAAGTTTTACATGGTTATTAACAAAACAAAAGACAACCCCCCACCGGAAGCCATTTTGAAATAGATTGTTAAGGGAGATAGAGGATTGGGGACATATTAACAAAGCACCACAGTGCTACGGTTTTTGACTTGTTTTTTTTTGGTAAAACAAAATGTTGCAGAACTAGCAACAATATAGAAGCATTTTCAGCTTCTGTTGTTGAAGGAACTTACTGCAATATTGTTGTAATATACTGTATATATATATATATATATATATATATATATATATATATATATATATATATATATATATATATATATATATATAAAATAGTATTAAGATAACTAATATAAGAAATTAAACATAGGTTTATGTTAGGAGTTGTTGTCATTAAATTTTCTATGTTTTTAATAAATATTTGTAATGCCTTATTTTTCAGTAAAGTTTCTTCATTGTTTTCAAAATGATTAAGGTGTTTATTTCCTCAAACAGCTGCGCCTGTTGTTTTATATGTATTTCAGTTATCACAAATGTTTTACCCTTTTTAAATACACCCTCAGTTACAAAACATTTCCAACCCACTTTTTAATTTGCCCGGCAGCACACAACCAGCTTTCAAATAAGGGGACTGACAGACATAAGAAAGCCTTATTGCTTCTACACACTGAACACAAAAAAACATATTGTCATTTGTTTTAAAAAGCAAATGTTCTATGTATCATAATTTCCTATTGAATTCTTTTTAAATTCATGTAAGCATGTAAGAACATAACAACATTTACAAACAAGAGGCAATTCAGCCCATCTATGCTTGTCCAGTGGTGGGTAATGACAAGAAAATTTGACATCGATATCGTGCATGTGTTTTGATATTGATAACATCGAATTCTTCCAAAACACAGAATGCAAATAGTGTTTGTTACCTAAATGCCAATCAATTAAATACAATGCTTAAATAATACTGTACTTCAGTGTGTGGTGTTTATTTGCCTACAAGGCTGACAATGATTGGTATTTAATAGGGTTTATTGTATCTCAGTATAAAATAAACTTGATTATACTCATGCTAGTATTTTAGCAATAAAAAAGTATCTCTGTGAGCTTTCCATACGTCTCTTTGTGGAGAGTGTGTGTAGTGAGTGATATTTCCGGTTAAACTATGCTGAAAAATTAATCTGGTCTTCTATTTAAAAATAAATCCATTACAGCATATAGCAAATTGATATCATTGTTCAAACTTCAAGAAAACTGATGTTTAGATACACCATGTTTATTTCACCAAAAGCCCTCATGTTTCAACGAAAAAATTATTGATGAAGCAAACATTTTAAAAATCCCACGATATTGCAATATGGAAATTTCCTATCGATATAGAACAATATAATGATCATATCGATGTTGGTGCCTGTGACAAGTGTGCATTCGCTGCAGAGTGACAGGCAGGTGATTGAGACAAAGGTTATAGCTGATACGCCCCACAGACGAACAGGTTTTATTTACGTACACACAGAACAGCTCACGTGACACTACCAACAATGGTAGTGCACGGAGTACATACAACACAGTGTACGAAAACCAAAATAAAACACTGTACAAAAACTATAAAATAAAGGGTGCAGTGAAAACGGTGTGGGCTACTCCCTAATACATGGAGGTTCCGCTTATTCACTGCGCTGTCTATACTTTGGTGGGATCTATAATCTCAAAACTAATCTTCTCTGGCTCTGGCAACTCGGCGGTTTCGATTTCCTTACTCTTCTGTATCCAACCCTGGTTCACACACACAGCTGTCGGTGAATTTCAGCTTCTTTACGTTATGATCCTGGGTCACTCACGGCGATCAAAGGATTACAGCAAGGTGTTTATGTCTTTGTCCAGGTAGTGTGGACAATGTTCAGCCCATTGGCTTTGGCTTGCAGCAGCCCTGAGGTGAATACATTGGACTGTTTTATACCTGACTCCGTGCTGGAACACACCTACCTGCTGATTATATTCCACACCTGGATGGGCAATTAATTACAATAAATGTACACACATTTTACACAACACTATTTGCAATATTTACTCCAGACAAAACCCACTCTTCATGTGCAGGGCTCTTGCCCTGCCACAGTGCCCATCATATATATATATATATATATATATATATATATATATATATATATAATTGTCTGTGATACAGCTGGTTGTATATCCACTTGTCCGCAGTAACAAAAACCGGTATGGCAGCACACTCCTGTAGAGCCTTTAAATTACGAACAGTTAAATAAGGTGAAATACTCAGCATCTCATTAAAACCAAATCTTTTTTGATATCCTTTTGTTTTAAAAAGTGTAGAACAACGTGTTTCGACACTGTATGTTCCTCTCTCTTCCTGGATTAACAATTGCTCAGCTGGGTGTGTCTCGATGCAGCCGCACTCCCCTGGTGGCCGCTGTTGGAAGCCTGCAAAAGAAGTAATAAGAACAATTTTAAAAGCAACCACAGAGTTCAATTAGAATTCGGGACTGTGCTATTAAACTCACCTTTAAAGTACACGCCTGGAGGTCTCAGTGGGCGGTGAGCTGAACTCTGCCATTACAACTCTGAACTGTATAAAGACAACTTTTGTGTTTATTTACAATCTATTATTGTTTGATGAACTTTCTGTTTTGGGTACAGCCCTGTTGCAAAGTGGTTAACAGTGTGCAGGTGCAGATGATCAGTAAACAGACAGACAATTATAATCCAGGTGCAATGTTGTTTAATGGTTGTATTTTGTAATCCAAATGCCTGATGGCGAACAACAGTAAATAATAACAATGTCAATGAGAAGCAATACAGCGGCGTGTATTGTTTATCTGTAATCCGTGGGTTGGCCCCAAAATAATAACAGTCCCGTTTCAATTCACCCACACGTAACACAAACACAAACACAAACACAAACACCCTTCCACAGTGTGTGCTCTAGTGCTCGTGGTGAAAATACAGTACTTTAGTGCAAACAAAGTGCAGTGTTGTCCAGGTCTGTGCTGGCCTTTAGCGACAGCTCCGGGATCGCGTTTAGCCGTCTAAATAATCACAAACAGTATTATTCTGACACGACAATAAACAAACCAAACAGGATTTTCTCCACACAAAACACAGGTCCTTCCAGGTTGTTCTCTAACCAAAACGAAGGAACAGATTACGTCGCTTTGTCCCCTATTTATACCGTCACACATGACCCCTTGGTAACCAATTGCAGCTGCTCCTCCAATCTGCAGCTGCCACATCATTTCCCTTCCGGATCGATGAGTTAATGCAATGAAGCCCCGCCCCCTTTCTAAATGACCGACTTCCTTTTAACCCTAGGAATGAAGTGTTAGGCCAAACAGTCCAGGGCCCTCACAGGTCGAGAGGGAGATTTACCACCAAGAATCATTTACATTTCTGTTGAAGTCTTTGATTTATCTGTGGAAAGAAAAGGAAAATAAAAAATCTCCCATTTTGCTTGTACTCCCTGTGTCCTGAATGTCATTCTGCAGTTGTACACGTCAGTCGGTTTCCCTACAAATCTTGGTGAGTCAGCCATCAGGCTTAATGACTAATTTCACACCTATTTATACATTTTTTGTTTGAATACTATTTTAGTTAGCATGGTACATTCACACTGTAATAATGCAGTAGTTTACAGATGTTTTTTACTATGCATTACCATACTGTTCTGTGGTTTTCCAAGCCGATTTCTTAACTGTGCAATGCTTTTTCCATGGTAAACTTGTAAACACCTATTTTAAATCTGCCAAATAAAATAGCTGTATCACAAATGTATTATTCTTTGTGTTAATAAAAAGCACATTGAAATTATAGAGGACATATCTTTTGGATCATATTAAGTTGAGAAATGTTTCAGTGTACATATAAAAGGTGCCATTTTATCATTATAAAATAATGGTGTCTAATGGTTACAAATGAATACCTCTTGCGCTTCCTGCTTTATTAATCCATTTTGTATAAAATGAGGTTCTTCTAAAGAGGGAGAGAGGGAGGGAGAATGCTTAATTTGTACATTCAAAGTTGATCTCTAATCCTGTTTTAAACTGGAGTGGCACTGTTACTTGCCTATAAATAGAAATTCAACAACCAGGCCTGGTTGGGTTCAACTGACTGCGTAGTGTGATGTTGATACATGTTTTGTTTAGACCTCTTGGCAGACTATCAGAACTAAAGAATTCCCTGCAAATTGGTCTATAATGATGTGCAGCCAGTACTTAAGAATTTAAAAATGACCACTATATATATATATATATATATATATATATATATATATATATAGAGAGAGAGAGAGAGAGATAGATAGATAGATAGATGGGCTTCAGTGAGTTACAGGAAAATAATTTAATCTAGGGTTTCTGTGACGTAATGAATTATGAGACTGAAGATCAAGTAATTTAAAAACTATCACAGAAATCCGAGATGGAATTGTTTTCCTGTAACTCACTGAAGAGGCCCATCTATTATTTTTTATAAAACATGGATACCCTTGTGATGCTAATATTAAAGAAGACGAGGTTCAGCAGTACACTTCGCTTTTTTAAAACATAGTGTTTCAGTGCTGTACAGACGTTCTGTGTCATTATCCATTTCTCCAGTTTCTCTGAGATACGAATGTACCAGCTTTACATCTTTTTTTAAACGTATTCTCATTTTGTTGATCATTAATGAACATTTCTATACTGTGGGTGTTGTCGAGTGCTTGAAAACAAGACATTTTGTGTTTGAATTGAAAGTCGTGGTCTCGAGGAGTCGAATGGGTCAAAGTTCAAGTATATTTTCCTCTTATTTCTTGGTGTTTCCTGTTGAGGTGTAATTGCTCTACATTTAAACTGACAAAGGCAACAGTTGGCCATAATGTCGCCTAATAAAATAAATAAACCACTTTGTCCATGGTTGTAGTTTGTAATGGGACTTCCTGCTGAGCCTCAACTTTCACTAAAGGGTTTAAATGCTGGGATCTGCAAATTCCTTGTGAAAGGAGTTGAGCCATTTCCAACCATGAAGAAAGAAAAAACGCTAACGATTAACTCATTACACAATTCCAATCCTTCAAATTCTAATCCTTCAACCCCAGCCATTACTGTGGTGGTATGGCTCTGCTGAGCAACCATTTTAACACTTGCATACAAATATTGAACACAAATGACTGTGCAAAGGTGGCTCTGTGTAATATTAATTGATTTTCCCTTTTGTGTTGCTGTGAACAGCGAAAATATTTAAACAGCAAGAAGGAAAACATTTCACACACAAGCTATTATTATTATTATTATTATTATTATTATTATTATTATTATTATTATTATTATTATTATTATTATTATAATTTAACTGTTTAATTTACAAATGCAGAAGTATCATGCAATGGAATATTAAACCTATATGACTAATACCTTATGTGGACAAGCAGGGTTTGTATTGCCACTTTTCAGGACCTTTCACACTTGCCGCCTTGTTTAAACAGAAACACTGGACCACATATAGGTTCAATTGCAAAGAACTGAGAGCAGCGTACTAACTGGGGATTATCCTGTGGTTAGTACGCAGCTCCGTACTAAACTAGTACGCAAATTAAATACCAATTGCAACTAACTTGGCGGCTGAAGTTAGTCCCCAGCTGCGTACTAAAAAAGGTCTGAATTGCAACAAACCCAAAAATAACTGCTGCTGCCCTCTAGAGGATACTACGGGACTAACTTAGTTTAACTCTTGCTATGGACTAAGAATTTTAGTATCATACTAAGTTGAATAGTGGAAGACATGTGAAAGTCCCAGAATGTACTGGCAGTTTATTTTTGCTGAAATAATAATGTGTGCATATAATATACACATATATATGTCGTCACTATATTTGTAGCATCTACATTACGACTATAATACTGTTAACTACTAATAATGAAGGAAGGTGTCGGCAGCATTACAGTCATTCATGGAGAGCCTGTAGTATGCGATAGTAGGTTTCACATTTGAGAGACTTTTTTTTTTTTGGGGGGGGGCTGCAGCAAGTCTTTTCATTCCTTTTAATTTGAGGGGACTCGACTCTGGTGGTTCTTAGGGGCGAGCAGGGATATTGAGGAGTAGGGACACAGTGGGTAGAATGTGAGTTAAGTGTTATTTTAAGTAGAAGGACCTGGGGGTACATTGAAAAATAAAATAAACGGTGCTCTTCTCAGGGTGTTTTTAGAAGTGATTATCTTTGATACTTCTACGGAATACCACCCCTTCCCTGTTTTGTACTTGTTGTGGTCCAATGAGAACGGTGTTGAAACAACCTGTGTGTGTTGACCACGGTTATATTTTACTCCCTTTAAAACAGCCTGGGCCCCACCGCACGAGCTGCAACTAGTCTGTGTCATGTATAAAGCTAATGTTGTAATCAAAAACAGAATTCAAAATTAAACCAGATTTGCTAGTTTATTTCATGGCATTGCACTTGGAGTATTTTATAGCCAGTCTGTGTGCCCTGATATGGAGTATTTTACCATATATATATCTTAAATGAAATAATAAATTATTACATGCACACATGTAAATATATGTTAGAGAACAATTAATATTTATGTATAAATGTCGGCCTATTTGTAACATTGTAAAAATGATTATTAGCAGATAAGATTACTGTTACAAATATTTCAAATGTTCTGATTCAGAGCCATCCCGCCTTGTGCCGTGTCTGGCTCCCTGTAAAAGGATCAAGCGGTTCTGATAATGAATGAATGAAAGAATGATTTAGAGCCCCCTTCAGTTCCTGTTTGGTAACAACAACAATGCTTGATCCTTAGTACCGTACTAAAGCTGGGGATCAGCTAGTCTCTAACTTTGTTCCGCTTGTTTTTTTGATGCAATTGGTGCTAACTTGGTACGCAGCTGGGGATGATCCCGAGATAGTACCGTACTAGCTAGTACGCAACTTAGTACGCAGCTCCGTACTAACTCTGCAAGTTCATTGCAATTGACCCATAGTGTTTAAACACAGAGCGGGCCTGTATATTTATTTATATGCAAGAACAAAACAAACGCCTAACTCCTTCCAGGAGTGCTAAACTAAACTTTGTAAGTCCTTAACTATGAACTGGACGGCTAGGCCGTTTA
Source organism: Acipenser oxyrinchus oxyrinchus (assembly GCA_030684275.1). NCBI lineage: Eukaryota > Metazoa > Chordata > Actinopteri > Acipenseriformes > Acipenseridae > Acipenser > Acipenser oxyrinchus. The sequence continues at coordinate 23,787,518 of CM060249.1, read as the reverse complement.
CCAGTACCAAAGCACATATATACTTTTCAAGTATTACCATACCTTTTCAAGGTCTGCACACGGGTCTCTCCCCAGACCTTAACCTTAACAGACATCAAACACAGATTGACCTGCTTATTTATTTATTATTATTTGTTTCTTAGCAGACAGGGTGACTTACAATTGTTACAAGATATCACATTATTTTTACATACAATTACATGATTTATTACACATCATTTTTACATACAATTACCCATTAATACAGTTGAGTTTTTTACTGGAGCAATCTAGGTAAAGTACCTTGCTCAAGGGTACAGCAGTAGTGACCCCCACCTGGGATTGAACCCACGACCCTCTGGTTAGCCCTAACCACTACTCCACACTGCTGCCTGCTGCTTAATCCCTGTCTGCTTAATCCCAGGCAGGTGTCTCACATTAAATTAGAGCAAGGTGATTCCACTTCTGTCTGTACTCCAACCCTATGGCATTCTGGGGCATGTAGTCATGCACCAAACCCCTGGACTAGATCTTTCCTCCCCCTACTCTGCCACAGTTGTTTAATGAATCTCAAATCATGCTGCATGTATCAGATCAACAGTCACAATGACTTTTGGTGCGGACAGTTAAAAATATTCACATGTCACATGATTTGCCAAATGCTATTCCAGCTTGGGTACCTCAGATATTTGTCAAATAGATTATTTGTTGACAAACCATTCCTTTCAAATGAAATGTACCCACACAAATTCACTTCCACTCAATTTGCTGTTTCAACAACAATAAACCATTAGAGAAGCCATTATGTTTTGTGGTTCACAAATGAAAACTCAAACTGGTTATAATTGAATGCGCACATTTATCTGAAGCATGTGTTTGAGAAGTCAATTATATTTAGCACTGATGTTAATTAGCTTTTTTTAACAGGTGACACAGAGTGCATGTTTGTATATGTAGACATTAACAGAACTATCAGACACAGAAATTGAAGGTAACTTTTTATCGTAAAAGGCTTTATATTTGCATGTGCAAAACAATTTGTTGAGCATGTCACTGTTATGTAATATCCTACTATAGTTGGGAAATCACCTTTACAAAATAAACTAAACTAAAATTGTATATTTCAGACATATTTTGTTTTGTGTTTGCGACACGGCAGAGAAGTGTTAAACTAACCACACACTTGTTTTTGACTAACTGAGTTGGTTGTACTTAATTATGATTAACTCTTTTAAGTACTTCTATGAACCATATTTCAAAGCACTTATTCCAGTCTTTAATTAATTCCTATTTTTTTAAGAGGTAAAATGCCTGTTAATTTTACAAACCTAAAACCAACAACAAAGTAATATAATCCAGGTTCTCTGAAGCACTTTCCAGGTGTTTGTTTATCATTTTGTAACATATACATGATTTTGTCTCTTTTAAAAAAATAGGAGTTAATTAAAGACTGGAGGAAATGCTTTGAAAATATGGCCCTATATGTCTTATGATTGAGTGTTTAGATGTGCTGTATGTATGTATCTGTGCATGTGTGAAATTCTCATAGGGCAGGTTAGAATCCACTAAGTTATATATTCAGTCATTTTTTTTTCAAAAGAATAAAATCAGACATTGAGGCAAGATTGTCACACATTATGTAAAAAAAAAACAAAAAAAAAAAACGCTTTTCCAAAAAAATCATGCTTGTTCAGTGCTATATATATTGTAATCATAGATGGCTCAAAAAAAAAACTGCACCATTGAACCTCAATATGAAATGAACATGGGAGTGGGGGAGGGAGCTGAACTTCTAAGCTTTCCAACGATACCGCACCTTTCAGTGTAGCTGCTACAATGACGGAGCAATAGACTCATAACCTGCTGTTAACAGTGCCTACAAAAGTACCACGAAATGTTCCTGTCAGGACAACTGAGGAAGTCAGCACCTCCGGTCACTTTTTTTTAAAGTAACAAAAATGTTTATTCAATGCTAAACATGAACCACTGTAGATGTGTAATGACTGCAATATAGATTGGTTTTGGTGTTGGGAGAGGATTATTCATTGTTTTATTAATAATAATATGATAACCAATCAGAGTGCAGTGTCCTGACAGGAACATTTGGTGGTACCTTTGTTAGTACAGCTATTCAACGTGTGTATGCGGTACTCCTAGCCGGAACTACGATCTCCTGAAGTTAAGCCTCTCATCATGTGACAGAGTTAATAGCTTAGCTGTGCTTACAAAGGTACCACCAAATGTTCCTGACAGGAACATTTCAAGGTTCCTTTGTAGGCACTGCCACTCGATATGTCTTTGGAAAGCCCCGAATCTGTACTAAACAGGTAGGTGGCTTTTACAGTGTCTGACTAATATGTGCGTAAGCTTCAGGGCGCTTGTGCCCCAAAATGAATGGGACTGAGTTTTAAGAGGTAAAGCGAAAGTCACCGCTTGCAAAACAACACCTAGATAGACTTATTATCGTCTTTTTTTCCAAAACTGTTTACTTACTGCAGTGTACTGAGTTTCTATAATGCTTAAAGATAGCGGCCGAGAATCACGTACGAGAGAATAAAGTCTTGCAGCACTACCAGCACTACTTTTATGTACCTTATTTATTTATTTTAACCTGAACTACTGTACTCAGAATGCGGATGATAGTGCATTCGTCACTGACACCCACTTCCTTAGAGAGTGCTGTAGCGTTTCAGGCATTCTAAATTGGGTGGAAAATACAGTAGCTTGGTGTCTTAAAATATTTCTGTGGGATTTTTCCGCACTGAAAGTTGCAGATATGCGGGAGCAACTTGGAAAATGTGCGATTCCATGCTGAAATTCAAGCCCTGCACACACATAAATATCAGTCAGCAAAAAGGGAATCACAAGATACAATGACACTATAATATGTGTGTATGTATTTTACTGTGCATACACTATCCTTCAATATTGTGTCCTAATACTGCTTCATTCCTTGTTGGAGTGTGTGTGTATATTTGCATGCACAGTATTTTTTGTGTATGTATATTTGAATATGTGTCCTTTAAACATTTTATACTGTTAACACATAGGTATACAACTAAACACATATTCGTTTGCCAGTTTGCTTCTGGTAGATGAAAAAATACGGTTTACACAACAACACAATGGATTTAGTCTTTCAGTAACTGGGAGATTATAGTTACATAGGAGTAACTGGAGATCAGGTCTTTTAGATACACATTTGTAAAACTGAAGCGTTCATTAAATAGCAAGAACATGCATATTTACAAACTAGATCATGTGGAATTAAGAACTGTTACGTAGAAATGCTAATGGAATGAATACATCATGTATCACTTTTTCTTTTTTTTTTTCTCAACAATAGGCACTGCAACGTACAGTGTCCCACAACCACGTTAAGTTTTGCACTGAAATACGTGGTGTCTGTATACTATTCCACAATGTAGCACATTGTTAACTTCACTTCATCTGGAATTTAAGCAGTCAAGTGTAATATTCCCTCAAGGTCATTTTAGTTGCAGGAACATAAGCTTCCACCCCCTCGAAACAGTTGTTTGTATTAGTTACACTTTGTTTAAAACGTGGTGACTACACATTTAAATTATAGGCTTTATGTATTGGGGTTAACCTTTATATAGGGGACACAGAAAGTGATAGAGAGAAATGTGAGTGAGACTTTTAAAGGAAGATTAAACAGCTGCACTGTCCTTTTTTCTCTGTACTCCTAATACTGCTTACTCTCCCAATAAAGGCTTTTGACTCCGAAACAATAATTATTACACAAGCCTTACAATAGCAGTCTGAATTAATAAGGCACATTCCCACTAACATTTGCCAAATGCAGTGTCAGTTATTTGTCTAATAGATTGTTTGTTGTCAAATATTTCCTTTCAAACGAAATGTACACACACAAATCCACTCCCACTCAATTTGCTGTATCATCAACAACAATAAACCACCAGTCCAGAATGCATTGCAGTTTGTGGTTCACAAAAGGAAACTGCAAGCTTTTAGTGATTTAATATGGACATGCATCTGACACATTTGTTTGTCAAGTCACAAGGCTAACATTTAGAGGATGCTGCATGTGACATTATCAGGCTTTGTTATAATTCCTGATTAATGGGTAAATTAAAAATACAGGCTCTTGACCGGAGGGTCGTGGGTTCAATCCCAGCTGGGGGACACTGCTGCTGTACACTTGAGCAAGGTACTTTACCTAGATTGCTCCAGTAAAAACCCAACTGTATAAATGGGTAATTGTATGTAAAAATAATGTGTAAAAAATAATGTAATTGTATGTAAAAATAATGTGATATCTTGTAACAATTGTTAGTCGCCCTGGATAAGGGTGTCTGCTAAGAAATAAATTATATATATACTGTATATATATATATATATATATATATATATATATATATATATATATATATATATATATATATACATACACAAAAAACAGCAACAAAGGCAATATCTTTAACATGAGCTGCAAAATGTAAGAACATAAGGTAAAACACATTTTTGTATCTGTATTGGACACTAAGGGACCTATTTTTGGTAGGAAAGTTTATAGCCCCACTAACTGATACTATGTCATGTGTTACATTCATTAAACCATGCTACAGCAGTATAACAGTTGCACTAGCTCTAGGCACTAGTGGTAATAGCACTTGGAACTGTTTTATAGTTAAAATGGGACTCATTGTAGATGTCCTGAGGGTGGAAACCTTTTGTACAAGCAAGATTCCTGCCATTCAGAAGTGCTCTTTACCATCATATCATAGGGTTGGTTTACATGCAAAAACAGAAAAAAAAGGTCTCAACTTTTTTGTCAAACTATTTTGGTAGATGTACCTTTTGGGCAATTTGAGTTTACATGTAGTTTTCCTTTAGGGAGAGAAATTCTCCTTCAAAATGAAAATGAATATTAAAACATGAGAGGGTATATTTAAATATCTCTGTCAGTGTTTCAATTTGGCCTTGCGCGACGACTGATAGCTTGCAGTGTTTAGGTTGTGTTGAAGAACCGCTAATGCAGCCTGCCTCATTTGGCAACCAAACAAATAAAATTAAAAAGTGAGGGAAACAACAAAAACCCAGACACAAACAAAATAAAAATATCAAATTCCATCACAGAGCGCTTTGTACTATCCATATATTATTTGCTAAACAATTTTGACTGCATATATATGTATATACATATTATGCACGTACATATATAATATATACAAATGTTTCCTAGAGAAGGATATCTTCAGCAATCCTGATCCTTATGGTAGTCTATGAACCAAGCTAATATCCAGCACTTCAGATTAATGATATAAAAAATATCCAGTCAAAATGTTTTGTAGAGTAGGCCTATATTTTCAAAATACTGTAAATCTACAATGTATTACCATACTTACCCACTACATAATGTTCTTCATAATAACAATTTTAAGAAGCTTAAGAGAATTTACTTCAACGCTATACACTTTTGCTCAAGCCTGGTGCTGAGGATGGTAGCCTGCAGTAATAATATAGGAGACCACTGGCACGGATTCCCAGTTATGCTAATTTAATTAATTTTGGGGACAAACAAGACTTTTTTTGTTCTTTGCAGGTACCCATGATACATGTTATGGCTTGTATATCATGAATTGTATCTTATTGCTAAGGGACAGGACATTCTATGCTTAAAGCACTCAGCTATCCAATCACCAAACATGAAAATAGCAAAAGTGTAAAGGTTAAAAAATATCTTTGTATGCTTTGCAAAGGGCTTTATCATTTATTTTTATATTTATTTATTGCAGAGGGTTGCAGGGTTTTTTGTTTTTTTTTTACTTCGTACTAGCTTCTGTATTTTTGTATTATAAAAACACAACTACACTATAAATCACTATCATTTTAGAAGTCACCAGCAAATAGCAATAATTTGAAACGTTGAATAAATGAAAAAGAAAATGCTGAATGAAGAGGTCTCTAAACCCCTCATACTGTATGCTTTTTTATTTTTTCTATTTGGTCAGAGAAGATTGCCAGAGCTACCTTCAGCAGATCTCACAAAAATTTGCTTTGTATGCCCTTTAGTTATAAGACGAAAGCTGCATGAGGTTAAGTCACAAATGGGATCATCATTGCTAAAGTCACGAGAGAATACGATACAACTTTCAAGCATAGTTTTTGTTCGATTTGCGTGGCTGTTTAGCGCAAGAAGGCGATTTACCCACCCTTTTAAGTCGTACCATGTTTTGGCTGTGCACTTTACATACGTGAGGAATGTGCTTGATATGTGCATGCTACATTACATTCTCGGGACCATGGAGAGAGAATTTAGAGTTTCTAAATCAAGCCATTGTCTGACCTAAGCTCTGTATTTTATATGAAGACGAGCTGTCTTCCATTGTGTACATCATTCATTTTTGTGGACTATTGTGTTGTTCATTGTGTTTGTAAAGCTGATGTTGTATTAACTAGAAAAATCAAATGTTTGCAAGTCTATATAACAAAACACACCCCAGCATATAATAGATTTTTGATAGGGGTGTGTAAAGTTGTGTTTGACCAGTCTTTCTTCTTTTAGCTAAACACCAGTTACTGCAAATGTTCTGTCCTAGAGCACTTCACTGCTAATTAGCTCCACTTGTGAGGAAGATTTAGTTCAGCAACGCTTTTTAAGCTGGCATAGCAAGAACAAATCTTTAGTTTAGTATGCATACCACGGTATAACTTTTAAAATGGCTTGTTTTTATTACATCATATGTTTTTATTACATAAAACCAGCATATGCACATATTACAAATAAAATACAATAGATAAAATCTGTTTGCAACTAGACTATTGGAGTGAGTAGGAACTACAGCAACATGAAGTGAATTAGATAGTAAAGCAACAGCAACTTGTGGTGTTTGTTGTCTTTGAAATAACTGCGTACCAGTACAAAGAACCAAAAGAACTTACTACAAAATAAGGGAAACCGATGCTAATTTTGCTAGTGCTAATAAAAAGGTAACACATTTTTAAATGCTTCATTTTAAAACCTTGGTTATACTTTTGTAAAGTTGAAAAAACTGCAGTCGTGCTACTGTTTTTTGAAATGATTTTAAAAGTGTAGCACCCATTTAGCCACAGTCAAGAGCAGAGGTAGGCAACCTTTGGCACTTCCAATGCATTCCATTGCAGGACTTTGTTCTAACTGGCACCTTAATTATTTAATTGAACTCCAATAGGGCCAATTAAATTTAGGATCTATTTGGAACATAGTCCTGCAATGGAATAGATTGGAAGTGCCAAAGGTTGTCTACCCCTGGTCTAGAACATTTTCTTGACTACTAAACCCTCGTAAGTTTTGTCATTTGATCCCAATATTGCTGCAGTACCATGGGACCATGACAGTGTTAGAATGAGGTGAACTATTTTTTTTTAATAGATTTAAAATAACTACTGAAAGTGGAAATTACAAAACAGTATCCAATACATTTTCATAAGAAGCAAACACAGCACTACAAGCATTTCTCAACACAAACATTTATGCCCACATAGTCAAGGAAGATACATTTTGTAATCTTGCCAGTTTCATTTTAACTACAAATACCTACACAGAGGAACAGTGTGATTGAGAAGCTTGCTTTGCATTTTCATTCTGAGTCTGGTTTGTAATTAAACTATTTGAAATACAGGTTTACCTCATTCTTTGATGATTTACAAAAGAACAGTGACGCACTTTCAAAACCACAGAAGAAAATATGTGAATCAGTCATAGCATAGGAAAAGTGATTCAAATAATTATATTGTAGCTTTTTTTATATGGTAACTGTAAAATTATAAAAATTGGTTTCACTTTGGATATTAACAGATTTGCTTGGATACACCGTGGGACTGCAATGCGAATCATTAACCAGCTTGTTTAATAATGACTATGCAATAGTATTGGTGCTGTTAGGTTAGGTAATTTAGCAGTAAGTGAATGTAATTTATTAATAAGCAAATTAATGTTTTAGCAATAAAGAGTACATAGGTCAAGTGGAGATTTGAATATCATTGCTTGCACCAAGAAATTGACTTCAATTAACATCACAGAATCGGTGTGTGTACATTAATTCAAGATTTCATGAACAGTGCTAATAGAAGATTATCTGACGGTCAGCCTTTATGTTATTATAACACAGGGGCCAAGTATGTTGAAACATGTCATTCCACTTGATTCATGAAGCATATGAAGTGTGTTGATTGGTTACCCTCACCTGGAACATAGTATCATTTACAGATTCATACTCAGTAGTAATGAATCAGACATCTTTTAAATGGGGGTCTTTCTTCCATAGAAAAACACTTTAAATTGGTGGCCTTTGGTACTTTAAAGTATGCTGAAAATGACACAAATCAGCAGCTGACCAGAGAATATGAAGCTACAGGCTATCGATTCGTCCACTGAAAAGGGTTCTGGGAACTTCTGCAGCTCCAGGAGTAGGTACATGAACTGAATGTCACTTAGGGGTTTTGTTGCTGCAAGCGTCCGAATGGCACTGGGGGTTATGGTCCAGGACTTTTTTTATTTTAATTGCTTGTCGAGCAAAAAGTGGTTTAAGATTTTTTTTTTTTTTTAAACTTTTGCTAGGGTTTCATTGATTAAGGCTGAAGTAATTGAAACATTTAGATTTTACTGGCCTTACATTTATAGAATGGGAAATGTTATATTAACAATTCAAGATTGTGTTTAAACATTTGTTACAGTTTTTTTTTGCTTTAAGTGAAAATACTCCATGAGTATCCAGAGGAAAGAGTGAGCAAAGAGTGAGAAATGTGGTCACAGATTATTTTTTGTGGTTGCAAAATATTTTTTTATGTTGTGGAAATAATTTTGTGCTCTTGAAATATTTTTCTGCCCTGAAAGTATTTCTTTATGGTCTTGAAATATTTTTGGTTCCCAAATATGGTAATATCGATTTTTGTGCTATTAAAATATATAAAAGAGTGCCTAGTTTGCAATTAATTTTGTAACATGAATAGTTCCTGTGCAAACTTTCCTTTTTGAAATTGAATGTACATAACAAACAACAATAGGGGTCATTTCAACCTGATTGGGACACTGTATCATTAAGCTAGAAGACTCTTCTTTTCAGAATATGAACATTTAATAAGGAAAAAAAAATTATATGGAACCAAGCATTTAGAAATCAGTTGTACCTCAGCTTTCTTTATACTGAAAATTATAATTTAAACAACTACGGGTTAAAACTTATTTCATTTTATTGTTAAAAACAAAAACAAGTGTAAAAAAGCCATTTCTTTATATACTGCTTTTGTTTTTAACAATAAAATGAAATAAGTTTTAATAAGTAATTTGTAGTGGTCATATTCTTATAAATTATATGATGAGTGTGCCACCAAGATGTCTCTACAAGCCTTTGCCAACATTTGGATCTTTAATGAGACTTTGTTTAATATATAAATTGCATTATATTGGTTTGCACCTCTAATAACAAGCATTGTGGTGCACTTTACGGCAGAACTGGCAGAAGGCACAGGTGTCGTTGTCCATCCATCAACAGTCCAAAGCACCTTTGACCATTGTTCCATAGTCCAATTTCTGTGTTCTTGTGCATATTTTAGCCTTTTAGTCTTGTTCCCTTTTCTTAACAGAGGCATTCTTACTGCAACACATCCTTTAAGTCCTGATTTCAAGTGTGCTCTTCATACTGTTGATTTGATGGACAACGACACCTGTGCCTTCTGCCAGTTCTGTTGTCAATTCAACGCTTGTCTTCTTTCTATTCTTAAGGATATTGTCTTCAACTATTGCTCATCCTTGTTAGACAGCTTTTTGGGCCTTCCAGTCCTGGGTTTGTCAACTACAGATGATGTTTCTCTGTAGTTGTTGATTGTGCTTTGGATACCACACCTTGAAAATCGAATGATGTGACCAATTTCACTCAATGTTGTTCCTTCTTTATGCAAGTCAAGGTTGTTATAATAGTAGAAAACACTAGTGGAGGCTTTGAGTAAATTGTTGATGGTCATAATGCATCAGAGTAGAAAAATGCAACATGTCTAAGACTTTTGCACAGTGAGCTAAAATATATATATATATATATATATATATATATATATATATATATATATATATATATATATATATATATAAATTTCCTTGTTTTCGAAAGAAAAGATAATTTTGTGTCCATTAAAATAACATCAAATTGATCAGAAATACAGTGTAGACATTGTTAATGTTGTAAATGACTATTGTAGCTGGAAACGGCTGATTTGTAATGGAATATCTACATAGGCGTACAGAGGCCCATTATCAGTCCTATGTTCCAATGGCACGTTGTGTTTGCTAATCCAAGTTTATCATTTTAAAAGGCTAATTGATCATTAGAAAACCCTTTTGCAATTATGTTAGCACAGCTGAAAACTGTTGTGCTGATTAAAGAAGCAATAAAACTGGCCTTCTTTAGACTAGTTGAGTATCTGGAGCATCAGCAATTGTGGGTTCGATTACAGGCTCAAAATGGCCAGAAACAAAGAACTTTCTTCTGAAACTCGTCAGTCTATTCTTGTTCTGAGAAATGAAGGCTATTCCATGCGAGAAATTGCCAAAAACTGAAGATCTCATTACAACGCTGTTTACTACTCCTTCACAGAACAGCAAACTGGCTCTAACCAGAATAGAAAGAGGAGTGGGAGGCCCGGTGCACAACTGAGTAAGAGGACAAATACATTAGAGTGTCTAGTTTGAGAAACAGACACCTCACAGGTCCTCATCTGGCAGCTTCATTAAATAGTACCCGCAAAACACCAGTCTCAACGTCAACAGTGAAGAGGCGACTCGGGATGCTGGCCTTCTAGGCAGAGTTGCAAAGAAAAGCCATATCTCAGACTGGCCAATAAAAAGAAAAGATTAAGATGGGCAAAAGAACACAGACACTGGACAGAGGAAGATTGGAAAAAGTGTTATGGACAGATGAATCTAAGTTTGAGGTGTTCGGATCACAAAGAAGAACATTCGTGAGACGCAGACCAAATGAAAAGATGCTGGAGGAGTGCTTGACGCCATCTGTCAAGCATGGTGGAGGCAATGTGATGGTCTGGGGTGCTTTGGTGGTGGTAAAGTGGGAGATTTGTACAGGGTAAAGGGATCTTGAAGAAGGAAGGCTATCACTCCATTTTGCAATGCCATGCCATACCCTGTGGACGGCGCTTGATTGGAGCCAATTTCCTCCTACAACAGGACAATGACCCAAAGCACAGCTCCAAACTATGCAAGAACTATTTACGGAAGAAGCAGTCAGCTGGTATTCTGTCTATAATGGAGTGGCCAGCACAGTCACCGGATCTCAACCCTATTGAGCTGTTGTGGGAGCAGCTTGACCGTATGGTACGTAAGAAGTGCCCATCAAGCCAATCCAACTTGTGGGAGGTGCTTCAGGAAGCATGGGGTGAAATCTTTTCAGATTACCTCAACAAATTGACAACTAGAATGCCAAAGGTCTGCAAGGCTGTAATTGCTGCAAATGGAGGATTCTTTGACTAAAGCAAAGTTTGAAGGACACAATTATTATTTCAATTAAAAATCATTATTTCTAACCTTGTCAATGACTATATTTCCTATTCATTTTGCTATATTTCCTATTCAAACTCATTTCATGTATGTTTTCATGGAAAACAAGGACATTTCTAAGTGACCCCAAACTTTTGAACGGTAGTGTATATATATATATATATATATATATATATATATATATATATATATATATATATATATATATATATATATATATACTGTATATATATATATATATAAGATCATAATGCTGCTAAAATTATTCATTTTTTAAATGTATTTTAATAATTGTTGTGGTACATATTTGTAGGTTGTTCATGTCAAATAGACACATGTTTCAGCTAATGTTCATGAAGGCATAAATCTAGGTATTCCGTTTCTGTTAAAAATGAATATAATGTATTTTAATAAAGATACATATGTAAAACAAACTGTTGTTAATTTACGGTTTTCCCTAACTGAGTCCCATTCTCATTGAATCATTTTGAATCAAGCAATTATGTTTGTGTATTATTTTTAGTTGTAGCTAATTGTTGTACTTGTAATAAATAGTTTTGTGATTTGTTTTGTTTTTACTGACACCTGAAAAATGATAGGCTTGTTTTTTGTTTATCTGCGGGTAGTAGTTTTTATGCATGTATTAAATATTTATGGATGGAATAAATCCAACTATGCTTTGTAATGTTGCACTTGTATCAACACAATTACTATCAAAGACCATAGACTAATGCTAAAAAAATGACATCTGTTGCAGTGTGGTTTCTATTCCATATTAGTGCCTTATAAAGACAAGATGTCAACTGTATTTACAACAGTGAGGACACATCTAACATGACTGGCTGTCTGGGTGCATCAGTAGTAAAAGACGTCAGTGAACACAATGTGATTAACAAAAAAGAAGCTATAAGGTATAGAAAAAGGGTTTATCTGACAGTTTTCCAAGAGAGTAAGTTACTATCTCATAAATGTTTAAGAAATGTAGCCCAGGTTCACAGTATTTTAGATGCCTGCCTTCCCCTCATCAGCCTGATCTTGGTTAACTGGTCACAGAAGCATATTACAGCTGGAGTATTATTGATTGTCATTGTTCAGGGATTATTTTATTACCCTGGATTAGAAGTGCATTTGCTGTGTCTGAAGCCATACTGCTGTGGCTACGTACTAACTTTACCGTATTTTAACAGACGGCACGGTACTACTTAGTAGAATATTATGACTGTATGGCAGCTTTTAGTCTGGAGTGAGTCAATCAGCCGTAAGATTGTGTAACAGCAGGTCACAGTATTGGTGGCAAAACATTTGGGGGATTTTCTCTATAGATTCACAGGCTCCTTTTTTGTGGACCCTTGGTAGGGGTCTTGTTTTTAATACTAATTAATAGTTTAAATGTCCATTACTGAGTCAATCATATGTATCAGTAAAATGGGTCTAAATTTGCTTAACATTCACCAGTTTCTATGTTAAAATGAGCTTTGCTTGTCCCTTGGGTTATATTTGTACCCCATATCAGTATTGCTAATTCTGTCGATAACAATACTAGGAACAAGAACACACATCAGGTATATAATATCAAGCTACCAACCAACTGGAGATTGTTTAATCCAAGAGAAAAATATCAATGATTATTAACTCTATTAAAAGTGAACATTCATAGCTACAGCTAATAGCATAGAATTGTGGCATTTCAGCAATATAAGGTAGGGTGAATAACCAAAAGGATGGTTTAAAAACAGCATTACTTACTGTACCATTTTTTTTACTTTTCAACTACCCATAAAGGGGGTTATAGCTTATGAAGTAATTCCATACATCTGACTTGTCCTGCACTGCCTAGGTTTACCTAGAGAGTGAAATTGTCCCCACTCCTTCAAAGCCTTCTTTCAGGTGATTAATCACCCAGCTGCTTGCCCTAATGACTGACGTGCTTTGAGTTTTCTTTCTTGCATATATACTGTACATATTATGAAGAATTTTCTGGGCTACGATTTATGGCTGACTAATCACTATTAAAAAAAAATAAGCATGCCATGTTAGATTGTTGTGTAATAGGCTTTAGTAACCCTGCTTTTCAATATGATGTAAATTCTATTAAGAACATACATGCCAACAGTCCCTATATGGTCGGGACAGTCCCGATTTCCAAGCAAATGTCCCATGTCCCAAAGCATAGGAAGAAAGTCCCGATATTTACCCATAGAAAAAATTAATTTATTTTGCACCGTAGAGTGGGTGAAAACCACACGCTGTCCTCTTCGTGCGGCTGACACATCTGCTGATCACTATCTTATACAAAGATAAGAACGCTTCATTATGTCTATTTTTACTGTCATGATGGTCGTGTGGTGTTGAGTTGGGGGGATATGTCTATTATTATTATTATTATTGTTATTATTATTATTGGTTGTTTATTTAGCAGACACCTTTATCCAAGACGACTTACAGAGACTAGGGTGTGTGAACAATGCATCAGCTGCAGAGTCACTTACAATTACGTCTCACCCGAAAGACGGAGCACAAGGAGGTTAAGTGACTTGCTCAGGGTCACACAATGAGTCAGTGGCTGAGGTGGGATTTGAACCGGGGACCTCCTGGTTACAAGTCCATTTCTTTAACCACTGGACCACAATTAATGTTTTTTGCGTATGACCCCTCCCACGTGTATGATGCGTATGACACCGTGCCGTACTACCCTGCTAAGGCATCATGGAACTCCCAGGTATTTCCTAATGTATGAACTAATCAAGGCCTCTAGTCTACTCTTTACAGGGAAACCTCAAACACAACACAACAAACTTGGAAGGAGACCAAACTGAAAGCACCAGTCTTTAAGCTTATCCGGTAGTGCACAACTGTCGTTCCTCTTCAGCTCTTGCACTGCCTGATGTCTACCTCTCCCACTTGGACTGTGTCTTTTAAATCCCCAAGGTACCTCCTCCCAAGACTTTAGGGCTTTTCTGGCACTGTTGGAATGGCCTCGCCATCAATATGGAACACCTTATCCACTACTTTGCCTTTGACGATGGAGATGCTCTTTGACTTGGTGGGCTTGAACTGCATACCTGCTCATCTGATATTATGTGCTAGTTTGCCAAGTAACCGATTGGTGCAGGCTACCATTGTAGTCATGGTGGTCATGTTTTCCATTTATACTTTAAGTGGTGGCAGTCGCATGCCATAAGCCAGCCATTCTCCACCCACTATCCATTTCAAAGCCTAAGTAGTGACTTCAATTGCCATGGTGAAGACCAGTGGAGAAATGGTGCAAGCTGCCATGATTCCAACTTAGAAACTGCCAAGCAGTGTTAAACTCTGGAGTTGAAAACCCGAGCTGCAAGTCCCGAAATAGTAATTATTTCCAAAGAAAACTTAATTGAATTGTTTATCTCAACAGAGAATTTCATCAAATGTAATTGAAAAACAAACTTGACTGAGAAAATGGCTTGTCTTGTCTTGATAATGTCCTCCTCCACCCCCATTACAAAAGCATATGGGTGTATTTATCAGCTTCATTAAATTGAATTTAGCTGATGAGCACAGAAACAGAATGACAACGAAACTAAAAAAGCTATCATTAAAATTTAAAATAATGTATTATGGGTAGAATTAAAGCTCTATACACAATAGAAGTCTGTTCGCTTGTAACACTGTTATAATAGCAGCTTAACTTGGTGCTTAAATGTATAAATGTTTTTATATTACTAAAAAGGCTAGCTCTTCTTAAGCTTGAGTGTGTACTGTATAACATACTTCTGTTGTATGTAGCAGAGAGAGTATAACTATGTCGATCACAGAATAACATAGATGCAGTGGCAAGCAAGTTTCAAGAGGGGGGTGGTTTGTTTCTGGCCTCCTCTTGTTTGTAAACTTTCTTATGTTCTTATGTCCTTAATCAAGTCTGAACTATAGGAAGCACCAAAGGTAAGCATAACTTTTTGCATTTGCATTTTTTATGTAGTATTATCTTAATCAAATAATAGTTATTTATCCATTTTACTATGCATATGCCGTTAATTTCTAAAATGTGCTTGAACTGGCAGCATTTGCCATTATTGGATCCACCTTGAAAAAAAAACCCATTTATTATTCAGAAGGTTATATTCAAATTAAAGAATAAGATGTCACTGAGTTTTCATTCAATGCAAAACAAAAGTGAATTTAATCAAATCAATTATTAATTTAGGGACTGGGAAATATGAAATATGTTGTATAATGAATTATCATAACCTGAGGCCATTTACTTAGAAATTCAGTATACATTATAATACATTACCAAAACATACTTTGCCAGCATAGCCGGCCATTCTGTGCTAAAACTTACAGGCTGTTTAGTGTAAGCACTGGAAATATGTTATTCTTGTATGCAACTGTAAAAAAAAATCCACATAGTGTGTATAGCCTACACCGAAGGATCTATTTGTGTTAAAAGGGAAGCCTTCCTTCAAAATCACCGGCATTGTTGCCCTGCTCCACAGACATGAATTAATCATGTTAGTCCTGAAGGTTCCTTCCACACACAACTGAGATTTTTTTGTAAGATAATAATTTAGAGTAAGAACTAAACCTTGACAATGGCATTTGAATAGCTGCACAGCAAATACAGGCTTTATATTCAACGTTCATATATATATATATATATATATATATATATATATATATATATATATATATATATATATATATATATATATATATATATACAGTGAAAATGTGCATTTTGTTCCCTTCCCATCCCAGTCAGGCAGAGACCTGCAGCGACCTTTAGCAGGAATGCTGTTCAAATTAGTGCATATGGTTTACCACAGATGGAACTTCATGTTTCCATGCGTCCCTTTTGTATTTTTAATCTTTCTTGTGTTGTTATATAAGCTATCCGTTCATTTATGATATATTGAGTTAAAAACTTATTCGGTCTCTTGTTCGTTACAGTACATCTAGATCAGTCATACCCTGAAGAACAAATAGTAGTAAATCAGAAGAAAAAAACCTGACATGAAGAGAAATTAAGATATTCGGAAATGTTTTTGTAAGTGTGTGTGTGTGTGTGTGTGTGTGTGTGTGTGTGTGTGTGTGTGTGTGTTTTGTTTAACAACCGAATGTAAAGCGTAGGGTGCTGTCTGTAACCTTCATGTCTGTCAAAGTTACTTTCTTTACTTTATCGTTTAGGCTTAAGTAGCAAAGATGGCATTGCTAATGCAACGACATCCTTTACTCGAGACAAAGAAAAGTACAATAATCTCTATCCACACCTAGCCTTAATAACGTCTCGTAACACGAGATTACTTGTGCTTCCTTAGTTCCCACTGTGAACGTCAGCAACATTTAAATATTTTAAAGTCTCCATTAACGTCTTTTTTTAATAGAGATAATGCTGTAACATTTAACTAACTTTTGAGTTCATAGTTTACCAATTTTTAAACTAATATTTAAAGCCTACTAATGCTTCCTTAAATGTATTCGATTATTTTTTAATGTAAAAAATACTTTTTGATATGCATGGGTCTTAAAATAAATGTATAGCACAAGAACCCACTGTAAGTGCATTTCCACGCATATTTACAGTAATTTCCAAGACACAGTAATGATAGCAAATCTAAGAATAAAATGTATCGATTCTATTAATGGCATATATATATATATATATATATATATATATATATATATATATATATATATATATATATATATATATATATATATATATAGATGCTTGTGACTCATTTTCAGACACCCATACTTTCCCTGCATTAAGCGAACTTTGTGCTGATGAGACAATAGTAGATGTGTGCATTTAATACGGGAGAAACCATTATTGGCACAGGTGTAGGTTAAAAAAGCTAATGACAACAAAACCTGCATTATTAACATCAGCTTAAAAGACATACATATTCAATGATATTACCAGTGTTGTGTACTTATTATACACACACAATGATAAAAGCGGCTGCTGGCAAACTGTTTTTACCAGACAATTCGCTTCTGATTTAAAAGAATTCCCCTTTGGAAGAATGCAGCAGGCGCAAGCAATCATGGGCAGATCTTTCCTTATTACATACAGCGCATGGTTTCACCTTCAGCTTCTTCTTTATCCATCTGTCCTTACTGAAATATTCAGTATACGCAAAGGTAGGTTTAAATATCAAATTGTAATAATGACGTTATTGAGCGATCGGGGCTTAATTGAAATAGAGTCACGAGCTCTATTAACTAATTATCACTTTGAGCAATGGTAGCAAAATAATAATAATAATAATAATAATAATAATAAACTTTCCATTGCTTTAACTAAAAACACATAATTAAAATGTAGCTGTGGTTAACGATGCTGTTACCAGCAATCCTTCTGAGAGCGGTAGAGTTCGTGGCAACGACGCTATTTTTACATTATGACATGGAATGGGTTGCAGTACGTTAAAGTACAAATGCTGAGACTAACGTGAGGCATCTGAACCAGAATAGCTTTTTTAAATTATTAAGGGACTCCAAATGTAATTGATTCAATATGTGTGTATGCAAGGTAAGATGGTTATTTATGGAATTATATTACCTTCAGTTGTATGCATTGGACTGTAAAAATAAGTGAAGAAGACAGTTTGTAAAAGGAAGTTGGGGGTTGACATATAATAATATAAATAATGACGGTGGACGCTAAAGTAAAGGGACTGACTAAATAATACGTCTTAATTTATAGACATGCTAAGTGCATCTAACAATACGTCAGCGTGGAAACTTAATGTCTAAAAATAATGGAAGTAGCCGTATGCAAATTGGAAGGAAGCAAAGCTTTCTGTACGATATTTCAAAGAATGTATGTTATAGGTAGTTGTAGAAAATGTTGTGACTTGATGTCTGATTTGATGTTGTTGGTTTTTTTTTGGACGTTCGCATTAATGTGGCAGGCAAAATACTGTATGTATTTAGATACATTTGTTATAAACTAAAGGGTGGTATTGAATCACAATCAGTCCTTGTTTGCTGAAAAAAAAAACCCTCGTGCATAAGCTAGATATATCGGCGCAGTTTTATTCAGCTACCAAGCAAGGGATGTTGTATATAGGCTAGCTCTTATAAATAACCTACTGAATTACATTGTATGCAGAATAATGGAATGATGGTTTTTAAAGTGATTGTTGGCAAACGGAATGCAGTTTAACATTATTCAAATGTATGTTATACAGTATAAAAACATGACAGCTATTGGTCCAAAGGCTAAATTGCATAGATTGTGCAGTACATAATCATTTCTGTTCTGATTTTAGTTAATCCAGATGCATACAGTAGATTATTATTTATAACCAAGCCATTGTTCGGTTACTTTTTTTCTGAGAATGCGACTGGTGTAACCTGTGGAATGTGTAATGCAAATAAAAGCCAGTGGGAGTTGAGGCAGAACAAATGAGCATTTATAAGTAAAAACTATAAAGTAAAACCGTTTGGTGCTTGAAACACGTCGCGCAACGCTCAAAATTGTCATTGATGTTGCAATTGATGAAACTCGGCTATCTCAAGTGCTTACAGGAAGAAGAAAAAAACACAGATTACAAGATACACATCTGTTAACATGACCGTTTATCTCTATCCATAAATAGGTCAGTCCTTTCTTAAAGAAAAAATAATTGCTAAAAAATAAAGATTTCATAACGACATTGAATTAATCACTTGTTTAAATGGGTGCTTTAAATGGGGCAGCAGTGTGGAGTAGTGGTTAGAGGCTCTGGACTCTTGACCGGAGGGTCTGGGGTTCACTCCCCGGTGGGGACACTGCTGCTGTTCCCTTGAGCAAGGTACTTTACCTAGATTGCTCCAGTAAAAACCCAACTGTATGTAAAAATAATGTGATATCTTGTAACAATTGTAAGTCGCACTGGATAAGGGCGTCAGCTAAGAAATAAATAATAATGCAATTTCTCTAGAGCTGGTCATTACATTATTATAAATACCTTTGGGGATCAAATAAAAAGTCAATCGACCCTTATCGCGTCTGGTGTCACTTTATTACCCTTGCATTCTAAATTCGTTTTTGGAGATTAATGTGGTTGAGAGTACAGATGAATACTGAAGCAGCAGTTACCTGTGTTTACTCAGATATGCTGATTCGGAATACTAGCTAGAAAGATTGCAGACACGTAATGTAAAGAACATCGTATACCGCCTATTTAAATGAAAGACCGACAGTACAGCCGACACAATGCTGCTTGTTTCCAATAATACACTCAGTTTACTGTGATGTTTAGTGCTGCATGACTGAAATTCTACTAGTGCTTGTTTTGTGGGAATTATTTCACTTCATAAAGTCAACATTATTGTTGTTACACATTCAGATTGTAAAAGCAAGTTGAATGCTTACTCAAACAAGGTGCAATTAATATGTTGATTTATTATATATCAAGTTTTATGAGCGCACGATTCGAGGAATTGGGAGGGCTAGGTTCAAATTCTATCGATTCACGGAGCAATCGAAAACGTATGAGGACTGGGCCCTTCACTTTTCTACTGCTGTGGAGACACCCTCTTGGGTTCTTTCTTGTAGCGAGGCCCAGTATGTGTGGCCCAGATAGCGGATAATGCATTGTTGGTAATTATTGTGTCTCTGTTGTAAAGAACAGTAACTCAATTCAGTATTCATGGCAAAAAACAAAACAAAACAAAAATATATCATGTTGTTGTAACATTTGGTATACCTACGTTGAAGAAATGAAACTGTCGAAGAGTATTTTTCAGGTCACATATACATGGTATATATATGGTACTGCAGGAAAGCACATTTAAAGCAAACCTTTATCATAACCAGTTATATCAGAAACTGTAGTATATATATATATATATATATATATATATATATATATATATATATATATATATATATATATATATATATATATATATATATATATATTGTATGGTCAGTTGACTGGGCTTTAAGCCAGCAATATATTATTATTTTTTCATTGACTTTAGCATGGGATTAGTTTTAATACTTTACCCAGATTGACTTTGTTGTTCTATTTTTTCCCCCAATGTATTACAAAATTACTACTAACAGTTTGTGTACATCAAGTACATGTTCCAAACTGCAAAATGATATGATAGCGTTATTTAATCTGATTCGTGGAGATCTTTGGTGAGCAGTCGATTTGAAATCTGATATAAAGTCTAAAGCAGTGGATATGATTTTGGTTTATTTATACAGTACTGAGCTGGGCATTAGTAGTTACCTGGCTATAGCTGTTATTGTGATTGCTTTCAATTAGTGTAAGGGGTGGGCCTTGAATTGAACTACTTTTGGAGTGACTTGTCCTTGCAGCGCCTGCGGAAACGTCACGCAGTCATTATGTACTGTAATACAACAAGTGAAACAGCAGGGGGGGGAAAGAGTACCAGGAACAGCAACAGCAGCCTAACTTCTAACCCTTTACACAGGCAGATAAAACACAGCAGGAATTTACCAAAGAGTGGGGAAAAATGTTACGATAATACAGAAGTTAGAAGACTGTTGGGGAGATTTCATAACGAGTACAGAAGATAGCGTAACTGACGAAACAGGTCGATATGTTAATATAGTAAATGGATTATACTCGTAGAGACCCCTTTGTCTAGTGCTGAAGCGGCGTTGATTGGTAAGATCATTACTTTCTATTTTGAGCTTGTTTGTTATATTTTGAGAGGTTGTGTTATGTTCGATGGGGTAGCGTTGAATTAATATAATATTGAAAATAAACAGCAATCAGTAGAGTTGTTTTTATGTATGAAAAGGTGTAAAAATGTATACATTCATATTTGTGAAGTATGTGCTCAGATAATAGCCTTCGTTTCCCTAATTTACTGGGAGGCGTCCTTAAATATAGCACAGGGTGTTTTTTTTTTGTTTTTTTTGATATTGTTTATTGAGGTTAAAACTAAACGCAGGACAATACATAATACAGCATACTCAAATCAGATCAGTAAAATAAGTGTTGGTAATTTAAAAATAGTATTTAATTCGAGTGATTTTGACTTTATAAAACAACTAAACAAATAAAACGTAAAATTTGTATAAACTATAAAATATAAAAGATATACATATTTGCATACTACAGCTTAGTCTTTGGTATGTTGGGTCGGTCGCCTTGTTGATCAAGCAAGAGAGCTAGTATGTGCCAATTGGAAGAACAATAAGGCATATAGTGCAAAGCCTAGTGGTTTGAAATGAGTATCGTTTTTATTACTCTAATCGCTTTTTTCTTTTATTCGTGGTCACGTTTTACACATGATGTTATTTCTAAGCTCTCCATGACCTTGCTTATTGATTTCATATTCAGCTTCTATTTAGTAACCTCGTACGAGGTGATTATTCTTTTAGTAACCTGTATTGTTTAAAACGCAGGCTTCTTGTACTAAAATCGCGAGCAGGTAGGGTATGTAACAAGACCTGAGAATATAAAAAACTGGTGGGAAAATTTAATATGAGGAGATCTTGGCCCATAGTTGGTAATTACCTTATTTACGATTATTTAAAAAAAAGAAAAAGAAAAAGAAAGAAAACTTTCCGTGGGGGGTGGCAGTTGTAACTCCTTTAACCTTGAATATGTGTGCTGTGGATTAAAAAGTAGTTGGGTTGTGTTGAAAGGGAAGTATAGAATTTCCTAGTTAAGAAAACATATTTTGGGATTTCCAAAGTAACACCTAATGAAGAGTAATATGAACTCATATGCTTGGATACAATTAAAGTACCATGTCAGCAACACAGCCCAAACCATACAATACATTCCATTCTTTGACTGGTTTCTTTATGTAGCTTTTTAATAGCTTCCATGTAGTAAAATGTAACTGATGTATAGGAGCTTGTGCTGGATGTTGGAGAATCCTAAAAATGTAAATGGATATTGTACAGGGATCTGTTGAACTGTAAACAGTGATAGTTGAAGAGACAGGTAAAGTTTAACTGTCATTCTAAATCTGCTTATTTTACACTGCTACAGTAGATGTGGTACTTACTGTAGATTAATTGAGTGTGTTTTTTTTTTAGTAGTAGTATGCAGTAGTTCAAATATATCTATCATAATCAATAACGTTTTCTTATGAATATCGGTACTTTAATTATTTTATCCACTTGTATGTGCCTTGTAAGTATGGTACACAATATCTGTGTTATCACCAACAGTGTGTGTTTTCTTATTCACATGACATTCTCAACCGGTATATAATTAACCAAGCACTACAACATACTTGCTATAAAACTAGTTAAAACAGGTCTGGAAAAGTCTCTGTAAACTCAAGAGGTTCCTTAAATTGAACCTCCTTATTCTTTTCTCCTACAAGGTATTGGATTCAGATGCATGTGCATACCTGTATTGTACCTGATAAAAAGATGCTCACAGTTTTCATAGTTCACAAAACAATGATAAGAATAAAACTTGCCTTATTTGGCCCCATAAATAATAACGTTAATACTCACTGAATAGTGGTGCTGTGTGCATTGTGGACCTTGCTACTGAAACACCATTGTCCAAAATGTATTTCTAACTGTACTTTCATAGCAATATGATGTTTTTTGCACAGGGGGATTCACACTTTGAGTCATAAAAAAATATTTTTCACTCTCATGTAGCAGGTGGGCACTGTTATCTTACTTAAATGTTTGCACTGATCAGATGGGAAGGTTGCATATCAGTTTTGAAATTGATTTTTCAAATTTTGATAATGCTGAGTTGTGGTGACCCTAATTTAATTTATTAAGGGAAGGATGGTTTTCCTTCTAGATTGAATGTTATTTACAACTATAGATTTCCATTTGGATAACATATTTTGAGATTTAATTTAAAGAATGTTGAATAGATTTAATTGTGGTGTACAGTAGGTGCAGTTGTTGCTTTTTAAAAAGGTATTTTATTAAGACTGCTACAAAAAAGCCATTAGAAACAGCAATTGTATTAAGGATATTCATTGTAAAACAGAAACCAAGTAGGGTGGGTCAACTTTAGGCTGACACTACATTTTTACACTATAGGCAGCATTTCCCAGACAAAAAAAAGTTGTCATTGTTATTTTAGTTTCAGTATGATGTAAAACGGTGACACTGCTAAAACTTAACTCTCAAACTAAATTAAAATAGCTTACTAAAATATAACAGTCACCTGCTATATATTTTGTAGAAATATGCAGTGGTATCTAACCAATTCGGGGTTTTCATTGCTGTATTTGTTACACATGACCTAGCGACAGTTGCTGGCTGAAGTGATCTAAGGGCAAGTAAACTTCATCCTGGGTTTGAATAATTAAATACTGGGTGTGGAACACTAAGAATAGAATTGTTTACTACAGGGTGTGGAGGACTGCACAAGGCAAAGCACCTTTGAGGGGAAGAAATAGGGCAGCTGAGGCTTAGCAATATGTTATGTGCCCATTAAAAACTATAATTGTAACTCTAAAAGAATTAGATGGAAGATTCAGTAGTTTATGGAAAATTACTGTTTTCCCAAACAAATTACAGTTGCTGCTTTAAAAAGGGTTTGTCAAAGTTGGAAGATAATATTTTATAAGTAAATACAGCTGGAAAACAAATTCCTGTCACACTTTCCTCATGGGAACTTAGCTATGATTAGCATTAAAACAACATGTTTAATTCAAGGCTTAAGGTAAAACAATAAATGTAACTTTCATACAAAGTTTCCATAGTTTATAAAAGTGCACTTCAGTAATTACATAAACAGGATAAGACAGAACAATTGATTTGATTGCCGCTTTCAGTATAGGATTTTTCTTTGGGAACTTGGAAGAGTAAATGATGCATGTGGGATTTCGCAGCCACAGTACCCAGCTTGACCCTTTGTCCTTAACAACTAGATGATAAACAATCATTCAAAGGGGCTTTTTAAAACAGTTGTCCTTTTATATTAGATTCTGCTTTCTTAATGTGAAATATAATTTTACAAGAAAATATGCAAGTGTAATTTGTTTCCCCCAGTTCAGAACAAAATGAAACAAAGCCATTATTGTAATTGATTCACAGTGTAGGAGTCAAATGAGTTTTTATTACAGCTGAATGGCCTTTCTACTCCCATTCATTTAAGAAAAATATTCTAATAGTACTTTAAAATAAAAAAAAGTTTTATTCCTTACATTCTGTTATACAAAAAAAAAACAGTACTGCAAAAAAAAAAAAAAAATGCTAATATAATATCTGCTTTTGGTTCCTTGCAAGTTTGCACGTTTTCTTTAAGCACTTGAATTATGGTTTGAAGCAAAACAGATCTTATTTCCAATGGGACATTCATAATAAAATTGTAAGACATGATGAGAAAATATAAGCTACTGTAGAATGAAGTCATGCTAATTACTTTGGAATACGCTAGTCATAACCCTGGGCTTGTTTAAAAATTAGTGGATGGATGGCTACTTATGACAGTTAATGAACACTGAAGGATATAGTCCTTAATAAAGCACAGAATTGTATGTTTCATAATGATGTGAGTTACATGATGGGCATACAGAAGCAAACGGTTAACAATTCTAAAAACTGGATGATTTTAAGATGAAAGAACACATATTTTATATCTATGAAAAAAGGCTTTATTTCTTTGATACATAATGAAGTATGTGTTATACATTAGGGATTTGATGTGTTTTTTTCTTCTGCAAAATAAGTGTGTCTGTTTAATATTATACGTACTGTAGGTTTCAGATGCTTATCATTTTCAAAATGATCCATGGTCCAAAACAAGTGCCAGCTTAATCCTGTTATTGGGGTCATCGTCTTTTGCTCAGGATCGATACAAAACATGTCTAGTCACTACTGAATAATGTTTCAGGCAAAAAAACAAAACAATTTAGAAATAGTCTGGATTAGTGGGTTCTGGTGAGGATTTAAGATGGCGTATACCAATTGCCATGTTGATAGAGGAGCCAGGACCTGTAAATTGTCTTAAAAGCAGATTGGTTTATCAATGTTTTCTAGGTTGATTGGGGATTACAGAGTATTTTGTCCCAATTTTGTGTAGGCTTTTAGCACAGTCTAATATAAATCTAATATGCCATCCCCTCCAGTTATTTATTTAGCTTATGTAATATATTATTATTATTATTATTATTATTATTATTATTATTATTATTATTATTATTATTATTTGTTAATTCTATTTGAATTACATATTTATAAAAACTGTTTGGGTTTTATGAAAGTTTACATTCTTCACTTGAAATAAAATGTAATTAGTACATACACATGTTATGTCCTAAATTTGTTTTTAATTAGGAAAGTTTTTTTAAAAGATGAATGTAAAAAAATGTATTTGATTTGTATGCACAAAAGCAGGTTTACAAGTCTGCATGTCCAGTTGTTGCTCTGATTAGGTCTGATGCAATAACGGGGTGAAGAGTCACAAACAAGAGCCTTTTTAAAAAGTTCCAAAGTACACTCTCTCAGGATTAGACGCTCTATTTTAAGACAAAACCTGTTCAAGTTTCAGTACATGTTTAGCCACTTTTGCTTATTTTTTTCTGCTGATATTCTTCAATGTGGAATGAGGAATACTAACTGTGTGTGACTTGGAGTGCTGACTCCATCGCAAACAGACAATAAGGTATTAGTGGGTGTAAAGTCAGGATCAGTTGATGTGCTCTCATTCCATGCATGGGCAGTTGAAAGGAGTGCTGCAGTAATACACTGTGCAGGAAATGAATTGAGCACATTTGAAACATGTGGACATGCCATGACATCATCACACAAATCAAAAACTAATACAGGAATATGCTCAGGGGTCAGACAGGTTACAGTAGCAGATACAGTATATAACTCCTGTGAGATGTCACTTTCTAAAAATAAAATAATTACACAAAGTTGCTCCCTGCAAATCAGTTATAGGTGCCAGTAGAAAAAAATATTAATGTTTTTGTTTTATTTTTTAAGAAGGAAATGGCCATGCAGAAACAAATTGCCTGTTTTAAAAAAAAATATATAAATACATTGTATTTGTTCAATCTCTCTCTAGTATATTTACAATGTGTGGGACCTATACAATCGATCTAAGTACTGGCAGATATACATAACAATACTGTTTAGATCATTAAAATAGTGTAATAGATTTTGTTTTTCATACCATTTATTTTTAAACAGCAGAGTATTTATATACAATCATTTGGCTAAATGTAATGGTAATATGGAATGCTTCAGAGCTCCATGGTCATACAACATTGTGATGTCTAAATGCCTGACATGTGGTATAAGCTTAAGATCCAACACGCAGGCATAATTGCAATGGGCTGTCAGCTTTTTTCCAGGCCCAGAGGTCACTAGTGCACTGTATTGATTTGTTAGAGAGCCCTCTCCAGTGACTGTTAGACCTAAGTTTCATTATAGAAGGGTTGCACAAACAAGAACATCATTTTAGCCTTTTTTTTGGTAAAGAGAGAAAAAAAAGCCTTGCATGAAAACCTTTATTGCTTTACGTATTTGTTACAAGTCTTCAGGTCATCCTCTCGTTTGTAAACTTTCTTATGTTCTTATTATTTATCCAGAAAATGAACAGTTTGTTTTTACTTTTAAGGACACCTGTGATGGGGAAATATAAAACAAACAAAAAAAAAAAATAACAGAACAGAAAATATTGCTTCATGTTCTTCAAATGCTTGTGCCATACTGTGGATTAAATTGTTAACTGTTGCTTCAGAGTCAAGTGGGAGGAAAACGGACCATTTTTTAAAATACCTTTCAGATGCACAAGAGTGGAGAAACGTTGCATTCCTGAAGCCACATGAGGGAACTACATAGCACACCGGTTGAAAGGTCAATTGTTTTTACAATTTTGAAGTTATTTTTTTTCTTTTTTAGTAAAATGTTAGGGACATGACCACAGCTGATATAAATTAAATAAAAAAATAAAAAAAACTAGCAACAATTTCCTGTTGTTTCTACCAGTCAGTGTACAGTAATCCAGTTTTGAGATCTAATCATTAAATGTCTATACCTGGCTTAAAACTAAGTACAGACTTCTATTTACAGAGCATGGAAATTATTGTATCTCACTATTGGAGCAGCAGAACTCCAAACCATAGTTTGAATTTGAAGCAATTTACTTACCCCTTTAATTTTAAGTCATGCACTGCTTCTTAATATTAATAAATGTGTTATTTGTAACATGAGGCTTTTTTTTTTTTTACAGATAATGTTGTTTGATAGTTTGACAGCTGTTTAGTTGGCCTTCCTGAGGATCTTATTGGTTTTTGACATGTACTTGTAATTGTATTGGATCATTGTGGAATGTTTGTTGCTGTGCTATTGACTTGCAGGCCCTGCAGGGTACTAATGCTGCAGACTTCTACTTTGCTGGCAGTCATATGTTTCTAAAATCTTTTATTTTCATTGTATAGCAAAACAGATCGGAAACAAGGCATGCTTGAAGCCTCTCTTGGCTTTGTATTCACAGGAAAGTTTGGTAGAATCAGATTGACTTCCTGTTCAGAATGCTGGGTTCTGTTGCTAGTGCAAAGGCTGAAAAAAAAAGCAATAAGCAACTGTTTGACACTGACCTTGAAGAGCCTAAGTCGCTTTTGTTGGCACAGCTGATGATTTTGTTTTTATTTATTTATTTGTAAGCTACTAGCACAGTCATTAGCACAACAGTCACGTTGTGCTGCTGGGTGGTTTTGTACTTAATATAATTAGTGTGGATGGGAATTTTAAACGTTTAAACATATGAACTCTAAAAAGTGGTCAGATGTTTAATAATATGCTAGACGTATAACTGGTCACGTGACACATTTCACCAAATGCATATTTTTTTTTATGTATTAATTTATCATATACAGTAGTCAGTCGCGTATGCGACTGTGGTGGTGCCAGAGTAAAGGGGATATTATAAAAAGGAAGGGGTTTGGCAGTTGCCTCCAAGTAGTTTTTGTAATTGGTTCAATGGAAAGATTGACACCGGGGCGGGTTTTATCCTCGGTCGATCTGGCGCCTCAGTGGTACACTCTTGTGTTAATTCTGTAGTAGGTGTGGTATGGTACCCAGTCCACGTGGTAATGGAGCTAATGACAAGCGGTTTTTTTCCCTGATGTTTGTTATATTTTTAATAAAAGAGCACCTCTAAATAAAGGAACAAGGTGAAGCAACATTTGTAAGTATTTTGAGGAACCGGTTGAAAAAACCGTGGTATGTCATTTATGCCAAACAAAAGTGACGTACAATACTCCAGCTGATTCGGAATGTTTGCAGAATGGCCACATATCAAATAAACTAGCAAATGAGATTCGGAAATTATGTATTTCCTTTCGGAATGAGGTCTTTGAGGATGATCCGACCTAAAAAAATAAATATTGCATTTTTTCATCCTTAGTATTTGGTTTTCAGTTGCATTTCGTTTTGCATGTGTTGTGTCAATTTGCATTGACACAACACATGCACAATCATCTACACACTGTTGGGTGGGAAAGTCAAATTCCATCTCCCTATCAGTTTCTGAACAATCTGATGTTATAATAATAATAATAATAATAATAATAATAATAATAATAATAATAATAATAATAATAATATATTTATTTATTTTTATATGGCGCCTTTCATAGTGGACCACCATCACAAAGCGCTTTAAAGATGTAGGCTGTGAACTGTGCATTATATGCAGAGACACTTACAATAGGACATTGATTTAACATCTCATCTGCAGGATGGAGCAGAAGGGGGTTAAGTGACTTGCTCAGGGTCAAACAGTGAGTCAGTAAGTGGCAGAGGTGGGATTTGAACCGGTGAGCTACTGGTTACAAGCCCTGGACTGCCTCCTACAATGTTGAAATATTGTCTGGCATTATTTCAGACATTCCCTGTGTACAGTCACAATGTGTTGCTGAGGAAAATTTGAATTTAAACTGTTAATGACAACTTCGATATTTAACAATGAAAGTGCACATGATGCATATGATACTATAAGACGTAAGGTTTCATTATAATAACGTTTGTGGTTCCAATTCAGCCTGTAAATCCCCGCAACTTGTGGCAGTGGAACGGTATGTTTTTCGTTCCAAGGTGTCTGATAACAAAAACACCCAAACAGACACAGTTACAATGGCAACAGTGTTGCCAAGTCTCACGAGAAAAAGAAGCGGCACTGCCTTTCAAAACAAACCCAATCCATTTCAGAGGGAGGGGAGTGGGGGTGTTTATACAAATTCCTGATTTTTAAATTTTTTTAAATTTTAGTAGTTCTAGTTTTTTCTTAGTTGAACTGGTGGGGATAGGATTCTAAAATTCTAATGACGTGCATATACATTGACACCAGTCAATCACGCAACCCACGACTCTCAAAAAATTAAAGTGACGTTTTAAAAATACTTATTATAAGCAGACTTGGCAACTGTGATGGCAAGCAAAAATCTATAAAAGGAAAGAAAAACATACTGTTCCATTCCCATATTGAAGTTGAGTCGTATGGAAAATTAGACGGACCATGTTTGTCACACAGACCGGTGCACTTCCACACGGAGGTAATATAGCTTACACAACGCTTCATTGGGCATGCGCCGATACGTTTCAAAGCACATGTGAGGGTACATGCGGAAGTCATGTTTTTTGGCTCAGAAGAGATGCTTGAGAACAGTGATTCTGGACATAGCAGTGTGGCATTATGCAGATGTTTGGGCGCATACGGATTATTATACAATGACCAAATACATTCGGAACAGCAAGGTGAGAGAGTTTGTTTTATCTTTCATGTAGTGCTGGGGTACCCTTTAACTGCACAAGAAGGTAAACATTATATGCATTACTTGATATATTACTTGATTGTGTGTTATATTAGGACTGTGGCAGTGTTTGGGAGGTTTATGTACACGAGTCTGTAGAGGAGAGTGGCGCTGGATTCAAGTTCTTGGAAACTGTAATGCTCAAGTACAAAGAAAATCCCACTCCTACTATCAAAGACCGCAAACCTTTAAATCTCTGATTGTACTATCCGAAAATGTGTTGAATATGTTTATAGTTCTGTCTCCACTGACAACTTTAATTGCAACCATTGTTTGATTGAAGAGGATACTGAAATATAAACATTTCAATATATTTTATTTTGTAGTTAAGTCTTTGCAATGTTAAAGTGTTATTTGCTTATTTAGGGTTTCTTTGCTTAGTACTATAAAGTGTGTGTGTGTGTTTGTGTATACAGATATGGTTTAAACATTTGCTGACACTGCATAGCATTTAAAAGTTCATTAAAATGTACCAAAATGCATATCCCTAGTAATTAGTTTAATATATTTTTGTGTGTTTATAGTCATTTTTGCTTTATTGAAATCAATTAAATTGTACTATTGAGGAGGTTTGTGTATATAATATTAAATGCATTGGCTGTACTTTAAGAATATGCTCAGATTTGTATTTAATATATGTAGTGTACTTTTTCCATAAATATTTTAGATTGAAATGACAGTGTATTTTAAAACTGAATGTGGAACTTTCTGGTATGTTGATATCATGGGATTCCCACAGGCCCTGTATAACCAAGAAAACTAAGCCTTGAATGAATGTGCCCTTTAGATGGAAAATGTATAACATGAAGGATAGTGGTAGTGAATGTAAACTACCATTTCTGTCATACCAACCTTGTTGATCCACGTTGATCCACACATATTACAGTCCCCCATGCTTTCTAGAGCGAGATCCATTTTTCAGCTCACTATAGGAAAACATTGCTGTAAACCATAGAATATGGAAAGAAAAAAAAGGTAGTCACAGTTGCATTCAGTTAAATTATTAAAAAAGAGGATGCTGTGTTCTACTGTAGAAGTAATGTTAAGTTGCACCTTGATGTGTTATTAAGCTACTCAAAGCCTGCACCAGGTACTCAAGGGTGTGATCAGGTATAGGTAGGAATGACCTTAGGAAACACATTCTCCTAAAATGTTATCTCCAGCAAAGCAGATTTAGGCCCTGTCCACACGACATAACCGATCTCGAGAACCGTACTCATAAACATGTTAATTAACCCAGCTCAAAGCGTCCAAACTAAAGTACTGTTTCATGTTTAGTCAGGCTTAATGCATACAACACTATTAAATTAAATTAAAATAATTTGGTTATAGTTCCTAGCAGCTCAATGGGACATTATCCCACCATGCACTGTATATTTTATGTATACAGCCTGGCAAATATGGAGCCTATGCCCACGGAAGACATTGTGCTTCTTATCGTTATGGTTAAGGTACATTTTATCATGAGGTGTGTGTTTCGTTTGGAAATCTTAAGTACTCCTTGACCGATTTCATTGCTCCAGATATCAATGTGCCTTGATTTCATCATCTGATCCACCATTTTACAACAAGCCTCAGAAATTGTATACGGTACAGCAGGTTTGATAGTCATTCTCAAGTCCTTCATGCGCCTATTCTGAGTACTGCATTTTGTAATGCCTGTGCATCAGAAAGCATTTTGGGATATTGGAGGATACACAAAAAATGTAGTTCGGTATTACAGCGTCCACGCTTCTGATAAACTGCACTACCTGATGTGATCTAATTTAGACCGGGCTTGAGACTACCCCCTGAGGTGGTCTCGAGTACGGTATTAAACGCTGCATAGTGTAGACGCTAACTGTATTTAGCACTTTTAGCCGATTTAAAGACAACTAATACAGTTTAAAGGCATAGTGTGGACAGGGCTTTAATCAGCAGTCTGTGAACTTAATAGTATCAGGTATTTTTTTTCTTTCTTTGTGTATAAAAACCTGCATCAAGTCATCATCTGACTTGGCAGCAAAGAAAACAACAGCAACATATACAGTATGACTTCTCTGAGCTTAACGGTTGATGTTATAAGCATTAGGCCTACTAGCAGATCGTTCACCTTGAATGCAGCAACAGATGTAGAGGGTTTCAACAGTGACAGGTGGACCGCTATTTACTGTAGATTTATTGTGGAAGGCTTCTGCATTTAACTGTGTAAGAAATAAAACTGACTCCCTTCTCACCCAGCTCTTTAGAGAGGGGTGTCCTTTAGCTCATTTACTCAATTGCCAGCCCAATGCCTACATCAGACACCGGAAACCACCAGAAAAACTGTGGAAACGGTTAATCAATTGACGTTGACTTCACCCCTTTCCCATTAAAAAATAAAACCTACTACCAATAAAAAAATGAATTTCCCAGCACAGCTGGGCAATGTCCCACTTTCATGCCTTGTATCTATCATTGATTAATTCTGAAAACTTTAAACCCGCCCCAACTACTGAGTGACAGCACATGCCTACATTTCTATTGGAGACTCCACTTGTGAGATTTAAAACAAGATTACAATTAGGAATGGAGGGTTGTTAGCATTTAAAGCTGTATTGCAGTTAAGATACAGAGGATTAAAAAAAAAATTGCAAATTGAGGCGAAATGTAAAAAAATGCCTGCACACAAAAACCACAGAAGAATGTACCCGTCACCATAAGGATTTCGTTGTGAAACACAGCAAAGGAAAGAAGCTACAACTTAAGTGTGCAAGTACTGTTGAGTTACTACTATACATATTTTGATAGAAAAAAAATGCTCAAGCACTTTGGAAAGTAACCAAAAAACACTCATTTCATACAGTATATCAAAACGAAAGCCCCCAAAAAACAATTTATATAAAACTCGAAAATAGCTAAAAAATAAGCAACTAAAAATAAAATGAATAAACACCGAAAAACAGAAGCCCTAAAAATAAAGTACCAATAATCTCAGTTTTGAGGAGACAAGGTGGTTTGGCAGACTTTAGCAAAAAACAAAAAACAAAAAAAGCAAAAAGAAAATGCTTTGTTTAATGGTTTCTCCCACTTCTGTACTGTACATGTTTGTTACACTGAATGTGCCTGGACACAGATGCCTTTCAAAAGAGCAAAACAAGCACTTTCTGTGAGGCTCAATGTTTCTATCAAGCGTTTGTGTTTATAGAGACAGGGCAAAACGAGGGAGTACATAAACTGTAGTAAGCACTGCTTTAAACAATCAGCTGTATTAAAATGAAAAGTGAACAGTTGCATACTTTAGTGCACTTTTTAAAAAGTAGCTATAAGTGTTTGAATTACGATTCCTGTCATGCCTGAGGCTAAATTGGAGCCAATTTAGAACAAACAAAGTCAGGCCTCATCTCATGCAGTTCCTGGCAGATATACTGTTCTTGATACCTAAAAGATGGGAAACCCTACTGTCAAGTTCCCACTCCCCCCCTCTTTTCCTGCTTTACTGCCCACATTGTCGCCAGATGAGATGAAGAGATGTGAAGACCAGCGAGTTCAAGAGAAGTAATAAAAATCAGATTGGATTCAGATCTCTATTCATCTTTATTTACTTTATTTTATGTTGTAGGGGAGTTGAAGATGGATGGGAGTGGGGAATTACTTGATACAGACTGAAGTTGTTTAGGTTAGTGAGGTTACTCTTTTTTTTTCTTTTTAACTGGACACTTTGCTGGAAGTGGCATTTAAAAAAATAGACATATTATTATTTTTTTATATTTGTTTTATTTTGAATGTTCTGCCCATCCTTTGTTGACAAACATAGCTCATCTGGATATTCCTACTGAGATTAGGATAAGGATGTAGAAGATTAGAAATGTTTATGGAGTTTTATGAAGTACAATAAACTAAACTCTACTGCTTACAATTAGCTGCATACTTGCATGATTGACAAAGAAACAGAATTAGGGACCAACTCAAGCAATGAAAAAGTAAAACTTTAATTTAAATTTAGTGAATGGCTAAACATTTAGCGGTAGAAAACTAAACTGAAGCATGTACAAGTTTAAACTTGACACACCTACATTTGAGAAATGGGCCTGGGTGCTAAAAGTTTGATCTATAGAACAATATTTAATTAAATACAATATGGAATATAATTACTGAATTAAAAAACAATGCATGCATAAAAGATAAATATGAACATAAGTGACAGTGTGCTGTCGCCGCCCCACCTAAGGGGATCGGCCTCTGCCAGCCTCACCTCTCTGTGGGGACAGAAGGGGACCACTGGGACAAATATCACCTTGGTATGCAGAGAAAACAGAACACATTAATTTGCTTTCTGAGTTACCTATACTGTAAGACTGTAATCCTTGGTCTAACGAATGCTCTTGTTTTGTAGTTTATAATCACATGACCTGAATATTATTGATTTGTCACACCATCACATTCTCTCCTCCAGCACAAAGCAAGGTCATTAATCTCTGTATGATTCGAAATGCAATTTGTACAGCACTGGCATCCTTTGTAGACAGCAACGCACATAATGGAAATATAATATGAACTATATTATCCCTTGGTTACCAGTTTGTTGCGGGGAATTGTTGCACCAAAGTATTAAGTGGGATGCTGGTAATTTAAAAAAGGTATCTATGCATTGGCAGTAAAAATGTAGTTATCGCATAGTCTTTAGCAACCGGTTGTAAAAGCCTGTGGCAGAGATGCCCAAGTTGAATGATCTCGAAGAGTGAGACTTTTTCCAGAGGGTGTACACTATATCAATTCTGAAGGTACACAGATCACCTAGGTGACAGTTTTAAACTGAGCTGTTAAGTACCATGAAACAAAATTCAGATACTGTTTCAATATTCATCAGTAGTACTGCACTTGTCTATGGCTTCTTTCAGAAATAGGAATTTTCACAGGGAGCTACATATTTCATATGGGTACGTTTGACAGAAATCGTGAAATGTGTGATAACCGTGAAAAAAAAATGCAGCCTTACTTATCAATAACGAGATCCAAAACTGGTAAAAAGGTAAACTGAAGTTGTTGTGACACAGATGTGTTGATCTATAGGTAACATATCACATCTTTTTCCCTGGATGGCTGCATATAGACTGCAACTGAAATGGTACATTACAGCTCAGAAATTAATACACAGGGCCACTTATTTTTAACTAAGGGGTACATTTGAAATTATTCATGGAAGCACTGCTAAACTAATAATAAGCTCCACACATTGTTTTAGAAATGAACAACGCTAATGAAACAACACTGGGCAGCAGCAGCACTCGCTGTCCAAGGCACCATGTTGTGTTCAGTTACAAAGGCATTTAAATACTCTCCCACGCAAAATTGGATTTAATATAAAACACCAATGTACAGGTACTTAACTTTTTTTTAACCTGTAAGATCACTCTATTATATTCATATTCAACAGTGAGATATACATTTCCTTGTAACATAAAAATAAAGTGTATTATGTTTTTTTGGGTTTTTTTTTTGTGATTTAATGTGTGAGATAAGCAAAGATGTGCATAAGAAAGTTAGACAGCATGTGAATGAGATGTGTCTTATGCTAAGTGTGTGAGACTCTGGGGTGCAGGACTTTGTTTATATAGTACCCACTGGTAATGGTGCCAACTGCACAGCTTGCACGGGTTCACCTGTCCCTATTAGTTTATTAATCCTTGTTAACGGTGCTTTATTTAGAGAGTGACCTTGTGGAGTTTCAAATAATGCGTTTGTACTGTGAAAATGCACAAAAAGATAATTACTGAATCACTGACCTGCAGACACAGATTTGTAAGTGACCTTTCAGATGCACCAGATGCACAGCTGATAGTGATCTCAAGACATCTATCTTATGTTAGACTAACATCATTCATTTTAGCCAGCTTAGTTTCAGTGTGGTAGGAGGTTGTTTGTTTTTTGTTTTTGTTTAATTCAGTTACATGCTGACTGCTGAAGGAATCTTGAAGAACTACTACAACAATGCTATTAACAGTCTCCTTATTAGAAGACCCTGCAGATCGTGTAACTGCACTGTAATGAAAACTGTTCAGCTGTGCTATATAACACCAGCACTAGCCGTTACTGAATATACTTTAATCATAGGTCAAGTACAGTATTGCATAACAGCTAGCAAATGTCAGACAGTTGTTTACTTCATTCTCTATCAGTTTGTTCTGAATAGCATTGCTTTGACAGCTTGGAATTTGTGATTGTTCTTTTTTAAGGCATATGTAAAACAAAATAACAACCTATTCAGTGCTCAGTCACATGGTAAAGTAATAATCCTTGATTAATTTACTGTCTAACAGGTTTAAGGGTTTAGTGCTCTGTGGCACAGTAACAGTCTAGCGTTAGAATGAGACATCTACAGTACACTAGATGAATCTTTTTCTCTGGTTTACTAATCTAACTGCTATGTTAAATTGCCAAGTTGTGTGTCTATCTATCTATCTATCTATCTATCTATCTATCTATCTATCTATCTATCTATCTATCTCTATCTGTCTATCTATCTATCTATTTATTTTATAATTGCTTTGGCAATACTTCTGCTGTAGTCATGCCAATAAAGCATCTTTGAATTTGAGAGAGAGAGAGAGAGAGAGAGAGAGAGAGAGAGAGAGAGAGAGAGAGAGAGAGAGATATGGGTCAGAATATATTAGCACACAACATAACATATATTTGAATATATATAGCCCCACCCAAAGGGTTATCTTGTTTATCGTAAAATATAGTACTGTAGGTAACGGTAATAAAATGTTGCGTGAAAATATTTTGTCTGCATAGTAGTTTAATAAACAGTACTGGTTTTGATTTTTTTTTTTGCCCACGTGATTCTAAACCTCTGGCAATGACAGTCTAGCTCATACTCAAACCTCTGCAGATTTTACCTTATTATTTATAATTTGATTAAATGTCATCATTTTTGTTGCCTAGCCCCATAGATTTATTTTGGATGGCAGAGGAGTTTAGGTCATTAGTAAGCAAGGATTTGCAGTGTGGTTGGGAAGAAGGAGCGTCTTTTGTGTGTCATTGTTTTATTGTGTCAGTACCTTTCAAATGAATAGAAGGGGGAGCAGGGCAGTCTTTATCTGGGATGACAAAGGCCATTGTTTAGTGAAAAGA
Source organism: Acipenser oxyrinchus oxyrinchus (assembly GCA_030684275.1). NCBI lineage: Eukaryota > Metazoa > Chordata > Actinopteri > Acipenseriformes > Acipenseridae > Acipenser > Acipenser oxyrinchus. Next base: position 23,750,197 of record CM060249.1, on the reverse strand, counting down.
GGGGAATTGAATTAAATTTGATGATCTCCTCCCCTCCCCAATTACCTGTCCCTGTACTGGGTTTAGTTAGTGGGTGTACATGAGGGTAGTCTCTGGGAAAGTGAATATCCCTTTTCATCACTCAGAGAGGTCTGTTAACAGTGTAAATAAGGATTGCCTTTTGCAAGTGTGACATTGAAATTCTCTGGTCATGAGTAGACTGCACTGTTGCTAGTTGTGCTGAACGGGTCAATAACAAAGTAGGAAACATGTAAAAAGGCATATTTTCGAGTTGCTATAAGTTCTCCAGCTTTTCCATTCATATAATGTATGTAGCTATGCATATCAAGTACATTCTGTGTGGTTTAATTTAGTTTTCTGACAATTTAGAAGTCGGACACTAAAGAGATTTAAGTTGTCTTGTTTTAGCTGGCTTCCATTTAGGTTATACAAAGGTAACCATTGGCAATCTGTAGCAGTGTCTTTGGTGACATTGTATTCTGACAGCAATCAGTTCTTGCTTAGGGACAACTGTTTATCATCTAATGTATTGTTCAGTATGAATGACAGTTACTCTGTTGTTTAAACTGCTCATATATGAATGATGTCCCTTGGAGCTTTTTTTTTTTTGTATCGTCTCCTATGTACAGAGTGACGGTAATCTTGTGTTGTAACACTTTTATTGCTACTTCTTTTAATTTATATATATATATATATATATATATATATATATATATATATATATATATATATATATATATATATTATTAGTAATGTAGCCTATCCATACTCGGCTCGTTTGCCCTTTAAAACATAGACCCAAACACAAGAACTGCACAGTGAAGCACTTTCATGCACTTTTATTTTCATAAAACAAAATTAAACAAAACAAAACAGAAGCCTAGCTCAAAAAGTAGAGCCTAACTGCACTTTAAACCATCCCTAATTATCAGACTGGACAGCTAAAGCCCACCGCACACAGCCCGACTCAAGCCGTCCCCACTCATCTCATCTCAACTGGCCGTACAGTCTGGTACGGCCAGTTGTCTGTATGTAGTCTGGATGAATCGTACCAGTGTGCGTGCCCTTAAAACCAAGATTATGCAGATTTCAGTCAGGATGTCTTCAGATTTAAAGACTGAACATGGTGAATCTTTTTCATTCAGATGTGATCAGTCTGTCTGTGTGCGGCGGGTGCCGACCAAGACTGACTGAGACCGATTAGTCGTAAGGGTGTCAACCAATGGTGAAGCAGGTTTTAGTGACGTAGCTTGTAATGTATCTTGTCACAAGATGGCGGAATATTGACAGCTTTAGTTCCACAGATAAAAATACATTACTCTTGAATATGAAATATGTGAATCTTGAAATATGTGCACATTTGAATGTTTTTTTTTAGGCGTTTACTAATCAAAGGTAAATTATCAATTTACCTTTTTATTATCAATCTACTGGCAGCCTATATTTTCTTACTGCGCTAAAACAGAAGTAACCGGTGCGTCAATCTCCCAATAGGTCACAAATCACAAGCCCCTAGATCCACACGCTGAGAAAAAATGCCAAAGTCAAATAAAAATCAACAGGTTGGATTTTATTTACCACAGGCTAAAGTGTAGTAGATAAACTATACAAAAACTCAAACACTGCCTGAAACTTTTGCATGGTGTAAATGGTCAATAGCTAAATTAATAGGCTAAGCGCTTCTTTTGGTTGCCTCGCGACGCTGTCTCCACCGTCTAATCAGCATACGATGCCATGCATAATACGAGGGTCGCTATGTTGGGCTAAGACAAAAATGTGTACAGGGCAGTATTAATTAAATCTGCATACATAGTAATCACCAGTATATAGTTGTGGTTAGTAATTCGGTCTTAGCAGTGTTCCGACACCCAGTCGGGAAAAACTCAATTGTGACGTCAAACCAAAACTGAGCACAACTGATCGCAGAATCTGTATATACTTAGATGAGATGAGTCGGGACGGCTTGAGTCGGGCTGTGTATGGCGGGCCTAAGCCATTTATCAGTCACAAACTGTCACAAACACTTTTCACACATAAGTGTAACTTTACACAATACCTTTTTTTTCTTCTTTCTTGTACACAGCTCCCTTGTGATCTCTCTCTAATGGAGCTGGGCGCTCTCTTTTATAGTCTGTGGCTGTTCCCAATTGACTCCAATTATCTCGTTTGTGAACAGCCACATTCTCACATGTTTTTGGCAGGGACAGGAATTAACCCCGTCCCTGCCAACCACCACCAAAACACAAACAACACCCAGACTTTATTTACACGCAGAGCTCTTGCTCTGCCACTAATATATATATATATATATATATATATATATATATATATATATATCACATTACAAAGTATCACATTAATCCAGTACGCACTCCATATTTCTTTTATTTATAATTTACTTGCGAAAATCCTATTATTTTACAGGTAAACCATTATAAATGGAATAAAACATTCATATGTAGTTTAAAAATACATTATATAGAACAATAATCATGTTTTTATAATTTAAATAAAAATAAAAATACACGTTTATTTACACGTAATTGATGGTGCTTGCACGTAAGCTTGCATTGCAGCAGCACTAACTGCAGCGGACTCAGACAAAACAAACTTAATTTAAATCCCAAACAGCAGAGGGGTTTCGAGACATTTCTTTCAATACAGCTTATGCTATACAGCGCTTTGCTGTTGATGTTGAATGAAGAAATTTGCCTCTGGTTAACACAAGCTGGAGGGAGGAGGGACGGACGGTGCTCAGCTTCAAACATATTCTTCTCTTACACTGTCTTGTACACCTGGTATTCAGTACATATTTTACTGAAGCCCTACAACCGCTATAGGTACCACCCCAGTGCTTTGGATAATATACCCTGCTCCATACACGGCAGCGGCACCATATAGAGTTGCTAAGATTTGGTTGGATTTTAATACAACAACTTTTGTTTAAGTAATATGCATTATACAAATCAAAAGATTAAATTTTGCATGTGAGCGACATTAAATGTGTGATTTATAGTATTCACCCCTTGCCAAACGATTTCTGTTAACAGAAAAAAAAAACAGTGTGTGCATGGCGTCTGACGAACTTTCAAAGGTTTAAAACAATCTTCAAATTCCTGTCTAGCGAACGAACCTTATAATACAGCCCTATAATTATTACATTTCTACTAGACTACAACTATGTTGTTACGCAATACATAAAAAAAAACAACAAAAAAAACATATGATATTACACAACACGGTTGTCAGAGCATCAGGAACCATATGACCAATATTTAATTTTTCAAACACTTGCTCCTGTAATAAATATATCTAAAAGTTGGGAAGCTAGCAATGAGCTACCGAAAATACTTTCCATCACTTTCATGTACTGCCCCTCTTTTCTGACTGTTAAGCCCTGACATCTGATATGTGTCTCCAGGTTAGGCCATTGTTTCTTTACTTCCTCGACAATTGAAATAAAAAGTATATGCTTGTAATAACCTATACTGCACAAAATCCACGTTTTCATGTTTCCCAGTCGTTTTTCATTGGTCAATGTCATTTTTAATGCAGGTCAAATCGGATCAATCAGTCTTTATTTTATAGAGCACCTTTCTTATAAAATAGGTCGTTATTTTGACGATGAGTGCGGCCGTACTGAACACGCACGTTACATCGCTTTATAAATTTAGTCGCTGCCAATTATTTTTATTATTTTCTCCCAATTTAGAATGGCCAATTATAGCTCAGCTCACCGCTACCACCCCTGCGCTAACTTGGGAGGGTAAAGACAAACACACGATGTCCTCTGAAGCGTGTGTCGTCAGCCGACTGCTTTTTTTCACACTGCGGACCAACCATGCAGCCAACCAAGAGCTACAGCGTTGGAGGACAACGCAGCTCTCGAGCAGCTTACAGGCAAGCCCGCAGGCGCCCGGCCAGGTGAGCCGAGAACACTCTGGCCGGAACTTTTATATTCTACTGCACATGGTGTTGGTCGGGGTTTGTATTTATCCTTGGATGTGTAGTGGAGCATGGAATAAGGATTAAAGGAAAATACTTATTTAAAAAAAAAACATTAAGGCCCTTTGAGACATTAAGACCCACAATTACTGAAGACAAAAATATGATATCTCAAAAGCCAGGTGAAATAATGGCAAAGAAGGTTCAATGCCCTTTAAGCTAGAGAAGTTGACATATACAGAATTCTGAGGGCTAACATTAACAGCAGCTTTCTGCATTAGCAGAAGAATCTGGAGAGTAGAGCTCTAGTGCTTTGCCATTAGTGCTTTATAAACCCAGATAATCACCGAGAGAATAAACTAGGGATGCTGATTTAATGTTTACTACAACCTTCCCCTGGAGACCGCCAGAGGGAAAACCATTTCTTAGCAGCTATGTGTAGCAGCAGACTTACAGCCACCAGAAGGGGTTCAAAGTAAACAGCAAAGAGTACTGTGTATCTTTTCCCTGCTATTAGTACTTGGGCTTCTCTTTCGTTTTTGTGTTGGCCTTGTATGTTCCTTCAGATCAAAAAAAATGTTTTGACAGCTCCACTGGGCTAGCCAGAATAGAATCTGCAAGCAGAATTGTCAGCTTGTGCATTTGTTTTTTATACACAGTATAATGCTGAAAGTCCAAATGGTCTACTTAATTCACTTGTTTGGCATTGCTAGCTGTTTATGTATTGTGCTTTCTTTGCATACTGTGTCTTGTTACACTAACATACAGTATTGCAGAAAACCACCAGAGGTTAAACAAATGTGCTTTAAATTACTAAAACACTGTGACAGAGAAAGAATGAATCTTGGTTATAAATCTCACTCCCGACCTGTGAGGGCACTGTGTAAAGGGAACAGAGTGCCCTGGACTGGATGGCCTGACAATTCATTTCCAGGGTTAGGTGGAAGTCGGCCATTTAGAAAGGGGGCGGAGCTATGGTACACCAAGTCATCGGGCCAGAAGGGAAGCGATGTGGCAACCGCGGATTGGATGAGAAACGGTTGCACTCGCTAACCAAGGGGGCGTGACTAACAGTACAAAAGGGCATATAGCAAGGTGATCTGTTCCTTTGTCGTTGCCAATTGTTTTTTTATTATTTTTCCCAATTTGGAATGGCCAATTATTATTTGAAGCTCAGCTCACCGCTACCACCCCTGCGCTGACTCGGGAGGGCGAAGACGAACACACGCTGTCCTCCGTCCGCTTTTTTTCACACTGCGGACTCACCATGCAGCCACCTAAGAGTTACAGCATCGGAGGACAACACAGTTTTCGGGCAGCTTACAGGCAAGCCCGCAGGCGCCCGGCCAGACTACTGGGGTCGCTGGTGCGCGGTGAGCCGACGACACCCTGGCCGACCTAACCCTCCCTCCCCCCGTGCGACACTCAGCCAATTCTGCGCCGCCCCCTGGGAGCTCCCGTCCACGGTCGGCTGTGGAATAGCCTGGACTCGAATTTGCGATATGCAGGCTATAGAGCACCACATCCTGCACTCCACGCGGAGCGCCTTTACCGGATGCGCCACTCGGGAGCCCCCTTTTCCTTTGTATGGTTAAGCTGAACCGGAAGGAATACTGTGAATTACCGTGAGTGTTTTGTTTGTTTTATCGTGTCTAAAAATCTACTTGTTTGTTATTATTAGACGGCTAACATGATCCGGAGCTGTCGCTTAAGGCCATCACTAAACCCGGATCAACACTGCACCATTGTACACAGATAAATTGTATTTCACCACAAGCACTATAGCACTCACTCTGGACTTGTGAACATGTGTGTCTTTGTGTGTGTTCTACTGTGTTTATTATTTACAAACTGTGTTATTATTTTGGGACTGCAACCCGTTGTTTTGGAACAGTGCAATACACATTGCTGTGTTTTGCCTGGGATTATTCTTTGTGGTCACTACACCAGGATTATATATAAAACCCGTTTGGATCGTGAACTTTGTTGTCTGTCTTCTGTTTCATAATCACATCACCACTGCACCTGCGCACTGCAAACCACTTTGCCACAAACACACATTGGGATTGGCTTGATTTGATTAAAGCTTATAAATGCTTATAAAAGCAAGCCACCCTCCTGTATATGGTTGTTGCTTTTGGTGTTCTTCTTTGATGAGTATCAAGTGCACCCTCTTGACTTTCCTAACATTTTCAATTGCTTAGAGACCACACAATGTTTGGAGAAAAGGCAGGTGAGTATGTGTATGGTAGTGTTGAAGCACATTATTAGCATAAATGTGCAGGAGTGGTTTTGCATTTCGATTCCTTGCACTGTGTCCGGCTTTCACAGAATGGCATTATGTTTTCACATCTCTTGCACTTCTCATCAGGCACTTTACAGTAGGGCCAGCAGCTTGTTGAGCTATTTTGATGTTACTGCTGTAGACGACAGCCATTTGAAAGCACTACAAATCAAACTGTAGTTACAGTAAGGTGTCTCTACAAAGCAGTCAGCAATGGCCGTGTTTCACAAATTAAAACTTAAGAAAAGCAAACCCTTGCACATTTCACATGCTGATTATTTTAAAAGAATATGACCCCTATATTTAAAACAAGTGCATAGACAAAGGCACATTTTCTAAGAGGAACAAAACAGTAACAGTATAGAACTGGCAAGGTACTGTACAGCTTACAGTAGTTGAAGGAAGCTGTGGTTATAACTAGTTAGTTTTATTCTGTGAAAGTGTTTTTATTCCTCTTCAAATTTACTTTTGCTTTTGCAGTTGCTTCAAACAAAATGGAGCACTTCATATACTATGTTGATATTTCAAATATGTTTTACAGTATTTGCTTGGTTTGCTTCTTGTCAGTTGATTCTGATAGGAAACACAGACATACCTTAGTTTTCTCTGCTGAGGACACTTCTGCTCATTTGGCCACATGGAGTTTGATTTAAAAGTTACACAATGCTGTATAAAGTACATTTAGGAGCAGCCTGAGGTTAACTAGTTTGATGAGAAAAAAGGTTGAGTAAATACTATAGATCACAAGCTTCCTATTACTGCATATGAAACTACTGTACTTCATAACTAATGGCAAACTTGGAAAAGGATGACATATAAAGCTTGACTGTTTGGAATACTTTTTCAACCTCACTCTGGTTTTATAACAGCTGCTTAATACAGAGTACTTATCTGTTGTTTCTTTCACAGAAGTCTTTCACAGAAGCAGGAGAAGGCTGAATCTAACAGTAATTAGTGTCTACATTGCCACAATAAGCATAACTGCTGGCAGGCTGGCTGGCTGGGGTGCCACACTAACAGGTACAGTCGGTGAGAAACATCATAACATTTGCAGTCTCTCGATGCAGACATGGGAAATTGCTCCATTTGGGTAAAATGTATCTGAAAATTTGATCATATATAAACTGTATCCTGCATTTTCCTAGACCTGGGGGTATTAAAAAAAAAAAAAAAAAAGGTTTATAAAAAGAAATTGAGCAGTAGTAATTGGTGGTTCCCTTACAAGTACGAAATGTAACCATTACCGAATAGATATTTACCTCCTAAAGACCTGAAACCCGAAGCCCACAGCTTGACTCGCTCCTTCCCAGGGAATAAGCCATGTAAGTCGGCTGACTTTGTGCTCTCCCCCCAGGCTGCAATAGCTCCGGCTGGAGTTATTTTATTCTCGTTTTGGCTTCGGCCAAGTAATTTTTGTTACTGTATTTTGTTGAGAAATATTTTTCTTTTCTCACTCTGTTTTCACAGAGACTAAGCGCAGGCCTGTCTGCAGCGTGTGCTGCGGCACACGTGTAATGACAGCAGCTGCTGGGTTCAGCAACACTGCGCAGGACCAAGAGGCTGCTTCAGTTGATGCGGTTTTGGTGACACCAGCTTTTGCCTTTTGCTACACCATTTCGAGGACAGTTCATTCTAACAAGCAGGCTTCCCTTAGTCTCGTGTGACTACTGACTGAGTGGTTTTGCCAGTAGCTTGCACAGGTGGACATCCTTGTACGGTGCTGCCGACAGTAACTGCAGGCCGGTACCTTACCGGTACCGATGTCACTGACCCGCTTCGTTCCCAACCCGGTACCTTACCTACCAAACCGGGACCGAGGTTACTGTACGTGTACTGCACTGACCTGGTACTAAAGTCACCGAACTGGTACCGCACCGACCCGGTAGCGTCCCAATTCCGACCCAGTACCGTAGCGTACTGACCCGGTGCTAAAGTCACCAAACCAGTACCGAACCAACCCGTTCTGACCCCGTGCTACAGTCAATGTACCGGTACCAAACCAGGGTTGCATGTATTCTCAATTGCAATACCCTGCTTCATTTTTGCAGAAGCCAGGACAAAGGTTACGCTCTGTACCACTACTGCTTTTTTGCCGAAGACTATCTCTGCATTTTATGTCACCCAGTCTGTGGAATGGGAGGCTTTCCATCCACCTTTACTAGATTCTACAGACTTAATATCGTGGCTCCTCAAAACCCTGGTTTTGGAACTAGAGTGTTAAGGGGCTTCTCAGTCGACCCTTACAACACAGGCATAGAGGTGAGTAGCCCTAGCTACTTGTTACTGGGGTTCCGCATGGTAACGCACAAGGCAGCCTCGGCTTAGTCTTGTAACATTCTGGTTGTGCAGCAATCTTGTCCTTCCGATGGCTTGGGCATACTGACTGATTCGGTAATGGTTACATTTGATACTTAAAAGGGAACTTTAGATTATTATCATAACCCTGGTTCCCTGAAATAGAAATGTAACCATTAACCTTCAAGGTTGCTGCGTCTATGACTGCAGCAGGCCTGAAGGAAAAATGACGTTGAGATCTGTGCGTGCAGTCCTTTATACCTTCGGGGGCGGGCATGACTGTGTCACAGGCTCGGCTGAGCAGCTTTGCTATATCTTATTCAGGTTTCGGGTCTTTAGGAGGTAAATACCAATTCGGTGACGGTTACATTTCTATTTCAAGGAACCAGGGTTATGATAATAACCTAACGATTTGTTTCTTCTGGAATATTTTTTGTTTTCTTTTTGATATTGAAATGGTGATTATATAAATAGTGAATACAAATATAAACCAATATATAATTTCACATGTCCAAAGTCACAAGATAGCTGGTGTAGTTCCCTCTTTTGTCTCTGGTATACAGACATATTTCTGGCACAAATCCACACCCAACCAAGCCCGTTCCTCAGCAATAAGATTTTCAAGTCCCCTGCTGTTAGTTTAGTTTTTGGTTGTGACCTGTTCAGACAGTCCCTGCCAGATCAACAATAGAGTTTCAATGCAACAATGTGGTGGGCCGTGCATCAAATGGACCTTTTCTGGGCCACAAACCAGGTAACATGAGCTGTTACATTCATACTGGAATAACAGATGACACTTGCTTTATGGCACATGGCAGCATCTTGGACTCCCAATATGTTTAGCTGTTGCTTGAGCCCAGTCTAGCTGACTCTTGCATTGAGCTACAAAGCCAAAAAACACTAAATCACAAAGAACTTTACATTCCACACAATGGCCAGACACTGAGCATATTCAGAGTGGCTGATCTCTGTTCACCGGGATCGGTAGCCCGCCCACCTCTGCTCTGGATTGCTCAGCGTAAAGGCGATTCTGGCTTTAGGCTTGTGTGATCGGAGAATGCTTGCACGTCCTCAGAATGCCTGTGCTCGTGTAGGGACCCGCTGTGGTGAGGAGAAAAAACATAATTGGACATTCCAAATTGGGGGGAAAATAAAATAAAAATAATAATTGGTCACTCTAAATTTAAAAAAATAAAAAAATCTGTCTGAACTCATTAAATTGGCCAACTCCTTAAACTCTAAAGAAATTAAGCAGACCAAACTAAAACCACACTCTTTGAGGAATATTCCTGTCCTGTAGACGGCAAAGTTGACACCCCAGTCTAGCCTTAAGACAAAACTCAACCTTGATTGCTGTAGTAACACCATACCTCTTGTTTGCAGAAGCATATCACTAATTATGTATTCTGGCTTAATTTAATTGACATAGGTAATACTTTGAGAGCAAATTAGGATGCAATATGGTTAAGCTTTTCTGTGAATCAGCTCTGTTGACAATTCCCATAGTAAATAGTACTCCTCCTATCAGAAGTTAAGACAAGCAGTGACCTAATGGGCCATGTACTGGCAAGGTCATTTTAAACAAGAATTCAATATTGGGGGGAGGCAGTAAAAACTTGTACTGGGGATTATACCAATAATACAGGACATTTTTTTGTTATACAGGTCCTACTGTTTTTTTTTTTTTTTATGTTAACCCAAGCAAGTCTCATGGGGAAAAACAAATTCCCTTATTTACTATGTCTGATATTGTAAGGGCTTTGATATTAAGAATCCTTTAACTTACAGCAATGTTGACAATAAAAACACAAGTTCACAGTGGTATTTCTAATTTGTTAGTGTTATTTTTGATTTAAAAAAAAAAAAAAGTTTTTTGTTGTTTTGTTTAATTATGATGAGCTACAATGTGAAACATATAAAACAGAACACAGAAAAATACTGGCTGAGTAAGACTGATATGATTGATGCATCCCTGAATGCATTGCACTGTGCTTTAAGTCCACTGATAGTGCTTTTTTATTCTTTTGTGCTAGTACAGATACTACTTCTCTTTGTCCATGTCTTGATGTAAGAGTGGAAATGTAGTTTGTTCATAATGGATTATTGATTGGTCTGAGAATAGCAGAGCCCCCAAGGCCCTGTCATCAGTGGTACTTACTTTCCCAGTGGTGAATGCATCACTTCATGTAGTCAATTTAGGACCTCAGTCTATAGAATATAAGCCTCCTAATTGTTAATTGTCTTTAGGGGAGTTACAGAGAGGCATTAAAGTGTATGTTAATATTTAAAGCTTTTCTTTTGTTAGTTTAGCTTTCTGATTGTAATTTACTTTTACTCTGAAATGTGTAGATTAGTATTGGTGCCTAAAAAAAATGTGTATTCTGAAACTTTGTCTGCTAGAACTAGTAACGGTCCAGCAATTAAATTTCTTTTGGCAAAAACTTTTCATCAGTCCATGTAGTGTAGCTCAATGGAAATAAGTTTATACTTCAGTTTATCCAGATTTGTACATAATGACAGGATTTCATATATTTCCTCATCTTCCGTTTTAAAGCTCTGGGCAGTATGTCACAGGCAGGGGAGTCTAAAACCGCGACATTGTTTGTAAATCAACAATACCCAACAAAATCATCAAAAGGCAATTTTCACTTATCACATTGGAGAGCTGGACAGATTTTTTTTTTTTACTATAACAATCAAAAAAACGATTCAACATATATCATACACGCTTTAAAAAACTTTAAAATCTAGAAAGGGTCTGGATAACCTAATTTTCATTTTGCTTTATGAACTACAGTTATCTCATTTAATCTAACAGCGTTAGTAAAAGTACAATGAAGTCTTGATAGATAAGCTGGGCTTGTGCACAAATACCATTGTGTTAAACTAAAATTAGTTTTAGTAGAAATACATTTTCAGAGCATGTTACGTTCAGGTAAGCAATGCGTTGTAGCTCCACAGCGCTAGTTATTGCAGTATCTGATCTGGTAATAAATGATGTAAAATGGAATTGCAATAAAATGTGTGTAGGTACAAAAACTAAATAAGTTCTGAAGTAAAGTGGCCTCTGGTATGCAACATTGCTGCTGTGCACTGAAGAGTGCAAAGACGATAGTCAGTCACTTAACATCAAAAGTGTCCCATGTTTTAACAAACTTAGAAGAGTTCAGTCTCAGTCACTGTGGAGAGCAGGATTCAGGGTTGTTCGTGTAGTTAGGTTAGGGTCCTGTATGTTGTGTGCTTTCAGTTTGCAGAACCGTTGAAACATTTTCCGAGGGGAATAACACAATTGTAATAATATTATTAAAACTAACCAACAACTTACTTGCAGGAAGGAGCATAAGTTACGGTGCTGTTTCTTGCTAGTTAAACCATTAAAATGATTAATTCACTGTACTGAACTTCCAAACAGGCCCTTCTATGTTTCATCCAAAAAAAATCAAGTCTGTTTAAAATGGATGGCCTGTATACATTATGTATAAAAATATCTATAGAGATTTTTTTTTCTGTTTTTAGGCATTGTATGTTCATATATTAGAGGTCATGCTGTATCTCAATATACGAGTAATAAATAATGCTTTAATATTTTTCTACTCAAGTGTTTTTCACTTTTGTCAACAAGGATTTGAGCTTAATTGAACAATATTTGTTTAAGTAAAAAGATACTTCTCACAGTCATTCCTGTAAATCTTATTTTTCATTTGTATGTTAAAGACGTAGTTTTAAAAGTAAGCATGATTTTTGAGCCTCTTAACTTAAAATAAATGGAAGCTGTCACAGCATACTGCTCACCAGTTTAAACATAAGAAGCTTGTGAAAACACACAATGCCTGTGGCTCTGTAAAATCCGACACTTGGGAATCCTCACTCTATATTGTGGGCAGTGTGCCACACAATAATAACGACTCTTATCCCTTCCCCCCACAGTACAAATTGATGCAGGGTTGGACCTGTCAGTGGAGTCGGTTTGGAATACCGGAGTCGTAGAGTGAAAGCATGAGTATCAGCTGGAGTTAATTAGCTGTTGGCCAAGCAAGAATCATTTGTTGTTGATGGCAATGTAAACGGCTTGATATCTGGAAAATAAAACAAAACACCATAAACAATTCCACTCTTGCATTACAGTGTGTGTGCAATTATTCATTTTGAGTATGCCACTTAATTTGTTGTAATGCAGGGTTTATAGGAGGCTTCTGTATTTCATCTGGAACAACAGCACCGTGTAACTCATAATCTACTGGGTGATTCTCTGACCGAAGCAGAAAACAGGATAGTCTTGGTTCAGAACTGTGCTAAAGTACAGCAGTATGGATAGCAAAACAGCAGCAGTACATTTAGTGGTATGATTACCATTTTGGGATGGAAGATTCTTCCTTATTTCAATTGAAAGCAATAGTAATCTGTCTAGGTTGACATATTCTGTGTTGTCTGGATGAGTCATATTTCTATTAACTTTACTTTTGCATTTCCCTTCCACTCATTTCAAAGGATCAGTGCATTTTGCTAACACTGTATGTTGTGTGAAAGATTCATTCAGCAGCACGTCACTACAGTATAATGCTTTTCACCGACAAATTTAGTTCAATAATTTTGTTTTCTGCAGTGATTGTTAAATGTGTTGATTGAGCGTGTTGCCCCAAGCACTTTGATTTACAGTTCATATAACTCAGTTACCTGAGAGTCGCACAGCCCCGGTAGAAATAATCAGCCTTTTAAGTTGAATATTGACTTTTCATAAAAATGTGGACTAGAACACTCTTTAAATCACTGAACAGAGGACCTTTAGTTTGTTTTAAGTTTTTTTTTAAAACTAGTTATTCCTTTCATTCCCAAATGTATATGTGCATTACAGACAGTGGGGTGTATTCACTTGATCTAATCAGCAGATCTACAGTAAATACCACCATTGTTTATATACCCTGTTTTACACTAGCCACTTTTCAACTGACTCTAAAAGTAGCTTGCTCCAAAGAGGGCTCTGAGACGGCTTTGGTCTCTTCTTTGTTCTACTGTGAACGCAGAGGCCCGAGATAGGTGGTTAGCCACCTGTTTGTGGACTGCTGCAGAACCATTAATTGCAAGTTAGTTATTAGGCTGACAATCTTATGTTACAAGTAAAATAGGTTATTGTAGGTTCTCCTTTAAAAATCCATTTGACAGAGCTGAATAAGCAAACAAAAGGTTGCAAAATTCAAACAGAATGTTGCGTGTGCTTCAGTAAAGCTTGTTTGGCTTTGTCAGTTTATGATGCAACTGTTCAGTGACAGTTACAGCATACACTTGTGTTTCATGATTAGCTAGAGAGTATGCTGTATGATAATAGACTGATTTAACATATACTTCAGATTCTTTTTAGAAATATTCTTCTAACCTGACTGAAATTAAACAATTTAAACGCTAAACGACAATTAATCTTTTAACAGCAGTTGGTTTAATAAAGCTCTCAGTGATTGATGATTGCATAGAAAGTAGTTTCCTTTAATATGTAATATGTTCAGTAACAGTTTTTTATTTATTTTAAACAACATGTAAAGTGCTTTGCGATACTGTGGTATGAAAGGCGCTATATACAGTATATATAAAAAAAAACCCCTCAAATTTAAATAAATACAGGGTTAGAAACTCACGCCGCCGAGGTAATTAAAGCTGATGAGGACTAGTTGATGTCTGTGGCTTTGTTTCCATTAGGATATCGAAGTGAATAACGTCTTATGCGCATTTGAATGTCGGCAAAAGTTATGCGCACACTCATCCTAAAAGTCAGGTTTCCATTAAAATCAATTTCTAGTGGATAAACTGCTAAAGCAATTCGCATTGAAAATGGTAAAATGCTAGAAAAATAGTGTGACAGACTGTTTCCCCTGATTTTACTTTACAAATTTGTCCGCATTTATTATACAATGACATGCAACTTCTAGTGAATAACTCCAGTTTTTCCCACCTTTATCAGGCCTATATATATTTAAAAAAATAATTAAAGCCTACTGAAAGTAGCAGGGTCAAAAGTAAAACAGTTGTTTAAATTATATTTTATTTATAGCAATCTATTTATAGTAATCCTTGGACTTCCTAAACAATTGTGTTTCAGATTTGCTTAGTCCAAGCCAGGGGAAGCCAAATACTGTACATGTAAAATGTGTAGGCCTACTAAATTTTATTTATAAGGCTTATATCGACCACATTGGCCACCAAACGGCACCCACTTTGGAAATGGATAGTCCTTTGGACTAGAAGCACAATTTGTTAGTTTCTAACCCTGAAATACATTTAAATTAATTAGATTTGTAAGCATACATTTATTATGGTGTTTTAGTATAATAATGCTCACACCAGAACTAGTTGAACATAAAGGTTTCTCCTCTAAAGAAAAACTTGTAAAATTACTCATTTAGCCATTTTAATCGTATTGTCTGCCATTTAGTTTTAAAACAGTTTTGTAAAAATCCTTTTTTTCTTGTTTTTCAGGTCTCAGGATTCAGGATATGTGTCTAGTTGACTAACCATGCAAACCAAAGTTAAACAGCACTTTTGTATTTAAAAGAAGAAAGGGAGAAAAAAGTTGAGGAACAATGACGAAGAGTTCGAGTTAATAGAGTCTCAAGTGCTGCTCCCTTGTCCTCTGTTGGACTACTATAGCATTGCAGTTAACCAACGGTTCTGTTGCCATGGATCACAGTGATAACACAGAAATGATGGAATACCAAGATGACTCCACAGAGGAAAGCAAGATGAACAGAAATGATCCTGAAGTAGACAAGTCTCTCTTCCATGCCTGCAATATTTGCGGCAAGAGTTTCCCCTTCCAGAGTTCTTTGTCACAGCACATGAGAAAACACACAGGAGACAAGCCTTACAAATGCCCTTACTGTGACCACAGAGCTTCACAAAAGGGGAACCTTAAAATCCACATCCGTTCCCACAAGATGGGGACCCTGAGCCATGGCCACAAGGAGGAGGAGGAGGACCTAGGAGAGGGCCAGCTGGAGGCTGGAGTCTCCGACGACCTGGACAGCTGTACCAGCCCCACCAAAAGCACATCAGCTTGCAATAAGATAATGAACAGGGTGGCCAAGGAAGAAAACAGCAAGATCCTGCTTAGGAGCATCAAAAAAGACAAAACGGAGAGCAGTGATGGTGGCAGGTCTCCCACGTTTCAGTGTTCATTCTGCAAGAGGAAGCTCAACAACAAGGAGGACCTGAAGCAGCACATCCAGCTCTTACATAAGCCCTATCGGTGCCGGCTGTGCAGCTTTGTGGCACTGAGGGAAGATCAACTCCTGAGCCACATTGAGAAGGTCCACATCACAGTGGAGGCACCCGTCCGGGATGTGGTTGACGTTGAAGCTGTGAAAAGCGAGCAAGGCGCTGGAGAAGGAGACTTTCCCTGTGAAGTTTGTGGCCAGGTATTCACCCAGGCTTGGTTCTTGAAGGCACACATGAAGAAGCATGGTAGCACCTTTGACCATGTCTGCCACATCTGCGGCCGCCGTTTCAGGGAGCCCTGGTTTCTTAAGAACCACATGAAGTCCCATAGCACAAAGACTGGGGGCAAAAGCAAGCCGAAGATTGATTCGGAGCCCTTGGCTACAATTAATGACGTGGTTCAAGAGGAGACAGCAGTGATGAGCGGGCTGTGCCTCTATGAACTCTGCTCCAAGTGTGGAAACATCTTCCACAACAGGGAGAGCCTTAGGGAGCATGATAAGGTTCATACCCAAGCCAGCAAAACCTGCATGGAAGATGGAGCAGCTGTTGATTGCACAGCAGCGAAAAAGCACATTTTCATTGAGTGCCTGAATCTTAGACCAGCCGGGACCCTAGAAAACATCACTGATGGAAAGCTTGGAAAGAGAATAGCAGAGCTTGATCCAGTAAGCAGCTACCAAGCCTGGCAGCTTGCCACCAAGGGCAAAGTGGCTGAGGTTTCAGAGTATGCAAAGTACATTGGGTGGGATGAAACTCTTGCCGACGCAGATGTTGCGTATGACAAAGAGAAAGAGGAATACATACTTTTAGGCCAAGAAAAAAGGAAACGAGAGCCGGACTCTCACAGCACAGGCAGTGGCAAGCGACGAAACAGCACCAATATCATCGGCAGCAGCAGTGGTAGCAACCACCACCAGCGAGCTGAAAAGTACAACAACCTTTCCCCAGGAGACCTGAGCCCAGAGAGCCACAGCGAATCTGACTACAGGCCCTCATCTCGCCAGAGCCGGAGGTCTTCCCAAAACAAGAACACGGAGTGCTTTGAGTGTGGCAAGGTGTTCCGCACCTACCACCAGATGGTGCTGCACTCCCGGGTGCACCGCAGGGAGACGAGGAGCAGCAGTGAAAGTGGCAGGGTCTCCAGGGCGGACCGGTGTGGCTTGACCAGCGAAGGGGAGTCAGGCTCTACCAGCCGACCCAGCACCCCAGGGTCAGCCTCTGTAGCTGAGAATTCACCCACCTCTGCCATGGTAGAAAATGTGGCAGAGGATAGCTCAGAGGAAGGCTTGCCATTAACTCCAGGTAAGTAGCTTGCCTTACTGAGGTTAATGCTGCAGTGTTCAATGTGGTGTACCCAAAAAAGGGGTAAATAACTTTAAAAAAACCTGCAGGTACCAGGTACTACAGTATGTTGAGCACAAGAGGTTGAGTACCCTTTGAGCATTTATTATTATTATTATTATTATTATTATTATGTACCCATAAACATGCACCATTTTTTCATTATTAATTCCTCCGTTGCCAGTTGTCTCTTTTAAATAGTCAAATTAAGATCTGAGTTTAAGACCCTTACTGCATGGGCCCTATATTTAACTTGTGAAGACATTGTATTTTAGAATGCATTTATCCAGCTGTGGTACAATTGTATCAATTGGGTCAGACTGAGGTGCAGGATGTTTTTATGACCCAAACGCCCACTGTCAAGGTCAGACATTATAGTAGCTAAACTGGAATGAGAAACCACAGCTGCAACCCCACCTACTTTTCCACAGAGCCCAGACTAATCCACACAACTAAAACACAGTTGCATGTTCTCTTTTTCCATTAGACTTAGATTCCACCTGTCCCCAATGTCTATATTTTAATTACTTACAGTAAACAAAAAATGATAATAAGCTCAGTGGTTTTAATAGGATTAAGACTTGTCAAGACTTAACATGAGGGTAAAATGAAGTCAAGTGGACAAACGTTTTGGAAAGTGTCTTCAGCAGTGTAAGTTTTATCTCAATTTTGATTGAGTGGTTTGAAGTAACGGTAGAATACCTTGATATACTTGAACGCCCTTAAAAACGGAATCAATTCCCTGAAAAGAATGTTGACTTCATTGTTCATTTTCTTAATAAACTGTAACTCTAACTCTTTGAATGAATAGCGAGGCGTCATGCACATGCCTATAGCACGTCATCAAAGTAGTGACATACGAGATGTTAAATCTAAAGTACTGTATGTGGCACACATGTACCAGTGAAAACACTTTACTATAAATAACATTCTTGTTTTAGCAGTGCAAATTCAAAAGCAGAGCCTAAAAAACAACACAAATACAGCACATTGATTGTTTTTTTGTGAGTCTATTCAGCTTGTTAAGAATAGCAAGCTGTGTTAGCACATACAGCAGATTTCCTTGTACAGATTATGTGATGACAAATACATCAGGTACAAGAAATTGTATAAGCTGAATTAGGTGGCACTTGCATCGCAGTTGTACTGTTTGATTTATACATTGTTTGTGTAAAAGAAAGGCAAATATATACTTCAGCCACACTTCAAACTCCTCTTCATTTTACAGCAAGGACAGGGTTGACATTTAGTTTGAGAGACATGGGGTGACTGGGCAAACCTAATTTGATAAGAATTTTTAATGAGCTGCCATTTAGAGCACACTCATTTAGAAACGACTAATTTATAACTTCAAAAAACATCTCACTACATCAGTTCAGTGAAGCCTAGCATTCAATTAAGACCAACTACTTACATATGGAAAAGTCAGTGTAACTACTGTCTTAATTTCCAAATCAATTTCCCTAGTAATCACAGTCGTAAATCAGTAACCTGTAATTCACAAAATATGCCAGTTAGTCAAATGCACACAAAATGGTTAGAATCTGTTTTTGAAAAATGGAAAGTGTGTGCAGGCAATCAGTTACCAGTCAGTATTTATGAAAAAAAATCTGAAAAGTATGTGATTCAAATGAGTTAATTTGACACTAAATTTAGATTTTGTACGCTATTTTTAGTTTACCATGCGTATCTATCACATTGGGTGCTATTTAGCAACGTTTGTAAACCACTAAGGCAATCGCAAAACACTTTTGCGGACAGTTCGCACGCCAAAGTCAGCCGCACCTGCGGGCAAACAGACTTTGCCCATCTATGTGATTTAGCAACCATGCTTTAGCGCCCACTCGGTAAGAGCGTTCGTGCTGGACACAGGCTGAACTTTAGGGGAGTGTCCTCATTTACATACAACTGTAGCGATTTAGCAAACCATCAACAGTGCTAGTGTTTGCGTTTCAATTGACATGTGAAAACCGGGTCTAAACTGTGCACAAATTAAATGGTCGACTGTAAATACCGCTGAAACTACCAGGGAAGAAGGTTTACAAAGAAAAGAGAGAGAAAAAAGAGAAATAAAAGTGTGCACTGGATTTCTGTGTGGCCAGACAAAAAGAGAGGAGAAGGAGGAGGATGAGACGTACCCAAATATTTAGAAGTCATCTGTCTTTTCTGAACCTGTCTGACACACAATGTATGCAGCAATTTCGCCTCTACAGACAGACAATCACTGACATCTGCCAACTGCTTCAGGCTGACCTGGAAGGAGACATGCGGAGAACACTATTTGCCTGTAACACTAAGGGTATCCGCTGCACTAACATTTTATGCCACTGTGTCATGTGCAGTGCGAGATGTAACTGCATCTTTAGTCTCTCACGAGCTGTAACAAAATACAAAGCTGGGTTTTCTTGGGAGGTATGGGGTTCCTAGTGTCCTGGGAGCCATTGTTTGCACACAATTCAGTGTTTGAAAATTATATTGCCTGACATGCCCGGGGCATGTACAAATTTTGGTGGGGCATGTAAAAAAAATTGCTTACATGCCCGAGTCAGGCACCTACAATTTTTCAATGCCTTAAAACAAAAGCAAGCGATTACTTTATCACAGATTTAAACTTCCGTATTTGCTCCCACATCACTTTTTCTTTTTTTTTTTACCTACATCACTTCCAGCCAGCATCTCATGTGTTCTAGTATTGCGAACCTGTGCATTTGTGCAAACAGCAGAAAATGTGATGCCCAAGTGTTTTGAGCTGCTATTGGTTAAGCTATTCTGCTGTCTGAGTGATAACGGATTGTATTTGCAATGGATTACCGAAACTGGGGGGAAATAACAAAAAGCGTTTAATCAGAGATTCAGCAAATTTTGTGCATTCTTTACGTGATAGTATACTGGATGTATGCAGAGCTTAATTTGTAAAGAAAGAGGTGCCGAGGCGCAAGCAATGACAATAATATCGACCATAAGAAGCGCATATTCAAAATCATAACATGTTTATCTGAAAGAGTATTTACGTACTTGTGTTAGATGTTTACAATCACGCATTCTACATCATATACAAAGTAGTAGAAAAATTAATTAAAGGCAACCGCAGGACAAATAATAAATAAATTTAAAAAACCTGTATACATGTTTTGTTGTGGTTTTGCATTTAAATGGTTGAAAAAACAAACAAATTAAGAGATATTCAGAGGACTCCAAAAGGACGACATTGATTAAAAAAAAATTTGCACCCCAACACGAACATTGGTTTGACCCACGGTCTGCACTATTATCAGTGATGTGTATGCAACAGAAGATTACAAAAACGATTAATTAAACTTAAGCAAGGTAGTTATTATCTTAGTATGTTTTTATTGTCTATTAATTAAATTATGTTCGTTGAAATGAATGTACAGCTTTCATATTTTGTTGTGTACTACTCTTTTAATCAAACCAAGTAGTGTAAGAAGTTGCTTGTATCGTTCATGGCGTTTTTCAAATCAGGTAAGCTTATTAGTGTATAAAAAAATGACACTAGAGTTGCAGCCAGTGTCATCTTACTTAAAGGCACTCAAGCTGAAATCGTAAAGTAATTTAAAGTAGGCTACACACGTGGCAGCGGACTGTCTCTCTTTAGCGCTCACGCAAGAACTTGCAGACTTGATACAACTGTGTTGAGAATTTAAAAAGAAAGCATTTTATGAGATTTTTAACTAGAGGTACCGGGAATGTGACTCTGCACGCCCAGAGGTTCCGGGGCAGCACCGCGGCAAGCCCCGGCACAAATGAAGCACTGGATGTATGCTAATTTGATGAAAGAAAATGGCAACTAAGAGGATGCAGCAGTGGAACATTGGATGTTTGAGACTGTTGGCTCTAGACACACTGTTGACACACAGCAGGACATGCAGTCCAGAGGTCCTCTATGAGTGTGGAATCACCAGCAGCAGAAAAGTGTTTTTCAGTTTCACACTTGGGCGTGTAAAATTTTGTGTTGGGCATGTAAAATTTAGAGCTACATGCCCGACCAGGCATGTAAAGATTTTGGGAATTTTCTACCCCTGCAAGTACAGCTATGCGCACCAACACAGAATTGGCACCGCTACATAAATTGTAAGGGGACCTATTCTGTCAATATGCAAGTAGTGTGTGATGCCAACAACTACATCACAACTGTATATGCAAAGCATCCTGGCTCCACTCATGACTCGTTTATCGTCACTAATTTGCAGGTGACAGCTGCGTTTCAGCAGGGTGACAGTCTGAGTAGCTGGCTGATAGGGGACAACGGGTATCCACTGAACCGGTGGCTACTGACACTGCTGCTCAACCCCATGACCCCAGCCGAACAGAGATATACCCGTACCTTTAAATGTGCTTGTACTGAGAGAACATTTGGAATCCTAAAAATGCAATTCCGATGTTTGGATGTCTCTAGGGGAACACTACAGTACACTCCTCAGAAGGTTAACAATCCTGGCTTGTGTTTTACATAACATAACTCTCCGTAATGGATGTGATGTTGAACTTACAGGGTTAGAGGCTTCAGGGAAGCAGATGATGAACTTGAAGCCCCAGTGGTGGAGGTTGCAGATGCTGCAAGTGCCAGGAAGGGCAGACAAAGCCTTATAGATTACTTTTTTAAAAATTTTGTAGCCTTGCTTGAGGGGCTTGGTCATTTTGCCCGGCGGAAGCAGCTCAGCATATTTGCTAAATAGGGCCTGTTATGTTTTATATCACATTACATATTTTATACACATCACAGGCCATTTGTGTAAAATATTGTAGGAAAGTAAATTTATGGCGTTAACTTATAGGTTAATATTATTACACGTATGTTCTGTTCTCAAAAAAAGCTTGAGATAGCAATGCCTAGAAACCAGCTCCTTAAAGGTATAGGGGGCATATGAAACATTTGCACCATATTGCTGAAAATAGATGGTTAATCACATATCAACAGTGTGATGAAATTGTAATGAAACTTGGTTAGTACACTTTTTACATAAGTTAGGAGAGCATCAGTATCATTTCAAACTGGTTAATAGACTAGTAAACACTGGCAAAATCCGCTCAGTTTTATACGGTGCAAAACGTTTTAACGTTTTGTTTTGTTTCTGGACTTTGCGATAGCTGCACGATACCTGCATTAATATAGTCGTATCTACAACGTATCGACAATAACAATCAACCATTTTGCTACAGACTTTCAACAAGTCTGACACAAACAATTTTGCCTGTTAATTAAACCCTTCTAAAAAAAGAACACAAAAATGTTTAACATAAAAAAGAACAGTCCTACTAGCAGGCAGTTTACACTGCCTCTGGGTTTCTGATCGCATCATCAATTCCACATTTTTTAAATCCATTGATGGAAATGTCCAGTCTACTTTTAATGTTCTCAAGCAAATTGACTTCATCACTGCCATTCTCATATACACTTTTATTTCTCTTGTCCAGCGCTTCTTTAATCTGTTCTGTATACCAGTCTGACAGAGGGCGGGATCACTACGAGTACTGTATGCAACCCTCTGATTGGTGGAAGTATTATTGGCGATCCAATCAAAATAGCCAATAAAGCCCAAATAACGTATCTGCCCATTATACGGTATAGCCTAGGTTAAGATATGTGCTGTAATTAAAAAAAAAAAAAAAAAATTACATAAAAAAATTACATAAATTTTTTTTTTTAAAAACCTGAACCTTCTCACGCCCCCTCAGGATATAGTCGCCCAGTTTGAGAACCGCTGCTTTAGAGTATCATATTCTGGAGACACAGGCAGATACTAATAGCTCACATTTTGTATTTACAGCTGTCAGGGGATATACAGTGTTATACAAACATACTTGTTTGTTTGTGTTTTATTCAACTAGTTTGAAAACTTGTTTTATGATGTAGTTTATTTGTTAGTTACAAAAATTAAACCCAACATTTACACAGATGTACGGTAGAACTGCCAGAAATAGAAACCTCTTGTTGTTTCAAGTATAAAATGTAAATCATGTTTAGAAATTTCCTGTCTCAGGAAACTACTCATTTATATATATAAAAAAAAAAAAAAAAAAATGTATTTGTTTCATATCAAACATTTAGTCATAGACAATGATTTTGTTTAAAAAAATAAAATAAAAGGTAACCCAAAACATTAAATTCACTGTTGGCTTTTATTGATGTAGACAATTGTAGGGATGTGATTTTGTCACGGCTAAAAACAGAGTGGTCACGGCTACAAAGATTTGAACTTAAATATATTTATTCATGTAATATACTGTAATATTTTAGTATTTGTGCAAAGTAAACATATATTTAATGTATTTAATGTGTATTTAATGTGTTTTCTTTTAACACACGCTTCTAGTCAAAAGTAAACATAGATTTTTTTTTTTTTTTTTTTTTTAAACAACCGTAACAGAAATATGCTTACCTTTTAATTTTAACATGTATACCTTGTCTGATGCAAAAAAGTAAACAACCTGAACACTGAAATTTCGTTTTTAAAAATAAATGTTCTGGTTGTAAATGGCAAATTTTACAATATCCTGTTCTTTAATGTCTATTTAAACACAGCTGTAGTTTTGGTATTATAAGATGTACATTAAAAGATAAGAAGGATTGTTCTGCATTTACACTGTTGACAGGTTAAGCACCTCAGGGGAACGACTGCAAATCAGGGTTCATGCTTCTCCAGGACTGTAAACCTTCCTCCCTTTAGATTTTGCATTATCAAGTGTATGCAGAGGTATATTTTCTGCACAAAAGGCTTCGGTTAATTTGAAGTTTGTTTCTCATTAAAGCTGATCCCTCCGCGTTCATGAAATTGTTTGGGATAGTGCTCTGCTAGTTGCTTAGAACTTAATTTCGCCACTTTTGTTATAGTTCTGTGAATGTTTTCACCTTTTATTTGACATTTGTTAACTGCTTTAAGTGCACTGAAACCAATTGAAAAGACATGAACTGCTCCTGTCCTATTTTCACGCTGTGGAAACAAATGTCAAAATTCACGGGTTCCGTGACTGCCATGACAAAATCACATCCCTAACAATTGGGTACAAGGGTGAACTGTGTGTTAGTGTCTTGAACAACTGTTTCACACATTAAAGCTGCCATACTGTAATAATGCAGTCCTGCTGTTGAAAGCCATGTCACCCGTCACCCCCCCCCCCTTTCCAAACACCCTCAAAAAGATTGAGAGAAAACTCAATCATTAACAAGTTATGCATGGTACCTTAAACATCCTTGTTTATTTAAATCCTCCCTTCTGGGGGGTTGTTAATGTCTTCCTTTACATCTGAGGTTCAATGGCCCTCACTATTAAAAACAATACACACATGTAGCCACAAACTCATTCAATGTCAAAGTTAACCCTTTTTATTACTATGACGCTTTAAAAAATATTTAAAACGCAGTGTTTGTGTGGGTGGTTCACAGGAATAGTGTTCACCTGCATAGAAGTCTATTTCAATAATTGACTATTTTAATCCAGAGCTTTTTGCAAAACAATCACAAAAATACCTACTTTATAAATAAAAGGTTAAAGATCCACGTAAAGCTAGCTTAGATTAAAGAGCTCTGTTTTTCAGTTCTGATAAATGGATTTGTTGTTCATAGTGAGCTTATAAATTTAACCATATACTGAGAGAGAAAGATAAGGTTAAAAAACAAAATCAATTTTATTAGTAGCTGTAATAGTAAATGATTAACAGGAAAAATAAGCTGCATACCATTATGTATTAAGTCAGTATTGTATTTAGAATATGCCAAATATTTAGAGTTATTTTATAAAAAATAAATTAATTAAATATACAATTCAAATCCTGAGCTGAACAGGATATAGTCTCATGTAAATTATGATTGGATGTGGTAGGGGTGCTATGAGCTTGACTTTGAACACATTTTTATCAGTTCCAGAAGATGATAATTATAAAACGGCTTGGAAAAATAACAACCTCTGATTGGTTAAACAGCATCACATGACCGTGCATATTAGGGTTGCCAACTGTCCGGTTTTAAGGGAATTTGTACAGTGTCCTGACTGGACAGCAAAAGTCCAGTTCTTGCGAATCTTACTCACTGTTCATTGCCGTGCTCGCGTTGCTGGCTTTGTCTGGTTTTGGAAAAATGGAAAGTTGGCAACCCTAAAAATTGGGCAGGAGTGTGGAGTAGTGGTTAGGGCTCTGGACTCTTGACTGGAGGGTCGTGGGTTCAATCCCAGGTGGTGGACACTGCTGCTGTACCCTTGAGCAAGGGACTTTACCTAGATTGCTCCAGTAAAAACCCAACTGTATATATCGGTAATTGTATGTAAAAATAATGTGTAAAAAAAATTTTAAAAAATGTAATTGTATGTAAATAATGTGATATCTTGTAACAATTGTAAGTCGCCCTGGATAAGGGTGCCTGCTAAGAAATAAATAATATATATATATATATATATATATACAGTACTGTGCAAAAGTTTTAGGCAGGTGTAAAAAAATGCTGTAAAGTAAGAATGCTTTCAAAAATAGACATGTTAATAGTTTATATTTATCAATTAACAAAATGCAAAGTGAGTGAACAGAAGAAAAATCTACATCAAATCAATATTTGGTGTGACCACCCTTTGCCTTCAAAACAGCATCAATTCTTCTAGGTACACTTGCACACAGTTTTGAAGGAACTCGGCAGGTAGGTTGGCCCAAACATCTTGGAGAACTAACCACAGTTCTTCTGTGGATTTCGGCAGCCTCAGTTGCTTCTCTCTTCATGTAATCCCAGACAGACTCGATGATGTTGAGATCAGGGCTCTGTGGGGGCCATACCATCACTTCCAGGACTCCTTGTTCTTCTTTACGCTGAAGATAGTTCTTAATGACTTTCGCTGTATGTTTGGGGTCGTTGTCATGCTGCAGAATAAATTTGGGGCCAATCAGATGCCTCCCTGATGGTATTGCATGATGGATAAGTATCTGCCTGTACTTCTCAGCATTGAGGAGACCATTCATTTTGACCAAATCCCCATTTGCAGAAATGCAGCCCCAAACTTGCAAGGAACCTCCACCATGCTTCACTGTTGCCTGCAGACACTCATTCGTGTACCGCTCTCCAGCCCTTTGGCGAACAAACTGCCTTCTGCTACAGCCAAATATTTCAAATTTTGACTCATCAGTCCAGAGCACCTGCTGCCATTTTTCTGCACCCCAGTTCCTGTGTTTTCGTGCATAGTTGAGTCGCTTGGCCTTGTTTCCACGTCGGAGGTATGGCTTTTTGGCCGCAAGTCTTCCATGAAGGCCACTTCTGACCAGACTTCTCCGGACAGTAGATGGGTGTACCAGGGTCCCACTGTTTTCCCGTTTCTTTGTGCTTCTTCAAAAGAGCTTGGACAGCACATCTGGAAACCCCTGTCTGCCTTGAAATTTCTGCCTGGGAGAGACCTTGCTGATGCAGTATAACTACCTTGTGTCTTGTTGCTGTGCTCAGTCTTGCCATGGTGTATGACTTTTGACAGTAAACTGTCTTCAGCAACCTCACCTTGTTAGCTGAGTTTGGCTGTTCCTCACCCAGTTTTATTCCTCCTACACAGCTGTTTCTGTTTCAGTTAATGATTGTGTTTCAACCTACAAATTGAAATGATGATTAGCACCTGTTTGGTATAATTGTTTAATCATACACCTGACTATATGCCTACAAAATCCCTGACTTTGTGCAAGTGTACCTAGAAGAATTGATGCTGTTTTGAAGGCAAAGGGTGGTCACACCAAATATGGATTTGATTTAGATTTTTCTTCTGTTCACTCACTTTGCATTTAGTTAATTGATAAATATAATCTATTAACATGTCTATTTTTGAAAGCATTCTTACTTTACAGCATTTTTTCACACCTGCCTAAAACTTTTGCACAGTACTGTATATATCTATCTTATACACACGGCTTGCAAACCAATGAGCCGCTTCACACTGTATAAATCAATATGCACAACATTATAAAAATTCCATGACAAACTGCCATTTTATTTATTAGCTATAAAACCACTGCCAGAAAATGAGTGACATTTCACCCATTTTATTTAAATGGTACAGCACCAACTTTCCCAGTGAAGACAGTAATGCACAGGTGTAGAATAAAAGTATTCAAATGTGTTACTTGAGTAAAAGTACTGTTACTTGGAAAAAAATGTAATTAAGTAAGAGTCAAAGTATTCTTCTAGAAAACTACTTGAGTAAAAGTACAAAAGTATCATATCTTAAAAGTACTCAAGTATCAGAAGTAAAATGTAGCTGCCCTTAAATTCTACCTCCAGTATGTATTCGCTTCTGATGTTATTTACCTTTTCCTGCTTGATGGAAGAAAATCTCTGTTCTTATTGTGCACACACTCTGAACGCAATGTCTACTTCCTAGCTGTTCTTACTGTATCGATTTAAATTTAGATTCAGATATATCGTGGTCCTGGTGTTGGCTCCCCATTTTTACAGTCTAACTGTGCATTATTTCTGCTAAGAAATCAAATAAATGCCTTAGCTGCAATATCCATAGGCACTTAGAATTACTGTTTGTTTTATTTCGTACTGCACATAAAAAATATACAAAACAAATAAAAACAAAGCATTAATATCATACTGTTATCATATACGCACGTATTGCACAATAACACAAAGCAAATGAAATATCTGTTTGCTGGTTTTTATTTTAGTCAGCGAGGTGTTCACTTGTGGCAGCAGCAATGCACTAGCAAGTCCCAGGGCAGTGACATCAGCTCCCTAGCAACAAGCCTCCTATGTTTGGAATGGGATTCTTTCAATGCAGCGGGTTTGTGCATTTGAGAAAGGAGAGGAAGACTCATGAAATTAATTGGAGACTTAAGTTGATGAGAAGCAATTACCCTCTGCAGTACGAATTAAAACGGTGTGCTGCTTTTTATATGAGCCTGGCGCCCCCGATAAATCAAGGGAGTGGTTTTTCAGTATGTGTTAGCCTATTTGTTTTTCTATAGGTATTATAATATAAAAATGTTGTATTCACTATATAATATATATATATAGCGAATACAACATTGTTAAAAGCATTTCCAATAAAAATTTGTTTGCAGTGGGTTGTGTACTTGATATTATTTCAATAGTCTTTTTTTTAGTTAACACATAATTACATTTTACATTCTGATGTGTTATAAAGTCTTCCCAGACTGTAGTAAAGGGAATGTGTTGCTAAGTTTAGGATATATGAAGACAGGAAGCAAAGTAAGAAGGGCTGGTTCAGCTCCCTGCTAAAACACTTCATGGACAACCAGAGTAAAAGCTGTAATAGTCTTACAAAAGCCCTCCAAATGAAAACCAGATGCCTGTCTGCTTACTTTTTTCCCCATCTGTTACACCAGGCTGCAGAAAAACTACATAGAGCTCCAGAATGTAAATGATTATGTGCCTTAAGAAATAAATCAACACCATAGAAATACATTTCTTGAGGCCCTGGTTTACCATAAAATCTATATGATATGCATTCCTGCGGTGCTCCTCAGTGGCAGTTTTAGGCATCAGTAGTTTATTAAAAGTGAATATAGAGCCACCTAGTGGAAAAATACTGTACTACTGTTGAAGATTTAACTTCCTATTGAAAATACTGGTTAGTTTTAAAATATCTAGGCCTAGTTTATTATAGTTTTTTTTTTCTAAATATATTCAACTCTTGGTGTTATCCTGACTTAGATGCTATTCATCTATAAATTCTGTAAGTTATTTTTTTATGCTAGAATTAACAATCATTGAACAAATATACTGCCCATTTACAATTATAATTACATTTTGCACAAAAGAAAACAAAGTTAGCATTTCTAAATATTTTAATACTGGTCAAGTTTGTAAATACTTATGTATAATAATAATGTACTGTATATATTTCCTGGCTCAAAGCCTGGTCGTGGTATGTGAAAAAAGTCTTTGAATGTCAAGATGGGCCTTATCTTGGAAAAGGTCAAGAGCCACTGTTCTACTCCAAAGCATTGAGTGACATAAGACATTTTACATTTAAAACAGTTATGATATGAAACACAGGGGAAAAACTGCTGTTTTAAAATGATTTGGGGTATTGACTTTTGTGTGTTTTAATTTAAACCATTTAAGACAAAATGACCCTAAATGTACAGGTCAGTTGAAATTCTGAACTAGTAAACAGTGAGTGGATTTGTATTCTGTCTGCTTTACGTAGAGTTGGTGAGAGAGTGCCATCTACTGGTCACATATCAACATTTCATCAATTTATCTGAAATCATTATAAAGCATTTTTCTTCATTTAAATGTGTTAGCTTTTTAGACAAACATTTGTATTATGAAGAAATACCTATCCATAGTTTAAAATTTCATTTAACGTGTGTTTGTATCTTTGCATTTTTTTTCAAGTTTACCATAATTTATCATGTTTTTTTAGCATGCTTTATCATACATTTGTACGTTACCATGATTTCATATTATTTACCATAGATACCACAGTAAACTTTAATAACAGTCTTTTCAGATGATAACATTTGAGAAAGTATATTTATGAGTTATGTATTTGTGAATTGAATACACTTTTGAGCATTTTTTTTTAACAATTCTGGATATATTCCTGTTATGTTTCTCTTTTAGCATAACACAAATAAAAAGGAAGTGCAGATGCACAGTTGGAACAGGATACAGGATGGTTAGTAAATCCTTTAAAAATAAACATAACGGTGCATATGACTCTTCCTGGACTTAGTTATAACCTACACACTTTTTTTTCTTCTTATTTGACAATGAGTATACAGTCTTAATTATGTAATTCAGGTGTCAATTAAAAAAGAAAAACACTATATAAATCTTTAGTGTATATAAGACTGACAATGTGTTTGACCGTTTGTAGTATACACAGCAGCAGACATGGACACCAAAAGATGATTACCAGTTTTATATAATTTATATAGGTTAAACATTGATTTAATCTGGTTCAAAAACAAAAAGCAAATATGGTACATGAAGTGTAGATCAACAGCTAGCAAACTACAACGTTAAAGTCTCGTAACTGACTAATGCAATTTTGCAGTTCACATTGTAAAAGAATTGCACCCACTCGGGTTCGTTGCCCCTTTAAAAATAGACCCAGGACACAGGAAATTGAGGTTTAAGCGCTGATGCGCTATTTTTAATAAACAAACACTTAGCTCTTTTTTGAGCACTAAACTAACACTCAGGACAGCTAAGCCGTTTACCTGACCAATAACAAAACACCCTGTTCTTGAGACTTACTTTTTTTTTCCCTTTTAAAGGCAACTCGGAAGCAGAGCACTCCTTCTACTCAGCAGCCCCAAGCAGACTGACTGCACCTCTTAAATACCCTGCACCTGGTCCTAATGTACAATCACTACCAGGTGCAGGGGATAATTAACAATAACACAATTAAATTAAACAATTAACCATAATTGTGGCTTTTCATTCTGTGTTCTTCTGGGAAGTGTAGTCCTATTTCTTCCCCCAGGACTACAAAATCTCACAGCATATAAAGTAAAATCCCTTCTATGCAAACTACCCACTGTCCAACAGTGTCCCACAACATTTTCCTCTGGTGGGCATAAACACTCCTTTATTCAAGCACAATGTGTTCTAGTGTAACTTATTTCTGAGAATGTATATTTTTTGTGTAAATTCTAAGTGGGAGAGCTGATTAGATATTTTTGAATGCGTAAATATCTATTTTCGTCTTTCTTACAGATGAAAAGCCATATATGTGCAGCAACTGTGATTATGCAACTACCAGTTCTTCCTTGTTGATGTCACACATGAAGGACCATCACACGGGAGACCAGGATGTTGCCTGTAAATCCAGAGGTGCCAACCATAGAAATGATATGTCCTTGGCTGAATCACAAACACATAATGGTGACTCCATACCAAGGAACAATGTCAAGGGGAACATAGTAAAGAGTGGAGAATACCGAAGTTACCTGGAACTACAAACCGCTATAATGCAACAGAACTTAAAACTTACAGACTCTTTTAAATGCCTTCAAAAAACAATATCTCCCAGTATGGACCAGGCCGTATCCAGCAGCATTGTCAACCTAAGTACATCAGCAGAAGCACAGACAAAAGGTATGTTGTCAGGCAGCGAGAAAGAAACGGTATTACAAGAACATAATACACAGGACAAATTGCCAATTGACATCAGCCCCTTAGATCTAACATCTAAGTCAAACAAAAGTGACTTTGTGCTGAAGGATTTACCTACCTCACCTATAGAGAATGCTTTGATTAGGCACCAGTGCCCGTACTGTTCTCACACAACCCATTACCCAGAGGTTCTGTGGATGCATGAAATAATTGCACATAAGGTTAGCTGCAACGCAGCTGCGCCCAAGTGGGTTCAGAGAAATGGATTTAAAGGACCGAAAGAAGATTTAGGTTTCTCAAGCCGAAGGAGCAGCACAGGGCCTCCCTTAGCATTAGATGGCAAAGACTGCCAGCCTCTTCCAGTTACCAGAAATGTCCGCACCCAGGCACCACCAGAGAGCAGCTTGCAAGCACTGAAGTCAAACACCACCACTTACAGCTCCAGCTTGCCCAGTACTTCCCAGGCAAGGGACACAGCAGCTCGAGCAGCTCCCACAGGCTCAGGCCTACATAACACAACGCAACCCAAACTTAACTACCACAAGGGACAACATGGAGTACCAAAAGAGCAGTCACATGGAAGGCACAAATTAGAAATGTATCCCAAAGTAACACCAGCCGGAGCAATTGAAAAAAACTTTATGGCTTCGCAGCAGCCACTTGCGACATTTGGAGACAGACAGGAGAAGTACTTATTTCCTCAGGAAGGTTTAGGGCTTGCCCTTTCTGCCAAGCACGGCCTCTCTGAGCACAAGGTCAAAGCGAACTCCTCGCAACCCCCTTCCTATCACTCGCCAGTGAAAAGAAGGCAGGAAGCTCCCCCAGCGCATTCTCAGAGGGAATCTATCAATGATCCTCGCTCAGTAGGAAGGAACAGCATGGGAGGGAGGGTGAACAGCTTCTCACACAACTCTGGTTCCACAGGGTGGCCCCCTTCCTTACAAGTACACTTCAAACAGGAGCCTCTGCCCGAGGGACCCAAGACACACTTCGATATCTTAAGCTTCTTAAAGACCTGCAACACACAGGACTTAACCACCCTCTACCACCGCTGGGGCTCCAACAACCCCATGTTAGATCAGACAGGTAAGAAGACAAACAAGTCTTTTTTCATACCTTTTAAAAAATGCTGTATACGTGATGCAAGGAATAGATGACTGCCTGGAGGTGTAGGTAGGGTAATGAACTGAGATTGATATCTTTATAGATTGGTAATATGTTTATGCCTGATAGACAACCAGGAGGAGATGGGAAAGGATAAATAAATCCAGTTCCCTTTCAATTCGAAGACAACTACCAACCAATGGTAAGGTACACTTCTGTGTCACTAACCTGAGTGTGTTTTTGAAAGAGGTCCTCTGAGTTGACTGCAATTCCCTTGAATTTGTGCTGAGAGTTGGCTTGCCGCTCTCGTGGAATCAGCGGCTCCATTTGAGTGTCTTTGTTCTTTCTTTCTTCTTCACAGCCTGCTTCGCCTTGCGTAGCAGGCCGTCTTTTCTACGGCTGTTTGTCGTTTGAGAGTGACTGTCTGTGCAGTATTGGTGTGTGCGTGTGTGGTCTTTCAACCTACACCCTCAGGGAAAACAACGTTCCTCCGCTGGGGCATGGCTTGAGCGACTCTGCCGGCTGTCGTTCACGCAGCTCGGGCAAAATAATTAAATTGTGTGCTGTTGTGCGTCCACCTGTGTATTGACCCTCTCGCACAACCCCGCTTTGTTTGTGTCTGTGCTTAAGTTTTTGCTGCGCTGTAAATAAAAAAATTTAAAAAAACCGAAACATAGTCAGTCAGCCGTGTGTTCCTCCACCAGGGCTGTGTTCTAACCTGCCCCGCTGTCGAGTAGACCTCGCCGGCTGCCCCGGTGCATCGGGCCTTCAAAAAAAACAAAAAAGTGTATTCTCCCTCCTCCTTTTTTCTCTTTACTAATTGAGCTCTCACCCGCCGCGTATTCTGCCTGTGTGTCTCCCCTGGTACATGCTGAGCGCTGACCAGGTGGTTGACTACATGCGGTTAGGGTAGGCACCGCCGCTTAGCTTGCCCCCCAGTGCTTTGGTACCTCGGTGCACGCTCAGCCCTTGGTACTTCGGTGCATCCGGTGCGCACTTGGTGTACATGGTGCCTCGGTGCGCATAACGCCTTGTGTGCACATGGTGCGCACGATACTCGGTGCGCACGGTATATGGTGCACTTGGTACACGCGGTGCCCTCAGTGCTTCGCTACCTCGTGCATGAGGTGTTTAGGCGCTCCTGTGCCTTGAACTCTGTGCAAGATTGTGTGCAGTGACCAGAGTTTATACCCCAGCTAGCATCTCCAGGTTTCATGCTTGCACATCCTGCAGGGCGAACATGCCCCAGAAGGATGGGCATACATTGTGCGCGCGGTGCTTGGGTGTCCAGCATGCCACTTCAGCCCTAGAGGACGAGACGTTTTGCGAAATCTGTGTAGCTTTTCAGCCCCCGGTGCTCTGCAAAATGCTTGACAGTTGCAGAGCCCAGCTCCGAGGTTGCCTTTCCACTTGAACCAATCAGTGGAACTAGAGGCCTTCCATCTCCCTCCTTTTGTTTCGGAGGAAGATAGGAAACTGAATTCCCTCTGCCCAGTGAGGGCATTGAGAGGTTATGCTCAGTGATTACCTACGCATGTACGCATGGGTAAAAAAGCCATTTGTAAGGCCAGAAATTAGATAATTAACAAAAAAACAGTCAGGGTGATATTGAAGAGCATCTGCTAGAGCCTGGATGTTGATGGGGTAGAGGCGGTTAGTAATGATGAATGTCATTTAGATCAGGGGTCAGCAACCTCAACTTAACCAGGGGCCGCTATGGCGGCCCACAAAACGGCTTGTATTTTGAAGGTACGTGGATTCCCACCAAAAGCAGCCATAACACACAAATGTAGGTTTAATCTATTCCCATTTAACATTACATGTGGTTATTAAATTGTACATTTTGCTCCCAGCAAGGGAAAAAGAAAAACATTTCTCTTAACAAATTAAAACAAACAATTTATTTAATTTGGCCAAATTCACCTATGTCGTTCCGCTGGCTCAGCACTTTGCATACAGTTACTGTATAAGCATTGATTACGTACTTCCACGTGACGTTGGCTGCGTGCCTTGGAACTCTTGCCTAGCAACCATTGACAGACTGCGTGCGGTGTGAGAAAATCACTCCAGCAGCAACACGGAAGCTGGCTGCACAAGTGCTGAGACGGCAGATCTAATTCATTAATGTTTTTTTTAAATGTAATACATTGATAAGGAAACTCAGAGGGGCCGCCATTGGCCTGCGGGCCGCCACTTGCTGAGCTGACCCCTGATTTAGATGAAAGTGGGCAGATGGAACGTGAATGAGCATCACCACAGAAACTGCACATATGTAAAAAAAAACAGCATCCTTTGGAAATGCAGAATGAGGAATTGAAATTATTGCACAGCTGACTGTCACTGGAATATTTGAAGGGTCTTCCATGAGAATCTTTGCTTGTTGAAAAAGCAGCCGGAGCTGAAGAATGAATAGGAGAAACTGCAGATGCGCGATTTCCTAAAAAAAGGAGTGTTGGCGAGAGCAGGGAAGAATAATTTGAGGCTGATGAGGAGGCTGACGAGGAGGCTGCTTTTGGACACAGAGAGGTAGAATGGACGGTGGAAGCACAAACTCCACAAGTATTAGCATGGAGACCACTGAAGAATCTGTTAAAGAGATCAGGATCGGGTTGAGACCTGTCAATCAGTGTATTGTCCAATGCTAACCGAGAAGCTACTTTGGCTGAAAAAGCTTTATGATACTCATAAAAAATGGTACTGCCATATCTGACCGAGAGATCAACAATGTTAAATAAGTAATGTCCAGTTCTTGTTGTCAGTGACCATAAACTTCAGAAAGGACGTCGTGAAAATGAAGCACAAATTCTCCAAGAGTACATTTTTCACACAGCCGAGGATCCCGAGATTTTAGAGCAACAGACAGATCTCCACAGTCAACTACCCTGTGATCCAGAAATTCTGAGGTTGCAATAAGAATAGACCAAATGAATGTCTTTACCTTCAATAATATTGCGAGAGATAGAGTGGCAATGAACAACTGAAGCAGAGGAAGTTCCTGAACGCTAGAGTGAAGATTGGCAACTCGAGAGCAGGTGTGGACGTGGCTGAAGCAGCGGGAGCGACAAGCGCTGCTGATGTTGCCACTGATGAGGAAGTAAAGGCTACCGGTTCCAAGCAAGTGATCCTGCTATCTTGCGCATCCAGGCGATCAGATACTGTAGAAATTGAGGTGGAAAGAGGATGAATGAGTTGATTGATATCATTAAAAATCTTATAACGCAAATCGGAGGATCAGATGAAATTGAAAACTGAGGGGTTGTAGTCGCTGGATCAGAAGCGACCTGAAGCTTGCACAGCAGCAGGGGCGGAGCGTGAACTGACAAGTTTGGATCTCTGCTGTGACTTCTGAGGGAGAAAAACAGGCTTGGCCGATACAGAACTGCAATCTGAAACAAATAAAGCAGCCCGATCGCTACCTGCTTCAATGGGCAAGTCTTTTTTGAAAAGAGCTTTCACAAGTTTGTCGATGGGCCAAACCTTGTAAAAAAGTTGTGCTGGAGAATCATCCTGAGGTTTGATCCGTTTAGAGCGGCGAAGAAGAATAGCAGCTGGCACAGCTGGATAAGCGGAGGTTGAAGCAACAGGACTAGCGGAGGCTTGATGGAAATCTTCGGCAGCATTGTCAGATGGAGGAGAAGCAGGACGGGTGGATTTCTTTGAGAGTTTTTTCAGCAGATTATTTGTTGAAGGAAGACAGCCAGAAGGAGAGAAAAAAATCAGATGAGTCAGATTAAAATGAAAGCTGCCTCGGGTAAGTAAGAATTTTAAACAGATTAAAAACAAAGTTTTTTGTTTTAAGATTGAGTCTGCAAGTCTGAGTGGTAACCGCAAACTGAAAAGCAAGACAAGAATTAGCTGGCTACAGTTTAAATAGGGTGAGTGACAGGTAATTAAAGGGTGACTAACAGGTATTTTAGTGGGATGACACAAGGGAGGAGCCCCAGCTCCAGCCCCAGCCCCCCAAAATACACCAAGTTTCTACAAAACTCGAAAATAGCTGAAAAATGTAATTTAATAAAAACCGAAAAACAGAAGCCCTAAGTATATTTCATGCATCATTATTCCAGCAGAATATATGTACAGAAATGTGTCCCAGGAGTAGTTCTGACAATTGTTTAATGTACTGTTAAAGGAAGGCTCCATGTACAGTATAATATCTCTTTTCAAGGACAATCTATTGTAAATCAGGAAGTCTCTAGACATTATCTCTGACATACCGTACTGCAAACTACTGTGCTGTGCTGTTCTTTAAGTCATGCTTATTATTAGACTAAAACTTAACAATATTCTTAGTTGTGCTGACAAACATTTGACAAAAGTGGAAACATACACTGTTTCTTTGAATTTTACTCTTTTGTATAATAATGCTCAAATAAAAGATTTAGGGCCTCATTCACAAAAGGGCACTAAATGTAGCTGTAACGTGCACATTAAATAGTGAGCCTAATGTGCACCATAAATCTAAATTTACTATCCCATTAACTAACAGAGAACGCATTCATTTACTTACACACTATTTGGCTAATTTACATACCAGAGCATGCACAGTACATGTATTGTGAGCGATAATTTAATGTGCATGGTAATGTCCAAGACTTACCCATGACCACTGTGTTATAAAAAGCCCCAGCAGTCCAGGCGTATCTTTTGGTCAGTGGCTTATTGTGAAAGGTGGAGGTGGCTTACATTGACGCAGACGCAGCTCTTCGCTGGGGACAGGCAGAGGCAACGTGAACTAAAGCTGTTGGAAATTCTAGCAGAGGAGGTTGTTTTAAATTTATAATACCTTGTTTGGTCCAGTGTTTTATTTAACCACTCTATTATTTGTACCAATGCAATGAACTATTAAATTAAATAGAAGAAATTATAACATTCATTTACATTTATTAACTCTTAACATAACCTGTTTACAGGTCATTTTCACTGCTCTTAATACAAGGTACTGCCTCCATTATGCCAGACAGATTTTAGCCCAGAAAAAATTGGTTTAAATAGTGCACCTATCAGTGGTTAAAGCCTGGTTTCCAAACAAACTAATATTCACTTTAAGGTGCACACCTATTATCGCCCTTTCGTAAATACGGTGTGAATGAAGCTCATCTCATTATTCAGAGTTGGGTGCCTCATTTAAATACATTGTCATGCATTACCATACACATCACATATTCATTCGGATTACCATAGTGTGGCACAATAAAATCAGCGTGTGCCATAATATGCCCACTATTTCATGCGATATTGAATACAATTGCAATAGTAAATACGGAAATCATGAACGTGCACGGTAATTGCAATTATGGTGCTTCATAATGTTTAGTGCCCTTTCGTAAATGAGGTCCATTATTGTGATACTGCTGTTTTTAGCATTTGCACACTTAAAATTACTCAAGTAATTTAAGGTGTACAATGATAACTCTTAAAAGGTTCAAAATATGGAACATTCCAACATTTTGATCATTGCAAATGCCCTTACTTGTAACATTAAGTAATTACATCAAATTATTCATCGCATAACAATTAAATATGTAACCTCATGATGGTTGAGAAGTGGGTCCATAAAGTATAACCTTTTTTTATTCCGTTGCTGAGACACTTTTTTGTGGAGTAAAATAAATTAGAACACTATAAGGAATGTTGCTTCCTGTTGGTGAAAGTTATAATATTTTTAACACTACTGGCAGATATTATTAACAGTATTAAGTTAAAAAGAAAACGTAATTACAACTTCACTTTGTAGAATTGGAATTGCGCTTCGTGGACAGTATTTGTTGCCCTCATTATAAAATGCGCGGTCTGCAGCATTTTTGATCATTTTTAACTTTATTTCAGGTTTGTGGGACAACTTAATCTATGTTGTTTTTGTTTTTAAGCAAATGTTGCTTTTAATAAGAAAAAAACATATATAGAGTGAAACTAAGGTCTTCTAAAATGGAATATATATATATAATTGATATAAAATAAACTGATATTAAACAAATTATTTAAGCTGTACATTTTGGAATACAAGTACTGGTTAGATGGGTAAATCTGCCATCAAATACTGTCACCATGCATTTGTTCCTTATCTTATACTGTCAACTGTGTAAACAAATCCCCATTTGAAATTACTTCAAATATCTTTTTGCCTTAAACCAGATAATGTGTCAGAAGCAAACATGATGGTTACTGTAGTTTCACAACACAAATATGTAAAGTAAAAAATTAAATTAAAAAAATCTAATTAAGCCACCAGCTGTTTTGAAAAATGGCGATTATAAAAGCCATATTTTCAGTATGTTCTCATTTTTTTTCTTTTCTTTTTCAGTTTTTCTTGTTGATGTTTTCCTAAGGTCAAATACTAAGTGTGTATCACTGCTATGTTGAAAAAAAAAGTAATGTAATGTAGACAGATGAAATCTCTGTCACATGTCAGGAAAGATATCATCACTTCCCTTTGTAGCCCTTTGAGTCAGATACAATAAAGTGACCTTTTGGAAATGAGGATGTTTTAGTAGTTTTCCATGAATGCTAATGGCTCAGAAAACATGTTTACCAAGGCCAGCAGAAGGGCGCCTTGGTGTACATCCGGTGACACTTTCATTCATAGATGTCTTTAGTCTGTGCCTTCAAGGTCTGAGGTCAAAGCAGCACCAGCAGGCAGGTAGAAGGCAGGTTTGATCAGCCCATGATGGCTCCACTCACTCTGCATTTCTCTCCAAGATATCCCTGCCCAGGGGGGACAGTCGCGCTCTGGTTCCGCTCACTTCCCATTATCTGTGCGGCTTGTCTCTGCCACGTTGGCGTCACTTTGATTTGCCTGATGTACCACTTGACTAAGCTGGGTGATGGCTGGGAAGTGGATCCAGCTGCTCTGAAATGTGCACACCTGACATGCCAGTCCAAGAGCGGGCACATCACGGGGCGAATCTTTTAATTCACTCTAATTTATGCATTCTCGCAGTCCTGTGTGTGTCTGGCCTGTCAGCGACTGCAGTGATGAAGGCTGACAGTTGTCATCCAGGGCCTGAAGGTAGCCTCACATAATGACACATTCGACATACTAATGATATTTTTTTTTCCCTGGCATAATGTTGTCTTCTTTAACTTTTTTTCCATGAACCACAGGGATGCTGAGGTCACAAGTACGACAAGGAGACTATGTCTGCACAGAATGCGGGAAAAGCTTCAGTCAGCCTAGCCACCTTCGGACCCACATGAGATCCCACACAGGTAGGAATTTTTAGCCATTGGAAACACGAAATTAAAGACGAAGTATCCTGCTTTTTTAAAAACAAAATCATCGAGATAAAAAATATATACTTTCAATTTTAAACGTTTAAAAATGTCCACTATTGTGTTGATAACCAACATTTAGAAACCACTTATTTATTTATTTATTATGTTGATTTTTACCTTTTATTTTTTCATCTTTACAAATAACCTCCTGTACCTTTGTAGTGGATTATCCAAGACACTAATAAGCACAGTTGTGAAAGTGATGCTTCAGTGAAATCAACAAATCCTATTATTGTTGTCTAATTGTCCTTTTGAAAATCATTACAAGGACATCTATCGTGTATATTCTGTACCTGTGTTCTGTGATATAACCTTTGTCCTTGGAATGCAGTTTTATAACAAACATCATATTTGCTAGTGATACTGACCTGTGAAAATTGTATACATTATTAATCAGATGTCAGTAAGGGAGATATAATTGCGCATATTAATGAAGTGCATTGCCACCAGCACTATGAAAATAAAATGTCGATTTCAACATATGTCACCCTTTGCACAGTCTCTTTGAACTTGAGCCAATCTTTATATTACCATCACAAAAATAATATAGTAAGCGGGACATACTGTTTACTGAAGGATGTAAACCTGTGATGGATTTAATCCTAGCAGGTATGTCGTATTCACCACTGTAGTTCAATCCTTGCACCCATCTAACTACTAATATTACTAGTATGATACGAGACAGTGAGATAAGTAAGTTCTGTATTGAAAGTGTGAATGATGCGTGCATAAGCCAGTTTGATGCAAAGTGACGGAGGCCAAATGGTAAGTAATGCAAGAAGTGGGCCCCCTTTACACATACAGTTATAATTAATGTTGTCAGTGATTCACTTTCTTCAGCATAAATGTCCAAATTAAAAAGGGCAGGGGCCTCAGGCTTCCATTAGCATAGTCTCTAACTGTAAGTGTCATATTAAGTTGGAATTTTCAGTCCACAGGCTACTTTTTCTGGTGATGGTAATCTGTAATGGTCTCAAATAATGTTCGCTAACTGAAGTCTTAGATTTTAACAAGCCCCCCTTGTTCCCACAGTGGTATTTGAGTCTAATGGACTCCGAGGTTCTGAAGTGCACACCACCTCTGCAGATGCCCCAAAACAAGTATGTTTTATCATTAACTGGGTCTTTGGTTTCATGTGCTTGTTGTGAAAAAGGTTTTCTTAACAGATATACTCATCTATTTTTAAAAAAAAGAAACACCATTTTCAGTATACCTAAATGTTGTCACAAAACTGATCTAAATGCCTGTACATAATTAAGTCATTTAGTTATTCTTAAATCTGGTAATACTGCACACACCAAGTCTACCTGGTTGATTGATTTGGAATCTGTCCAGTAGGCAACCACAGTAATCTTGAAACAAAAAAACATTGTAGGTAGAATAAATGCTCTCATAGCATGTCTGGTAAATGTGAACGAGGTGAATCTGAACATATTTTATGATGACCCTTGACAGTAAAAAAAAACAATTGCACTGAAGTTTTGCTAGGTATAACATTAAATATGTACACACCATGTAGTTATTAAAGCTGGTAAACAGATATGATTATATATATATGTATATATATGTATATATACGCAGTACTGTGCAAAAGTTTTAGGCGAAAAAATGCTGTAAAGTAAGAATGCTTTCAAAAATAGACATGTTAATAGTTTATATTTATCAATTAACAAAATGCAAAGTGAGTGAACAGAAGAAAAATCTACATCAAATCAATATTTGGTGTGACCACCCTTTTCCTTCAAAACAGCATCAATTCTTCTAGGTACACTTGCACACAGTTTTTGAAGGAACTCGGCAGGAAGGTTGGCCCAAACATCTTGGAGAACTAACCACAGTTCTTCTGTGGATTTAGGCAGCCTCAGTTGCTTCTCTCTCTTCATGTAATCCCAGACAGACTCGATGATGTTGAGATCAGGGCTCTGTGGGGGCCATACCATCACTTCCAGGACTCCTTGTTCTTCTTTACGCTGAAGATAGTTCTTAATGACTTTCGCTGTATGTTTGGGGTCGTTGTCATGCTGCAGAATAAATTTGGGGCCAATCAGATGCCTCCCTGATGGTATTGCATGATGGATAAGTATCTGCCTGTACTTCTCAGCATTGAGGAGACCATTAATTCTGACCAAATCCCCAACTCCATTTGCCGAAATGCAGCCCCAAACTTGCAAGGAACCTCCACCATGCTTCACTGTTGCCTGCAGACACTTATTCGTGTACCGCTCTCCAGCCCTTCGGCGAACAAACTGCCTTCTGCTACAGCCAAATATTTAAATTTTGACTCATCAGTCCAGAGCACCTGCTGCCATTTTTCTGCACCCCAGTTCCTGTGTTTCCGTGCATAGTTGAGTCGCTTGGCCTTGTTTCCACGTCAGAGGTATGGCTTTTTGGCCGCAAGTCTTCCATGAAGGCCACTTCTGACCAGACTTCTCCGGACAGTAGATGGGTGTACCAGGGTCCCACTGTTTTCTGCCAATTCTGAGCTGATGGCACTGCTGGACATCTTCTGATTGCGAAGGGAAGTAAGCGTGATGTGTCTTTCATCTGCTGCAGTAAGTTTCCTTGGTCGACCACTGCGCTTCACGGTCCTCAACGTTGCCCGTTTCTTTGTGCTTCTTCAAAAGAGCTTGGACAGCACATCTGGAAACCCCTGTCTGCCTTGAAATGTCTGCCTGGGAGAGACCTTGCTGATGCAGTATAACTACCTTGTGTCTTGTTGCTGTGCTCAGTCTTGCCATGGTGTATGACTTTTGACAGTAAACTGTCTTCAGCAACCTCACCTTGTTAGCTGAGTTTGGCTGTTCCTCACCCAGTTTTATTCCTCCTACACAGCTGTTTCTGTTTCGGTTAATGATTGTGTTTCAACCTACATATTGAATTGATGATCATTAGCACCTGTTTGGTATAATTGTTTAATCATACACCTGACTATATGCCTACAAAATCCCTGACTTTGTGCAAGTGTACCTAGAAGAATTGATGCTGTTTTGAAGGCAAAGGGTGGTCACACCAAATATGGATTTGATTTAGATTTTTCTTCTGTTCACTCACTTTGCATTTAGTTAATTGATAAATATAATCTATTAACATGTCTATTTTTGAAAGCATTCTTACTTTACAGCATTTTTTCACACCTGCCTAAAACTTTCGCACAGTACTGCATATATGTTCTATTTTTTGACAATTGGAAAATAACAATAATGGTTATGGTTTTGTGATGAGTATTGCTGTTATTCTATTTTAAATGTATGTGAAACACCTCTTTCAGCCTCCAGTTTCTCTGTGCTCTGTGTGGTGGTGTACTTTGCAAAGTTCACTCTACTTTGCTGTTTCACCTTTCCTTTGTGAATATTTACAGCTATTTGAAAAAATCAGCTACCTCTTCCAGTATAGTCATAACATTTAGAGAAAAAGAGCACAGGCAAATTGTCAGTCTAGTATGCGTATGCATCTTCAAGGTATGAGCCAGTACTTTTATTCTTACTAACATGCAGTATACTTCAGTATGGTTACAAGAATAAGTTTAGGAACAGCAAAGGTCAAAAACAGATCTAGCGCTTGCTGCTTTACAGAGATGATAACAGTGATATTTTAGGCTTTGTTGAATGATTATGCCTATATATTAGGCACAAAAAACCTTACACCCAGGATAATAAACTATGTATCCAAAGGCGCCTTTATATATGCTTATTGTTAGCACAACTGCATTATAGTCTGTTTCAGTTACCATGATTTATTGTTATCTTAGTTTTTCCAAGTGATATTTAAACAAAAACAAAAAAATCAAATTGATTACTTTTGCATTACTCAAAAATATTAATTGGGTTCAATTCAATGACAATCTCATTTCTTTCACCCAGGTCTATGGGGTTTATTTATGTAATCAAATAAGAAATTGTGTAGGTCAGTGTAATTAAAAGCAATATGTACTGCATATACTATTCATGTTGAAATGAACTAGCACTAAAATAGAAGTAATACATGCATTTCTATATACAGTAATCTCCCAGGTCACCCACTGCTGCTTCATAGATACATGAAATGCATATCTCCTCTAGGAGTGTTGCATGTGTCTTTTGGGCGTTATGCAACTCTACAAAAATAAATGTGTTTTAAATTGATTCAATACAGGAAACTCAACACTGAGTATAAGCTTGGTCTCATATTTTATGATCAAAATTAAAATTAATGGGAATGTTTAACTTTTATCATCTGAAGACAAAAGTCTCTGATTTTAGCAGTTTCAATGCTTCACTTTCCACTATGAAAGTGTTATTGCAGTAAATTATTTGGAAATCTGAGATTGTTTAAGCCATATATGGAAACGTTCTTAGATTACTAACAATCAAGTTAACAAGCATATAGAAAGGAGAAATGCTACAGTCAAAAACTGCTTGTGTCCAAGTTATGCAATGCTTAAAACAATAACTAAAAATGTAACTTTAACCAAACAAATGTAATGTATTTCCACTGTATTTAGTCTGTCAAATATAATACATGGAATAATCTTACATTAAAAAACCAAGTTCAGATTAGATTCCTCAGAGAAAGCAGGTTCAGTTCAGATTCCTTAGAGCAGGGGTCTCCAAACGTGGTCCTGGAGAGCCACTGTGGCTGCTGGTTTTCATGTCAACCAATCTCTCCGTTACTTAACTGAACCAATTAT
Organism: Acipenser oxyrinchus oxyrinchus; assembly: GCA_030684275.1. Classification (NCBI taxonomy): domain Eukaryota; kingdom Metazoa; phylum Chordata; class Actinopteri; order Acipenseriformes; family Acipenseridae; genus Acipenser; species Acipenser oxyrinchus. The sequence goes on along the minus strand of CM060249.1, from coordinate 23,706,004 downwards.
TGGCTTAATTAAGATTAACAGGTGTTCCAGATCTTTAGCCACTGATGATGTAAAGACACATATAAAACCTGCTGGATAGGGTCTCTCCAGGACCAGGGTTGGAGACCCCTGCCTTAGAGCAAGCACATTCTTGCTCTAAGGAATCTGCAGTGGACATTAATGACCACTGGGTTAGGACACCTAACTATTGTTTATCAATTATCTAGCCAGTAATGACAGATACAGTAATCTGTCTCACATCTGACTGCGGTGGGACCACAGTAAGGGCGGATATGTAAAAAGATGGATGAATGAATCCTCTTTTAAATACCATTATACACAGCTGTAACAATTACTATATTCACACAATTATTGTTTTGAGATTCAGCTTTTATTAGGGAGCTCCCTGAAATCCCTTGTTTAGAAAGATACAGGGTATTAATCCTTGTGACAGGGTAGCCATCTGCCGTGTGGGTGCGTAATAACTAATCTTCTTTGTTCAATAATAAATGTTGCTGGAAGAGGTTGATCATGGCGGATAAATGGTTAGGGCGGATATTTGACGGGTGAATACATGACGGATTACTGTTCTAATATTGGCATTGGATTTTGTATTTACCAATTTTAGAAAATACAGGAATTGGCAGAAGCAATAATAAAATAATGGTTGGTCTACTTCAGTATACCAAAAACTTGATTTCTAAATACTTAAGGACATATCAACAGCCATGACTGTAGCATCCTCCTTGTTTTTATTATGTGTATGATGAAGCAAGTTGCAATAAAACCTGTATTGGCATCACCTGAACTAAGCATTTACTTGCTCTTACCAGCCAGTAAACCCACAGAAGTTTTGCTTCTTTCAGTAAGTGAATAAAAGCAGGGTCTCCCGAGTGGCGCATTCAGTAAATGCGTGGAGTGCAGGATGTGCCCTATAGCCTGGAGATCACAGGTTTGAATCCAGGCTATGTCACAGCCGACCATGACCAGGGGTTCCTAGGGGGCAGCGCACAATTGGCCGAGCGCCGCCCGGGTAGGGAGGGCTTAGGTCAGCAGGGGAATCCACGGTTCACCAGCGATCCCTGTGGCCAATAGGGCGCCTGCGGTTCTGCAGTAGAGCCAGATCAGATCTGTGTTGTCCTCCAGCACTATAGGTCTGGTGGGCTCACTGTGGATCCGCAGTGCGAAAAATGACAGATTGGCAGGAGCACATTTCCAGTCTCCTTTCCCCAAGTCGCCAGGGAGGCTGCAACAGTGAACCAGGATACAAAAAATAATTGCGCATTTCAAATTGGCGAGAAGACTGGGCTAAAAAAACCCATTGGCGACGACTAAATTTAAAAAAAAAAGTGATTGAAAGCAGCCACAATAATATGCAGTCCCTTTGGTGACCTGTTAATTCGGGTTTCTCTGTAATTAATTGAACACTAATATAGTTTAAATTATTTTAAGGTTGACCTTTGAAATAACAAATACACTTCTGTCTCCTTGTTTTATTATTTCTTGCCTGCTGCAGGGGAGAGACCATTCCAGTGCAGATATTGCCCTTACAGTGCCTCTCAGAAGGGGAACCTAAAAACCCATGTACAGTGTGTGCATCATGTACCTTTTGACAACACTCAGTACCCAGACAAGAGGTTTAGACAACCCGGAATTGTTGATCTTAACCAACATTTGGACGAACAGATGGAAGAAGTCCTAAAAGATCATGAACTGTCAGAAACAACTACCCTGGACTAAGGATTTTATTTTAAACAAAACGAAGGGGAAAAACACAATATGTCTACACTGGCATTCATCACCTGAACTTAATGAAGATAGTGAAAAAAACTTATTGATATAACCCATTTTCCTATTATTAGATTGAAGATTTGATATGAGATTTGGTTTGATAAAGGGTGTACATCATATACAGTATGTGTGTGTGTGTATATACAGTATAAATATAATGACACTGTGAAATAGTGCATAGTATTTTATGATTTTCTGTTGTGTTTTGCTAGATGCAAAGCAACCACGTTTCAGCTTTTATTTATAGGTTATAAATTCCATACAGAAGTGCATGTTACAAATTATACTACTTGTACTAAAAAGGCAACTATTTACAGACTGCTGTGGATTGCAAGTTTACATGAACAACTGTGAAGCCACTGCTTACTTTGAATCAACCATTGGCTTGAGGAACCCTTTCAACTCCTGCAGTGTTTGAGCAGCACACTTCTTAGCACACTTTTAACCCTTAAAAGCTGCCTCAAAAATGAACTTTTAAAACACTGAATCAAAATACAAGATGTTGGATCTAGTGTTTTGGAATGTCTGTAGAACAGAAGGACATTTCTGTTCTATCCTCAGGACTTGCATATTACATGGCTAGATTCCAAAGCCCCCATTCACAAAGACTGCGTGGTGGTAACACTTTAACAAATAAAGGATCACTACTGAAATGTTCTATAATATGAAGGGGGTGTTCAGCACGACAGGAACCACATCAACATCGCTATAAAGGAGGAGCAGGTTCAAAAGCCTAGCAATGGGCAGATGCAAATTAAATGTTCAGGATGTCCTTAACTGACTGCTCACATCATTAAAGTGTGTTGATTTTTTGACTAAAGGTCAACCATTTTTTCCCTCTTTCCTTGACATTCACTGGGTTCTTTAATAAAAACAAATCATATACCTCCACTGCAATAAAAGCTTTATGAGTGTATGGCCCATTGGGACATGAAGCCATTCTATATATGCAATTATAAAGTTAGTTTTAGTGCATTTATTTTCTTCTGTTACGTGACACTATACTGAGTGTAACCGACTAATATCTTTTCAGTTTCAAAATTTTGCACATACGATGATGAGTTTATTTCTTAGTGAACGTTATCGCTGCCTTGAGAGAGAGAGTGTGCGAAACTGAAGATTTTCCTAGCATGCAAATTATATATATATATATATATATTTGTTCAGTAGCTTTTACATGTACAGTAATAATGTAAAACTTTCTGTACTGAGGAGAGTAAAAAAAAACATTCTGGTAATTGGCTTGTAACACAAAGATTTATATGACAAGTACTTTAATGTGATTTTGCTATTGTACTAATGCTGATTAAAAAATCATTTAGGTTTACTCTAGTTTCTCTGCTTGATTTACTTGAATTGTTCTTACTAGATGATAACAGTTATGGAGATGGTAATGTGATGTGACCTGTTACTTTTTAATGAAACCTTTTATTGCATCTGTTATAAAAATGAAATCATTGGTCACCCAGTTGCATTAGGATATATTTTTTGTGTTTTTTTGGGGCAGACAGGTCTGCATTTTCTTTTAATGAAAAATGCCTAACCACATTCCAGATTGGATTTTTATTGCTACACATTTTAAATTGTAATGTAGGGGTCATGATTAAACTCATATTCCATTATTTTGTATTATAATTAGTATTATTTTTAGTCAGTTAGTTAAAACATTTCAAATGCTGGTAGATCAGTCAAAAAGAAAAAAGAAAAAAAACAAAAACCAAAGTGGTATATATCAAGTGGTCTAGGTGTGCTATGGATTCATCTTTTATTTTAGTCTACTGGGAGAACCAGCTGTTCACCACTGTCCTCCTTACATTGCTGATTCACAAAAAAAAAAGTTATATGTGATAGCTGCAGAAATCCAGAATTTACTTTAAACTTTTCAGAGACCATAACACAAGAAATGGCTCTTCAAGACTATTTCTGCTTAGTACAGTAGATTCAATAGCCAGGTACAGGGTTCACGCAAAGCTGATCATTTTTAGTACCAGTGTAATCCAGAATATTGCTAATTCCGAAGCAATCAGACAGTCCATGTATCAATCAATAAAAGATGACTCTATAGTGCTGGTCATAAAGTTTTTATAACTTCCAGGAATCAAGCCACTTGTGAATGCCATCGGTGTGTAATTTAACACAAAACTGCTATTTCTTTGTCTACTTGATTGATGAAACAATATTGGGAACAAAATAAAAAGATAAAAGTCTAATAACAGAATGGGGGCCACTCCCTGCCTTTTTGGACTTTTGAGTTCCTGGTGTTTCTTTATCAGCAGTATTGTATTTATTTTGTGTTATTTTGTTAGTTAAGTTCAATAAGAAATAGTATTTAATATGTTTTTTTTGTTATAGTATTTATTTTCAGTCTGTATTGATCAACTTTTAAAATAAACTTTTATTATTTAGCAACCATCCTCCGTCTCTTACCAATGAGAAATTCTCTACCTCTGCAGATCTGATGTTTCTCACGTAACAGATTTGTACATTTGTTCAAATTATAATTGTCAGTCCTACATTAAAGAGGTTAATAATCCACTTGTATTTTACTGAGCACAATTGATATGATTTAATTATTTCTGCTTAACAAATGCTTATACAGGTCCCGTCCCCCCGTGGCTCACAACCATGATGTTCATGTGCCAGGTGAGTCATCCAGGCTGTGCAAAGTTACTGTTTTTTGCTGGTGATTTTACTAAGCGTCACATTAGCTCTGGTTTTGGAGGGCCTGCTTGTAAGGGAGGCAAAACACCAGGGACTGTTTCTTTACATAGTGCTATAGTGAACCCACTGGGTTACTAAGTAAGGTGGGTCTTTGATCAAGGTATAGTTAACACATACAAATATATTTGTACATCAATGTAACGGACAGTATACATTTATTTTCATTTTTAATAATAAAAAAAGATCACAACATTTCTTTTAGTAAAGAATCTGTTTAGCAATCTCCCACTACCCTTATGCAATGGGCAGTCACAAATACAATGTGTCATATTATTGAAGCCTATAGGAAATATCATTAAAAAAAAAAATCTTGCTACTTTGGCTGCGTGCCTTTTGGTTAGTATTCGTCTGTGGTTCTGCTCAATTTTCCGATAAAAAAGAAGGAAGTTCTTTCTGTATTGCAAAAGCAAAAGAGCCCCATACAATTGTTGAGAAGCTGATTTTATTAACCGTCTCACTGTGGACATCGTTGGAAGCTAATGCTAGTTAAGGAGGCCGCACACAAAATTGCATGCGTCCCACTGTCAAATAATACTGTGCCAAGCAAAGACTTTGAAGACTTGTCATAGGATAGAGGTTTGCAGCTGAATGAACGGCTTTGCTCTCCAAATTGATTCTGAACAACAGTATGCATTTTTATAGGTATTGTAACTTTATTGTGTTAATCCTCCATTTGATTGATACAGTTGTTGTATTCGTGTGGTGGAACTTTGACTTAAAATTTAAGGTAGAAGTATTAGGTTCGGTCTGTATCAGTTTCACAACAGCAATAAAAGAGTTTGTGTAACCACAGAGATGGATTGTAGGCATAATTTTTATTAGAGCTTCATTTATTAAGTGTTTTGTACGTTTTCAAGTCAGACCCCCTCATAAGTTTTACTCCCAAAATGGTATAATTATTGTTTCAAAATACAGCAGTTTATATGTAGCTATCTAATTAGTGAGACTTTTGTTGGAATTAATGCTGGTAGGCCTGACATTCTTGACCAATCAATACGGTACTTGGTGAAAGTAGGTGCAGATGAAACGTTTCGTATGACAGGCTTTTAAAATCGGAAAAAGACTTTGTCCACCAGAAGCCAGTAGCTGGATGTCATCCACTGTCAAACTCCTGGAACTAGTACAACACAAACCTTCTCATATGTTATTGATTACATGATATCAGAGCAAAGCTTTCATTCATAGTAAAACATAGGCATGCATGGTAAGCAACAAAGAAGTATGGTTAAGTTTGTTTTACTACAAAAGAAAGTTTCTATCTATAAAAACTACATCATGTTTTAAGGTCAAGAAACAACTACTATATAGTGTTAAAATGTCCACAATGTATAATAAAAGCTTGATGAAGTACAGGCACTTCATTTTTAAATTACTAAAGCTGATTTTCCCAGAATTAATGCCCTGGTGTTTTATGTCTGTGCGATAGACTTAGTTTCCTGCTTTTACTTTCAGGCATCTCCCTTAATTGTATCTCTAAAATGTTGAGATAAATAATTAGTTCAAGTAAAAAAGAATCGCTAAGGTGGGGAGTGATTTAAAAAAGCCTGAAAAACCCTGGACTAGACCAATACATCTTGCAACCTTAGAATAGAACTAACCTGCTTTTGTAAAGAAAAATTGCTGCCATTAAGAATCCTTTTAATAAATTCTGCAAACAACATACTGTAAATATTTAATGGATACAATCTTATAGTTTTATTTTATTTAAAGATAATAAATCAATTTAGTATATCATAACTTAAATTGCAGAAGGCTTTGGGACATAGTGCCCAAGAACTTTTGTAATTTCCTGTAACTAATGTGATTTTATGATTCCAAACAATCGCAGCTACAAATTACTTCCTCCAAAATCAAATACAGGTTTTCCATTTAATATGGTTCTTTCTTAAACAAAAATGTGCAACTAGCATAAAGAATACAGCTGCATTGCAAGATAATTTCTATCATCTATTAGCTGCAAGTAATTTATTTATGGTACCGGGATTCTGCCGAGTCAACGCCCCTGGTTGAACGATTGCCCCTGCCCTCCCCCACTTTTACCATTAATTTCCAGTTTTTAATAACCATGCGCAAATAATGTCTGAGGGGAAAATCACGTTTACGTGGAAAAAACTGCCAGAAGTAGTAAAAACAGACTTGAATTGTGAATTGTAACTTCCTGCCAAGGACAGTATGTAAGACTTTGCATGGTCAATGTCAAGTTTTATGGTGCAGCTGATAATAATTATTATTGTGAATACAATACTTGCCCAAACCTGTTGCTTTGATTCCAGTTGCCAACAAGCTGACAAATGCTTTATCATTCATTCGTGACATTCACATGGGAAACCTGTTTTCTCGTGCTGTTTCTGATAGTCACGTGTACTGCAATAGATTAATAGTGAAGGGTTTACAATGAGGCTCAAGTAAATTGCATTGATCTGTTCCACTTGTGCATGCATATGAGAGCTGCTCTCTGTACACATTATGACAAATGACCATGGCAAGAACAGCCCTTTAGTACATTAGCACAGATGTGCACTTTCAACAACAGCCTCCTTACAAAAATCCACCTCCAGAAATATGAATCGTCTTCAAATTACAGAATTTTTCTTCAACTGGGTATTTTATTATAAAATAGAATTGAGTTAAGTCATAGGCTGTTTTATTTAGAAAGCAAATTCACTGCATCTGCATTGGCCTTGGGGGAATCACAGCTATTTGAGTGTGTTGGTATTCTTCAGGTTTCTGTGTGTGATATAATGGACGTAGATTTGTCTTTTGACCGATTCAGATAGGGTCAACTCTTGCAACTCATTGTTAGGCATTGGCTATAGGAAAATCCTAGCTACAGTATTCTGCAATCAGCAGTCGCTGTAACTCTGTTTTTCAATACCCTTTTATTCCCCAAATTGTAATTTGATATTCAGTACTTGACTTGTATTGTGCAATCTCTCCTCTTTGCCTTCACAATAGGGAACTATTCAAGAAAAAAGTGCCATAAACAAATACTTTTCTTACACTGAACACTGCATTCGATAGCACATTCAATTCCACTTGATCTGTGTATGAGTACAAACACCAAAAATGAAGCAGCATACACCAGTAACAAGCATGTGTAAAGCAGATTCTGGTTTGCTTTTGATTGCTTTGTACTTGCCTTTACACGCACAATGTCAGGATGATATAATTTAGGACTTACACACTCTTACACATTTTTGTCAGTTGTCAAGTTGAACAGTAGAGAGTCTATCTAAACGATGCAACCATTTATATCTTACAAATGGCACCAAGCCTGGCATATTCTGGTGTATTCTCCCTATCCCTGAGGGGAGAAAAAATGTGACAATCCCGCCATGCATGACTGAGATCCAAAAACATGCCAGATCCAAAAGAAGACTGTTGCTGCCAAGATTTAACTGTGTAATTAACTATGTCCCAAAATATTTTTGAAAAACTGTACTGATACTGTGCTAATGCAAATAAAGAATCATATTGTATTCCTTATTGACCGCCTTGCGATAGCAATATAAAGTATCCTGACTCTCTCCAAATGAACTTAATAACTAAAGTTTGTGAGGAGGGTCAGACACCATTCACCGCATCACCAATTTCAATCATTCAATTCGCACATTAGCTAACCAAGATTGCTAGTACTACATATACCCTCTTCACTTACCTCTCATTGCATCTCGATTTCATCGTACATGCACGCATCATGGAGAACATTCTTGATTATTCCGTTTTGTCGGATGATGATCTGTTTACCATTTCCCTGGAGCCGAGATCTACTCAACCAGTTCAACCAGCTGAACCAGCTCCTCCCGGGTCAACGCCACGACAACTTCAATCGCCGGTGTTTACCACTCCAACCTTCTCTGCTCAGACGTCTGCTTCTCCAGAACCATCACCGGCTCCCTTGTCTTTTCCCTGTCTCCCAGCACAACAACCGGCTCGCTCTCCTTTTCGCCGCTGCTCCTGCTTGGCCACTCGTTCCTCTGCAACTCCTGACATCAGAGACTGGCGCCAGCATTATCTCCGTAGCAACTACATAGGACCGCAAAGGGTTAACCCCATTGGGGTTGCAATAAGGAAATACTCGGGCAAAAAAAGACTGATAATCGACCTTTCTACTCCCCATAACTCCACCACCCCCAGCATCAATAGTTTAACCCTTTGCAGCTCTATGTCGGACCAGGTCCGACATTACAATTTTCCCTTTCCGGTCCAATGTCGGACCCTGTCCGACATCATCAAAAAGACGTAAAACACAGGTCTCTAGTCATTTTTTTCTCCGGAAAAAAACGAGAAAACCATTCAATGTCCGAATTAGACCAATAGGAGCCGAGAGAAGCCGAAAAAAAAGGGGCGTATCTGAGCAATACACATTGCCCTGGCACCACAGAGATAACACGGACAAAACAAACAAGATAGCTGCTTCTGCATCTAGAGCTCAAAGAATATCACAGACATTTGCAGAGCTTTTTGAGATGTTATAGTAATAAAATAATGACTTGGATCACATTATTGAGGAGTTTGCTGATAAAACGAGTGATCAGGAGGTGGTTTATCGGTATGCACGACTATGAATAGGTATGTGAAAAATACAGTGAACAAGGGGTGGGGCAGGGCTGGAGATGCAGTACTGAGTATCCTGTTGATATGCAGTGCCTTTTAAACCTGTTTTACCTGTGAAAAAAAATACTTTTAAACAGTACGCGTGTGAAAATAAATTGGACCTGACGCGCCTGAGACACGCTGAATAAATGGACTGCAAAGTGTTAATCCCTCACAAACATTTCTCCCTGCAATATGCAACAATTGACCACGTCATATATTTAATCAAAATTGCTGGGAAAAATGAATGGCTGGCTAAAGCCGATGTATCAAATGCATTTAAAATCATGCCCATTGATCCCGTGCTCTGGCACCCCTTCGGAGTACAGTGGCACTCCAAAATGTACTTTTCCGTTCGCCTGAAGAAGATATTTATTACCCTGTCAGAACCCACGTGCTGGATCCCTCTTAACAACCACCGCATTCCTTTCCTGCTGCATTTCCTGGATGATTTTCGTCTCCTTGACTTTCCCCACGCCCCCATATTCCTGGACTCTTTTTGCCATGAGGAACTCTGCCTGGGGGAGCTCCTACTAAAAGAATGGAATGGCATTACTTTCTTTTACGAAGACTGTCTCCTGCTGCCCGAAAACATTCAGCTATTCACAGATTCAGTTCCCTCTCTCGGCTTTGGAGGATACTATAAAGGAACATGGTTTTCTGCTCAAAATTTCCAGACAGGCTACAATTAGCTGTCCCGGCATTTCTATGACCCATTCTCTACCTACTGCATGCAGTATATTCACAATTGACTATTGAGATGCCGGGAACCAACGAAGTACAAGAAGCTTGATAACATGCGAACTCAAGATGTGCAAAAGATTGCTATGTTTATTCTTTACGCATTCAATTAAAATATCATACGTAATTCATGTTTTTCAGTGTGTAAAACACCCAGTCCACAGATTATCTGGAGTGCTGGATATATGTATAGAAATGGGAGTGATATAATCTAAAATGCTGATTTTTCCCTTTTTTCAAATAAGACAAATCTGGAAACTGAAATTTATTTATGACTTTCATAGCATATTGACATATCCTACTTTTTATGGGGAACTTGGTTTCACGGCAGTGTGAATTGACTGATGTCAAATGCGTTTTCCAAGCAAATGCCATTTGACACTTTTGCTTAATGCTTTTGAACCCCTAGGCTAGGTAATGAGTATTAGCTGACACAGTTTCTTGGTCACTGAAACTGTGACTGCCTTTAGGCTCAAGGAACCACATTTATTGAATATTCTAGTTATTTCATTTTTCTTTTTTTCTTTTTTTTAGGATTTTTTTTCGAGCCATTAATGCTTATTAATCAGTGCATATAATATGAAATATATAAAACCAATAAGACAAATAAATATACAAAATATATCACTTCCATGGGCAGTTTCCATGTGTAACATATAAGTCACAACCTACATGAATACATGCATAGTTTTCTTGCAGCAAGCAGCAAACGCCAATGTTACAGTTAAGCCTTCATTAATGTTTGAGAAAAAATACAACTACATTTTATACTGGGATTTTCTGGATTTATAGCAAGTGTACAGTTTATGCTTGATTGATAAAGTAGTTTTAAAACCCATTTTAAAGTATGATTAATCCTACTGTTTTCTTTTTTTTTCCTTTACCCCACTGCTTTTAGCATACCAGAGGGGTGTGTGTTATAAAAGGTGTGTTAAATAAAACTGCTCAGTCATGCGCAAAATACACAGGGTGCACATTATATAGAAAATAATGGTACTGGTATATACTGTGGCAAAGTGGGTGTGCTGTGCAACTTTGAGACCTTTCACACTGTCTTCTTGTGTAAATGAACACTGGACCACAGTTATTTTGCAAAACAGGGTGGTGCCTGTTCATTTATTTTCATTTACAAACAAACAAAACAAAACTTAACTTCACCCAGGGGTTTTAACTACACCTTTACCTAATTTTAACAACTGTATAAATCAGATGACTATGCCGTTTACCGGTGACCAAATACCATAAAAGTATACAGTGCCTTTCAAGTCTGAAAACACAGGTCTCTCCCCAGGCCTTAGCCTTAACACAGACAAAACCCACACATCTGGACCTGCTTATATACACCTGCCTTAATTACTATCAGGCATCCCTAATTACATGAATAAAACAATTAAACCTATGGCTGTGTAAAGCAGCCACAAAACGCATTCCCCGGTGTGCAGGGCATCTGCCCTGTCACAATACACAGAGTATATATAGCATAGGCAAACATTATATCTGAAATATGATCTGATACATTTGAAACATTTAAAGTTAGAGCAACCCACTTGTGGGTAGCCGTTCTGACCTGACATGGGGGTGGGTATTGTAAATTAGTCTAGATGTCAGCTTCTGTATGCTGAATAATGGTTGGTGATGTGCTTTTTTTCTTTGCATGTTGGTTAGTATAACATACTGTTTAGCATGCATGCTACCTTTTTGCATTTTAGTTAAAAGTGGAAAGGTATAAATGTGAAGTCACCAGTTATGAAACTTCTGAATTACAATATTCTAAATCTTCAGAAATTCTAAAAAGACAAACAGGGAGTAACAGACATCTACCACATGATGAGGATCATTGTAATCGGACCTGATTGGGTGAGATTTTATCAATAAAATTACTATACAAACTAGTACAATTATACTATCACGTAAGAATTTTGTCAGGGGAAACAGCTCCCCAAATTTTGTCGATCCCAGGTTAAACAAGGTACTCTAATAAATCAAATTCTGTGAAATAAGATAACCAGCATGCCTGCTGAAAAAAATAATATTTCATAAAGAAAATCATCCATGGGAGCAAATCCATAAATACATGCTGCCAAAAGAAACACACCAAATAATTACAATGAGATGTAAGACATGGATGCAGTAACTCAAAATACATTCTTAAATTAACTAAAGAAAACATTTGTGATGGAGAATTCGAAACTATTTGGAACATGTTTAAATCAAAGCTGATTAATGTGCTAATTTCCCTTGTATAATTGTTATAAAGAATTAGAAAGAAAATTGCAAGTTATTAAAACCGGATGTGAAGACTTGAGCAGTGATATGCTGGAACCTTTTGGCTCAACAGAACCATTGTTGTTTTATTTATCAGAGACCTACTGTACACCACAGAGTAAAACATATGCAAAAATAATAACCATACACTTTTTTTTTGTTTTAGAAATTACTAAAACATGTATGTGCACTAGACTACATTTTGAATAAATATTGAAGATTAACACAATATGTGCCTTACTGTACATGTATGCCTGTTTAAAAATAAGGCTACAATCTACAGTATATTAGATATGTATATTTTTGGCCATCGTTTAAACTTCAAGCATTAATTTAAGGTCTTCATGCACAAATTAAGATTTTCCGTTTATGATAACAATAATACCCTCATGTCGCAGACCAGCCAGATAACTGATCTGGTCTTTCATCCTTCACCTTTGACCTGGGGCACTTAATGAAACCTCAGTCATTTAAAATGTACTAATTGGTACTTTCTTTAAGTAAACTACAGAATTTCACCAAACTAAATATTAATAATAATACTATTGTAAAGCATTTTATTTAACTACTGGGAACTCTAAACAAACAAACTATCTTAATAAAACGACAGTCACAACCTACAATGCGCACATTAACATGTACATTTTTAAGTTTAAGACTTAAAGATGTAAGTGCACTCCTCATTAAAGCCTAAACAACCAAATGGCACGTTAATACAGACAAATAGGGCCCTGTTAGCATTCAAAATGATGCATTCCAGGCAAAAGGCCAAACAAATTTACAACACTTCAAGTGTTTCTACATAAGAACATTTCCACTGAAGAATATGTAAATACTGCACTAATCAAAGGTTCCGGAATTGCAAATGCCACAAAAGGTTATGACCTGAAGCCCTGCTAATAGACGACCGAGGGTGTACTCGAAGCAGGAACGAGTGACAGCTACCACAGGGTGTTTTGCATGAAAAGGACCTCTGTTAAGTGACCTCTGCCTCCTCCTTTTCAATTCCATGACAGTAATGAATGTAAAGGGGTGTTTATGCATATCAACTGTTATTTTCACCTAAACAGAACCAAAAATGGTGCCTTGTCCTCTGCTTATCTTAAGACATTATGTGGACAGTCTTGTATTGCATTTATAAAACAAGGTGAATGTATCAAGAGTTTACCCTGGTGATTAAATACCCCACACAAACTTTCTTTAAGACCCAGTTACTTAAAGTTACTGTTAAGTGTCATTTGCAAACTTTGTTCATAAAGTTAATAGCAGTACTGTTTTTGTTCATTTTCAGAATTCCCTTTTTTGTGTGAAATAACCATTAATTTGCCCAAAACACTCCCTGGCGATGTGAATATCTAAGTTCAGCTCCAGTATGGACCGTACTCCTTGCAATGTCTGGGTGCATGATTACTGAGCTGTACAGAGCAAAGTGGGCATGGGCTTCATGGATAACACTATATGCGCCACGGAGAGCTTTGGCAGGGGAAGAGGTAAAATGAACCATATGAATAACGTGAAAAGAAAGGAGTTTGGCATACTGTTAAAATATTGCCATTATACTGCATATACGGCATACTGTTAAAATATTGCCATTATACAGCATGGCAGGTAAATGTAAAGGTAAAAAATGTATTGCTGGGGGCTCCCAAGTGACGCATCCAGTAAAGACGCTCCGGGTGGAGTGCATGATGCGCCCTATAGCCTGGAGATCGCAGGTTCGAGTCCAGGCTATGTCATTGCCAACCGTGACCGGGGGCTCCTAGGGGCGCCACACAATTGGCTGAGCGCCGCCCGGGTAGGGAGGGCTTAGGTCAGCAGGGCAATCCACGGTTCACCGCGCACCAGCGACCCCTGTGGCTGAGCCATTCAGATCTGTGTAGCCATTCAGATCGGCACTATAGGTCTGGCAGCTTCATTGTGGATCCACAGTGCGAAAAATGATGGATTGGCAGGAACACATTTCGGAGGACGCGTGTTTCAGCATTCCAAAATTGGGCATACCAAATTGGGGAGAAAACCGAGGAAAAAACCATTGGAGACGACTAAATAATAATAATAATAAAAAGTATTGCGTTTGTATAGGGTTTTAAAGGAGAAAAAACATCCATTAATGTTGCAATTGAATATTCTATAATTATGACTGTGGGTAATTTTACAACACATAGAATATTTTGGAGTGGTAGTCTGCAATCCACATGGTTACCGTTTCTATTTCTGTCATAGATAAGGAGTTGAAAAAACTGTGCTTTGAGAACATTCTGCTGCATCTTTTGTGATAATACATTTTAGCACACACATTTGGGTGGATTGACAGAACAAAATTCTGTGTTATTAGCTAGGCCTTCCTCACTTGTGTGAATAATTTCCTATTATCATGTAATGCCTTTAGCATATCATACTTTTGCGATTTCAGAATTTGTTAAATCTAAAGTATGCAAATAACTATTCACTGGGCACCACTCTGAAAGTGAAAATTACTCCTAGGACATACAATGACATTTAACAGCTCCTTTACTAATGTGTGCTTAATAGCCAAAAAGTGATTAGAATTAGAATTAATGACATTTTGTACATTCCCACAACATTAGTTTCCCTTTGTTAATATTAGACGCTAATACTTATTTCTGATAAACGTACAGCTTAAGAAACACTGACAGAAATCCTTTTCTCTGATATGACTTTGAAAATGTATTCAAAAAAACAAAAAATATGTACAGTAATTCCCTCAGTTTAAGGTTTATTTTGGCCAGTGGGCTCCAGTATTCAGATAGTGATCATTTAGGTTCACAGAGGTTAACCATTCCCACTGTGTTTGCAAATCTAATTTTTTTTTCTAAATTCAGCAAACAACAGTAGTTCTGCTGTTTTTCACATTAGTTTATATTAACATAGGAAATGTTGGAAACGAGAAGAGGCCATTCAGCCCATCAAGGCTCATCTATTGCTGGGAACACCATGTGCCCCAAGGCAAAAGCTACAGTTTTTTTAATTTTTTTATTTTTTTATTAATATAGCATTTTAACTGTTACAAATTCACCTTAGCTGTGTGATCAATGATGCAAATGTTAGCCCCAAGATGTGTTCTCCGCATGCTGGTACATATTGCTAGCTTCTGTCAGCAGGCAACAACTCTGTCAACACTGTTCAGAAGTCTTTGTGTTGTTGAACGCAGCCCTGCCATCCCATGCAGTGTTACTCTTCGTAATTACCTTATTTTCAGGAATACTTTTACTCTGCTCTGTGCTTTTGAAATTTGAATGTGTTTAATCTTATCTGTACCATTTGGTATTGTACAGCATAAACTTCAATCTCCCATAACCATCTCTTCTCTATATCGAAAATATTTGATTATTTTACTTAGTATGCACAACTCATATAATTAATTTATTATTTTATAGAAAAAAAAGAAAAAGAAACTTGCACTCGTTGGATAATAGATGTGTCAACTTTAAGGCTGGCTTCTGCTATTGTCCCTTTCCCAAGGGAGCAGTAGCCTTCAAAAGTTGAACTTGTGCTGCTGTCGATAAAATAAACCCCATGATAGAAATTATTGGCAGGCAGTAGTTGTTCTAATGCTTGGCTAGCTCTTGTGTACTAGTGGGTGTGCCACCACTATAATGATTGCCATACTCTCCTAACTCTATTTGGGAGCATTCATGCTTAGGAGTCAAGAACATATTCTGACAGGTTATGAAAACTTGTCTAACCCTTTTTAAAGCTTTTTGACCAATGTCTTCATTAGAGCAGTACATGAAACATGCATCTCAGACCTTAAATACATACCGCACCCACTGTCATA
This sequence comes from Acipenser oxyrinchus oxyrinchus, assembly GCA_030684275.1. Lineage (NCBI taxonomy): Eukaryota > Metazoa > Chordata > Actinopteri > Acipenseriformes > Acipenseridae > Acipenser > Acipenser oxyrinchus. The sequence continues at coordinate 23,690,112 of CM060249.1, read as the reverse complement.
GCTATGACAATTGGTTGCACGTGATAATCTATTATAAAATTAATACTCATTATATCTTTAGGTTAAATAATTGATTGACTCAAATATTAACAACCTTTTATATATACAGTCAATTAGTAAAACCATGATCAAGAGCATGTCCAATTAGCATCATCAGTTATTACAATTGTATACAAAGAGACTGGTGTGCAGAAGAAGCTAAGATTATATTAGTTATTCCATATTAATGGAAAACATGAATGAATAGCTCATTGGGCACATACATAATGTTATTTATATTTTAAATAGTGAGCAGATAGTTTTGTTGATTGTTTGAGTAGTATTGTTCCTTGGGATAACAAAATACTGAGTTCAAATCATGTGATTTCATAAAAACACCAGGTGCTCAGTGTTTGATATTTGAGTTGAGTTAAAATTGCCAAAATGAGTTGATTAAGAATCTGTATAAATAGCCTCTCGAAAGGACATTATTTTAATTAACACAAGAACAGCGAAAGATATGATCATGCCCCGCTTGAGGAATGAAGATCACCTGATTGCTATCGGCATGATTGAAGGCGGCCTGTCTGTGAGAGAAGTTGCCCGGAGAATGAGATGTTCTGCTTCACAATCAGACTAGTCCAGAGAAATCAGTAAACCGGCTCTTTGAGGGACAGGCCATGTCCTGGAAGGCAGAGGGTCACCACATCGGCCCAGGACCGTTATGCTGACTGTTGCATTGTTCAAACCAACCTTTAGGGAGGTGGAAACTGCACAGGAAGAGTGGCGGAACATCCCACAGCAGTCCAAAGGCTGATCAGGTCTATGCGTCACCACTGCCAGGATTGTGTTAATGCTCAGGGAGGTCATACCTGATACTAATTTTATAATGTTTTCATTTTGACAGTGTGTACGTTTCATACTGAAAACTTATCACTATTCTTTGATCTGTATTTTTTTCACAATTTCTGTGATTTTGTTTGATATCTATGTTTAAAATATTTGATTAAATCCATACATTTTTCAGTTAAATCCAGTTTTAACACATATCTATACTTGAGGGTATTTATGCAGCAAAATGTAGATCAGTGAAGCACTGACAAACGAGTAGCACTATGAAATCACCTTAATGCAAGCCAAGTGAAAGCGAGGTCTGTATTCACCAGATCTCTAACTTTGTTGTAATTGCCAACATCCCACACCTCCAGAGTGATATATGGGAAATGACAGAGCCCAATGTTGATGGACAGCCCAATCTCTCAGTCAGACAGTTTAAAGAAGGATATGTCATTCTGTTCTACCACCAGATGTCACTGGCATCGTTTTGGTGCTAAATACGTATTGGCAAAATGTCTGTGCCAATGTTGTGAACACACAGGCTTACATTTCCGTGTTGATTTCTTGGCTGCTTGTGATAGAATAGATAGTATCATTGCTTATCACCAAGATAAAAATATGCCCCCCAACCCCTCCACACCCCACACCCGCTCATTTACACTCCCCTGAAACAGATAGTTTTGAAATAGTCACTCGAGTTCTTTCTAGTTGTGTAATTTGTATTTTACTTCTGTACAGACGACCTGTATAGACGATGTGTCTAAATGCTTAGAGGTTTATGGGTTAAAAAATAAGTTCTAGATTTAGATATATAAAGATTCTGGATCATTCCATGGGTATTACAGTAGATCCTCAGAGTAATGAACACCAAAGTTATGAACTAACTGATCTACTGAACATCCCACTTTTAGCTGGAAGTATGCAAATCACTCAACCATGCATGCAATGCAACCAGATAGGCCCTGCTGTAAATGGTGTGCTGGTCATGGAGGCAAAATTGCTGTATCAACAAATGTATCCAGACAGGTGAGGCAGATTGCAAAGCAAGTACGGACAATTTTAGCAGGAACATTTTAGATTTAAACAAAGCATTTTTTTTCAAGCCAAGGGAGGCAATGACTGAGCAAGCTACATGAATAATTTTGTGTAAAAACAAGCACTACATTAATCCCCATTTTCCTGGATGTTCGCTACAGTAACAATTTCAATGGTAACTTAAATCTAGCCTTTTCCATGTACAGTCCTGTTTTAAAGACTTTAGAACCATAACAATATCAGTATTGCATTACTGTGCTGTATCCTTGTATTATTCACCAGATTGAGGGTGTAGATCGCAGATGTATGCATTTATTAAAGCCATTGAAAACTGAGTTATGGACATTTCAGACATACAAACAGCTTCCATTCCTAAGGTGCTCGTAACTCTGAGATTCTATTGTAGTTTGAATTGTGTAGCAGAATGTGAACTGAATAGAGCAAGTGGTTATGTATTACTGGTAACTGTAAGATGATTTATTACCATCAGGGGGTAGTATCTCACCACTGTTACAAATTTCAGAATTAGGGAATTAACCCACATAACTTAGAGATAATCAGAATCAAACCAAGAAAGTTGCTATCCCCAGCACTATATGTCTTTTCGGTTGAGTTGTGCCTTCAGAGAAGCTGATATACACTATGAATCACAATCTGTGCTTGAGAAGGGGTCAGCTCATCACAGTTGGTATATTAGTCAAGTTTTGAATTGGAATAAAAAAGAATAGGTCTAATACTAGTCAATTTTTACAAAAAAAGAAACGGGTCAAAAGGAAACAAGGACCCTTAGGATTTCTAAGCAGAATTTGTTAGATAGGAGGCTTGTTAAATGTGATGTACTGTACCTTGAAGTTGGCCATTGTTTCTTTTATCTTGCAGTCTCAGCACCAGCAAGTACCTATTAAATATAGAGCTGAATATTGTATTTTGGGGTTCACATGTAAAGCTCTATGTCCACTACATTAACAGATGATTTATTATTTCTTATGCTTTATTAAATGTTTACATTCCACCATAACTGTTCCTATTTCTAATGCCACTCATGTTCTACATCTTCTTACTTTGCTTCCTGTTTTCATATACCTATACTTAGCAACACATTCCCTTTACTACAGTCTGGGAAGACTAATTATTATTGTTATTATTTATTTCTTAGCAGACACTCTTATCCAGGGCAACTTACAATTGTTACAAGATATCACATTATTTTTACATACAATTATATTATTTTTACACATTATTTTTACATACAATTACCCATTTATACAGTTGGGTTTTTACTGGAGCAATCTAGGTAAAGTACCTTGCTCAAGGGTACAGCAGCAGTGTCCACCACCTGGGATTGAACCCACGACCCTCCAGTCAAGAGTCCAGAGCTCTAACCACTACTCCACACTGCTGCCCAAGCGTAACAAAAGAGCAAAAAACAAACCCAATTACCAAATTAACAATCAACTGAATCTCATTATCGAACAAATCAATTGGGAAGAAATGTTTTAAGTGGCATTGAGAGGAACAGTAGTTCCTCGCGCCAAGTTATCAGTGAGAACTGCCTGAGACTCTCTATACAGCAAGGATAGTTTACGTGTTTTCAGGGTATTGGTTTGTGTTTTTCAGGCACAATAAAAGCGGCTTGAACTTGCATCAAAAACACAAGCCAAGTTAGTAGAAACAATTGTTGCAACCTTGACCCCTACCACTTTTACAGTTGTGCCTATTTGTTTGGTGCTGGCCAAGGTTGCCCCAATTTTTTCTTCTAACTTGGTTTGTGTTTTTGATATCTCTACTTTAAATGGCTGTGCACTTTTGATAACTTGGCATTTTTTCACATTTCCAATGTGTTTTTGTTTCAGATAAACAACTCAAAGGGGAAGGTGTACTAAGATGGGCCAGTTGCAGTGCAAACATATCGCAATTTGCATTTTCATTGCAACACTTAAAGTGAAAATGTTGTCGTATGTACTAAGAGAAAATATGTTAATGAAGACAGCTGCAATATAGTAATTTAAATATGTGTTGCGTCTTCTTAACGAGATCGCTAGCATTATACATTGTGAGAGTCGTGCGACATTGTAGCGGGAGTTGAGTTGTGGTTTGCTGCAGCAGAGGGTGACCGGATAACGTCTATGCATGCAAGGGTGCAAGAATCAAAATAACATTGTTTTTGTTAAATATAAACATCATCTGTACAATGCATTCTGTTCCATCTTCATTTTACCTATTTTAATACTGTTTTTTTATATATACATTGCTGTGCAAAAGTCTTAGACATGTTGCATTTTTCTACTCTGATGCATTATGAGTATCAACAATTTACTCAAAGCCTCCAGTAGTGTTTTCTACTATTATAACAACCTTGACTTGCATAAAGAAGGAACAACATTAAGTGAAATAACTTGCATCACTTGATTTTCAAGGTGTGGTATCCAAAGCATAATCAACTAGTACAGAGAAACATCATCTGTAATTGACAAACCCAGGACTGGAAGACCCAAAAAGCTGTCTAACAAGGATGAGCAATACTTGAAGATAATATCCTTAAGGCATAGAAAGAAGACAAGCGTTGAATTGACAACAGAACTGGCAGAAGGCACAGGTGTCATTGTCTATCCATCAACAGTCCAAAGCACCTTTGACCACTGTTCCATATTTCTGTGTTCTTGTGCATATTTTAGCCTTTTAGTCTTGTTCCCCTTTCTTAACAGGGGTATTCTTACTGCAATACATCCTTTAAGTCCTGATTTCAAGAGTGTCCTTCGTACTGTTGATTTGATTAGAAATAACCTGCAGTTTCTCATGCTTAATGCCACTCGAAACAGTGAGTTATATTTACCGATTCAATCCCTTACATACATGATGCATTTTATAAACTACAGAAACAAAATCAAAGCTTGTTATAATGGAAGTCAGCGAGAATTCTTAAAATACGTTCTTGTCAAGTTTTAACACAAAACTGTGTTTCATGTTTTGTATAGAAATAGGCAAAAAAATCAGGTGTGTCATCATTACTTTTGGCTGTCCATTTTCTACATGTCAGTCTTTATGTAATCAGAAGAGTTAATTGGCTGCCAACCTTGCACTCTGTATTGAATGTGTTGGTCATTACTGCAAACCTAGCTAGGGACCCATTGTTGTGCCCTTTGATTGGATGCAGTGTGTGTATCCAATCACTTTCAGAAACTTCCAGGTGTATATAAGGCAGCATGCTATTTGTAACAACAGATGAAAACCAGATACAAAGATGGCAGCATAGACAATGGTAATAACCGTGGGATCAACTTTTGCTATTTATAAAATAAAAAAAATAAAAAAACCTCAAACCATTTTGAAAGTTTATAAGAGGGGCATAATATTATGTACAACTTTTTATTGAATGGTGTTATTAAGTTGTAAGCAACTGTTAACATTGTTTTAATTAGCTAACATTTTCATATTACTAAGAACAGATGTATTTGACTGTTATTTATACCCTCAGACCCTCAGTATGTAGTATATTCTAAAATACTCAATTGCAGTTGTGCAAAAATAATGTTGCCGATAACCCTTTCTTAGCTTCTCTGGTGCTACAAAAGTATTTTTTGCAAAGCTTGGTAGATTTAATAAAAGTAATATATTTTAGTTGGTCTCGAAAAAATACATTTTATTCATAAAAAATAAACTACCTGGTAAATTAGACATTTACCACTCAAAAAGCAAAACAAATAATCTTTGGGCATACAGTTCATTTTCAATTACTATTTCCTACTGTAGTCCGTCCAGATTTGTTCCTTACACACCAGTAATGGAAGGTGTCAGCCATATGCAAGTAATTTCTATCTTTTGTATTTTACTTGACAATCACTTTTGGAATCCTCTGTCCCAGGCTTGCTTATTAAGCACAGCAGGTGTAATCTACTGTTAATGGCTGTGGAAATTCAAGCCTCTCAGGTGCATAAAGGAAATTCTTCAGCCAGGTAAATGCAGAGTCAATATGGGAAGTCATTGAGTACAACAACAATGTTATAGACTAAAATAGAATGACTTTGTGACTGTTCACTAAATTCTTCTAACCCTTATGATTCTATACATCCTAAATAGAAAGAAAACCTTCCTCCCAACCTCCCTTTCTGGAAGGTATGCCCATTGGACTCTATTTGAAGAGTGACATCTGTCTAAATCCCTGCACCATTTATTTTTCTAAGTTTTAAATTAAAAGGTGGCACACTACAGTAAGATATGAAACAATATACTGTGTAACACACTGTATATATAGTAAAGAAAATGATACCTCTAATGTACATTATTAAATAATATAGAAATGACAAACACTTGTGCCTTCCAGTTCTCGCCACAACTTTGACAATGAGCTGTCTCTCAATGGGGGTTTCCACTAAATACAATAGATACATACATAGATACCTACATTTGTTATGATGTCCGACTTCAATTTAGTTCATCCAAATCGTATTGCACATTCTAAACTAATAAACGAGGCAGGAATTCATGAAGAGTTGCAAATGCGGTCCTCAAATTAATTTGGGGGGATTTTTGAAATAGAGCAATATATAAATTGTAATATAACACAATTTGTACAAACAAAATGGCCGTACCAGCTTCTGACTGTAAGTTTTAGCATTCTGTGCCATATTAAGATTGAAGTTATAGATTTTTGTGTAAATGTAGCACATTACTTTACTCAGTTGACGTTCTTCTTGCACCACCGACCATCAGCTTTTACCTGTAAACCAAGTATTGCAGCCATTGCTACGGAGGGCATAGACCAGCATTTTAGTTCAAACCAGTTGCGTTGTTAGAATGACAAACCTCACAATGCCACAACCACCCCTCCGCAATGTGTAATAGAATAATATAATTCCAGCACTCACTTGTTATAAGATGTTGCTATTCTGTGTAACTGCTTATAAGAAGTCCTGGTCAGAGCTCCTATTTTCCCCATTATGTCATTCCACTAACTCCATTCTGGTTTTAATGCGGAATAGAAATGGCTTCCACCTACAGCATTAAATGTATTTTAGGGTATTGTGTGGTAGACAACAGTTACAAAAAGGTTATATTTTTCCCCAGACTGATCACATAAATCATAATAATTTTTTTAAAACAAAATAAAACATACAATTGGATTTAACATGGAATTGTACAGCAACAACATTTATAAATCCTTTACAATTTAACTAAAGGTGTTTGGACTTTGCAGCCCCACACAAAAATAAACCATTCTTCAAACTCCAAAGCTGTGTGAACCCGTTTTTCTAGTATGTTAGTTGCGTTTGAAAGACTTTTTACTTTGTTTGAAGGGTGTATTTGTTTTATTGAAAACAAAGAACTATTAAAAGTTCTTAAATCATACCTGCATTGTTTCCCAATTGTTCAAGGATACAGTATGTATAAACAGGTAAATTAAATTATTAGATCTCACATGCATAAAAAATCCTGGCTAACCTGCTAAAGTGAAATGATGGTCTAAACCCTAGAGAAAACTGTTTGCTTAAGGCGCCATTTGTGTGTGTGGTTGATTTCAACATTTGCATCTCAAAGTGAAATTAAAGTTTGTATCATAACAGGCTACCAATGATGGTAAAAAAAATAATAATTGCACAGTCCTCCTTTGCAAATTGGCCCCCAAAAAGTGTTTTTCACACTAGCACAAGGCTTTCACTGTAACTAAACACATTTTAAGGTGTTGCATTGAGTGTAATCTTATCCAGGTGGTCTTGATCTCAATGTTTTCAACACAATCTTTTCTTTGACTAAGAAGCTAATTATTTTCTGCAACGACGTGTAAAAAAAAAGAGATTGACAGCATCTGAGATGGATGATAATAACATAATGGACATGTTTAAGAATCTAATATAATAGAGGCATTTCTTTAAAATAACAGCAGGTGGCATTCAATAGCAACCTGAGTATTGTTTTGTGAGAATAAAGTTGTGACACTTGTACAGATTGTTAACATTACAAGATAAGAATGCCTCTAGAATATTGCAATTGGAGAAGCTAATAGTCACCTCAAGTTTTCAGAGAGACAGAGGAAAAATCCTTCTTGTCAAGCAAAAAAGGGTTTTATATTTAAACAGCTGAAGCATCTCACATTTGAAGTCATGCAGGTTACTGAGGAATGCAAAGTACTGTAGGAGATACTTTTACAATACAGTTAGCTTTTTTATAAAAAAGATCATAGGGAGCACAACTAGCCTACCCAAGTTATCTCCAGACCCCCTATGCAGCCATTTCACTAGGCTGGTGAATGTGGTGTTCACTTCTTAATTTTAGTACATTTACACAGTTTTATAAAAAAGGGAAATAAATATGCACTCTTTCCTTTTTACTATACACAACCTCTACGCTAGCAATTTTTACCAATGATGTTATTAAAGGTGGGTTCATGCTGTAGAACATGTTGTAACAACATTTTGAATAAAACAAGTTGTACAGCGGTCACTGAATTCAACTTATTTTGAGTTTGTGTTCACATGATACAGGAAGTTGATTTAAACATGTGTCTCACACTGACTTTTGCCTACTTTTTGCATACAGTAATCCGTCACATATCCACCCTAACCGTTTATCTGCCATGATCAATCTCTTCAGAAACATTAGTTTATTATTGAACAGAGAAGATTAGTTCAGAAATTGTAGATCCTACCAAAGCTTTCGTACATTTTGTTGTATGTGTTCTGTGCGCAACCATTGTTGGTAGTGTCACATGAGCTGTTCAGTGTGTTGATATGTAAATAAATCCTGTTTGCCTGCAGGGTGTATCAACTTCAACCTCCGTCTCGATCTCCTGCCTGTCACTCGTCAGCGAATGCACGCACCCACATGGCAGATGGCTACTCGGTCACAAGCATTAATACCCTGTATCTTTCTCAACAAGGGATTTAGGGGCGCTCACTAAAAAAAGCTGAATCTCAAAACAATAATTGTGGGGCCTCCCGAGTGGCGTATCCGGTAAAGAGCTCGCGTGGAGTGCAGGATGCGCCCTATAACCTGGAGGTCGCCGGTTTGAGTCGAGACTATTCCACTGCTGACCATGGACAGGAGCTCCCAGGGGGTGGCACACAATTATATACTGTGAAAGAGTGGCCGATGATCAAGGCAGAAATGGCAAGAAAACACAGACAGGCTGGAGGTTGCAGTTGAACGTATACAGCACACTTTTATTTTCACAGAAAATAAAACAAAACAAACAAACAAAACCTAGCTCATACGTGAAGCCTAACTACACTTTTAAACACAGACCTTAACACTGGACAGCTAAGCTGTTTACCAGTCAAACAGCACACTTGTATCATACAAGAATGTTTACAAGTACAAACCTTACAGTTTCCATTCTACACAGCACTTCTCTTATACACAGCACTTCTCTTATACACAGCACATCTCTTCTTATACACAGCACTTCTCTTATACACAGCACGTCTCTTCTTATACACAGCACTTCTCTTATACACAGCACGTCTTATACACAGCACTTCTCTTATACACAGCACTTCTCTTCTTATACACAGCACTTCACTTATACACAGCACTTCACTTATACACAGCACTTCTCTTCTTGTACACAGCACTTCACTTATACACAGCACTTCACTTATACACAGCACGTCTCTTCTTGTACACAGCACTTCTCTTATACACAGCACGTCTCTTCTTATACACAGCACTTCTCTTATACACAGCACTTCTCTTACACACAGCACTTCTCTTCTTATACACAGCACTTCTCTTATACACAGCACGTCTCATCTTATACACAGCACTTCTCTTATACATAGCACATCTCTTCTTATACACAGCACTTCTCTTATACACAGCACGTCTCTTCTTGTACACAGCACTTCACTTATACACAGTACTTCTCTTATACACAGCACGTCTCTTCTTGTACACAGCACTTCTCTTATACACAGCACGTCTCTTCTTATACACAGCACTTCTCTTGTACACAGCACTTCTCTTATACAAAGCACTTCTCTTATACACAGCATGTCTCTTCTTATACACAGCACTTCTCTTATACACAGCACATCTCTTCTTATACACAGCACTTCTCTTATACACAGCACATCTCTTCTTATACACTGTACTTCTCTTATACACAGCACGTCTCTTATACACAGCACTTCTTATACACCGTCTTTCTCTCTGCTCCAGCTCCCTGGTACTCTCTAATGGAGCAGCAAACTCTCTTTTTCAGCATGTGGCGAATTAGCGCCAATTATTCTATTTTGGAACAGCCAAATTCTCACGTTTTTGGCAGGGACAGGAATTAACCCCATCCCTGCCAACCACCACCAAAATACAAGCAAACACCCACACTTTATTTACAGGTCGCTCTGTCACAATATATAGTTCAGTTGTAGAAAGCTAAATACCTAAGTGTTTGTACTGAAGAAGATAAATAAAATAAATAACGAAATGTTATTATTATTATTCAGACAGTTGTCATAACAATTAATGAAACATTGACCACATTAAGCTAATTACACCAGTTGTTTCTTCTGAAAAGAAAAGAAAACATTGATGTTACTAGTTTGTAGCAGTTAGACTGTGTTTTACAAAAAACACAGTGTAAAATTAGCTAATTTGGACTCTTGACTGTAATATATATATATATATATATATATATACACAGTGCTCCCTCGCTATAATGCGGGTCTCGGGGGAAGCACAATATGAGCATTATACCGGAAGAGCGTTATAAACGGAACACATAACAACACACATCTGACTAAAATACAAAATAAAATAACTCTCTCTCTATAATGCACATACTGTATAGTGAAGCAAAAATGTAACTTTCCATGAATTAACCATGCATATAGCCTGGCTAAACAGCGGTTGGGAGTTCAATTCAAAGCGACAGACAAGCAAACCAAGTGTGAGAAGGAGAGCAAGCGAGAGAGGGGAAGAGGGAGCTGCCAGAGCGGGGCTAAAGCGAAGCTGAAGCATCTCGTCTCCCGGAGAAAGCTACAGCTCCTCTCGCAGCAAAAAAGTAAATGCATTAGGAAAGATAACCACGTAATAGACCTAATATTTATTTAGTTATAAAACGAATGCTGAATAAGATGTCTGTGTTATAAAGTGCCAGCGCAGCTTTTCTTCAGTTCAGATACTGTATCAAAAGGGAGAGACAGAAACGGAAGTTAGACTGAGAAGTTGTTTACAGTTTGAACAACACCGGTACTGTATTTACTGTAGAAATATTGCATGAATCACTAGTATAGGGAATTGGAGGACATGCTGTAGGAGCCTTATAGCGAGGGAGCACTGTATATCCTGTTGAAATTTTATTAATTTATTGCAATTAGTAATTTTTTACACTTTTTTCTCCTCTTTTTCCTTATTATAAATACATAATACTAAAGCACTGAACCTCTTAGAAAGGATATTTCCAAATATTATATGAAGCAATATTATTTAATTCACATTTCCAGCCAAAAACATTCCACTATAATAAAAACAGTTAGATGCCGGAAATACATCAGACCTACCACTGGAAAATTACAAACAGCACTTTTGATGGACATTATGATGAAACAGTGTGGTACCTCTCCTCAGAGACCTAATTTAGGCATTACAGAAAGTTGTATTACATAATAATGCATACAGTATTTTGTCTTGTGCTTCTTAGTGAGTCCAGAATTAAATCCTTTGGGAATATCTGCCCATAACAACCTGTTGAGGTTGGATTGACTGGAAGTTAATTCTACCTGTCGAGGATGACTTCTTAAGTCAAAGCCTATGTTGCTCCTGGCACTGAAAGTACAGCTTTATGTTAATATTGTATTTACAGATTTGGGGAACTTGTGGTAGAAATAATGTACAACCTGAATGTTATTGAAGGACATATTAATAAAACATTAGCATTATATTAAATCATTTGCATTTCTCAGCATTCTAAATCTTTATGAATACAATGTACTGGTCTGTTTTAACTGTGTTATCTAAGCTGTGGTCATCCATTGCCGTTTAGGTCATTACCCTTGAGCCTAAAAAAATCTAGAGATTCTCTTACAGTACAAAGTTGTTGTTTTTTAAGAATGTGGCATTATTGTACTCCCGAGACCGATGTTATAGTGAGGGAGCACTGTGTATATTATAGTCAAGAGTGCAAAATAGCTAATTTTACACTGTTTTTTTGTAAAAGGAAAAAAAAAAACAAGTTGTCAGTATTTCCAGACACACTTAGAAGAAGAAGAAGAAGAAGAAGAAGAAGAAGAAGAAGAAGAAGAAGAAGAAGAAGAAATCGCGTACCCCTGTCTGTGTATAATAAGGCTGTAATTCTATGAAGGGTTTCTTGTGACATATAAATCACAAGGGCACTAACAAGTGATTTATCAATGTCACCAGAAATCTGAGAGTTAGAGTTGGATTCACGTTTGAGAAAAGCACTTATAGCAAACTACAACAAAGGAAATGGCTACAGAACAGTATCAAAGAAATATGGAATATCAAAATCCACAATCAGATTGGGGCTCCCGAGTGGCGCATCCAGTAAAAGCACTTGCGTAGAGTGCCGCATGCGCCCTATAGTCTGGACGTCGCGAGTTCGAGTCCAGGCTATTCCACTGCCGACCGGGGATGGGAGCTCCCAGGGGGCGACGCTCAATTGGCCGAGCGTCACCCCGGGGAGGGAGGGTTAGGTCGGCCAGCATGTCCTCAGCTCACCGCGCACCAGCGACCCCTGTAGTCTGGCCGGGCGCCTGCGGGCTTGCCCGTAAGCTGCCCGAGAGCTGCGTTGTCCTCTGACGCTGTAGCTCTTCGGTGGCTGCATGGTGAGTCCGAAGTGTGAAAAAAAGTGGTCGGCTGACGGCACACGCTTTGGAGGACAGTGTGTGTTCGTCTTCGCCTCCCGAAGTCAGCGAGGGGTGGTAGCGGTGAGCTGAGCATAATGAAATAATTGGCCATTCCAAATTGGGAGAAAATAATAATAAAAAAAAATAATTGGCAACAACTAAATTTATAAAAAAATAAAAAAATAAAAAATCCACAATCCGAGCAATAAAGAACCACATAACAAATTTTACTGAAACATGGGAAAACTATGTGTTATATCTCCCCTCTACTTTGCAGCACCCTTAAAGGGTACATCAGTACTACATGAACAATAAAACATAAACTATCCCACCTTGCTGTTCCTAATGTATTTGGTCATTGTATAATAATCCGTATGCGTCCAAACATTTGCATAATGCCGCACTGCCAATGTCCAAAATCATTCTTCTGGAGTATCTCTTCTGAGCCAAAAAAACAAATTCAACCTTCCCACTCAACGGTGTGTAGATGATTGTCCATGTGTTGTGTCAGGAAATGCAAATGAAAACCAAATACGAAGGGTGAAAAAATGCAATATTTATTTTTTTAGGTCGGATCATCCTCAAAGACATCATTCCAAAAGGAAATACATTGTTTCTGAATCTCATTTGCTAGTTTATTGTCCATTCTTCAAACATTCCAAATCAGCTGGAGCTATATCTAAGACTTTGGGGACGTATATTGAAATAACACAGTGCTGCTATAATTGTGGGTAGGTCCCTTCATTAGTTGGAAATGAGAACAACTCTGTTTTGGGTTTTCTTTTCCCCACAACCACTTACACAGCACAGACTTTTTAATTTCTTTCTTTTGTTGAATGCAACATTAATTATAATAATACCTCAAAATACAGCATGCAAAGGAAACATGTACAGTGTGAAAGATGTCTGCTACACAAAATGAAAGCAGGTACAAGTTCCAACCTTATGGAAAATTAGACAGACCATGTTTGTCACACAGACTAGTGTGTTTCCACACGGAGGTAATATAGCTTACACAACGCTTCATTGGGCATGCACCGATACGTTTCAAAGCACATGTGAGGGTACATGCGGCAGTCATGTTTTTTGGCTCAGAAGAGATGCTTGAGAACAGTGATTTTGGACATAGCAGTGTGGCATTATGCAGATGTTTGGGCACATACGGATTATTATACAATGATCAAATACATTCGGAACAGGAAAGTGGGATAGTTTATGTTTTATTTTTGGTGTCATGCTGATGTACCCTTTAAGTTAAGTAATTATTTGATTAATGCTGCTTAAGAGAAACTGCAAATTGGAAAACAACACACAATCTTCACAGCTTCTCACAATGTATGCCACCTTAGCATTAGACTTATTCTACCTATGGGACTGGTTTCATGTATGCCAAATGCTACATTTGGACTAACACCTCAGGTCAGATTATTCAAGATTTGTGCTAATTGAAGTCTGTGAAACAAGCAAGACATATTAAAGAAAAAAATGTATTAAAGTGGTATGATGATGATTAAAAAGATCTTTCCTTTGGTAAACATCAGCAATGACTCTACACATGTAGCAGTGTATCAATACAATGATTACAGTATACTGTGTTGCTAAAAATGGTACAATATCTACTTTAAGCAATGATAAACAAAGAGACATATTCTTGATTTGAGAAGAATGTGGCATAAAGAAGGTTTTACCACAAAAAAATGTACCTTAAAATGAACCCTTAGCATGCATTGATTTTATAGTTGCAAGCGCCTTTGAGTTATCTGAACATGTTTCATTACAATTTAATTAGTAGATAGTAAACAGGCATAGGCCTAATCATGCTGTTTTAAATGTAAAGATTGTACAAAGTAAAAAAATGTGTACGCTAGTCCTGATCTTGCGTCTAAGCATTTGGGGGCCTCTTCCTGACACATGACACACTTCCTGAACGAAAACAGATTATTTCTTTGATCTTGTGATCGAGTGGTTTGCAGTGCGCAGGTGTACAGGTGATACAGGTGCTCCAACAACAACATACACAAAGTTCACGGTTCAAAACAGTTCTTTATTTTCTGTATTCCTGGTTTGCAACCGGTTAAATAATAATACTGGCTCTACACAACGATGTGTATTGCCAGCATATATACCACAGGGTTCAGTCCTGAAATAATAATACAAAGACACGGTCACTTCTCCTGATAGTGAGTGCTCTTAGTGCAGGTGCGGTGCAAGGCAAGTATAGTGACAGTAGTGAATTGTAGTCCGGGCTTGATGCTGGCCTGTAGCGGCAGCTCCCGGTTCGTGTTAGCCATCTGACAATGACAAACACAGCCAGTTAGTTTCGACAAACAAACAAAACACTTAACACTCTTCACACTTTTCACAGTCTGTTTCCTTTACCAGTCTTTATCATAACCACATTAAAAGGAACAGATTACATTGGCACATCCCACAATTATACCCTTAGTCACGCCCCCTGTGATAGCTAGTTCAGTCACGTCTCCTCCAATCCATGACTGACACACCGTGTACTGCATTAGGGCGATGACTTCAGGCATTGTGACTCCACCCCCTTCCTGGATGGCTGGCTTCCGACTGACCCTGGAATGAACTGCCAGACCATCCAGTACGAGGCACTCTGTTCCTGTTATACAGCGCCCTCACAGGTCGGGAGGGAGATTGTTGACTAGGATTCATTCGCTCTCTGTCACAAGTCTATATAGACTATGGGTTTTTAGAATTCGAAAGGCCAACTTGAAGCGGACAGCCATATTGAAAGTTAGACAAGCAATTTCCGTGTTTTTTCCCTGCCCACTTTCAAAGTCACCACCAAATCCGAATCCTAAACACCCCTAATATAGACAATACATTTCAAAACCTGTATATTCTACATTCTTTCTGCATAGGCGTAGACTATCTGATAGTTGTTTAAACATGTTCTACATTGGACATAGATTTACAGCCCTAATTTATTTGGGATTTTGAAAATGTACATATTTTACTGTAAAACACTATTATTTCCAGACTTCCATCTGTTGTTCAAAATGTATTTTGCATACAAAGTTCTCCTTAGTATCCAGATACCTTGCAGTGCCAGATCTCGTTTAAGTTCAATGTCAAAACAGTGGCCTGATTGATAAGAATTCTGACAGTGTCAGTCATCTGTTTAAAAGAAGTGAATCAGTTCCAGTACCAAAGGCAAAAAAGTGAAACTCCTTCCTATAGGGGATTGAGAAGTGGATAGCGTAAGAGGGAAGCAATAATCCTCTGCCAGTGAGGGTATAGCTTACCATGCCTTCAAGCATGGAGAACATGCTGTACAGGCAGCCAAATGGTGAAGCAGTTAGCTGAGCTGTATTTGTATACGGATACATTGGGTTCTTTCTTCAGCCAGGGTCAAGCTGATAGTTAATTTTGGAGGGTTATGGTACTGGGAGAACTCAACTTATTTGGAGATTCTCATGAGCATTATTTTGGTCTACTGTTCCCAGCTCTGTCAATTTCTACCTAAATCATGTAATGTAACAAGGCAGAGCGTGCCACCAGACATTTTATCCTACTGGTTAAACAAAGCTGGTTAAACATAACTGCCTCAGCTAGCCTGCAGTATCATCTTTTCAATACTCACTATTCTTTTCCTTTTTATAATTTACAATCGAGAGTACCTTTTTAAGACTGAAGCCTCATGTTGAAGGTGGTCCTTAAATGACAATACCAATAAACAGTAGGGGTCACAAGCAAACACAAATATATTTTATTACAAACAAAAGTAGTGATAGAAATTGAAACAGATACCTGTCTTTGCAAGGTGTGAGCGAGTAGAGCTCTGGGCCACTTTTTGTTTTTCGCGTTTACAACCTCGCCCTTACCTTTACCCTGTGGCCATAACCCCCAAAAGGAATACGTTTATATCATACCAAAATAGGAGGCACTTTTTTTACACAGAGAATTGCGAGGGTATGGAACCAACTCCCCAGTAATGTTGTTGAAGCTGACACCCTGGGGTCCTTCAAGAAGCTGCTTGATGAGATTCTGGGATCAATAAGCTACTAACAACCAAACAAGCAAGATGGGCTGAATGGCCTCCTCTAAACTTTCTTATGTTCTTATGTTCCCACAAGCAAAAGTGCATAAAATATTATCAAAATATTCATGAGTTAATACGTGCCAAAGCAAGCATAAGAAAGTGAAGGAGATGAAGAGGCTAACAAAAAAACAGAAGGACAAGGGTAGAAAGTAATTGATCACAAATAAAAAAAATATAGAACACATTTAGACACATGAACTCACAGTTATGACCCTCTTTCTGTACACATCCAAAATGTGTGTGTCTATATCATTTGTCAATGCCTTTTTGTTATGTTAATGATTAATTACATTTTAAAATTATACATAGATAGTATCCCATTAGAGCTGAGGCTTCTGTACAACAATGCATGGTTAAATCCTCAAGGACTTTTTTCAGGGTTAAATAAGGCAGAACATTTATTGATTCCCTCCTCCCTACAATCTCATATCCTGCTCATAATTGTTGAGGATAAAGTTTCCTCAGAGCAGCATCAGTTCTTACATGGGATGCTTGTAACAGTGATTTCATTTTCTTAATATCTGTAACTTCAAGAAATTTTTAAGACAGCATTTGAAATTTTTCTTTCATGTCACTATAACAGTGCAACTGTAAGCATGTCAGCATTAGAATGTTAGAATTATTCATATTTTCTAAGACAGGCAGTCCAATTCTAATGTACACATTTTTGTTACAGATACCACTACTGTATTTCATACCAGTACCTGCATTTTTTGCTGCCTAAAGACGATAGTATCCTATTCCGACATAATACCGTAGCAACACAATACCAAAACACTGATAAACTCCTGTTTCTGCATATTCCAACTGTCACTCTGTGATTTGTAAATCTAAAGGGGTCTTCTGGAGACCTCATTGCAGGATAACCTTGATAAGTTGTCCAAAATAGTTTCACTAGTGCAATATATGCTTTACGTGGTAAACATTGGCAACTCTGTTAGCAGGATTACAACATTATCCCATCCTGGCTCTCATCTGACCACCAGCTTGGCATTGAAATCTGGAGTATATTCAATTGATTTAAACGGCAGCAGATCTTAAAACTGCCACTGTTGAAATAATTAATATAAAGGGCCCATGGTTATGAAAATCAAACACCTAGCAGTGCATGTTAGTCACTTACATTTTTCTTCCATATCAAAAAGATCATGGAAGATTAATACATTAATAATTGAAATGGTAGTCGTATTTAGACCAAACACTGTTTAGATCAGTTGAATAGACCCCAGGATCTCTTTTAGTCATATGTATATGACTGTATGTATATTCCCCACAGCCACCTATTGAGCACTTAATACATAACAGAATGCATGTGCCAGTTGGTGGAAACCAAGTTCCCATGTCTTAGTTACTATCACTAGGGCACACGAAAAAATACAACAACAACAACAACAACAAAAGAGTGCTTTACAGTATATGTTCCAAGGAACCACAGTTTATGTGTAGGCTGGGATGCTGGTTTAATATGTTTAATGAAACAATTTAAAACATAATTGAATAGACCTGAACTGGAAGGAACAACTTTGTCAATAGCTGGGCAAGCCAGTTTAGTCAAATGTTCAATGTGAAAAAAATAAGACTAAAATCACACACAGTACACACACAGATTCAAATCCAGAATCTGCCAGCTTTCAGTACTTAACGTTAGCCACAAGACCACATTTCACTATACGACAGCAAAAATTGATAGCAAAATTAGGAATACACTAGATTTTAGTATAATTTAGTATAATTTCATACATTGTTCACGAGTTATATATGTCTGTTTTGGTTCTGCACAGAATCATTAATAGGCAGAAAGATTAAAGGTACAGAAGAATATTTATTTACCATATATTAATAAATATTACTAATGTAGAAGAATGCAAGTAGCAGAGGGAGGTTCTAGGAAGTTCTCGGTCAAATGATTTAGTGACTTTATTGAAAGCCATTGCTTTCCGATGCTTTGCAATGTACTGTTATTGCATTGCAAGGGTGAATATTTCTAAAGGAGGTCAATGGTACTTGTAATGAAGCTCGAGTCCATTTAGACACTAGATTCTTCCCCCTGATAATACTTTGGTCCATATACAAGTCAAATCTGTTTTTTTCTTTCAGGGGCAATGATTTATTTCCCTGCTAAACTAGCCAGACCAGTTAGTTTTTATTTTTATTAAGTTGCACTATTCTTAAATGAAACTATTGATTTAAAGTCAGCTTGTGAGGATTTAATTTGTTTTCAGGGAATTAAAGCAGGTAACATGTTATAATTTTACAATAAAGTGGAATAGGAACATCCCTTCAAATTATTGTCACCTCTTTTTGTTCAGGCTGCTAAGACATTAACACATTTAGAGCAGCACACTGGAAATATGTACATAAATCAGCCCTGATTAGTTCGCCCCTGTGTGTGTGTGTGTGTGTATGTGTGTGTGTGTATTGAAGGATTTTGCCAAGGTACTACTTTGACCTTGTAGTTAATGGCTGTCTTACCAGAATCCATGCATTTCACATGGTCAAATGGACAGGCCCTATATAAGGTCATTTCACCTCTGAACCTCTTGATATTATCATTGGTTGCACGTTAAGCTGTTCATTAACTTCATACATTTTTTATGGTCATTGCTTGAACAGTGCTATCATTATAGATGTTTCAAAGGGGTGAGGAAGGTGGGACTTCACTCCCAGTAAGACATTTCATTGTATATTTAGCAATAATAACTAACATTAGTATCCCTGTTTTATTTCATACTGAACTTTCTCCTTGGGCTGTCCTTGGCATCTTTAATTTACTTTAATTTAATTTAATTTACAATTAAACAAGCAAGGTGGCTGCAATTAAATACAGTTTTTAGGTACCGTATTTAAAAGTTGAGAGATTTTTGTACCGCAGTGTACACAGAAGGTGATTACATGTTGCAGTTCTATTTTCACACATTCATACATTTACACAAGGCAGGTTTAAAAGGCTTTAAAACCAATTTCCCTTCAGCACATTAACACTATCAGGTTTGCTAAACATCATTGGTTATTTGATGGTTTTTATTTTAGATATGCAGGTTATTTTAATACAACACAATAGATTAAAAGCGCCTGATGCTCAATCACTTTCTGTGAATTGAGACAGATGCACTCCAATAGTCTAGATCTGTGGTCCTCACTAAAGAATTGTGGAGGGCCACATTAATAATTACATAAATCACTGAGGGCTTAAAGAGTAATTAGCAGGGTTCCAAAAAATGTAGCGTTATTGACGTTAGTGACATTGACCCCCTTGTAAAGCTCCAGTTAAACACTATTATTTTTGTCACATTGTAAATAAGTGTGTGTGTGTGTGTGTGTGCGTTTACTTGTTTTGCACTCTTTATGGTTTTTTATTTACTTTTGAGCACGTTTATAAATATATATCTTTAGTAGAACTCATTCTGGTAGAAATTGTTTGTGTATGGAGTGAAGGACCGCTGGAAGTAAAGGCTGCTGGGAACTGTAGTTGTTTGGGCAGGCAAGGTGAAGTGCTGCCATAGGGTCAGTTACAAAGATCTCATTTAGTGAACTGACTGTGTATTGGTGGGGAGGTTTGAGGGGAGGGGCTAACCCCCTTTATAAGCAGACATACAGCAGCAGCACAAGAGAAGCAACCGGGAGACTGACGAGGAAGGAACTGGAAGAGACAAGAGGAACAGGACTAGCCGTAGAAGCAGAGAGCAGGAGGAAGCAGCAGTGTGGGAAATCCGTTTGGACTTGGCTGGAGATGTACTGGAACTACCCTGAACAAGAAGGTCCACAGCTTATAAAGAGAAGTTGACATTCATCACTCCTTTTGTGCTAGTCTTATACTGACTGTTTTTATTAGTATTTTAACAGTATGTTTGTAGAGAATGAGCTATTTTACTGGGATTTATATAATGGGTTTTAACGAGGCATTCTAGTAGAGTGTGTTTTTAGACAGCCATTTTAGTATCAGCTTGGTAGAGTGGGGGAAGAGGAGATGGCGTGTGACTTATCGTTTTTAAAGGTGTATTTTTTTCCTCTTAATTTGATACTTTGCACCCTAACCTAGTGGTG
Organism: Acipenser oxyrinchus oxyrinchus; assembly: GCA_030684275.1. Classification (NCBI taxonomy): domain Eukaryota; kingdom Metazoa; phylum Chordata; class Actinopteri; order Acipenseriformes; family Acipenseridae; genus Acipenser; species Acipenser oxyrinchus. Next base: position 23,669,352 of record CM060249.1, on the reverse strand, counting down.
GGCACTTTTTAAGTTGATACTTTCCACCCTAGTTAATTGGTGGGTGGTGGCCTTTTTGCCAAGTGTAATTTTAATTGTTTTTATTATTTCAATACCTCAAACTTCTGTTTTTAATTCCATAGCTGGTGTAGTCTGTCTATGGGTGGGTTGATCTCTATTCGCCTACCTATGTCACAAATTAAACAAACCTGTGCAAATTAACGTTATTTCTGTATATTTGGTCCTGGTGCCCATCACCACCAAGTGGTGTAGTCGGAATACATATATATATTTACTGCCTTGCCAACGTGTACCACAACACGTCCCCACATGTTGCTACAACTGTTTAAATAGTGTACCTGTAGTTTCTTTTTTCATTAACATCCTGACAATGTTTTACACTTACATCTTTAAAGCTGTTTTCAAAGCTCTTTTCAAAAAGGCCGCTTTAGTGCACTGGGGTTTGAGATCTGTCCTCTAAATCAGTGGTTCCCAAACCGGTCATGGGCACCCACTGTGTGCTGGTTTTCATTCCATCTGAGCTCTCAATTACTTAACTAGACCCTTAATTGAATTGATAATTTGCTGAATTAGAGTTGAACTCTGCAACTGTTTAAGAGCAGAAAACAATTATCAGTTCAATTAAGGGCCTAGTTAAGTAATTGAGTGCTCAGCTGGAATGAAAACCAGCAGACACAGTTTGTTTTCAAGACCGGGTTTGGGAACCACTGCTCTAAATCACTGCAGGAAGAGCGATTTAAAAAAAGAAAAACAAGTGTTCTGCCTTTTTTGTTTTGTACCACAATCGTTATTGCTGTGTTACCTGTTTGAAAATGTGGGCAATTATCCTTACACTATCAGTTCACTAGAGCTGCAATTTTGAAAACAGCTTTGAAATACACTTTAACCCTTTGAGTAGTTCGAACGTACTGGTACGTTCGCTGCTCTCTGGTCCCCAGGGAGTACAAACGTACCAGTACATTCTGCAACTTTAAACTTTAATTACTGAGGCTACACAACCCCTGATCACATAATATTGTAACAGCAGGTTTCTGTAACACATTTTACTGGTCTCTTGCGCCCTCTGCCAGATATTGACTGAATTACATATAATAAACCCATTCACAAAAATGTCAACAGTGTTTGTAAACTGGCGAAAATCGTTCAGTGAGAGATGTATTAGAATAATACTGAATTTAGACTCTGATTTAAATTCAAATACATACAATTCTTCCACTGAATCAGATGTCAGCGAGTATGTCAGTGAAGACATAAGCAAAGAATATTTATCATCAACATCAAGTGACAGCAAAGAGGCGGCGCCAAGCTCTGTGCGTTGCTCCATGCTTCAAAGAGTATCATACACTGAAGACTCTCCCTCTCCCTCTGCCCCGACCACCTGTTTACCCAGATATGATTTATTCACGTCTCTCTCTCTCTCTCTCTCTCTCTCACACCCTTTTTTTGTTAGGACGTCTTCTTGTGGTTGTTCCACCCTGTTGTTTGTTTATTGCCTACATGTTATTTTTTAGTCAAAACCTTTCCCTATGACGAATTCAAATATATTTATTTGTTTTATTTATTTACGGTAAAAATGATTTGTCTGTATTTCGTCAGTATTCATTACATACAAAGATATAGCTTGTTTGTACGCTGTACTCATAATAATCAAGCGCATGCAGAAGACAGAAAAAAAAACTCACTTCCGTAGGACTGGCAGTGCATTTTAGAACTCACTACTCAAAGGGTTAAAGTTATAAATGTAAAAAGTTGTAAGGATGTTGACAATGAAAAGAAAAATTACAGGTACATTATTTAAACAATTGTAGTAACATCTGGGGATGTGTAACGCTTTATTTTACTTACTCTCCCTTATGGAAAAAAACATGTTTTTAATATATGGTAGAAAAGTATGATCCTTATATTGTTCATATATATAAATTGGCCCCTTTTTTTATACGAATGGTGCAACAAAAGTAGAACTTAACAAAAAATTAAATACTGTAAATCCTTATATTGTATTTAAAAATAAAATAAGACAAAGGATCAGCCCCTGAATAGATGGAAAGGTACTAAAGCACAGATGAGCAGGTGGTGGCTGTGGATTGAACGGTTTCTGAATGCGTGCCACATTCCAAAGGGAGCCCTACTGGGCCCTGTTTTGGGACTGAATTATTTTTCATGCCACATAATGGCATTGGTAATGGTTCAAACATGCCAAATGACATTTGTGTGCCAATGATTTCATAATTTATTACCGTTACAATTCTACTGACAGGATTTTAATGTTGTACAGAAGAGGCTTATAAACAAAAACTCAGAAGAGAAGTCAACCGGATAATGCAGGTGATCATGGGGACAGATTAAGGTAGTCGTTGGTGAATGCTCATTGTGAATGTGAGAGAGAAACTCATTTTCGGACTTTTGACATCCATTTCCACAGCTACTGACTTAATTATTATAATACCATTTGCATTGAAAGCTCAATTAACCAGTCACCAATGGGCTGAACATTAGTGGATGCTTATTCAAGGTGCCTCTGCTTCACTTGCACTGAAAAAATAAAAACTGTTCTGGGGTTTACTGGCCAGTAAGTAACCAGGCTTAGTTTAATGACTGTAAATGAAGGTTTAACTAATATTTTAAAAGCTTAACTGTAAAGCTGTGACAAAAAAAAAACTATTTAAGCAGTAGAACCGTCATTAAAGGGTGTTGCCATCTGGTAGTGACCGTGTGGAGAAGGTAAGCGCTACTGTACAGACAAGGTCAGCTACAAAAGATAATGCAAGATAATCCAGGTTATATTGTGATTAGAAACTGGCAAACAGCTCCTTTATCATTGTTGTAAACATGTTACATCTTTAATTTACAGATTTATTTACTTTTTCAATGTTTTGTTTTTCTTCTGTTTTTTAAAGCAAGACATTCTACTAAGCAATGGACGTCCTATATTGGTTGATAAAAGTTTTTAGTCTTCTAAATATAGCCTTTTATTTTTGTATTATTTATACAAAAAAAATCTTATCTATTCATAACAGATACCGGTATGATCTGAGTACTCAGTACACACCTAATAAAAAAAATAAAAATAACTAAGATCTTTTGCATGCTTGGGATTGGTGGTTGGTGCACTGGGGGCATGGCCTGGATGGGGGGCGGGGTGTTTAAAGGTCACGATATTTATTATTATTTTTGTTTATTTAGCAGACACCTTTATCCAAGGCGACTTACAGAGACTAGGGTGTGTGAACTATGCATCAGCTGCAGAGTCACTTACAATTACGTCTCACCCGAAAGACAGAGCACAAGGAGGTTAAGTGACTTGCTCAGGGTCACACAATGAGTCAGTGGCTGAGGTGGGATTTGAACCAGGGACCTCCTGGTTACAAGGCCTTTTCTTTAACCACTGGACCACACAGCTATTTCCGTGCAATGCGATCTCGTGCGATTGTTTCTCTTTATTGACAAATCATGCTAAAATCACATTAAAAGGGAAGCATTTTACAATAACACCTCCCCTAACCAATTATTTTTCCAAGGACTCTGTGTTTTACTGAAGTTGAATGCAGGGACGTGTTAGGAGTGTGGCATTTAACTCTCTGAAGGAGTGATCTATTAATTGAATTCATTAGGTAAGATATACTGGAATTATTTTGTTACATATCTGTACTAATGTGTTCCAGAATTGTATCCATCTGATTGTTCAAGAGGTATGTCTTTCCTTAGCATGTCTATTTGCTTCCTATCTATCTGCACACCTGATGTCAATTTAAGTCTACGGTGGCATCTTTGAATAAGTAGGGCTGTGTTTATAGTTTTCATAATTTTTTTTTTAATGAAAGTACTGGTATCACATTTTATAGAGGGAGTTCTTTCATCACAAGAGCAATACACAGCACTCTCATTTTTATTGTTTACTTGCAAATAAATCAATGAACGGATTCAAATATGTTTGAGGGCATGACGGGCTTGTTTTTTCTCACGTTTACGAGTACAGAATGAAGCAAACTATGTTAAAAATAGTGAGGTCATAATATATTATCGACATCATCCAATTTGGAAGCACTACAGCATTGTTTACATCGTCAGACATTCTGTGGGTTTTTCATGATATTTTCAAAGAATCAAATCGGTGTTACACAAATGTTCCTCTAAAAAGTGAGTGATTTATTGCAGTTCTTTTGTCACTCATAAATGCACATTGCTATGTCAAAAGCTTGAACATAACTGTACTACAGAACAGTTTGGGCCTGATGTATTAAAGTTTTCACCAAAATGCATCTGGTGAAAAAAATATGTTTCTACATACAATATATATTAATGCTTAATGTTTCCTTTTGTTCACTTGAAATGAATAATGACTATTTAAGGGTTATGTACTTACCTTTCTTGACTATGCTCTGAAGAAGACCTATGGGTCGAAACGTGTTAGCTATGTTTGCTGTGAAGTTTTAAAGATAAGAAATAAAGACTATGGCTTTTATTGAGAACTCTGTGTGGATAAGGACTTGCTTTTAACGGGAGCTACATTTGATTTAAATACATTTACAATACACAACCTCATAATAAAATGTAAAATTGTCCTATTGACATCCCCATAAAACCAAAAAGTTTGCAGAACTCCCCAAACAACAATCCAATGAGCCCTTACGGCAAGAACTTCCAACTAAAGGCTTGTGAGGCTTGAAATTGTGTTTTCCTTGGGTATAACAATAGACCGTCATTGTGATGAATATTTGTGCCTGCCTGAGTGTTAACTTTGCATTAATCATACGGATGCTTGTATACCTTGACTAAAATAGGTTCAAACTCGTATCCCAGAAGAGAACAACATGGTTTCACACCATTGTCCCATTTACACTGCCTGAGAAGGGGAGACTAAAATTTGAAAGAGCTAGAAGGGAAGAAAAATGGCTTTCATGCTTCCCAATTTTGTAGCATTAAACAAAGTGAATTAGAACAAAACAGAGAATAAAAGGTTCTGAGCACCGACTGCCTAATTGTAAGCTACTCCGCTCCTTATGGCGACTGCCAGATGCTGCTGGTATTACTGCCTGCCTGTTTTCTCACTGAAAGCGGTGATGGATAGACATATGTAGGCACACAAAAGAACCTATTTGGACTGGTGTGTCAGCTCATCTTTATCAAATGTTGCACAGGTATATTCTGTTTCCATGCTTCATTACCCTGGAATGGCGTGCCAGAAATGTTTGACTGTTCTGTCATCTCTTCTCCCCTTTTAGTAGTTGTGTGCTCCGCCAGGGAACTTTGCTATGTGAGCTATGAAGACAATCGACCAACTGCTATTACATTCAGCAGCAGAGTGAAGCAACACCTTGGGGCTGAATGATAGATATTATTATGGCGCTTTAGCTGAAGGCAGGTAAGCTGTGCTAATGAGGAACCACCTAGCGCTGCCTGACAGATGACTGTCATTGCTCTCATATTGGCAGCCAATTGATGGATGCGCACGTTAACCCATCCTGAGAGTGATGTCTCCTCTCCTTTTGCCTTAGCTGACCTCTGGATGACACTGCAATACAGATTTAGGTAGCTGCTGTTACTTTCTGAAGCATGACTGAAACCAGGTAAACTATCTGATTTAATCCTTGTCAAGAAAGTATTGTTAGAAAAAAAAACAAGGTATAAACATGATTAAATATAATTTTGTTTTTGTTTTTAAATTAGACCCCGGAGCTGCCGCCAAACACCGTTGCCGTCAATTGTATTTGGTAAATACTAAGCTAGGTCATAAAATACTGGATCCGTCACGATACTTTAAAATGGTCAACTGCCGCCAGACAAATATTTTAACTAAGTGCTGCTACTGGTTGATTTATTATTATTATTATTATTATTATTATTATTATTATTATTATTATTATTATTATTATTATTATTATTATTATTATTATTAATTTATTTCTCAGCAGACACCCTTATCCAGGGCAACTTACAACTGTTACAAGATATCACATTATTTTTACATACAATTACCCATTTATACACTTGGGTTTTTACTGGAGCAATCTAGGTAAAGTACCTTGCTCATGGCTACAACAGTAGTGTCTCACACCTGGGATTGAACCCAGGACCCTCCGGTCAAGAGTCCAGAGCCCTAACCACTACTCCACACTGCTGCCCTGATTAATATGCTTTTAGAGATTTCATGGGTTTGGGGCTGAAGATGTATACTACACAAACAGTACAACTTGATATCCTGCTTGTTTGATTTTAAAACGTTTAACAACCAGGCAGTACATCTAATTTTTTAGCTTCCACTTTGGAAAAAGGATCCTGTGTTTGATTTTTTTTATACTGTAACTTTGTCCAGTTTAGGTTGTTTTGGTGTGCACTTTAAATAATGTATATAGTAGACTCTTTTAGCATATGTGACAAGGATGGCTTGATGGTGACGTCAACTACCTGGCTGCAGATATGGTGTACCCAACCACACATATTCCCCCTTGTGCTTAGCACACATAGTCTTAAAGGCCACCTCCCTCTTAAAGGCCCAAAAGTCGTGGTCCAGGTCCTGGCACCTGAATGGAGCTCCTAATGGGCCCCCGGGCAGCCATGGTGTGAGGCCCTCCTACAGTGACCATGCTAGCAGCAGAAATGCTGCCTGTGGCAAGGCTGGCTTCTCCAGCAAAGACAATCCTGGCAGCGGAAATGCTGACAGCAGCAAAGTTCGCCCCTCCAGCAAAGGCACTGAAAGACCCCCGGGCAGAGACAAACAGGCATCCCGGGCATTGCAGGCTTGGCAGCCCTAGGTGTTGCAGGCTTGGCATCCCCAGGCATTGCAGGCTTGGCATCCCCAGGCATTTGAGGCTTGGCAGCCCTAGGCCGTGCAGGGCAGGAACGGACCCTCGAGAGGCGACGGTAGATGCTGACCCTCGGGAGGCAACGGCAAGCGCTGACCCTCGGGAGGTGACTGCAGGCACTGACCCTCGGGATGTAGCTCCAGCTCCTCTGGTGGAGACGGGAGCAACAGGTGGTCTCCTTCTGGCGGTGGAGGTGGGAGCTGCAGGTAGTCTCCCTTGGCGGTGGAGGCAGGAGCACCAGATCTTCTCCCTCTAACATCGTCTCTCCCTGATGCTGGGGACTGGAGCAGCTCTCCTCTGGGCCATGATGTGGATGTGCCTACTGTCTGTGGAGCTGGAGTAAGCGTTGCTGCTCCCAATGGGGACTGAAGATTGTGGTGGCCCCTCCCATATCTGCAGCAAGGTAGTTGAGTACCATGGCTGCGATGTCTGGGAGGGACGCGGGGCGATGTTTCTGCTCCCAGGTTTCCCATTGCTCCCCATCTCTGGCCTACAGCAGGTTGCGCGCCATCAGGACACCCTCCTGATGCTCCCCTCAGGGTCCAGCAGTGTCCCATATCTCCCTCGAGGACGTTGGACGCTTGTGCTCCCCCCTTTTGGGCATTGGATGCTAGTGCTCCCCCCTTTTGGTTGCTAGATACTCAGGCTCCTCCCTCATTGGCGCTGAATGCTCAGGCTCCCCTCTCGTGGATGCTGGACACTCGGGCTCCCCCCTAATGGGTGCTGGACACTTGGGCTCCTTTGCCTTCCTCTGGGGACAGCTGCTTCTCCCCTTCTTCCTCTTTTGGGCAGGTGGCGGGGGTTGAATTTTTTCCCGGACAAACCAGTCCTCGGCCGACTCCACCTCACCCCGACCGCGGGCTTCCAAGAAGATTTTCGTGTGGGCATCCTTCCCTGACATGCTCATACACTCTGCAGCACATCTCGCACCACGGAGCCCCCTCTCTCCAACTGCCACCACCTCTCCAGGTTGCTTTCCCCTCTTCCTGAAAGGGGCATTCACTAGTGTTCCATTCCCTTGCAGTGTAGATACCACGGACCTTCCTCCATTTTCTCCAGCCCTTTTTCAAAAATCACAAAAAAAGTTCTCCAGAAATTCACCTGCAGTACTCCTCCTCGTCTGCATCTGTGTAGGTGCTGTTTCCCACTTCTCTGACACCATATGTGACAAGGATGGCTTGGTGGTGACGCAAGACCAGGAAATAGACAGACACAGTACTGCGAGTTGAAGTGCTAATGCACGTTTTACTAATAAATCAAAAGTTTAAACAATAAAACACTGATACCAAAAGCAAATGGCATGGTGGCCAAACAGACAGACAATAAACAGAGACAAACAAATACTGCACTTGTAGCAATTGTTTATATTGCTTTTAAGTTTCTTAGATCTTTTTACTTACATTCCTCCTCTGAACAACCCAACCAAGACTGAGAGGTTCCTTCCTCTTTTATGCAGCTGTGCCTTGATTGCTTGTTAATCATTCAATCGGGCTCACCGACATTCTACATGTGAAGTGATTTGGCAGGGAAAGCAATGAACCCTTTCCTGCCAACCTAAAACACCAGTGCACAAATAAACATTTAAATCATAATACAACAATAGACAATACAACATAAATCAAATACACACAGGGGCGGGGTGTACCCTGCCACACATCCCCCCCTTGTGCGTAGCATATATGGCCTTAAAGGCCATCTCCCTCTTAACCCTTGTCATTTTTTCTCTGGAAAAAGCCAAGAAAACCTTTCAATGGCCGAGTGAGACCGGTAGAGGAGCCGAGAGGAGCCGAAAAAAGGTAGGTGGATCTGAGCAATACGCATAGTCCCTTCACCACAGGCATAAACAAACAAATAGCTGCTTCCGCATCTAGCGCTCATAGAATATCACAGACATTTGCAGAGCTTTTTGAGATGTTATAGTAATAAAATAATGACTTGGATCGCATTATTGAAGAGTTTGGTGATAAAACGAGTGATCAGGAGATGACTTATCTGTATGCACGACTATGAAGTAGTATGTGAAAAATATAGCAAACAATTGGTGGGGTGGGGCTGGAGATGCAGTACTGAGTGTCCTGTTGATATGCAGTGCCCTTTAAAACTGTTTTACTGTGAAAAAAATACTTTTAAACAGTGCGTCTAAAATAAACTGCACATGTGAAAATAAATTGGACCTGACGCGCCTGAGACGCGCTGAATAAATGGACTGCTAAGGGTTAAAGGCCCAAAAGTCTTTGTCAGGGTCCTGGAACCTGAATGGAGCTCCTAATGGGCCCCCAGGTGGCCATGGTATGAGGCCCTCCTCCAGTGACATTTAAACCATAATACAATAATAGACAATACAAAATACACACAGGGCCACAGCATACCAATGAAAACAAATATAATACTGTTTTTGTGTGCAATAGATCAGTGATTTGCATGTTGCTAAGTACTGTATGCAGATACAATTAAAATAATTAAAATAATACATTGATGTGTTGTGCTGTTTATTTTTTGTTGCATTGTCACATCTAAATGGAAAAGTCAGTTGTAAATCTTCAGCTAGGCGGATTAGCCAGTCACAATTTTATTAAGTCAGTCATAAACCTAAATTTAGCTGACTCCGCAGTCTGTTTAGAATTAAACGTACATGCCTGATATTGCACTTCCCTTTTTTAACTTTGTCTAAAATAGGTTACAACTTTAGAGTTAGGGAAATTAACATTTTGAATTGCTCTAAAAGTTTCTCTCCAAGAAGTCAAAGCCCCAAAATACCATGGCTACATAATAAATAAATTTTAAAAAAAATGTATAGAAATAAAAGTGTTTTGTACTGCCAATACAATAATAGAGGAAACAACTGTAAAATGCATATGGGATAATGTTACAACCATCTTCAACATAAAAAAACAATGACTAGGGAACTACACTTCAAAAGGACAGGCCCACCCCTGTTATATAGCTTTCTGTACATTGGGTTTTCAGCATCACTGACAATGTAACCTTTCTCTTCAGCTCTCTTATTATTACTACAAATTGCCTGACGGGAACACTTTTATCGATTAGCAGCATCTATAAGTAAAAGGAATGTGGATAATTTGCTCTGACAATATAGCAAGAGTTTTTTTGACACACTGTTATTCCAAAATAATGAAAATGAACAGGTGAACCAATGTTTTGATTAGTTATGTCATTCCCACAAAATTCAGTATAGAGAAATAAAATCTTTGCAAAGGTAAGCAGAAGGTTATTTACAAAGTGTACAAAGTTAAATCGTGGCTTAAAAGAAGGAGGGGTTTGGCCACTAAAATGAAATAGGGCATACTATTTGAGGGGCAGGTTTAAAATTACGAGTCAAAACAGTTTTCATCTGTTATGATCAAATGCTAGATCTGGTCAATTTTCACATGTTCCTGTTTTGCTATCTACAAAATGTGTTTTATACTGATATATTTTTTTTCTTTGTGTTCTTCGGAAGATCATACAGTAGTGTGTGAAGAAAATTCCCATCCTTTCTATAGAAATTCATGAGATAAAGCAGTTTAATAAGTTAGGCCTTGGTGCAAAACTGTAGGAAGTTGACCTTAGAAAACAGAAAAAGGAAACCTAAAGTGGATCACGGTTAAATTTTAAAGGATTTTTTCTGATTGTCCCACAAGCAAAACTAATTGTCATGCAAAATTCATAATCAAAAAATACAATATTATATCTAAATATAAATATTTAATGTCAATATTGGATTGGCCAAAAGTTATCTAGTTATATGTTCCTCTCTTCACCTCATCCCAATATATGGTTGGCACATTTGCTGTCGATTTATCTAGCTGATTTTCGACAGTGGCACACAACAAGCCACGAGGAACAGATTGATACAATAAAAATGAATTATCATAGGGGCGCTATCATATCACTTAGTTATCATGCTAAATTAATGAGCTGAGTCCTCAAACAAACAGCTATATAGCCACTCATAGGCTTGGTTTACAAGCAGTTTATATACCCTACATTCGTTCTCCATTGGCATCAGAATGTGGCATGGCAAATACATACCATTGCCAAATCAAGCACATTCCTCACCCAATAGCAAGTGCACACACAAAACATGGTACGGTTAAAAAGGGTGGATAAATCGTCTTCTCACACTACAAAGCTACACAAAAACTAGATTTGTTTGCATGGCACAACGTTCAAGCCATACCTTATGTTCACAAGACTTCAGCAGTGCAGAACCCCTTCGTGACATAACTTCTTGAAACTATCAAGGGTAGCATTAACCCTTTGCGGTCCTTTGTCGGACTGGGTCCGACATTGCAATTATTCCCATCAGGTACTTTGTCGAACCCTGTCCAACATCATTTTAAAAACGCAAAACACACAAAAGTCGGTTTTTCAACGGAAAACGCTGAGAAAACCATTCAATGGCCGAGTGGGAACGAAAGGAGCCGAGACAAGCCGATTTTAAAAAAAAAAAAAAAAGCGTATCTCATGAATAGTCATACAACCCCCTGGCATCAGATGGGGCGGTCATATGGAAACAAGCTGGGAGTTACAGTATCAGCGCACAGAGGCTATCACGGACATTTGCAGCGCTTTTTTGAGATGTTATAGCAATAAAATAATGACTTGGATTGCATTATTGAGGAGTTTGGTGATAAAACGAGTCATCAGGAGACGATTGATCGGTATATATGACTATTATTATTATTTTTTATTTGGTAGCATATGTGAAAGTGATAGCAAACGAAAGGGTGGGGCGGGGCTGGAGATCCCTAGTGAGTGCTTTGTTGATATGCAGGGCTATTTAAACCCGTTTGACTGTGGAAAAAATACTTTTAAACAGCGCGTCTAAAATTAACTGCGCATGTGAAAATAAATTGGACCTGGCGAGCCTGACACAGAATTAATAAATGGACCACAAAGGGTTAAGTCCTGGTGGTCAAGTTTGTCAAAATATCCTTGTACATTCTCCCAAAAAAACTAAAATGAAATCACACCTATCCAAATGTATGGAAAAATAGACTGACAAACTGCTTTTTGATCAAAAATAGTTTACATTAAGAAAGAAAAGTATGCTGTTAATACAATCATTTGTTTACTGTTCAATTGTTTACAGTCGACTTCAACTACAAGTCTCTGTCTGACTCAATGTACATGTTTGTATTATAACACAGATATCCGTGGTTCAATTCAAGAAAATGAAAAAAAAAACTTTATAACAGGAAGAACACATATATTTATACACAAACATTGTGAGTGATTCCCCTCCCATTTCCCTGTTCAATATCCAATTGTTATAGTTACCGCCCTGTTAACTCAATGCCTTTAACACACCTCCTGTTAAGGGGGGAATCTGCCCACTCTATAGAACATTCTACGTCTATTGTCTAAATTAAATAAGTTGACCTACTATGCTACTTTTCTTGCTGTAAAAGCCAGTTAAAAGTAGTCTGCTCTTTGCGGTTGTCTCCCTTCACACCTTGCCCACACATACAAACTTATTTCCATCTCTCTGTGTATCTAAACTAGACACTTGTTACTTTGGCTGTCTGCCCAGACATTTTATTTCTGACTTTTGAGTCTAACAGGATGCAGGTGTCTGGTTTCCTTCTGTAAAGAAAGCTACGAAGTGTTCCTTATCTTTAGTGCTACAAAACATATTTTAAAAATATAAAACTTGTAAAAGAAAACTTATAGCTATGTCTCAATTATATGACTAATACTTTATGTTAAAAGCCATTTTTAATTGTAAAGCAAGCAAACAAAAATACCCTTTGATAGCCATTTCTACACATTGCAGTATTTTCCTGGAACTGTAAAATTTAACTGGAAACATAAATGTTTTTAATGATTGCCCACCATTACAACATCTGCTTTACAAGACACAGATACCTACAAATATTGTTTAAGGTTTCTCAGTAATCAAAAAATCATGTGTCAATAAATCACTCTGTGAGAAACTGCACCTCACGTTCTATAACAGTGTTAGAGGCATGAGTTGAATAGTATGTTGATACAGACATTATTGTTTCCTTTATTATTTGTTTATTTAGCAGACTCCTTTATCCATGGCGACTTACAGAGACTAAGGTGTGTGAACTATGCATCAGCTGCAGAGTCACTTACAAATACATCTCACCCGAAAGACGGAGCTTATATTAACTTTTGAAGAATACAAGTTAATATAAATAGCAAAAAGGTTGAGGCAGGAGCGGACTGAGAATCCCTCTGAGTGACAACAAACTGCAGGATTTGATAGAAAGTTTGGAGTGCGAGATTCGCAGTGATAGCAAACCAGCGTATACTATGTTGAGCTTGTGGTGTTATGCTGCCATCTAGAGGTTGTGATTAGAATTGAAATTATTGGCTTCAGTGAAGCAAGGTGCATATATTTGGTTATTGCGATAAAATCCTTGTTTATGTATAAAAAACATTTGCTTCAGAACAGTTAGTGATGTATATAAATAAGTTAACGTAGCTTTACAAGAGGAGCCTGCAGTATTTAGATGTCACAATTCAGCGAGTTGAACTTGCTCTCACGTTGCAAATGCGCAGGAGCCAGAAAATTGCAGTTGAGTGAGGCACAAGCTCGCAGTGCCTGAGCTGCCTGCTCGCCATGGCAACTTACCACTCCCAGTAGACACTCGATGAGGGGTTGCCATGGTAACCATGGTCTCTGAGACGCCAGTGTAAAAGAGTTGCAGTACAGCAGTGTCGTTGGAGCCAGTCTTTCTGATGAAAACACGGACCAAGTTGAGTAATGGAACTGCGCTTTGAACAGCGCTGTAGCTGGGCTGGAAACTGGATGGAGCAGGAAAGACTAATGTTGGAGCTTCTGCAGCCGAATAGAGAAGCTGAATGATGAAAAGAATCACCTGAGCAGGTAGGAAAATAGTTGATAATATCTTGGCAGTGCTGTGCAGAGAAATGACCTGCAGTGCTACAAAAAAAAACAAACAAGACAAAGAGAGGAAGTAGTGCTCGGTTAATAGAGGAAAAAGGGGGCGATTGACAGGCGGAGTTGCCAAACGGAACTCCCGGCGCTGCCCTGGCCAAGCCCCTTGATTAACATCGCGAGAGCTGCGCGAGGCTATTTAGAGATGACTAGAAATGAGCTGCATGCAGTTTTCTGTCTCTCTGAACTACCTCTCCTCTCCACATGGGGTATATGCTCCTAGCTCCCATACTTTACCACTATATATATATATATATATATATATATATATATATATATTGTAAAAGATCCGCCCTCTCTGCGGTTCGTTTCCCCTTTAAAAACACTGACCCAACACACAAATGGATTTTTGAAGAGCGGTTGCGCTATTTTTAATGAACACACACACAGACAAAAATAAACAAAACAAACACCTAGCTCTTCTTTGAGCAATAACTAAAACAAAACAGGAACCTAAACTAAAAGACAGGACAGCTAAGCTGTTTACCTGTAACACAAAATAAAACAAACAGAACAGCACAGCACACACAGAAAAGGATTCACTCTACCTTTCCCCTTTGAAATTACGGCTGTACCCACACACCAGCACAGTCAGGCTTCTACCCTCTTCAGCAGCCGCCCAGAGCAGACTGACTGCTCTCCTTTTAAAACCCTGCACCTGGCTCTAATTTTCAATAATAGCCAGGTGCAGGTAATGATTAAACAATAAACCAATTAACAAAACAATTAACACCCATTAAACAATTACACCAAACAAAACCAAAATGTGCCTTACGCACATGTTTTCCTATAGGGAGGAATTAACCCCCTCCCTGCTGCCTCACAATATATATATATATATATATATATATATATATATATATATATATATATATATATATATATATATATATATATATATATATATACACAGTACATCCTCGTTATAACGCGTTTCATTATATCGAACCTTTGGCTACAATGGCCCCTGGACCCTAAATAAAATAAAAAAACTAAAAAAGATAATATAAACACACACTGTCAACATTCCCGTCTGTACGCTCGGGATGCCACCTTCACAGTGAAGTTAACTCGTTTGTCTCAATAAAAAGTGTGCCCTGTGTAACTATGCCTCCAAAACGAAAACCATTTCATGTTGCAACAAAGCTGGAAACTATACTGATCGTTTGAAAAAAGTAGTAACGCAGGCATCTCTGTTGTGCAGCAACCATGCGGCAAAGCAAAATTGATTAAAGAAAAAATAACAAACAAAAAACTTGAGGATCTTTTCATGTCGGGTTGATTTGAATAAAAGGTCAGTTTGGGATTCTTGCATGTTGGATTAAGATTTGGTGCACTTTGAAATGATTCATGTCAGATTGATTTTGAATAAAAGTTCAGCTTCAATTCGGGATTTTTGCTTTTTGCACTGTGTTTTAATTCTTTAACGAATAGTATAACGCAAAGGCAGAACACCGCATACATGAGACGAACAGGTACATGTAATTCTACTTTTATTCACAATCTCATTAATTTACAGTTTATCGTTCATTTTGATTGTCCTTTCGCTGTAACGAACCCCTCAATATAACAAACAAAAGGCTTGGACCCCAACAGGTTCGTTATACCACAAACCAGTACTTTAGGTGGCACTAGGACCCAGTGAAAAGGCTAGCCTGTCTGCCTTGGTTGGTATGCAATGCATTATGGGGCGCTCTAAAGGTGCAAAGTGCACAGTCGCAGACGTGCGTGTGGCTGCAACATTACTCAGAGAGCCTGGTACTGTTTTAAGTGCCAGACTAGTCATGCAGAGCTAAAGCAGCATGACTAGAACATAGCACAAAGAATGGAGCAGTCCGTGCAATTAACACGCATAAAAAAAGATTATATAAAGACAGAAAGACACATTTTTATATTATAGTATTATCGCAACAGTCGTAGTTTTCCAATTGGTCACGCAATGCATGACCTGCATGCCCTGTCTGCACGCCACTGATTATATATATATATATATATATATATATATATATATATTAGGCTTTGAAATATTAGACAAACCTTATTAGACATACCCATGAGTCTTGTTAGACATCATAAATCTTAGTTGTTTTTTCATTGCTTCAACCTTTTTTTATACCATGTGCATGATGACTCAAATTGTTTCTCAGCTTAATCTCAAACCATACTTTCACATAATTTGCATTAATGCAGTTTTTTTTAAACTGTACTACGGAATTAGAAAAAAAAAATAGAAAAAACCTACAATCCGTCTGTGATTACTATGTTAGAAGGGTCATCATTTCAGTGTTAGTCATATTATTTTGGCCTAACACCATTGACATTATTTCAGATTGCCCGGCTGACTTGTTTATTTACATAAATATAGACAATAACAGCAGCTGAACATGATATCTAAATAAACACATTGTTTTTATAATGTCAGGAGAAGCTAGAGAATGGCCATCAGTTTCTGGCTTGGGGATATTTTTTGTCAAAATGGTAGCTCCACAGACTGCTTAAAATAATTTAATCTAACAAATCTTTGCTTGTACGTTTATAATCCAGGCATGACCTCATTCTGTACAGATAGATTCTGCTGGGTAAACAAGGCTGTCTTGTAAACAAGTCTAATTTACACAGTCAATAACAATAACATGTGAGAGGCTGTTAAACTGGTGCCACAGTGGTCGCACTATCACTGCTCTCATTGACTTTATTGCCTAGTCCCCCTGAGGTGTAAACTTGTATCAGTTACATTAAGCAAAGTTATATAAAAAGAGAAATCTCTTGGCTTTAAAATGCTTGTTGTATGTAAAAAGAAAGAACAAAATACAGAATTTGCTCTTTTAAGATAAGCAACGACTTGTTTAAGATGAAATGACCCCTTTGCAAACAGAGGGTCTGTTTGTTTATAAATAAAAATAATTTAAAAAAAATAATAATTTTCTGGACAAACTAAGCATGCAATTAATGCTTGCAAATAGACCTTATTCTACTAAACATTTCAAATAAAAAATGACTTTGTAGTACCAAGATAATTAAGTATTGCTCTAAAAATGTTAAATAATATCAAAGTGATTTCCGATAAATTCCTTTATTCAAACACAATTCTCCTGCATTATAGATAGCATGCATTTCAGAAACTAACATGTTCTTAAAATTATTGTATTCCTAATCACTAAAAATAGCTAGTTGCTACAACACTTAATTTTATGTATACGACACAGAAAAATAACCTGCAGTTTACTGTATAACAAGCATACAGTGTTTTGCTCGGTTAGAATTTTGTGGGACACAAATAATACTGAATACGTATAGTAAAATTATGACAGAGCTTTTTCAAAAGCCTTGCTTCCAGGGTTTTTTATGCTGGCTGTCCTCAAAGTCTGGTGCTTATGACCAGTGCTGAAACAATGATGCACTTCTTTCTCTTTAACTTGTTCATTTACATCACCAATGCCTTAGCCAAGGCACTTCCAACTCACCTGCAAATTGCCGGTGGGTCATCGATTCTGTGGTGAATCTCCCAGTTACAGCCCTGCTGTTTGCTGTCAACGCTGTTTTAAAGAATAAGCAAAGATTTTACTGGCTTATTTTAGTTTGCTTTCAGTCATGTCTTTTGGCTATAACACTTTAGATCTAATCATGGAATAGCAACCCCAAGATGGACAAAGAAATAGAGGCACGTGGAAAGATGTGATAGGGAGTTTGCAGGAATATGATGGACAAGATTTGTGAGGTCCAGCTGTGGACAGTTAATAGCTGATGGTGATCGTTGAACATTTTAGATCATTTATCCATTCCATTGCAGATGACCAGTGTAATATGACTGATTTGTTGTCTCCCATACCTGTTCATACTTCTTTTGTGAGGTTTATATTTAGCCATGCTTTTTTTCTAATTTCTTTACGTTTTGGATGCCATTATTATAATAACAGTGTATTGCCATAAATGTAGCAGATCTGTTTGCAGACCACAACATAACTAACAATAGAAAAACTGGATATGAAATATGAATTTGCTAAAATGCAAATGTTGGTACCATTCTACCAGTGTTCTTGTGCTGCTTGATTGACCATCAGGTCGGAAGTTGAGATCCTCAGCCGTACCTATCCAATCATTTGCTTAAAGATATACAAAAATGGATCGGAGCTTTGCATTAGCCTGATTGGTCAATATGAGGCCCCTGATCTTCGAAAAAGTATATTGAATGTTATCATTCAAACTATGTTTAATCTCTGTTCCGAATCAATCCAGCAGAAAATACGTACACACAGTATTCATTTATGTGACTTACTTTGTTCCTACCTAATGAAAGAAAATCTCTGTTCCAGTACACACCCTCTGAATGTTGTCTTTCAGTGTGGATTAAAGTCTGCTTCCTCGTTGTCCTGTACATTCCATCTATTTAGTATAGCAAAAAAAAAAAAAAAAAAAGATTTGTGTTTCCTGTCAGCAATAGCACCTAGTCTCCGGTTTGAATGACAAGTTGTAGAAGTCCAGCAACTGGATGCAGATTGATTACTTTCATTATAATAACAACACAGGCACAGTGCTCTTCTCTAACAAAGCCAGGAGGCTTTGAATAAACTTTATGAACACACTGCGAACAAGTTACTGAACAAACAGCACATTCACCATTAACACATGTAGACAACTAGATGTTTTTTTTTTTTTTTTATTAATTTCTAAAACCGTTTTTACTTTCGCTAATACATTTTAGGACCTAACGATAACATAAATACTAATTTACACAAAAAAATACACAAACGTGCACTCAAATCATAATTTTAAAAAGTTACTGCTTCTTTTATTAGATTAAAAAAAAAAAACAGTTTACAAACCATGTTTGCTTTTGAGTACAAGGTACCTGGACTGAAGAACAGCTCCATGCAAGTAGTAGATTTGTTTTAGTATTGAGGTAAAGCCCTCTTCTTCGTCTTCTATTGCTTAATCCTAATGCTTAGTCATGCTGTTACCTAGCTTATGAATAGGTATTATTATTATTATTATTATTATTATTATTATTATTATTATTATTATTATTATTATTTATTATTATTGTTATCATCACAAAATACAATTACAAAATACAAAAACATAGCTCAGTCCCTTTTAATATATTTAGTGTAAAAATACAAATAAAAACTGTAAAAACAGGCTTTTAGCTGACATGTATGTAACATTATTAGAAATGGGCTAATAAAACAAACATGTGCATGAATCTTCTAGGCCTCCTCTGCATAAGGTCTCATTTGTAGCTGATAGGCTCAATATTATGTTCAGTATTTATTTCTCACAAGCGATTTTTGATGGTCAAAAAACTGTCTAAAATGGTGTAGATAATTCAATGTTTAATCTATACCTCATGGTGCCATTGCAATATTAACATCTCAATACCACTTTGTATCGATTCATTGTCTGCTGTATTTCTTACTGAAAGCACTTCCAGTTTAATGGAAGAGGTGACAGTACAGAACTAGATAATGGATTTTTTCCCCCATTCTTTTCTTTCAGGTCTACACTTACACAGCAGAAAAAAATGTGCTGGAGTAAGATTCCAGTAATATTGTTGTATGAAGTAAAAAACAAACAAACAAAAAAAAAACACTTCCACTTACTTCCACTGCGAGTAAGCTGGCAACATTTGCTGCGATGAACTTAGATTTAAAAAACTTAAATCAGACAACAGCCCATATTTCCACCAGCTTGTTGATGCATACATTAATATGATAGTTGACATGCCATGTTTGAGGCAAGGTCAAAGCACTTTGTAAATGTTGATGCATATTTTGTTGCTTATCAGACCTTGTATTTCAACTTTTTCTCATGGTATCTTCTACTGTATGTTTGCCTTTGCAGTCAGGTTCTTTCCTTTTTAATACTTCAAGGACTAAGTGCTAATAAACTAATTAAGTAAATCTTACTAGCCAGTGCTTTTGGTAACAAGTTAAAGGTGTTGGAATATCAAGTGCACTTACATGACATTTCCTTTTGGATTCATATAAATAAACATTAATTCATTATACATTCCATACATATCCATAAACTCTTAATGGGAAACAATAATCATCAACAAATAGTTTTATAAAGGAAGTGGCAGTAGGGTAGACTGGGGATAGTTGTGAAATGGGTAAGTTGTGACAAATCATAATGTGCACAGGTTTTTACAGCCCATGTTGACTTACACATAACTTCAAAAAGCTCAATCCGAAAAGTTAAAATGTTAAGAAATTGACTCCTTATAGTCAATGCTGACTACTGTCCTTGTGTGATTTTTTAGTTCTCTGGGTGCATGTTTTATGATAGTTATTTTAGCTTCAAAATTGGTTATAACAAACCCATTTCTTATACAGTGGTTTTCTAAATTATACACAAAAAAAGCCAAAGACAAGTTAAATAGGCCTATGTAACAGTGTTATAATCTACCTCCAACCACAGAATACTATCAAATATTACCAAGTCTAAAGAAAAGAAAGCTTCCAGTGGTAGATGACATATCTGATGATGAGGAATAGATTTTATTTCTTTCAAACCGTTCACCAGTTGTCAACATGAGAAAGAGTGGCTCCAATGTGTAGACTGCATTGTGAACAAATTTTACATCTGCAAGAACTGTGTCACAGACTAGACAGGGAATAAACTCTGGGATATGTCCAACCCTAGGCTTACTAGCAGCTTCTTAAGTGAGTGTTTCTTTTTCTATCATTATATTCTTGTTCTTGTTACTTTATGAAGTAGCATATGAAAATGTGACAACAGGTTACCATTCCATACATCGTTGTTCATGTCAAACACAATGTAGCTTTGCTAGGTGAAGAAAAAGTGAAGAGAATTTTAAAAGTGTTAGAACTAGCTCCTGCCTCCCCTTACCTTTCTGGCTGAGCCACAGTAATTTTACTCATGGGGTTCCATGTGTTGAAAATAGCACAGCACTGTCACTTCTCAGCTAACTCAATTGTGATGGAACAGTGTGAGCCTTCTCTCTTTCATTGAAATGAGGTGTGCCAGCTGAGGCTGAGATGAATACCTTACCGTGCCTTGGTATTATATATCCTAGTCACACCCTGGAGAGCACAAAAATTGAACTTTGTTTACAGTGGATTATGAATTACATCTTTTTTTATTTATTTATTTTTATTTAGTAGTCGCCAATTAGTTTTTTGTTTTTTTCTCCCCAAATTTAATAGTGTCCAATTATTTTTGTTTAGCTCAGCTCACCGCTACCACCCCTGCGCTGACTCAGGAGCAGCGAAGACAAGCACACGCTGTCCTCTGAACCGTGTGCCGTCAGCCGACCGCTTTTTTTCACACTGCAGACTCACCATGCAGCCACCCAGAGCTACAGCGTCAGAGGACAACACAGCTCTGGGCAGCTTACAGGCAAGCCCGCAGGCGCCCGGCCAGACTACAGGGGTCGCTGGTACGCGGTGAGCTGAGAACACTATTGCCGACCTAACCCTCCCTCCCCGGGTGGCTTTGGCCATTATTATTATTATTATTATTATTATTATTATTATTATTATTATTATTATTATTATTATTTAAATCCAGTATTACAATCTAAGAAAACCACATGGTGTATTTAATGTAATCACAATCTTAATGATAAAACCATTTTTTGCTGTAGCAGAAAGACTGTTTAAAGGGCTATACCTGTTAATTTTTATTTTCTCTAAGAACATGCATTGTACGGTGTAGAAAATATGTAACTTATCTCTACAACATGTAATTTGTTACTGTAAATACAGGAGGCTTAGTGGTCCAGTGGTTAAAGAAAGGGACTGGGATTGAACCTCCTGGTTCAATCCCAGTCAATCCCACCGTGTGTGATCCTGAGTAAGTCAGTTACCCTCCTTGTGCTTCGTCCTTCGGATGAGACGTAAGTGACTCTGCCAGCAGCAGTTGTTCACCCTCTAGTCTCTGTAAGTCGCCTTGGATAAAAGCGTCTGCTAAATGATTAATTAACAATAATACTGTGGAGCTCCATTACCACTTAGACTTAGAGATTCCACCATCACTGGAAATAAAGTGAATGGCCCGGTTACCACAGCTGTCACTCAGTCTTTTCTTGGGTGTTTTGTGTGTCCTGTCATGTCTAAACCAACCAAATAAAATAAATAAATAAATAAATAAAATGTCAAAGCAATAGTTTGGTTAATTAAGTTTATTGATTGTTACACAAGAGATTCTGCTAGCAGGTTTTGTTTAGGTGGATCTACAGTAGACCAATAAATGGTATTCTTTTAATATTTATAGTACAATATTTTTCATCAGCCTTTATAATAAATGCATGTTCATAATCATTGATAAAGAGTTTACAATGACTAGCTGAGTAATGTGACATTCATGGACCTGTGTTTTACTGAAAAGGAAGCAGACAAGGTAAAATTGAAAATGCATACTTAAGCTAATGTGTTTGTTAAATACAAAGTAATTGAAAAGTTTAGTTTTTGCAAATGATCTCCTGGCTGTTAAAAAAAAGCATCTTTTTAAATATCTCATGAGCTGAAGCTCTTTAAATAGGGCCCTGTATTACAATCTAATGCCATGCCATGGTCATTTTTCTTATTTCAAGCAATCACCTTCTTTTTAGTACTTGGACAATATTTCACTGTGCAGTCGTCAATTTTTGGTAATGGTGTTCGAGAAACCCAAGGCTATAGATGAGGCTAAATCTGGCTATGAAAACTGCACTTGGTGGTCAAACATTTTAATCAATTCTTTGTTTATAAACCTCACCGACTGAAACGGCTACCCCATTGAACATCAATAGTACAACATGTCTGCATGGCAGCATATCTTTTACCCTAGAGGATTGTAGCCAATGAAAATTACACACTCCACTCAGCGAAGCCTCAGGACACAGAGGGCCATGCATGAGTGTCAGTACCCAGACTCCACTGGTTTAAAGTTACAGCATTATGTGCTAATTACAAAGAAACATCTCCTGTTCCTACTCCCAATTATACATCACAACAACATCGGCTATACTCCTCAGTCATTAGTGAGACTAATTATTTGTCCTTAGTTGTAATTGCAGTGTGAACAGGTAGGCAGGTAATTGCTTTGTGGGCTGTGATGTTAAATACGGCTTTCCCCACTTGTAGACATGATGAGATGAGGTGAGATGAAAAAATGTATGTTAACCACACACAATCACGTTTCATCATCAGTCCATGGCCTTAGCAGTTTACCATTTATATCGTTATTAAAAGTCCATGTATAAATATGGCATTTGGAAGGTGACTATCCCCATCTGTCATTTTGTAAAAATTCAGACCAATCCAAACAATTTTAGCCATCGTAATTTCCCCTTGTAAATTCATCTGCTGTATATTGTCTTTCTTTCAGTGTAAAATCAGTTTGTTGGTTCGAAAACATCTGTGAGAAGGTGGGTATTTAACATCATAAAACATTGAAAAAATGTTTATGCATACATCCAGTATAAAAACAAAAAAATATACATCCATACTGTAATTACATCTGTTTGGGAAGTTTTGCAAATCTGTTAAAATGCATGAACCTTTACTGTACATTTTAATGCCAGGCTGATGAAAAACCACAAGAACCTGCAAGAATGTACTGTAGCAACACCCCTGTAAACTTTAACGCTTACTATGGTATAACATATTTAAATCATACTGAAGTGTATTAAAGCATAGTGGAAGTATAATAAAGCTTAGGCAATCATAGTAAACCCGGCTACCAAAAAAAGTGCAGGAACGCCATTCCGGTGCGTTCCACCAGGACTCGAGCACTGCCGCCAAGTCACATGCCAATGTATGTTTTTATTTGCATTCACATTGCGTTGGCTGCTGTGGCCTGTTTTGTAAGCGTCAACATATCCCTTCTCTATGGCTAATAAAACAACCGTCTTATTAGTGATACAAAGGCCAATTTTGTTAAGCAGCTTTTCCAAGCCAGAAATATTACCATTAAAACATACAATATAATGCTCTTTTTAAAAACACATGTGAGTCAATGCGTATTTGTGTTACTGTTGGTACTCCTGACTCAGGGAAAGCACACAATATGTCACCGTACTGTACCACTCGTTTATACGAAACATCACTTTGCAAACAATGGCAGCGCAACGGACAGAACCCCGGCCACGACAGATATCGCATCATTCCACGAGCCACCAAAATGTGCTAAGTGTGCAAAGCTTAGCAATGAGTATGCAGATTGTATTGCAGATTAAAATCGTCAAATTCTGCAAGCCAAGTCAGACTTACAACGCATACAGTTAAAATGCTTCCTGTCTTAAGTATCTGCAGATCACATTATGTGTGTGGATATTCGTTCTCTAAGACAAACATTATTAATATAAATGTACTGTATGTAAAATTACTTTTTTTTTAATGATTTGTAAGGTGTTTTTATTTTAATTCACTTGAAAGAGAAAGCACAGTGATTTTTCTGTTCAGTTTTTTTTCTTCTTGTGCTTCTTGTGCTTTGTTTGCCACAATGTGCTTTGTTTTTGCAATGGTGAAACAATGATTGGCTCTGTTAACACAGACACATAATAATACAGTAGTTACACAATTCTATGGTTATGACAGGGAAATAACTCATGCAGTAACAAATCAGTAAAGGCTCCTTTAAACCTAGTGAAGAACTCTCAAACCAACAACATGTGTAAAAACTATATTTGTGTAGCTCTGTGTTATTTGTCGGTATGGGGAAGGGAGTGAAAATGCTCCAGAACTTGACCTTGCTGTAACCAAGAATTTTGCAGCTTCACTAACATAATTGAGTACCCTGCACTAGACTAATAACATTACATTACACTAAACTGAAAATCATTATAACTGCAGTACAGTCCAATTGTTCCTGCAGCTTAACAATAAACTGCAGGAACAATAATACACACTGTAACTACAGTTTAACACCACACTTCAGTAAAATCACACAGTAACTGCAGTTTAACATTACATTTAAAAGAATCACTTAAAAAAAGGTCTAACTTTTGTGAAGAATTAGCAATATGTTAAATCCATGCTCTCAATTGTTCATGATTTTTTTTTTTTTACTGTTAATGAAGATTACATTATAAATGTTTAATTAATAGATGATAATTAAAGCGATTTTTATGGACAAAACATGAGGCATTTTTTGACCTTGTGAAATGAACCTTACGTCTTGTCTATTAAAACCTGTTTAAACTGACATAAAGGCCTACTACGTTACGATACGATACAAACGACCAACATTGTTTTACTATTTTGCTGGAATTACTGGGTTTGTACTCTTTGCATTAACATGTCTAATAAAATGTGGTCAAATGCAGCAGTCGTATATGGAACACCTCCACAGAAGTGATGTAGTTTATAATGAAAAAAAAACAAGGAAATCCATTGCAAACACTACGTTAATGCAGCAGTTAGGGTTGAACTGATTGCCACAAAAGCAAGGAAATGTGGCGTAAGGGTTTTTAACCAACTCACCATTCCCACCCCCACACAAGCAGCCAAAGGAACCAGACAACACAAGCAACCACAGACTGCCGTCATCAGGTAAGACATAGAACATGCAGCTCTTTCCAGATGACACAAGAGACATCCATCATCATGGTCCACCGGTGCTGTAGCAATGGATACACATGTACACTTCAACACATACACACCCACTTCAGGCTGCAGGCTGCAGAACCGTATCAACTTTATAATATTTCCTTCTTTTGTGGTGACGAGTTCAATCCTAACTGTTGCATTAACTTATTTTTTGCTTTTATATATATATATATATATATATATATATATATATATATATATATATATATATATATACACATACAGATATATACATATAGTCTGTAAAACACATTAGCAGAATGTTTGTCTACTTTTATCACTGGTCATGACAGTGAATGCTACAGTACCACAGGGTATTCACTGCATTGGGATAATGTGACAAGCAAAGTAAGCTTCTTTTTCAAATTTTAGATTCAAACCATATCAGAGCCTCTTTGTATACACATTCAGTGCCATCTGCTTTGCATTTGTTTGACACTGAATCATTCATCAGCAGGACATTAATCCAAAACACACTTCTGTGCACAAAATATTTGGAAAGAAAAAATAAAAGGAACAGAACAGTTTACCAAGGTCATAGTGTGACTGGCACTAACTTGATCATTAGTCCAGTTGGTGTGATAGCAGAGACGTCATGCTTGAGATATTACTGATCACCGTGTAAAGTCAGTATAAAGAGGCTGTGGAGTCAGCAGCTTCTATCTCTGGTACCTTTTTGTATATTGTGCACATACTTTGCAAAACAGTAGTTCAATAACTGAATGTTATTTAGCTATTGATAGGAAAAGAATAACGTATTCACTATGTTGTTAGTTTGTTTATTAAAACAGTAGTTTTTAATACTTGAGAAAGTAAATTACAAAAGTTTGATATATTTCCAAAATCTGAATTTGGGGTTCAAAGATGTAAAATGTTACTGACCAGGCTGTAGGGTTTAAAACACAACACATTACTTTCCCTGGTTTCCTGCTTTGTTGAACGTATTCTTGCAACATTCTTTTTCAACTTAATTCACGATTGTTTTGATATTTTTATTAACATATCGCTGATCAGTAATCAGTTTTGATGACTTATTTTCATTCCACATTGGTTATGTTTAGGGTATTCCCGTCAAAATGGCTTTTGAATTCATAACATCGGCTGTTAAAATCCAACCTGTTCAATCAGAAACATTTCATTGGTTCCTGGCTCATATCCCAAAGGTCAGCATTTTGACTGGTTCATCTGTCCTACCTGCTCACTCCGGCACAGGTTTAAAAGAGTGGGAACAGATTTATGAACAAACCTCATATTATGGCAATAAATACAGAAATCATTTTGTTGGGTTAAGGTGGAATAAGAACGAGTAATGAAACTTTAAGTGAGAACTCTACATGTTAAGCAACACAACAGTGTTTAGACGGACAGCAGATTTCACTATCTAGGCTATACAGTGTTCTGCGTGACAATGTCTTACATACATTTTGAGTACAAACAAATATTCATATATTTCCATCTTCACTCTAACCGGGCAGGGGTCTGTAAAGCGGATGTTGTGATTTATACAGGGCCTGTCATGCATAAACCTGTCCCCGCCCCTCTGAACCTGTGCTGGAGTGAGCAGGTAGGACCGAGGAACCAGTCAAAATGCTGACCTTTGGGAGAGGAGTCAGGAACCAATGAAATGCTTCTGATTGAACAGGTTGGATTTTAGCAGCCAATGTAATGAATTCAGAAGACATTTTGACGGGAAGACCCTCAACATAACCAATATGGAATGAAAATAAGTAGTTAAAACTTATTAATGACCAGGGATATGTTAATAAAAATATAAAAACCATTGCCATTAAATTGAAAAGGGTATTGCAAGAATATGTACAACATAGCAGGAAACTAGGGAAAAGTAAGGCACTGTGTTTTAAACCCTAGCCCGTTCAGTAACAATTTAATTCATAGCAGCCCTTATACAACTGAAAATGTGCTAACACTTTATATATGGGTAAATATCCTCTTGTTCAAGGTAACCTGAGAACCAATTAAAAAAGGTATGTACAAAAACATGCCAATACTGTCCCTGGTGGTGGGGGAAAATATAATGAGATGCTATTGAGCTGTCTGTTGTAAAAATACTAATTTGGGTACAGTTAGAGTTTATTTTCTGTGTAGTATAAGATAATTAATAAAGGAAAACTCTGAATTAATCACAAGCATGGTTTTATGAAAGGGAGATTGTGTATAACTAACCTGCTTGATTTTTTTGAGGATGCACAGGATGCACATCGATAATGGATAATTACAAAGCATATGACATGGTTTATTTAGATTACCAGAAAGCTTTTGACAAAGTGCCGCATAAAAGATTAATTCTCAAATTGTCAAAGATAATTCTCAAACTGAATGCAGTATGAATTCAAAGAAATACATGCACGTGGATTAGGGAGTGGTTAACATGTAGAAAACAGAAAGTACTGATTAGAGGAGAAACCTCAAAATGGAGCGAGGTAACCAGTGGAGTACCACAGGGATCAGTATTAGGTCCTCTGCTATTCCTAATCTACATTAATGACATAGATTCTGGTATAGTAAGCAAACTTGTTAAATTTGCAGACGACACAAAAATAGGAGGAGTGGCAAACACTGTTGCAGCAAGAAAGGTCATTCAAAATGATCTAGACAGCATTCAGAACTGGGCAGACACATTTGTTAGAGAAAAGTGTAAGGTACTGCACGCAGGCAATACAAATGTGCATTTTAAATATCATATGGGAGATACTGAAATTGAAGAAGGAATCTATGAAAAAGACCTTGGCATTTATGATGACTCCGAAATCTCTTCATCTAAACAACGTGGGGAAGCTATAAAAAAGGCCAACAAGATGCTTGGATATATAGTGAAAAGTGTTGAATTTAAATAAAGGGAAGTAATGTTAACTTTACAATGCATTAGTAAGACCTCTTCTAGAATATTGTGTTCAGTTCTGGTCCCCTTGCTACAAAAAGGATATTGCTGCTCTAGAAAGAGTGCAAAGAAGAGGCTGTGTGGTCCAGTGGTTAAAGAAAAGGACTTGTAACCAGGAGGTACCTGGTTCAAATCCCACCTAAGCCACTGACTCATTGTGTGACCCTGAGCAAGTCACTAAACCTCCTTGTGCTCCGTCTTTCGGGTGAGACATAGTTGTAAGTGACTCTGCAGCTGATGCATAGTTCACACACCCTAGTCTCTGTAAGTCGCCTTGGATAAAGGCGTCTGCTAAATAAACAAATAATAATAATAACCAGAATTATTCCGGGTTTAAAAGGCATGTCATATGCAGACAGGCTAAAAGAAATGAATCTATTCAATCTTGAACAAAGAAGACTACGCAGCGATCTCATTCAAGCATTCAAAATTCTAAAGCTATTGCCAGGAGACTTTTTCGACCTGAAAAAAGAAACAAGGACCAGGGGTCACAAATGGAGATTAGATAAAGGAGCATTCAGAACATAAAATAGGAGGCACTTTTTTACACAGAGAATTGTGGAAGTCTGGATCCAACTCCCCAGTAATGTTGCTGAAGCTGACACCCTGGGATCCTTCAAGAAGTTGCTTGATGAGATTCTGGGATCAATAAGCTACTAACAACCAAACGAGGAAGATGGGCCGAATGGCCTCCTCTCGTCTGTAAACTTTATTATGTTCTTATGTTCTTATTACCAATTGGATGTTTATGTAAGAAATGAGAGCAGAAATTGGTACTGTGTAAATAATGTGGAAGGGTGGTGCCCTAACATCCTCTATACATGAGCCGCCACTGTTTAAGTATATAAGCTGTGTGAGAGTTGTGTGGAACTGTTCAGCAACAATCAAAGGAGAGAGAGCAGATGGATCCTGGTGACTTCGAAGGGGCATACTAGTGAGTGCCCGTGCAACTGGCTAATCTATAACTTAGCTGAACTGACATGTCCATCAAAATAATCTACTGGGTTTTGCTGGAAGGCACAACTACGTTTGCAAGTGGGTCATGACAGATTATGAACAGACAGTGGCTCTAATCACATAAACCTTCAACACTGGACAAGACATAACTGTTTCCACTTATTGCAAAGGTAATTCTTGAGGTCTTGTAAATTTTGTGGACATTACTATCTCAGGGCAGTCTTGTGAAGATATATAGTGCAGTTTAACTAGCCTAATTCATTTTTCTAGAGCCACTAGCTACCCTAGCTACCCATGTAAACGTGGAAGGACATGCTTTTAAAAAAACAATGGAAAGGAAATATCTTCAAATTAACCCAATTATCTTGTTACTATTGTGTTCCATGTGTCAGGCTCCATTGCAGCCTATTTGTGGTAGTGGTGTAACTATTCATTGCAGCCCACTACTGCATATTCATTGAGCAGTGTGCCATAACCTGCTCTTTTGTCCTTAAAGTCCTCTAAATCGGCTGCATTGTATTTTTTTTAAAATATATTATATTATTAGCAGAAGGAAGATATTAGACGGAAATTCAGCCAACATTGGGGGTCAGTCCATTTTGCTTTTCCATGGCAGTTGCCTGTGTGATCTTCAAAGTCATCAAAGAAGAAAGGACAATTGTTTTACACCTTATCAAGAGGAATGTGTGATACCCCCCATTGCTAGCAGAGCTCTTCAACAGATGCACAAATCAAGCCAGGGGTGGTGAGAGACAGACGAGCATGTTGGGGTTATCCCCTAATAGGAATGTAAACTTGCAACCTTTTAGCCCAGGGGTGAGCGTTCTGCCAATTGAGCTGCCAACAGTGGGTGAATAAGGGCATATATGTAATAAATTCCATGGCCTAACAGATTTTGCGTACACCTTCACTCAGAATTGGTAGAGGTGAAGGTGCCAAAGTAATTGTCATTTTGAAACCTCGCTTGGCTCTTTCAACCCAACAGCCCTTCAGTGTTTCGAGGGCATTCTTGTGGTGCCAGTGCACAGTACTGCACCTGCTCTGTTTCTAATAAAGTGCTTTGCCCACTTGAAACAAACCTTTTTCGGATGTGCTAAAGCAAGTAGTGGTAACTTCTGGAATGAGGCAGACAAATGAATGCACAGAAGAACGGGCTCTCTGTATTATCTATAAGACCATTAAGACCTTCTGATTACTCACTTCAATTTCAGCAGTTTTAATGCAGAGAAAGCGTCCTTTTTCAACACTCCCCGCGACCCTCTAGGGGTTTAAACTGCACTCCACAGTCAGCCCGTTAACAAACATCTGCTGCTGCCACAAAACACAAGAGACCTTCCTCTGTAATTTTCTTTTCTGTTTTTTTTTCACAGATCTGCATAGTTTTTTTTAATTAAAAGCAAAAGTTGGGATGGTTATCTAAAGTGTCAGTAAAATCTGCAAATTGGAAAGAAAATCTTACAAATTTGCAGATTTTTAATGAAGAGGTTTTTTTTTTTTTCCTTAGTGATTTTGTCACTTGCATGCCTTTATGTACCTCCTTTGTTAAGGTACTTTTGAAACACCTGCTTTCCCTCTGATAATTATAACTCAAATGCTCTTTAATGTTCACTAATAATGTTCAAGCTGTGCCAGATTCCTGCTAATAATTATACACAGCAGCATGGGGTACAGTAGTCACGAGAAACATTCTACAAGGAAATATCTATGCCCTTAATTTTATTATACCAACTGGATAGGACCAGCACACATTGGCGCCTGTAGCCATATGCATGTTGTGCATGGTGCGTACACTGGTTTTAAAAATTGCAGGTTCATAAGTGTGGACTCACATATAATCTCGTGCGATCGGTTGAAGTTTCACACATTTTAAGCTTATAGACTGTTATTTAGTCATAGTAATGAGCAAACAGAAGCAGATAAGTTTGGTTGAAGCCTTGAAAAATAGCAAAAATCTTTATTCTAAATCAGAGCATGTGAGCGGAGTGGAGCGCTCATAAACGCCTCTCCTCGCTCTCTTCCTCTTTGAACCCGCTCGCTCCAAGGCTTTTATTCCAGTCCGCTCCGCTCCGGTGCTTCTAATTCTGCAGCCAGCTCCATTCACGCTCTGCTCCACTGCTAGTGTAAATCGCTTCCAAAATGTAGAGATGTGCGAACCGGTTCCTTTGAAATCGGGTTCCTGCTTTGGTACCGACGAACCGGATACAAATATCAGGGATCTGGTCCCAGTGAATACTATTATGTTTTTAGTAAAACTGATTACTAAAACATTAATTTCTGTCAAATACAATAATTGACATCTTAGTAAAAAAAAAAAAAAAAAAAGGTCTGCAAAATATTTATTACAGCAATAACAGGGTTTTTTAAGTTTTTTTTTTAAATTATATATTTATTTCCCTGGAGAATAATTCAATCTCACTTTTACATGTAGTGATGAAAACGCTTTGGGTAAAGAGAATCTTCTGCACCTCGATGGGATCATTCGCAAGACAACCCCAAGCCGAACATGACACGATTTCAGCTATCTAAAAAAGTAATTTAACCCCAAGCCGATGGGGTCGTATTTCAGCTTGGGATCCTAACATACACTGACTCTTTTGCACATACCATGTGGTTAAAGATTTTTTAAATTGTAAGCTTTGTGAAATTTGCAGTTAACATGGTTCATATACACGCACACAATGGCTTTCGCTGTTGTAACAAAACTCTTGCAGTGCAAATGTGATATTATTGATTATTTTGTTAACTTTAATTATATATGGCGATTTTATAGATTGCACAGTATTGTCGGAGCATTGCAAAAGCTGCATCGTTTATGGATCATATCTTATATGTAGAGTGTCAAATATTTTTCATTTGCAAAACATCTTTTGGAGCGGGAGCGGTGCTAGAGGCTTTTCGCGCTCACACTCCGCTCAGGCACTTTAGCCACTCCACTCCACACTCCTAGCAAAATGGTCCCGCTTCACTCCGCTTACATGCTCTGCTTCTAATGACCCAGATGTCAGATGGAAAAAAATCAGTAAAAGCACTGAACTGTGTTTCTGGCACTAACAATGGTGGAGTTTTAAGCATTGAAAATACGCTGGCGGCATTGAATGCTAGTACTGCATTATCTGGATTCTGCTGTTCTTCCAGGATTGAGCATGGTAATGCACATGTATACAAGTTTCATTTGCATTTTAATTGTATCAGTGTCTTATATTAAAATCGTTAACACAGAATTTCCTAATCATTAACACATAATTGCCAAGTTGTGTTATTAAATTTATTATTATTATTATTATTATTATTATTGGTGTTTTATTTAATTTTTTAGCTGCCTGTTTTGTCACAATGGGTAAGATAAAAAAAAAAAAAGTATGTGTATACTCCATGCTTAGAAGGTGATTAATGATTACATTAGTTGTAGTGATTGTGAGAGTGAAGCCTGGGACACACATGAACGATACGGAAAAAGCAGCATTTTGCAGTGCATATCGCTCACCATATATTTTTATGAGACTGAACTCACATTGACGAAAAAAATACCGTAGTGGAAAAGTATTGCAGCAGCAGAATTTTAGAACGGCTAAATATCGGCGAGCGATATTTTGCACCCGAGACATTTTCCTGCAGCGGCAGCTCTAGCTCTAACCAATCAGAAGTGTGCTTTGGGATTGCATGATACGTCTTATCTGGATGAAAACTTCAGAATAGCCATCAGCATGACTTGTGTGATTAATATCATATACTACTTCCTCACACACATAAGTAATAAGAAGACATGTTAACCCCAAATTACATTCAAAACAGTTTGGCCTGGTTTTATTTGGTGCTTGTTAGTAGTAATACCGTTCTTGATATTTAATTCTGTAAGAACAGAAAGTTAAGGGGGAAAAATTAAGCTTTCAGAAACATAAGGATATTTTTTTCAAAGCATAATGAAGGGCTGCCCTACTAAATTAACACCTCTTTCATTGCCGTTTATTTAAAATGTAACTAAGAAATCTCAAACGCAGATTGGAGCAATACATGTACATTTCAATTTTGTAACCTTTAAATCAGCTCACTATTCATGAATGACAAGGCAGCGTTGAAATTCAGAAATGCAGAATAGAGTTTCCTGGTCCGTAAATAACAATACTTTCTTTAATAACTTAACTGCATATACTGGACTTATACTGCTAAAAGTCATATAGTTTAGTTTGAAATGCTTCCTCTTCCATCTCACCATCACTGGAACTCCAGTTCATAATTTGTGGCCAGTTTAGCTTTATTGGTATTGCTGTGAAACTCAGGAAAGAACAAGAAAGTGCAGCACTCTGATTTGGCTAAAACACTTTACAGCATGTTGATGCATATGAGGGGCCATTCAATTAAAAAATGGCAAACTAAATATGTCCTGTAACAAAAAAAGACATATAGCAAAATGGATATAACATAAAGCAAAATGGTTATAAAATATAGCAAATAAGATATAACATATAGCAAAATGGCTATAACATATAGCAAATAAGATATAACATATAGCAAAATGGCTATAACATATAGCAAATAAGCTATAACATATAGCAAAATGGCTATAACATATAACAAATAAGATATAACATATAGCAAAAAGGATATATCATATAGCAAAATGGATATATCATATAGCAAAAAAGATATAGCATATAGCAAAAAGATATAGCATATAGTAAAAAACATATAGCATATAGCAAAAAAGATATATACAGCAAACAATATATATATATATATATATATATATATATATATATATATATATATATATATATATATATATGGCAAAACAGATATATACAGCAAACACTACATATCTTAAAGCAAAAAAAGATATAGCATAGAACAAAATAGATATATCACATAAACACCTGTACTTGTTGACACAGGTGCTGTGTCAGTACTTAAACACCTGTATTTAATGACACAGTGGCTGTGTCACTATGTAATCACCTCTTCCAGTTGACACAGCTGCTGTTCAGTTAAAAATGTTGAAACAGTGTAAAACAACAGTGTATATACAACACAGTAAATGTGCTTTCTTCACTGTGTTAACAATTTTAAATGCACTGCTCTTATACTCATTACGGTACACGTGAATGCACTGTGCAGTCAGCTTACCTCTCCAACAACCATGTGACTTTGGGATATCTTTTTTGCTATATGTTATATCTTTTTTGACATATATCATTTTAGATATGTGATATATCCATTTTGCTAAATGCTATATCTTTTTTTGCAATATATAACCATTTTGCTATGCGATATATCTATTTTGCTCATATCTTTTTTGCTATATGCTATATCTATTTAACTATATGCTATTTTTTTTGCTATATGATATATCCTTTTTGCTATATGTTATATCTTATTTACTATGTTATATCTTATTTACTCTATGTTATATCCATTTTGCTATATATTATATCTTATTTACTATATGTTATATCTTTTTTGCTACATGACATTTAGTTTGCCATTTTGAATTGAACGGCATGAGGTGGGATGTCGGTGTGGTTCAGTTTTACATACCATGTGAAAGATTTCTGGAGGCGCACCTGCCAGCACACAGCTTATCTATTTCATAAAGGGTGCCACTTAGATGCAAGAGGTGCTTCAGGTCCACATTCAATCAATGTTGGTACTATTTTAATTGCTCATTATAAGCTACCGTACAGAACAACTTTTCAGAATGAGAAACTTTAAAGGATCATTACTGGTGGAGAACAAACATAACCAAACGTACCCATTTCCGTGACAAACATACATTGTTACAAACTTTTTCAAGGTCATAACAGACTGCTGACAGGAAACCAGGTTTACATGCAGTCTTCATTTTCTCAGGGAGCATCGAAGATTTGACAAGTGACCCAGTTCAACTATCACCTAATTTTACAAAGTTTCCTTCTGTCTGAAGCCTGCATATATGTCTGCATACATGTCTACAAAAGAACTTGCTATGGGAATAGACTAAACTACAGACCAGTGGCTTTGCT
Organism: Acipenser oxyrinchus oxyrinchus; assembly: GCA_030684275.1. Taxonomy (NCBI): domain Eukaryota; kingdom Metazoa; phylum Chordata; class Actinopteri; order Acipenseriformes; family Acipenseridae; genus Acipenser; species Acipenser oxyrinchus. Next base: position 23,634,208 of record CM060249.1, on the reverse strand, counting down.
GCTAGCTTGAGAATATATAATTCCTTTCTATTCCTTAATATGTTTAAGTCTTTGTACCCCCAATTCTGCCTTTAAAACAGGAGTTGCAGAAGAAAAAAAAATCTTTTTTTTTTTTAATCACAAGTGTTTTTTCTTTAAATCTGATGGAGGAGTTGTGAATAATAATGCAAGTCCACGTACAAGTGCAAAATTCATAAAACATGTTTTTAACTAATTCTCAAACAAAGTCAAATAATATTTAAAGGACAATTGAGTGTGTAAATGTTTGTAATTAGTCAAGGTGGCATTTAGAAATTTGTATTTTTCAAATGTTGATTGAACAACAGCAATAAGAAATAAGAAAGAGAAAATACATTATGAAATATGTAATGTTTAAACCTGTAGTTCAGAAAGGTGTGAGAACTGAAAAAAAACACAAATTGATACCGTTGCTAAATATACAAAAATGTATTATTTTTCATTATTAAATATGTATAAAACAATAAATACATGTGTCACAACACATTTCCTCTAAGATGTAGCTCCAACAGTGCTAACAGAGGATACTGATGCTCCAGGTAAGTTTAGTAATGTCATGGACTCTAATACCTTCCACAACCTCTAATTGTTTTGGGCACCCTTTCTCAGTGTGATGAAGGAGCTCACCCATAAAATACCCCTATGAAAATTCTCATAAAGGCTGTAAAGACTGTTAAAATTAAATATGAATGTGTGTTTACATATCTATAAAATTGCATACTTGCTGACAATAGGCCACGTTACATGAGTATTTGACTTTTCTCGAGACATCTGTTTCTCATGAAATAAATGTGGACATGGTGCTTTGTGTTTACATGTAAAGCCTCTCATTTCCCTTTGGAATGCCTACTTTCCCTGAACGCTATGAAAATGAAGGAGAGGGGGAGGAGGGTCAGATTTAAATTATCTATGCTGACGGCCCACTTAGATTCTCGTGCTGTTAACTGTGAAAGTCCCCGAAATACTGCTTACATGAGCAGAGAAAAGTTTCACGAGAAATAATCCACGTGTCATCCTGTGTGGTGTATATGGTTATTAAAGATCTGATTTGCTGATGGATAGTGCCTGCTTTTTGAATACTTTGTTTTAGTGTTGTCGCCTAAACTGCTTTTCACACATCATCTGGGGTAGATCTTTATTAATAATAAACTGGGCCAAATCTAAGTGGTGGTTGAACAGGCATTTGGGCTATTGCAAGGCAGGGGGCAGATACTACTGAAGCATACTGAAGTGAACCACAAGCTTGTTCCCCAAATTATTACAGCCTGCTGTATTATTATTATTATTATTATTATTATTATTAATTTCTTATCCAGGACGACTTACAATTGTTACAAGATATCACATTATTTTTTACATACAATTACATTGTTTTTTTACATACAATTACCCATTTATACAGTTGGGTTTTTACTGGAGCAATCTAGGTAAAGTACAGCAGCAGTGTCCCCCGCCTGGGATTGAACCCACAACCCTCCGGTCAAGAGTCCAGAGCCCTAACCACTACTCCACACTGCTGCCCTCTATCCTGCACAATCTTTGCCAGAACCGTAAGGAGGGGTTCAGGTAAGCAGAGGAACAGCTACCTCAGCCTCCAGCAAGAATTACACAACAGCGATATGAAGAGGGTCCTGCTATTAGAGATGCACGGCTAGCTTTATTTTTGTAACCCAATGGTGTACTTTTATTTTGAATCACATTTTTGTTTCATTAGCTTATTTTTTATCTCTTTATACCAAATATAGCATCCTCATTTGCACTGTTTGAGTAGTATTGAATATTGAGTAGTATTGTTGATTCCCAAGAAATAAGTCACAGAAATTCCACACCACATTTTATTTGGAGAGTGGGTTAAAAAATGTTCATGTTGTGCATTGTATCAAGCTGCCCCATCATATCCTCTTCCCTTATGGATATTAACACCTGACTCTCTTCATCGCTCCAAGTGGAGGATGGACACAGGTTTTCCTCAGACATAAGTAACTAGGAGAAATTGCATTGGAGTATAGTTATACACATTTAAACATAGTACTTGGTAGTACTTTACAATAAAGATGTTTTGACAGTTGTTTGGAAAGCTATTGCAAGTGTATTCTGAAGTACTGTACAGTAGCTGTAACCACCTGAATTCACAAGCCCGCGATGCAGTTTATCAAACATTTTTAGTAATAGTTTTAAACAGAACCTTGGTAAATACAATCTGTATGATACTTTACAAACACATTTAGATCTGTGTATGATTAGCATTATACAAAGTTCTAGGGAAGACGGAGAAATAAGTGGAGTTATCTGTAACATCAATCTGATAAAGGAAATACTGCAAACAAAACATTAATTTCCCTGCTGCCATCTTTGGACCATGGTAACTTACGTATTCCCATGTGACTTTTATAGCAGCTTTAGAAAAGGATTTGAACGAGCTAATTAACATTTCACAAGCATTTCCTGGAAGTGAGACTTTCATGTAAAATACTGAGAGCATTTTTTGGGACATTTTCACAAGCTTTCCCTGCCAAGTTTCACGCGCCATTCACGTGAAACAAACCATTACAAAGTAATTTAAATGAAAACTATCTGTTTATTCTAAAAGATTACATTTATTAGTTTAGATTGTTGTAAGGGGGAGGAGCCTAGCTGGATAGCCTGCTATAAATATCTCCTGGGAGTTCATTAGAGGGACAGACTCTTAGTAGCTCTAAGCTAAGAGAAGGGTGTTCAGCTATTGCACCACTAGTCAGTAGAACATTACTGGTATACTGTTCATGTTTTTAATTTATTTTGCTGTATATAGTTTTGTTTTCTCCATTTTGCCACCTCATTAATAAATTGCTGTTCTTCACTGCAATGTACAGTCTGTTGTTCTCCTTGCATCAGCAGTCATTTTCACCTCTGGTCATATTGCTCCCCTTTACACTCTGCTCAGAGACAGGCCTTCCACCAGTCAATTTGACAGATTTTTTAATCTGACAAGTTTTTGTTTAATTCAAATTTCAAATCATAATGTCCATGGATGCTTTGTCCACAGTGTCAGAGACTCCATCACACTGGTCACTCCTCCTTTCCCCCTGGATTGGCTCTCTATCTCTAGATTTGAGATTGACAGTCAACACTGCCCTATTGGAGCCATGAGTTTATTTTATTTTTTTCTCGGAATAACAAGTAATAGCAAAATTACTTGTGTATTACTCATACTCTGAGAAAATGGCTATACTCAGTACTAACACTCATTTGTGCTTGTACTTGGGCACACACCTCATATAAATGTGGGTGTAACAGGGCTAAGGCCACTGATCATTATATGGGCATACAAAAAGATCAGTTTACTGGTAAGGTTTCTTTTAATAAACAGATTTTTTTTGTTGTTGTTAATAAATGTATATTTATTTGTATATATTGTAATTATTTATCAAACTCACTATTAAAGTCAAACTCGCTATTTTTGACTGAATTTGGGGATTTGCTATCTATATTGACAGTCAAATATGATAGGATTCCTTTATTGGGTGATTTTAACCTTCATGTTGACATTGATTCTGATTCTAACTCCTTGGAATTTTTGAAGCTACTGGATTCCTTAGATTATATCCTGCATGTCGAAGGTCCTATGCATAATCGTGGCCATTCTTTAGATCTGGTAATTTCTTGTGGTTTAGCTGTTAAGAACGTTATAACCCTAGATCTTACTATTTCAGATCATCTTGCCATTCTTTCTGAGGTGAATCTGCCAGTATCTACAAAGACAGTGGACCGTACATTTAAATCCCGGGTAATTAATTCTTCAACTGCTGTTCTGATGTATTGATCTCATTACCACTCTCTGAGTCCTCATCAGTAGATGAGCTGGTTAATACCTACACACCACCTTGACTGGTATCTTAGATACTGTAGCGCCAATCAAAACTCGGAGAGTGTCTTTTAAAAAAATCTCACGTGGTTTAATGATACAACTCATAAGATGAAATATGAGGGTCATAAACTAGAACAGAGATCTAAACTGCATGTTCATTACATTGCATGGAAGGGCCACCTGGTTAAATATAGGAAGGCTCTGGCGTTGGCTAGATCATCATATTATTCTAATTTAATTGAAACAAATAAAAATAATCCTAGATAATCCTTTTTGCTACCCTAGATAAATTAATGAATCCTTCCCCTAATAGTCCTACCATTCACATTGGCTCCCTCTCACAGCTGCAATGACTTACTACATTTCTTTAAAAATAAAATACTAGACATCAGAAATGAGATTCCACAGACACCTTCTATCCAGCACATTACCAACTACACCTATTAACCCTTTGCAGTCCATTTATTCAGCACCTGTCAGGTGCATCAAGTCCAATTTATTTTCACACAAGCGGTTTATTTTACACATGCTGTTTAAAAGTAATTGTATTCACAGTAAAAACAGGTTTAAAAGACACTGCATATCAACAGGACACTCAGTACTGCATCTCCAGCCCTGCTCCACTCCTTGTTTGCCTTACAGACATCAAGCATTGGATGTCACAGAATTTTCTAATGTTGAATTCAAATAAAACAGAGGTTATGCTAATGGACTCACAGAACCAACTAAAAGGAAATGTGGGATTACATGAGCTTGACCCTTGCAGTCTCTCATCAAAACTTAAACTAGAAATTAAGAGTTTGGGGATCATCTTTGATCCTGATCTTTCATTTGAGAATTAATATTGGGTTTTGCAACTACACAAAAAAAAAACACAGCACTGCCATTCTCTGTTGATACAGTATACTGTAGCTTAGTGGAGAATCTTGTTATTGTGTCGTAAATCAGGGTATATCAGTTGAAACTGTTGTTAAAAAGGCTCCAACAATTTTGCAAAGTAGCCAAACAGGCCATGTACTTCATTAGATCTTGAGGTTAAATGGATTATTAAGATTAGAGCAAACACAATCAAAAGCAGAGTATTAAGATAAGGTCAGTGTGAAACTGAGGTTACCCAGCGATAACCCCTAAGGAAAACTAAGCACTAACAGATCACCACAACAATCCCACCACTGGGAATTATTGTACTACAGTGTTTATATAAAAAGATGCAGTCAGCATTAACTGTGTATTTGCTGTTTTGTATAAATACTGGTTCAACTACAAGTTTTACGTTTCTTGTCTTCATGATACATTTCCTCTTAAATGAACTTTGTCTCAGGGCACACACTGAAAACATTTTTAAATGAGGATAAATAAATGGTAAAGCTGATGATGTTGTAGAAGGAAATGTGATAAAATGCCTATTCATAAAAAAAACCCCAAAAAACCTAACTTCTATTTAAATACTTTTTAAAACATATAATCATATAAATACAGTTAAAAGGTTTTGTAACTAGGACGTGACCAAATGTAATGCACATGCTGTATAAAGCTTTTCATGTTAACTTTAGTGAGGTTCAGGGGGCGTGAGCCAGGGCTTCGCCCCTTCCTAATTGCACCTGCCTATCATCCTAGACTTCCTATATAAACCCAGTCACAGCTCTGCTCTTTCTCTTGCGTTACCTTTTTTGCCCGTATAGAGAGAGAATAACTAAATTGATTATCGTGAATGAACCTTTCCTGTCTGACTTCCCTGATTCCATTTTCGACTCTTGAACCTTTGACTGTCCGATCCGGCTTTGAACTGTCTTACGTACGACTTCCCAATTTGGCTTTGACCTTGCAGCAAGACTACCTAACCGGCTCTGAAATCGCAGCATGACTTCCCGATTGATTACCAAACTAACACGGACCCAATACTGAGTATGGATTTACCTACCTTCCTGCTCCGACCCTGAGAATCCACGGAACATTACAATCCCTCCAGCAGCATCTCCTTCCTTTGTTTCAGCCCCTGACACAGAGCTTTCCCAGCTTTCTTCCCTGCCCAGCTTTTCTGTAAGGACTGGCCATTCGCCAGACTGTTGAAAACATTATTCGATAAGGGAAGCCAGATCCCATCTGGAAGCGCTCGGACCGCATTATTTCAACTTTTGTGCAAGTTTGTCTCAGTAGAGCCAATATTTTCCACTCACCGCCCTGCCCCTGCTCGCTCAGCAGCACCAGCTCCAAGAGCCTATGTCACCACTAGGGTTAAAATTCCAGACCCGGGTTTTCAGGATATAAAATTCACCAAACCTGGGGTCTCGGGGCTTGATATAAAATCCCTGATAGGCATATGGGCAATGGGGAAGAGTCTGCAATACGGAAACAAAACTTAATAAATTATTAAAAAAAAACAGTTTAACCGTGCACTGGCTTCATACCCACTGTAACAGGGCAAGCAGCCCTATACATTGTTTTGTTTATTTTATTTTAGAGCGGGGTCCCCCTCCGCCCCTGTGTTATTTTGTATTGTTTATTTGTTTTATTGTAATTTATTATTGTATACATGATGGCGAGCGCTGTATGTTTGTTATTGTTTTGTTTAGTGACGGCGTAGCCGTTTGTTTATTTTATACTGTTTAGTAACGTGGATGGGAAGCCCCATCCACATGGTATTTTAAACTTGTGCAGAAGGTGGCCATCTCCCGAATTAATTAGGTGATTTAATTTGTTGCTAATCGGGAGATGGTCACCTGTTATAAAAGCCTGCAGCTCTCGGCACTCGGGGTGGGTGTTGGAAGGAGAGTGAACGAGAACAGAGAGAAAGAAACGTAAACGATAAAACAATACAGGAACAGTGACAGCGACTGCCCAGCCTGACCTGTTTGGTTTATTTATTATTTGGTGTGCGAGATTTGTTTTGTTTAAACCTTTTATTTTGCTCTGTGAGCAGTGTGTTTTTGTTTAAATATTTTATTTATTTTTGTTATTAATAAAAACGGCAGCCAGCCGATTCTTTACTTTACCTGCAGTACACTCTGATGTCAGTTTATTTTCCCTTCCTGCTTCTGCCGTGACGTCAGACCACTCGTCCAGCCTGTCACACCCACTCTAAGCTTTTCCGACGGCGTTTCTCTCTCTCTCTCCCACACTGAAACAGTTGCCGCTTATTGCGTAATGTGCATACAGCACGGTGTGTGTCACCTTCCCACGCAGGTGCACGCCTCGCCCTGTCACACTGTTATTTTAAAAACGTAAAATCTATTAGATCACTGAAGTCCTCAAATCTTTTGCTTTTACGTTTTAATCTCCTTATTTGATTCACATACTAAAACCCAAATCGCCAATTCAACAAAATCCAAATTCAACCAGTTAATACTAAAAAAGTAAAATAGGCTTTTTTCTTTGTGTCGGTAATTTTATTTTATGCGGAGCTGAAATTGAAAATTGACCAATTTATATTGTATTATTATTATTTATTCATTCACATAGTTACTGTATGTATTGATCATTTATATAAGGTCATTTAAATGAATGATAAACACTTAAATGAACAAATAAAACTTAATATAAAAGAAAAAAAAAATCTGCCAAGTACTAATAAGTCCATTAACCAGTTCATTTGCAAGTTTAGTTGTTAACAAGTAGCCTAACGCTTCAATAACATAAATAACTAACACAGGCCTAATATAAAACTTTGCAAAGCTGTCCAGTAACCTTCTTTTGCAAGTTTATGTGAAAATAAAACTAAATTATACCATTGAAACAGTTATTTATCAGTTATAGGCTATGCTTTTGGAAAACATAGCATTTAAATGAACAAAGTAGCCTTTCTTTCTTTTATTAATTAATGAGAAAAAAAAACATCTGCAAGTACTAGTCCAGTAACCAGTTCTTCAGTTCTTCAATTCTTCTTTTGCAAGTATGCCCTCAGGAAGCACAAACTGTCTAGGGACTGATCGCCCAAGTGTGATGGTAAACGTGTGCAGAATGTCCCAGCTGCACTGAAGGCACGTTCAGAGCTCATTATTATTTTAGGCTTTGCTGACAGTACAATAAGTGAACATTCCCAGGCTCGGAATGCTAGTCACCATCCCAGAGCCGCCTGCAAGTATAGCAGAAGTCCAGCAGTTACCTTCAGCTGTAGATTCCATGGCAGAGCTGCATCATAAAATCATGGACGACATGAGGCATTCCATGCAGCCGTTTGCAAACACCCTGTCTGCAATTAATACTCGATTAGATGGCATGGACAATTCAGGGACAGGCTTAAATTCAGGGACAATCCCATCCAGCACTATTGCAGCCCCTCCTTCCGCCTCGCATGTGCCAGTCTCTGATCCCACCTTCACTGTATCTTCAGCTTCATCGGCTGCCTTGCTTGCCACAGTCCAGGCAGCCTTGGCCCCGCCCCCAGTCCTATCAGTGTTCCAGAATACAACTTGGCTACAGCATCCACTTCAGGCTGTCATTCAGCAGCAGCCATTCGATGTCACACCCTCCCCGCTGATCCGAAGACAAATAATTGAAGGTAAAGACATCAACCTAGTTACCATTTTCATTACTGCATCTGAATTCATCGATCACAGAGTAGTTAATTGCAGAGATTTAGCAGTCATGCTGAAATCCTGCGACCCCCGCCTACTTAAAAATCTGTCTCTTGGCGAGTGCGTTCTCGCATTCTCCACTTAGAGACGTTCTGTGTGCTGCATACCCCCATCGCCATCAAGAGATGGACCAATATATGTGTTATGTTGTAGAACAAATCGGTGAGATATGGGGGCACCATGTTCTACTAATACCATAAAACCTTCTCAGCAAAAGTAGCCGCTATCTTGGCTAACGCTAATCATATCGTTGATTGGTCTGCCCCTGATATAGATCTGTTTAATCACATTTTCAGTGGGGTCATGGGGAACGCATGCAGGGTATGCGCATCCACCGCGCACTCATCTGACCTGTGCCCAAAAGTGGCAATGGCAACCCCATCCACATAAACCACCAACCCCCCCAGTTTCAGCAACCTCATCTCAACTCCAATTCCTGCCCTCCTCCCCCCCTACCGATCCGTAACTAAAGACAAATATGGCCGTCCCATCAAATTTTCCGGAACTAGGCAAGTTTGCAACAATTTCCTCATCCACATCGAAGAAGACAGGCTACTTCTCTTTCTTTCTCTTAACAAAATAAAACCTTGAATAAAAAAAAAAAAACTTTTTATCTAGTGGGGTAGAATCAGTACACTGTACTTGGTGTGTCAGCTAGATATAAATGTTGAGGGGTTCACTTAGTAAATACCAGGGACACCCAATCGACAGTGTGCATGTCTTAGACCCCATTCACACTTGAGATTTAAGGTGGCTCCAAAAAAGAAAAGGCGGCCAGACTAACTCTGAGTTGAACTAACATGAATATTTTTTTACAACAGGGAACTATTTGTAATATTTGAAGTAAAAAGTCTGTTATATTGATTAATGGCACTGGTAAGCTTGTAACTTGCTTAGAATTTGAAAGAGTAAAAAAATTGTATTTTCACTGTAATATTTCAATACCTGTTATTATTATTATTATTGTTTTTGTTATTCTATAGTGATTATTATTGTTAATGCTATTCTACTGGCGATACAGCAGTAGTTTATTATGTTTCATACATGTTGTTGAGTAAAGTGTATTTGATATATGTGTTTGACAGTGTATTGCTGTATTTAGATTGGGGCGCTTCCCTTAATGAAGTTGCCATAGCTAAATGTGGAACAAGGGTTTTGTTATAACCATATGTTCGGTAATCTTCCAAGAGAAGGGGTAATGCTGATGTTCAGTCTTTACTTCTAATGGTTAGGGACCAGAGAATAATAATGACAGTGATAATAATAACAAGTAGTTTAACGATCATGTTTGTAAACAAAGACGGTATTCATGCAGGTTAAACAAATACATATAATTGAGAAGAAACATGTGTAATGTAAATTATATGAATGTTGTAAATGGAACAAATGTTAAATAATAGAGTTTATTTTTGTATAAAATGATTCCAGGTGTAACCGTTTATTGAATAATGAATTTATCTTAGGAGAGAGCAGTCGTATTAGGTGGTCAGCCGTGAGCTTGTCTTGTGAATATCAGTCCTTGCATCTACAACCTGTTAGTCATTTGTAATCTGAGTGAAGTATTCATTACGAAAAGAAATATTTATACCTGTGAACACTAGTAAGTTGCTGTTTCCTGCGTTCTAAATACCTCCATGTTCTTGACAAAATAATGTGATTGTGGGTGGGGGTAAGCTCGGACCGTCACCCCATTACACACCATAACATTAGGTCAAAATAGTCAATAATATATATATATATATATATATATATATATATATATATATATATATATAATTGACTATTTTGACTTAATGTTAGTTAATGTTAATAAGAAACGTCTGCTACAAATCATATATATATATATATATATATATATATATATATATATATATATATATATATATATATATATATATATATATATATATATATATATATATATATATATATATATATATTATTGACTATTTTGACAATGTTACTTAATGTTAATAAGAAACGTCTGCTACAAATCAGGGATTACTGTATATCCCGGTAGCTCTTCCATTCTGAGTGCAGGCTATCGTTCCATTAAAAAATAAATACAAAACAATTCGCCACATTTTATGCCTGCTTTTCAGTCACGTATGTGAACGCGCAAAGGTGCCTTAAACCGAAAATGTGAACAGGGTTGCAGACCTAAATATGTGGCGGCCCTGGGCCAGCACAGTAGTGTGAACAGGGTCTTAGTGTACTCTGTAGCACACCCATTGCTTCTGGTACACTGTGAATGCCCAACCCCAATGGAAGATGACACTAAACAGATTAAATGAAAAACAGGTTGATTTAAACTTCTAAGAATAGTTGTATGAACCTAATAATGTCTTAACATAACCATGACAACAAAACCCAAGAGCCAGGGCAGGAATGACCACTTACATCCATTTGAACCTTCTATCACAGTAATTGCACATTTTGTTCATCTACTGCTTATCTTCACCACCTCCCTTTATCTCTGTGGGTCTGTATGTTTATATAGTAATTGAAACACTAGGATGAATTTCTTCCCAGAATGAATTTCTCTCCTACCATAAGCTTGATTGGAACCTGTAATCACCAAAAAAAATCTATTAATTGTTCCATTTTCAATCTGAATCAAACTGTGCAACAGTAACAGATTCATGTCCAAATCGTAATCAAGTTGTGCCTCCCTTTGTTATTTGTGCCTGAGCTATTGGTGTTCATAATGCAATAGTCAAGGTATCCAACATAATGAACTAAAAAGAACTCAGTGAGGAACGACATCATTTTACCTTTTACTGCTTTGGGAGAATATCATCATCCACGATGGATATAGATACTTGATACTGATTAGGAAGCATAACCTAAAACTGCTTCCAAAAATTTGTATACATAAAAAAATAGAAGGTGGTATAATGCCCTTTTCAAACTAACAGGTGTTTACTGTATAATAAAAATACTAGTGGGAAATTTTCTGTCTTGCTTCTCATTTATAACCTCTTACTGCTCCCGATCACAGTTGGCAGTGACATAGCCTGAATTTGAACCTGCGATCTCCAGGCTATAGTGCGCATCCTGCACTCCATGTGGAGCGTCTTTACTGGATGCGTCACAATATGTTTCTGTTCATTTTTATCTGAGGTCATACAGCACTGGCTTTCATTGGTAAACCCAAGACCAATAAAATTATTTTAATCATGTTTTATTTTTTAAAGGTGCTGACACATCTAACTAAAAAGGTAACATTTAAGCAAAACTGAGTGGCAAACATTAACATATACCCAACAATGAATCTTTCAAACTGCATATATTACAGTGTTCAAACTATGTCAGGCAAAAAGAAAAGAAAGAGTTGTGCTTTAATCACCTGATACCATGCCAAATACAGAACCGTACTGTACAGTATGTTCTACTATTAAGAGAAAAACCGTAGTTAATCTTCTTAAATAAATGATGTAGGGCATGTATTATATATCACTCCAACCCACAAGGAGTCTAAAATGTATAATGCATTGTCCATGTCATTTGTTTATTAGGACAAAATGCGAGTCTCTGATGCTGGTGTTTTGAGGACACATGTAGAGAAACATCCTTTGTACAGAAAAGGAGAAAATAAGAAATAGTTAAATACCCTAACATCAATTAGCAATCCCTTTATTACATTCTTTCCTTACACAATTAAACTATACAAACGACAGATACTGTCTACTATATTGATAATACTTTTACTGTTAATTCACCAAAGCCTTTCACAAGTAGAGGCATGAACTCCTAAATGCACAAGTGGATGATGTATTTCAACAATTCTACTTAACCCTCTTTTCCCAGTGTTACAGTCCCAGCACATTCCTCTTTTTGCGCTTATTTGAGCAGTCAGGTTGTTTTAATGCCAATGAATCATGTTCAACTACCATAACTACCCTCTCCTTCACTGCTTCGACTTCTGTCTCTCTCCATCCCCTCCTACCCACAAAGCTGGCCGTCAACTGGACCTCACCTTCTCCAGGACCTGCTGCCCCTCCACCCTCTCTGTCACCCCCCTGGACCTCTCTGATCACTATTTCATCTCTTTTACTCTGTCTCTCCCCTCTCTCCCTGCTCCTCCTACCCCTACTGTCACCTCTCGTTGTAACCTCTGCTCTCTCTCCCCCTCTGTCCTTGCCTCCACTGCTCTCTCTCACCTCCCTCCTATCAACTCCTTCTCACAACTCTCTGTAGACTCTGCTACCGCCACCCTCTTCTCCTCCCTCACCTCCTCTCTCGACTCCCTCTGTCCCCTCACCTCCCGACCTGCTCGCCCCTCCCCTCCCCAACCATGGCTCTCCTCTGCGCTCTGCTCAGCAAGAATCACACTGCGATCTGCTGAAAAGAAATGGAAGAGAACCAAACTCCCTGCGGCCCTAGACCTTTACCGCACTCTCCTCTCCCCCTTCTCCTCTACTCTCTCCTCTGCTAAATGTACTTATTTCCAATCTGTAATCCAAGCCTCCACTAACAACCCACGTAAACTATTCTCCACCTTCTCCTCCCTCTTAACCCCCCCTCCTCTATCTCCCCTGATGACTTTGCCTCCTTCTCTTCTAAAATCTCAGATATCCGCAAACTCTAACACCTCTCCCTCCCCCGCACCCCCTCCTGCTCCAACCCCTACACCCACTGCATCCCCTACTAACTCACCCTCCTTCTCCACCTTCTCGCCCCTCTCAGACTCTGACCTCTCCTCCCTGCTCCAGGGTCACAAACCCACCAAGTGTGCCCTGGACCCCCTCCCCACTCACCTCTTTCAAGCTGCTGCTCCTGCTCTACTTCCCTTCATCTCCTCCCTTCTCAACACCTCTCTCCTTTCTGGTCTCTTTCCCTCTGCCTTCAAAAAAGCCTCTATCACTCCCCTCCTCAAAAAACCTACACTCGACCCCACCTCCCTCCAGAGCTACCATCCTGTCTCCCTCCTATCCTTCCTCTCCAAAACCCTCGAGCGGACTGCCAGCTCTCTGCTTTCCTGTCCAACCACTCTCTGCTCGACCCTCTCCAATCTGGCTTCCACTCTGTTCACTCCACTGAAACTGCCCTCCTGTCTGTCACCAACTCACTAAAGTCTGCCCGAGCTGCCTCTCTCTCCTCTGTCCTAATTCTCCTCGACCTCTCTGCTGCCTTTGACACTGTCGATCACTCTATCCTACTATCCTCTCTCGCTGACCTGGGAATCTCTGGCACTGCTCTGGCCTGGTTCTCCTCCTACCTCTCCAACTGCACTTACCAGGTAACCTGGCGTGGAGCAACCTCCACACCTCACCCTCTCTCAACAGGAGTCCCCCAAGGGTCAGTCTTGGGTCCTCTCCTGTTCTCCCTGTACACCCGCTCCCTGGGCCACCTCATCGCATCCTATGGTTTCTCATACCATTTCTATGCTGATGATGCTCAGATTTTCCTCTCCTTCCCCACCTCTGACTCCACCATCCCCTCCCGTATCTCTACCTGTCTGTCTGCTATCTCCTCCTGGATACACTCTCATCACCTCAAACTCAACCTCACTAAATCTGACCTCCTTTTCTTTCCCTCCTCCTCCTCCCCCTCCTCTGATCTCTCTATCTCTGTTCCTCTGGAATCTACCACACTCTCTCCCTCTTCCTCCGCTAAGAACCTCGGAGTCACCCTGGACCCCTGCCTCTCTTATTCCCAGCACATCTCCACTCTGGCACGCACTTGCCGATTCTTCCTGAGCAGCATCCGAAGAATCCGACCCTTCCTCACCAACTACGCCACCCAGCTCCTGGTCCAGGCCTTGGTACTCTCCTGCCTAGACTACTGCAACTCCCTCCTGGCTGGCCTCCCTGCATCCGCAACCCGTCCACTCCAGCTCATCCAGAACTCCGCTGCCCGCCTGGTGTTCTCTATGCCTCACTTCTCCCACGCAACTCCACTACTCCGCTCACTCCACTGGCTCCCAATCACCGCTCGCATCCAGTTCAAGACTCTTGTACTAGCCTACAGATGCCTTGACCAGACTGCACCCAGCTACCTCCAGACCCTCATCTCTCTCTACACCCGCACTCGACCTCTCCGCTCCGCCTGTACTAGAAGACTGGCTCTACCTCCTCTACGCTCCCCTGCCTCCAGAGTCCGCTCCTTCTCCACCCTTGCACCCCAGTGGTGGAATGACCTTCCTACAGATGTCAGGACTGCCCAGTCCCTGACCACATTCCGGTGCCTCCTCAAGACTCACCTCTTCAGAAAGCACCTGTAGAACTCCTCTGTTCTTCCCCTGGGACACTTATCACCCTTCCTTAAATGCGCTTTTCTTGCTCTTATCTGCCCCCTATTTTACTGCATTTAATCCTGTACTTCAGAGTACTGTAATCTGCCAAGTGTTTAATCTGTAGCATTTTGTATTTAATCATATCCTGATGTAACTATCACTGACACTGTTATTTGCTGTATTATTGAATCGTATTTTGTCACACTTGTACTTGCTTGAACCAAAGTCATTGTATTTATCTTGCTCTTAATTGTATTATTACTTGTACTGTGATACTTGAAATGTATTTGCTTACGATTGTAAGTCGCCCTGGATAAGGGTGTCTGCTAAGAAATAAATAATAATAATAATAATAACAGTGCAGATGAAAAATGTCACTCCTTAGTGAGGACAGCAAAATGAATGTCCATTATGTGCTCTGGGCAGTTACTGAGCAAGTTACCGAGATTATTGCCAATGAGAAGCTTTTGTTTATTTTTCCTATGTAAGTCCTCTCGGGTGGTCACTCCATCCCTGATTATGTCAAAGGAACAATGGTAGCACAAGGGCAGCTACAACAGTATTAGCTTCATATTTTGAGACACTTGTGCTTAGAATAAAACACCTATAGTATCACAATGTTATTAAATACAGCTGAATATCTGTTTCAAATGTTCATTGGTAATGCTGTGGTTTTCTAGTGATTCTGTGAGGGTAACTTCAGGTTAATACACTGGTGTTATGGTTGCATCACAATAGTAATTTTTCTGTAAGGTAACTTCACTGTGTATTCAAGGGCAAAAGCATATCTATTTTATTAACTTTTTGTCATCTTTTGTGCACTATAAATAACACACAAGTAATTACTGTAACCAGTGCAAAAAAATAGTTAAGAAGACTGTTGATTTGTCATAAAATTGAATGAAAGTAATACCCACATAGTTACGGGTTCATTTTGGAAGTGCTGGTGAAAAAAGGTATGTACTATGTTTTCTAGAATTGTAAAATTATATATGTAAGCAATAAGGCACGACAGGGTGATTAAAGCCACTCGGCTTTGCCTCGTGGTTGCAACGCACCCAGCGCGTGGTGATATTAGAGCATATCACACACACTGAAGTGCCTTATTGTGCTTCTAAAATTGGTTAACTAACTAAATTGAAAAAAAAAATAAAACATTTTTGAATTAACAAAAATGTAATTTTTATTAAATATCCTTCCGCCTAAAACAGAGCTAAGAAAAAATAGTTCCATAGAAAATTAATAAAACGAAAAATGCATCAATAAAAAAAGCAATGTATAGATGTTGAATTGCCATTTCTTTATTTGATTGGTTATACTTCTTGTAATTCTTGTTTTTTTCATTACATTTTAAAGTAAAATATTACTGACCATTTTCATCATGACAGCAGAAATGAGTGTGTCTTTAAATCTCGCAGACCCTTCCTCAAGACCTGGGACAGTATCAGATTACAATGCTGTTTTATTTTTTATTTTTTTAAACGTCCTTTGTTATGTGGGGTAGTGACAGGAGGTATCCATACCAGATAAGCGCTACCGCTTCACTGTGTCGAGAAATACATTATTTATGTTATGGAATTACCTGGTTACTTATCAAATTGACTTTGCAGTTTATGGCTGGGCAACATGGAGAATGACTCGGCCCGTGTTAAGAAACCATTTAAAACAATGCAGGGCACAGCAGAAGATGTGGAGAGAAAGGTAGGAATTGTCGAGATGCATTTATAAACATTCTGAATCAGATCACACAGCTGCACAGGGGGTGCGACCGGTGGCAGCAGACAGGGCAAGAGATGCAACCAACCAGAGGAGGAGTATGGACTAGAGTCCTGCATCAGGTCGGATACCCGCGGGTGACCCGCAAAAATTGGTCGGGTTCGGGTCGGAATGTGAAAAAAAATTTCGGGTCAGGCTCGGGTCTGAATTTGAATCATCAAAAACATTTTCTGTCCTTTCAGTGTACTTGTCCGTAACCCTTTCCCAAATAATGTACTAGAAGGTAAATGTACCGGTATTTCCTGCACTAAAGCAGGAAGTGATTAGGGAGGAGTCAGCTGACGAAGCAGTGCTCTCGGTTTGTATTGCTGCTTGTTTGTTACGTCACAAGATCCTTTTATCACGTCTTCTTGGTGATATTAAAAATGCCTGTGGCGAGGTGAAACAAAAGATAGCGCAGGGTTTATATCATGTAGTGGATAATAGTTTGAGAGGTAAATCAGAAGTGTGGAATTCTTTTGGAATCATAGCGAATGAAAATAATGAACATGTGACTGGATTCTTTTCTTGTAAAACCTGTCATTATGTTTTTTTGTGTACAACAGCCACAAAACTGGTACATCTCTGCGCAAGCACAGGTGTAGCTCCCTTTCAACTGGTGGCATGAAAGGAATAGATAGGTATTTTATAGTAAAGTAAGAAGAGATAGTTAATATGTTACAATGTTAAAATATATGCAGACCACTAGAGAAAGCTACCACGCTGTATAGCCTATTGTGCTCAATCTGTGAAGAATGGTAGATATACATGTGTGTGAATATGAGAGCGTCAGTCGACGCAGGCAGTAGGTAAAGGACAAACACTTGCGGGTTTGGGTCGGGTTACAGGTCTTATTAAAGTGGGTCAGGTCGCGGGTAAGAAGACGTTGTTGCGGGTTCGGGTCGGAGGTCGCAGGACTCGGGTACGGACATATACAGCAACACAACATCAATTTAACCACCAAAATCTCTATTAACCCTTAGCGGTCCATTTATTCAGCGCGTCTCAGGCACATCAGTTCCAATTTATTTTCACACACGCAGTTTATTTTAAACGCGCTGTTTAAAAGTAGTTTTCACAGTAAAATAGGTTGAAAAGGCACTGCGTATCAACAGGACACTCAGTAATGCATCTCCAGCCCCGCCCCACCCCTTGTTCGCTGTATTTTTCACATACCACTTCATAGTCGTGCATACTGATAAATCATCTCCTGATCTCTCGTTTTATCACCAAACTCCTTAATAATGCGAGCCAAGTCATTATTTTATTACTATAACATCTCAAAAAGCTCTGCAAATGTCTGTGATATTCTATGAGCGCTGGATGCGGAAGCAGCTATCTTGTTTATTTATGGCCGTGTTATCTATGTGGTGCCGGGGTTATGTGTATTGCTCAGATACGCCCCTTTTTTTTTTTTTTTGGCTTCTCTCGGCTCCTATCGGTCTCACTCGGCCATTGAATGGTTTTCTCGGGGTTTTCCAATGAAAAAAACAACTAGAGACCTGTGTTTTATGTCTTTTTGATGATGTCGGACAGGAAAGGGAAAATTGTAATGTTGGACCTGGTCCGACATAGGGCCGCAAAGGGTTAAGAGTGACCCACATCTTTTTAAAAATGCTGAACGTTTAAGATATTTTTTTAAAACTATTTATTTTCAGAATGGGATTAGGAAACGCTATAGTTTTGACAGAGTTCAGGGAGAAGGAGCAGAGCGATCAGAATGGCGAGTTTTTAATTGATTTGAATACTTACTTTTGCTTTTTTCACTACTTTAATTAATCATTGGTGTCCGATTCAGACTCATTCTTTATCTCATGTGCACTTCGGTTTCCCAAAATGTTAACATTTACATAAATCTCGTTAGTCATGTTTATTGCGATAAATTCCAATATGGCTGCCGGTTTTTTGTGGCGTATGGATATCTACTAGTGATTCTCCCCTTTTTGAAGAGGTCCCAACCCATGGTGATATGCTGTAATAGCAACAACCCATGTTACCTGTTTTTACCAATCAGGATAGAGTATTTAAAAGACCCATTTTGTACTTGGAATTAACATTAAAGCTCAGGGATACTAACATTATAGCCCTTATACAAGTTTACCATAGTAAAAGCATAGCAAAGTGTAATAAAGCATAGTGAAAGTATTGTGAAGCATAGGTAAGCATTGTAAAAAAAAAATAGCAAGGTATGGTAAAGCATAATAATAAACATGGCAAAACAGGGTAAATGCATAGTATAACCATGGGAAAAGCATGGTAAGATTATACAATACAATACAAAAATACCTTGGTAAACTTTTCTAAGAGATTTCGAACATTACACTATAAGGGAATTTGACAAATCAAGTAACACATGAAACATTAGTATACATTGTAATACCATAAGCTCAGTTGCTGTTTTGCAGTTCGCATTCCCACCCAAAGTGTGTAGGATAAATCATATTAACATATCTACCATATTAATGTATTAAATATGCAGTATAGAAAGTAGTTTAACACCATCCATATCACAATTACCTGGTTTTGCTGTTTACCAGTTACAGAGAAACAACTGAATGCCAAATACATGTTTATAGCTCTGACACAACCACTGAAAAATAGGGCCTCATTGAAAAATAAAGCGATCTCCCATGGGCAAAAAAAAAAACAGACAAGGATAAAATCTGTGAACACTTCTGCTCACTGGTTTTATTCCAGTAAAATTGGGGTGTAAATGTGTTATCTTGCTTTTACCTTATTTTTTTCTTGAATTTACATGAGCAACCCAATAATCAGCACATCATTAATCTCGATATAGCACCAATATTCATTTGTGTGTTACTGAACTGCCTCTCAGTGGAAAGTAAAGCTTGACTAACAAGCTAAACGTTGTATTTTGCACAGCTAACTATTTTTGGAACTTTAGGACAATGCAAGTCTTCCCAAATGGCACAGCATTTGCCATCTTAAATATGGTAACATTTTAATCCATCTTAATGACCAGTCAATATTGGTATTTATTCATATATACTGTATATATACTGTGTGTGTATATATATATATATATATATATATATATATATATATATATATATATATATATATATATATATATATATATATATATAGAAAGAGATTGCTTCCAATTTAACTGGGTTAGGAAGTATAATTTCAATATGTTCCTTCACTGACTGATAGTGGAGTGCAAATACCTGAAAAAAAGCTTACTACAGATCAGCTTTATTATTGGCAAATTAAATAAGAAAGTGTAAAATAATATATCCAATTACTGTACATGTGATTCTATAAAGCCTGTTGACTGGACAAAAAAAAAAAAAACACTTTTAAACTTCTTGTAAGTATGTGTACGTCTTGTTCTCTGACAAAGAAAGTACAGAAAAATAAGGCTTACCTTTGTGTTACATCACAAGCTAAATCATATGCACACAGTGTATCTGTAGTACTGTGAGATTATACATAGCTCGGAGAGCCCAACTGGAGCAGATCCACACAAAAAAATAGAGGAAAACATTAATTCTTTTATGTAGTCACCATCTACATTTTCTGTTTAAAGGCTTGTAGAGTATATAACTGTTAATTAAAGGCATAACCTGTGCTTCCGTAACATATTACTTTATGGTACCAGAAAAAGGAACATTACACCTCAAGGTCACAGCTACACCACATCTGAGGCAAACCAGGCATATGTCTCAAAAAAGCTTTCCAGTTGTTTTTCACTGCTTTGCTTAATAATAGACAACACTGCAGTGTAGGTTTGAAAAGCTGGATTTACCTCAAAGATAGTTATGAATGCTGACACCCCCCCATTTCTACTAATATGCAAAAGTGAGAAACTTTAATTCCCATTGTTTCTCGCAGTGAGGGAGAGTTCTGGCGAAGGTTCGGCCAACACTGTGACCTGTCCTCCCTGTGTCCTTCCCCTGGCTTTCAGTCATGCATCACTCATCTTGTCACATTGAACTCCAGATGCTCCTACCCTGGAGAATGCTCTGACTCCTGCAATTTTTCTTCATTCTCACTAACAATTTGGTAATGAAATATTGATTTTTAGTTAGATTCATATTGATGCTATTAGGTTTGCATTGATAAATCATGCCGGCCTCCTGTCTCTGAGACCAGAAGGAGCTACAGTGAGCCCTAGAGATTACAATCTGATATATATTTATTTTCTGTTCTCTTCTAGAGAGTGGTGTTTTTGTTAAAGACCAATTTCAAACTTTGTACACAGGACACTAACAAGGTTTATATCGGAACTCATTTCTTTTTAAATGCCTACCGCAAAACACCCTTTAACAGAGGCCTTCAAAGTAAAGCATGTTGTGTCATCACTAACAATATTACAGACTCCGTGTATTGTGTGAGTATGTGGGAAGTTAAATCCTAATTAAACCATTTAGAGTCTATGCTGCAAAAAACAGGTCCCAGGTGTGCACCCAATCCCAACATTAGTCCAACCTAATTAAACAAAACCATTCTCTATTTAAAGCTGGTGTTTTTTGTTTTTTTTACAAACATCAGCGCAGAGCCCCACTAGAAGAATAAAAAATATATATTTTTTAATTACAGCTCTACAGTATTTTCTTACCTCTGGAGCCCTAGTGGTATTGAACATTTGCACCTTGAAACATGTCTCGTCAGCCAAGCCTACATAAGCTACTTGCGTGTGGTACTGTACTTACTGGAAAGTGCTGTGCAAGCCAACCACAACTGAAAAAAGACACTGACTCAATATATTGATACATTTTTCTTATGTTAATAAACAAGCAAAAATTAGTTCAGAGGGAGACAACGGGGGCCAGCAGCAGCTTTGAAGATGACCTCATTATAGTTATGAAACACAAGTCTCTTCAATAACCACATACCTGCAACCAAAAGGATATCGATTATTTTTTGTATTTCCAATACAAAGATATTGCATGGTACAGTCTATGATAATAACTTAAAGTGATTATGTCCTAATAATATACACATATTTTTGTGTATGTCAAATTGTCCTTATACTTATAGTTAAAGATATTATCACATAATGAACCACCTGTGAATCAAACTTAAAATGACTCTGCGCAGATACCGGCTTTTGCATTTTGATTTGCTGTATTGAAAGCTCAGTTCACATCTATTGGACAGCAAATACTAAACAAAGACGCAGTTGATCCAACGGTATTTTATTTTCCACCATAACCAGCCAATCAATACATTGCAATCAATCCTGTACTCACAACTGGCGAATCAGCCAATCTGCTTCATTATTGGGTAGACTTGATTCTTAAGTAAACTACAGTATTCATATACCAGGAGAACATACCCCACACCAGGGTGATGCCACATCCGATCGGGTAAACAGATCCCAATAAAGTGGTGTGACAGGGAGAACTCTGTCGCTGGTTCCTGTGCAGCTGGGATGCAGAACAGGAGACGCGTTGCTGGGTAACCAATTGAGCAGTTAGGTTCTCCCGGTGCTGAGCTGTTCGGGAGGTCCGATTTTGTTGGGGGGGCGTGCCTGGGGAGGCTGCAAGGAGCTCAAAAAGCATCTGCGCCACAGCTTGAGGCTATTGCATGACCATAGCCATACAGACAGGCGCTGAGCGAAAGCTTGCTGTGTTGACATTGATGAGGAGAGCGTCCGCTCTATGGAGAGAACTACTACACAAAACCCTTCCACTGCAGGACGGTGCTCGTGAAGGCATTGCCAGCCAAGGCCGTTTGAAGTGGCAGGAGTTGCTGTGAGGATGCCGGGACTCCGGGAGCCCAGAAATAGGTTAGTTTCAGAGAGGTTGATCCCAAACAGTGTATGAGAAGGTTTTCATAGTGTAGTAGGTTCCTGGACCGGGACGTTTCTTTTAGTGAGACTAGAGCTTGCCTTGTGTGGCAAACTTTTATTTTTAGCTTTGTTTTGTTTTCTTTATTAAGTGTGACACTAGGGCAACCATTGCTGGTACGCTAGTGTCAGCACGTGTTAATTAAATCTGCGTGCCTGTGCGTTGTGTCAACACCCAATATTCTGTGTTTACCTCATTATTATTCAGTGACGACCCCCACACTTAACAACCCCCGGTTACAAGTGGCTATACAGTACATGTAACAGAGATATAGCCACATGGTTTGGAATACATTATTTTACACAGGTATGAAGTATGTTTGTCAGTAATTTTTACAGCAGCATTAACTTGTATAAAGCCCATAGGGTCATTCTGCCTGTACAGTGTCCTTTGGAAAAAGATGTCATTTTTACCTAAACGTTAGTGATAAGTTGAAAAGTTCATCCTTTTGAATGATGTGTTGGAGTATTAAATAACTGAGTTTATAAAGATAAACTAAAGATTGCACAAATTAGTTCACGTGCAGAATGTGCCGGGATTCAAGTGAATGGTTAATTAGCAATTGAGTCCCGGCACAGCTGTAGATAAAAGCAGCACAAATGTCTCACTTGGGGGTTGGTGTGTTCAGGGGTGGAACGAGAGTTGGGAGGTGAAGTAAAGAAAATAACTAATAACAATTGCTATTCGTGCTAGTATATATCCAGGAATCCTTGTGCACAGGGCTGGGGGTACCCGGCCAAAGACACTCCAGCTTTATTACAATAAAAATTACAATACAAAAAAAGTAGATGTGGTCTATTTTGTATAATTCAGAAGGACATGATGTTTCCCAGACATCTGTATCATAATATGACATTTAGTTTAAATGCAATTTCTTTCTGGAATTTTTGTTTATGCTGCTTTTCTGTGACATCTATAGGCTATAATCTATGTTTTCTTTTTCAGAATTAGGATACATTTCGCTGATTAAAATAGATATATGCATGTCCTACTTCAAACTTGGAATGTGTGCAATGGAAGTGTAGCCTCAGAAAAGTTTCTGGGATTTATCTCCACCCAAACTGCCACTGCATTGACATTTTCAGAGACCACCTCACATATGTAGAGCATTTGAAACTGTCCTATGGGTTTGAGTGATTGGACTCGATGAAATTATCTGCCTCATTAGGAGACTGAATGTGCAGAATGAAGAATCATCATTGTGATTTACCTCCCAGAAAAAGGAATCTATAGAACTTTGGTCAGCAGCAGCTAGAATGAACACAAAACACGACAGCCGCTCAATAACAAGAGAGCCATTTGCCAACTGGTGTCCTAACTCTCTGCTAACCTTTAAATGCTAAGTGGCTGAGGTCGCGAGCACGAGAGTTGCAGTTCTCCCTGCATTAGCATAGGAGCCAGAATTCAAAGTTGGACTACAATGCAGCTGCAGTTTTTAACCCTGTGCCTTTTGAGAAAGTTTTCAGACAATGAAGGAATCACATCCATAACTTCAAACACTCAAGCCATAACAATGACGTTAAATTATAAGAAACTCAAGTCAAAGGTTTTAGGCTAATGCTTTCATCCGTGTCTGTTTCTTCTCGTGATCTTTTAAATTACATTTTGGCTTACACTTTTGGCTCATACAGCAATGTTAAAGGAATACAGAACAATGTAGCGTTTGCAAAAATCACGCTCCTGGAACATTGCATTGTCCCGTGTTGTCAATATCATGACAGTATATTTTTTCAGCATAATACTAAGAACTTTCTGGCATTCACCATGAGAAAGAGGATTTGTCTTATGAGTGTCATAGTGTATCCTGATTATGTTCCCTCCAGCAACAATTCTGCTCCCACTATAGCCATTCAAGATGAAGTTTGTAAGTCCATTCCTAGGTTTTCAATATTGTTTTTATGGGATGGACCTTGTTAAAAGTTACATAAAAAATGGTTAAATTCCTGGATTCACTAAAGATTGAGCAAATCTCATGAAAACAATTTGGAACATGTAAAAAAAGATGCATGTGCAAATCACATACAATAATTATGTAAATTAAGTAGTATAACTAAGGCTGCTGATTTTCGGTTTTAACCAATAAAAAATGATAAAGCAACCCTGATACAAAAAAGATGAAATCAGTGTATATCCAATAAACACTGGAAAAACACTGGACAATGGCTATTCAATTCACGTTGACTCGACCCCTTTCCCCATGAAATAAATAAATAAAACAAAATACAGTTGGGCAATGTCCCTCCTTCCTGAATTGTATCTCACATTGATTTGTTCTGAATACTTTAAACCCACCCCTACTCAGTGGCAGCAAAAATACATTTCTATTGGAGGACTGTAACACAAGAAGAAATGGAAGGTTGTTCTTGCTAGCGAGATTTAAAGCTGTATTACAGTTCGCTAGTATTTAGACGCTCGTGGAATTTAAAACAGAATTGCAAATTATGGCAGAATTTTTAAAAATGCCTAAACACACAAAAAACCCCAGAAGAATGTGCCCGTGACCATAAGGATTTTTTTTGTGGAACACAACAAAGGAAAGAAGGTACAATTGAAGTGTGTAACTACTGTCACGCTACTATAGATATTATAACAGAAAAAAATTAAAGTAACTGAGAATAATAATTTCATACAGTAAATAAAAGCAAAGCCCTGAAAAGATTTAAATATTACTCGAAAATAGCTAAAAAATAAGCACCGAAAAAATGAAATGAATAAAAACAAGAAAAACAGAAGCCCACCTGTATAACCCTTATTTCAAATTAGATTTCTGACTATTTACATCACAACAAGCAGAAATCTTTCTTTATTCCCTTTGGATGGAACTGCTTTATTTTCAAGCAGTACTACTTTGGCAGATTAATTACAATTTGTTGCCTAAGACAAATTATTTTCTCCTAACAAGGCAATATCACTCCCACCCTCAGAAAAACACAGATGATTTATTTATGATTTGGGGTTAGGTACCACAACCTTACAATCCACAGACACATTCTGTTCTAACATAGTTTAAAAACAAGATAAATCATTTTTACCCTGAAGAAACAATGGAACAAATATTGCATAGTTGTACCAATAAGGAAGCAGACTGGTATCAATATACTACCATGGCACAGGGGTAAATGACTAGTGCTTGTTGATTTTATTTGTCCATAATTGAAAAATCTTAAAATTACTTTTTTTTCCACAGATCGTTACAATTCACTGCATCTTCAAGTGTGTGAGATTTTAGTGCCAGAACATTGGCACTCAGACCCTCTTAAACAATCAACCAATTTGCGTAATTATCCTCTGTCTAGAAAGAAGGTTCTAGTAATTTCTTCTTGTCTACTTTTTAAATACCTCATCGTCCTCTCCATCTCCTTTGTAATGGCCCCTTATGGGGATCAGAGGCAGCTCTGTCACATTCCTATTGATGCTCTGACCTTACCTATTGAAGGCCATTGTCTCATGTATACCAGATTAAGTTAAAAAAAAAAAAAAAAAAAAGTTTTTTGTTTTTTTTTAAAGGCACACTAAGCAGGGGTTAATTTGCCCCCAAAAAGCTCCCGAATCTTCAAACAATGGACGTGGGATAGCATTTTTGTTTATAACCCACTGATCTTGATCTACAATAGCTTCCATATATGCTTCATTTTTTCATCTGCTTGTGGATCAGGTTTTTGTGCCTTGCTTGGTGTCGGTAGCTGCATGACGACCTTTGCCTAGTAAGATTTTAACAATAGCAGTGGCAGGCTGACTAAGAGTGCTAGTTTTTGTCATTTCACCTTTTTGTTATAAAAACAGTGGTAATGTTCTTACTCATTATGGTCACACCATAAGATGTACATTTTTGTCATTCAATTTATGGAACAGAAAAAATGATTTTTTTTTGTACTGTCAATGTTACATATACCTATAGATTTATTTTTTGCAACAATTTATTTTATTTATTTATTTATTTATTATTTTTTTTTACAGCTCATCATTTGCAAACTAACAGACAAAAATATATCAGCACTGACTTTGTCCCACCCCCTACTGTACAGTACAGGTCACAGAAAAGCAGTACAGATGCACTGATAGGCTGATTAAAACATCATTCATGGGGTTTCCATGCAAGTTTTTTTTTCAACTGCTTTTTTGGGTTTCCATTCGCTCAGTTTATTTTACTCGAGTAAACCAGGCTCTTCACCCGACGTCATGCAAATGAATGGGAAAGGTGGGGGTTGATATGTAACTGAACTATGCGTAAAGTACTTGTGCTGTTTTTGAAGATTACTAGTGACATTTTGTGAAAATGTGGTTTCCATGTGCAGAGAACTGGTACACACATCTAAGCTGCAGTAATAAAGCAAAATACCCTGTACCCGGAGAACAGATGTTCGTTGTCTTTGGACATAGCTGGGATCAAAAAAACGATGGGAATGAATTAAGTTAAGCAGCTCACTTGCTCTTCATGTTTAACTTTAGTGTAGTTTTTACAGCAAGGGTATTCTCAAACAGCTGCTTTAATACTATAACAAATGCATAACGCATTTCGTGGTGAGTGGTTTTATACAGAACTGTATATCCCACAAGATATATACAACATGATAGACCAGACACAGCAAAAAACAATAATAAAAAAAGACCGCCCGCATTAGCATTAAGGTGAACTACTCCACTGCTAACCATAACATCGCCCATCAGCCACTACTTTCTGCCATCTTGGAATCCACAGTAACAACTGACCTGCTCCCTTGCAGTATTTATAGTTAAGGATAAACACGCTCATTAACATTTACATGTGAAATGCGGGTTTCCATGCGAAACTGGGTGTGGTTTTCCCGTGTGTTTCGTCATTTACACGAGTAAATGAGATTTACCCTATCCCTATCTTTGGCCGTTTTTTTCGGCCACAAACCTGATTTACCCGAGCAGTTCTCCCCAACGTGCACACGCATCGCCATTTCACGTGGAAATTGACCCGCATGGAAACCCCATGATTGTCATTTGAACAGTAAACAAGAACGTTAACCGCTTTAGAGTATTTGTAAATAAGGACGATTTTTTTTTTGTTGTTGTTTTTTTTTGCCTAAGTGCAATGCACACAGCACAGCAAAGGAATAAAAAAAGAAAAGCCTATCTACGGAAGGAAGATACATAGTTTGTGTCGCTTGTGTTGTGCAGTAGTTCATTTAAACAAGGTTTCTTTTTTTTCTCTCCATACTTATCTGGTATGATTTAGGTAGACCTCTAATCATATTCCACATGTACAGTGTGTATACTGAGAATTTATTTCACCAGATTTGTACTGATGTTTCATTTTACCGATTTTATCCCTATTTTAATATTTTTTTAAAGAAAACCAAAAATGCGGAACACTAAGTATACAGTACAGTAGCAAAATGAAATGAATACCTAGCGCACTTGCTGTAGGCTACCGGTAACACAAAATAAATCATGCTTCTGCATTGTAAACATTGGTGTAGACCTACAATGCAAATAAAAGATTATTTTAAATTGAAACTAAATGATTGTAGCATTTTTCTTTTTAATTATTATTTTTAGCCTAGACAATTAACACAAAATAGATCATGGTGCCGCATTGATACTTAATATGAATTTCAAGGAACCAGCAACAAATTTTGCATTATACCATGAGTAGGGGATAGTGTTTTTCATACTGCCTCTTAAAGTTTTGCTAATTCAGACTGTTTAAAACATGCTTTCAAAAGTTCTGAACAAAATTGACGCAAGTAAGTGTCGCAATTGCTGGCAGTACATCTTAGTACATCTCATTATAATATTTGAGAACCCTGCTTTTTGCAAATTTATGCAGGAACGCCCAAAATTACATATTCATCTAAGGTTGAACTGCAAAGTAAAACTGCTGCCGCAAAGCATTCCCTAAAAAGTAGCTAATAGCATTGGACTTGTTTAGTAAATTTCACCCTAGACTTGTGACTTGTTTGCAACTGGTTTGTGACTATTGCGACAGGCGCAAAACTTTAGTACATCTACCCCTAAATACTTAAGTCTTGCATTTGAAAGTCGATAGTAAATGTATACTGCTTATTTTAGACAGTGTTAATCCTGTAAAGCATGTATTAGAGCTGTTGCTTTAATTTATAGTGTACCCTGTGAAGATTTATGAACACAGTATAAATGCTAGTTTTATTTTGCTAAGACTGCTTCTGTTTATTACAGCACCTACACCACTTCCTGTCTCAACGACTAGATAAGGGGAACTCATTAAGCAAAATGCATGTTAACGAGATCAAAAAAAATGAATGAAAGCATAATTCGTTGTTATGGAAACTACTAGTGTACAGGGAGGCGGCTCTCCCATCAGCGACCATCAGCCAAATGGAAATAAAATATAATGGGAATATCTGTGTTGTGTATAATTGTGCTTTTTGTTATGCAGATTGTACATTTGTTTATAAAACTTCACATATAAAATGCTGATTTTACGATTATTTTTAAAAAATCGAAGGGCACGGGTTTAAAAAAATAAATAAATAAATAAATAAAAATTAAACCCCACTAGTCATTTACCCTTTTTTGGGCGGATATTTTGCCACAGCTTACTATATACAACTCTTTTAATGTGCATTTTCAATCTTTTTTGGTTAAAAAGAAAAAAAAAACACCGTAAGCCATCTATGTATATTATGTTGACATCTACTTTTGTCTGTATTTTAGTATGTACGATTGTAGGCTATAAATAAATACGTTTGAAGTGCCATTTGTGTTTGTATTTGTTAGCTATATTGTACATGTATACCATGTATGTAACATTATTAAGCTTTTAAAATTACTATAGAACTCCCTACCCAATACACAATTTGTTTATAATTGTTCGGTGAATCTTCTAATCATGCATGTTCTCTGGTACTCTTTGCTCGCCTCCACAATAAATAAAGTCAACAAGATTAGAAGTAGCCACCGAGCACTTACAGTATTATACATTACATTTTATATGCATACAAACGTGTGATGGTGAAAGTGTACATTGTACATAAAGTGTGGGGGGAGTCTGACAACATTAAATACGTTTAGGCAAATTCCATGTCAATGATCTCGATCTCATTCCCAATGGATCTGTGCGTGCTTGTACACCTGTTCTTCATTCTTGTGTGGATTAGACACAGGTGTTAAAAGCCAAGGACGCATTGCAAATCCGCAATCACCTAAGGAAATTGTATTATAATATCTAATATGCTGTTTTATATACCAGGATTTCAGTTGTATAATTCAAATAAAATGTCAGCTGTCATATAATGTCCGTTTGCAGAATTCAAATAGGCTACAGTTGCATTGATAATTTCTTGGTAGAAACATTATACTGGGTTTAAATAATGGTATATCATTTTAGCAATGCACCAAACGTTCTGTAAGGTTACAAATGGTTAAAACAAGTGAATAAATCTCATTCATAACCAAAAGTATAGAAAAGGCTAAAATATTTTATAACTACAAATATTTAATTATCTAGGATGTCTGTAAGAAATTAACTCTGGTCCTGTACACTCTATTTCTCTGTATCGTCAGCCACGGTCTGTTACATTTCTGTTTCAAGGTGAGTTATATACTGTTTCGTTAATTAAAACCCTCCTTTTTCAAGTGCAAATTAACTCCTGATAAATTATGACAACATGGATTTGCTTTTAAATACCCACGCAAACAAAAGAAATAGTCGCAACTGCTCGTTAAGATATTAACATTATTTTGTAAATCAACATAATTTCTGAAATCACATTAGGACGATTATTTAATAACGAAATAGGCATAATGACCGCTTGAAAATGCCAGAATCAATGCTACATACTGATTTCTTGATTAACACTGGAGTTATCACTTTTTTACCTTTTGAAAATACCTGCTCAAAGTCTACTTTTAAGTAACAATTACACAAAATTACAGGTAGAAAATCTCAAACGGGTTCTGAAAAATACCTGGGCATCTGGTAAGCCTTTAGGGTAATTTTAAGCTTAAATTTGGTAGCCTGTTGTTATCTTCTGTACGTTAGCTTGCTTCTGTTCTCTTTAGTATTGGAAACCATTATAAACTCATTTTAACCAACGCTACGGCAGTCATTTAAAGGCTGAAAGTGACAAAACCAGCACAACAGCTGGTAGGAATAAAGATCAGCTGTAAAATAATAATACAAAAATTGTTAACATTTGAATGCAGGAACTAAATTTTACATTTCACTTGTCAAAAATGTTTTGATAGAAGTGATCTAATTGAGCGTAGAAACAATGAATGGGCACATCTGTTTGGAAACTGTTCAGTTTTAGGATTCATGTATTATAGAACAAACATTTTGATATTAGACTGTGTTCGGAAACCCAGATTTATGGTTATCTGTGTCTGACTCAATGCAGTCCTCTAGCAATCACACGTGCTTAGTCAGTCAATAATGAACAGAGCACATTGAAGTTGCTTGAGTTAGTGGCTGGTAAGTTAAGCTGCTCTATACTCCACCAGTTGCACAAGTGATTCTAGTTCATTTTAGGGTCATAATTAGGGGTCTACCTAATTTGGGATTTCATGGAAATCAGGAAATTTAGGGGTCATCGTGAAATTCACCTCTTTTAGGGGCCAATGCGTCCTGTGTGCATTGCACTGGGGGGAAAAAAAAAAGTCCTTAGACAAATAACATTTAAAAAAAATACTTTGAAGCTGTTATAACTGTCTTGTTTACTGACAACAATGTTTTAATTAGCCTATCTATCAGTGCGTTTGTACTGGCTTTTCTGTGACCTGTACTGTACAGTAGGAGGTGGGACAAAGTCAGTGTTGCATTGTTATTTTGATTTAGGTTGCTAAAATCTAGTTTTCATTGGAGGTAAAATACCAAAAATGGAAAAAAAGCAAAGTATATTTCGGCTGAGGATTGTGTCCAGACATTTCACAAAGAAACTTTACATGCAGATGGAGGTAAATTGTTTTGCACATCTTGTAATGTGACTTTGGAGAAAATGTGATCGATCGCTATTTAGTTTCAGAATTACACACCAAACGAAAGGCTACTAAACAGAATGTAAAACAAACAGCTTTCAAAAAACAAACCTGAACGTCAGAGCAGACAAAAAGTATTCCTGTTGGTTGTAGCCAAGTTAAATCAGGTACGATCCAGCACAGCCACCTCGCTTCAAACAGCCTGCTGCTTACTTTTTTAATGCAGTTAGAATTTTAGACCCGAATAGGCACATTTTCTTTCTTTTGACTGGGAACAATGTATGGGCAAATCTTCACACCACAGAGATAGTGTTGGCAGCAACTGCTGGGGGATGTCGTATGCTTGTCTTTAACTAATGACAGCACTCTGTTTTAGTAAGGAAGCAAGTACCTCTATTTTAGGCTTTTATAGTGCCCTGAAATATTATCTACTTAGGTTTATTTAATGTTTAAACAGGTCCGCAAAGTCCTAATTTTATTCCATAACTTACCCAGGAAAAATATGTAAATTATCAGTGATTTAAGTAGACCCGCAGTCATAATATACCTATAAAAACAGGAAAAAAAATAATAGTCTTTTCTAATTTCTAGATAAAGTACTGTAAGTGGAAAACTGCGGTTAAAAACAAATTGTATTAGTTAACAATGGTGCAAATTCACCAACTAAAAATGCTATGTAAAATTATTCCAGTAAGTCTCCAATAAGTCTGTCCAAAAAGAGTCTTGTCTCCCGGAGAAAGCCTCAGCTCCTCTCGCAGCAAAAATGTAAATGCATTAGGAAAGATAACCATATAATAGGCCTAATATTTATTTAGTTATAAAACAAATGCTGAATAAGATGTCTGTGTTATAAAGTGCCAGTGCAGCTTTTCTTCAGTTCAGATACTGTATCAAAAGGGAGAGATAGAAATGGAAGTTAGACTGAGAAGTTGTATACAGTTTGAACAACACCGATACTGTATTTACTGTAGAAATATTGCATGAATCACTAGTATAGGGAATTGGGGGACATGCTGTAGGAGCGTTATATCCGAGGTGCGTTATTACAGAGAGCCTTACAGCAAGGGAGCACTGTACTACACATTTTTAAAAGAAGCAACATCATACAATGACAATCTTTGAGTATCTCTTTGGTTTTTTTAGCCCATAGACTGCAGTCACCACCGCTCTGCTATTTTAAATATCTAAGTTAGCCATGGGTGCACTCAATGCTCACACACTGTCAGCAGCCAGCTTTATTCATAGAGTTAACTTCGCCCAACAGAAAGGAAACGTACACCAGTACGGCTGTGGTTTTATTTGAAAGGAGATTCAGCATTGTTGATTTGATTTCAAAATTACAAAGTACTACAACATGATACAAAATAAATGTGTTTTCCACCATTACAGGATTTTTATCGTGTACCCCTTGACGAGCTTATGCGTACCCCAGTTTGAAAACCGCTGCATTAGAAGTTCCAAGGATTAGAATGATGCAGCAACAAAAGAGAAACATAGGATCTTGGAAATTGAATGCACACATATAATGCAGTTAAAAGTATTTAAAAACAGCATCCTAACACAATTATTACCTGCTACCACTACAACAGGTCCCCTGTTGATTCCACATTCTGTTGGCCTAAGTGGTAAGTTCTTGAAAAAAAACAAACCCTCGTGTTGGCCTGAAGCCCTTCTACATGCAATATACCAGTAATAAGGCAGGTATACCTCGTCTGAGTGGGTGTATGTGTGTGTCTCTATGTGTCTAATTGTGGGGACAGTTCCCATGGGTTGACTCACAGTGCTTGTAACAGCTAATTGGGCCTGCTAGGGTCAGCAATTAGCTGAGCGCTATTGAGAACTGACAGCTCCGCCTTTCACTACAAAGCAGCTTTTCCAAGAAAAACAAAGCAGGAGATAATCAAAACACAAGACAATGAGGACAGGGAGTGTACAATGAAGTCTCCCTGAGTGTGCAGCGACATAGTTGGGGGAAGGTGCTGCAATCAGTGGAAAAGCTCTGACAGACACTGCATTGGTATACCCACTGAATAAACTGGAATCTGTTTTCAAATATATATATATATATATATATACAGTATATATATATATATATATATATATATATATATATATATATATATATATATATATATATATATATATATATATATATATATATATATATATATATATATATATATATGTTGTAATAGAGCAAGGGCTCTGTATGTAAATAGTTTGGGTGATGTTTGTGTTTTGGTGGTGGTTGGCAGGGACGGGGTTAATTCCTCTCCCTGCCAAAAACATGTGAGAAATTGGCTGTTCCCAAATGAGGTAATTGGTGTTAATTGGGAACAGGCACAAAGTATAAAAGAGAGCTTCCAGGTCCACCAGAGGGAGATCACCAGGGAGCTGGTATAAGAAGAGTGTGGCTGTTTGAAAGTAAAGGTAAACTGTTTGTTGACAGGTAAACGGCTTAGCCGTCCTGTGTGTTAGTCAGGGACCTGCTAAAGTGAAGCAAGGCTCGAAGTTTGAACTAGGCTTTTGTTTGTTTTGTTTGGTTTGTATTGTGAAAATTAAAAGTGCACAGAAGCGCTCAAAAATCTAAGTTCTGTGTCAGGGTCTGTGTTTTAAGGGGCAGATGAACCAAAGACGG
The DNA here is from genome assembly GCA_030684275.1 of Acipenser oxyrinchus oxyrinchus. Classification (NCBI taxonomy): domain Eukaryota; kingdom Metazoa; phylum Chordata; class Actinopteri; order Acipenseriformes; family Acipenseridae; genus Acipenser; species Acipenser oxyrinchus. Next base: position 23,600,391 of record CM060249.1, on the reverse strand, counting down.
AGAGGCAACATTACGATGTGTATATATATATATATATATATATATATATATATATATATATATATATATATAAATGTATGTGTATATATGTATGTATGTATGTGTGTATATATGTATGTATGTGTATATATATATATATATATATATATATATATATATATATATATATATATATAATGTAATCAAAAACTACGAAAGTGCTGCACTCGGCAGAGTTACCCCGACCGTCTCTACTCGCATGGCCCGGGTCCCCGTCCTACACTTCACCGCTCCCTCAGCCTGCTTTCTATGCACGTTGGGGTCTGCCCAAGTTTTCCCCGCTACCAATATTTGTTATTTTCTTCTCTTTGGGTTTCTTTTCATTTTTTTTCTTTTTCCGGCTGTTCTCAGTCCTGGAGCAGAGCTCCCGCTGGCTCGTTGTTTCATCTTACAGAGGCAGAGCTGAGGGAACAACAAAACGTTATCTTACAGGTCCAGCAATCCTCCCAAGACCCGCCTCTCAGCCACTCAGAGAGAGGGAAAGCCCACACACCCTCTCTGTGTCACTGCCATGACTGACCGGCGGATATTGCAAGGCTGCTGCCCTCTTCCTGCAGCACTATGAATGCACCAGTCAGCACAGATCTACCCCCTGTTACACCATAAATATTTGCAAGCCTTTTATTATGCATTTTTCACATAAGAAAAAAACGTAAACATTTTTGGCACAAATACCTTAGTGCTGTACATATAATGAAGTAATATACTACCTCCAATGCAATAAGTCGCCAACATTTCTGGAGCAAAATAGGTTTTATGGGTGTGATTCGCCAAATGTTTTGTGATAAGATATGGGGCAAAGTTGTAGAGGGGCGATATATTCACAAAGGTTGTGTTGTGTTAATGTAAAGACCTACCGATAGTCCAGTATACAGAACTTATAACACAGAAAGAAAACATCAGACGCATGTGAGTCAAACGTATGTTTGATCTTTGGTTATTTAAAAGATTTTGTTAAAGTCAGAAACTGGGTTAGCCAGTATCACAGACATTTTGCATTGGCCCAAAATCACCAAAACCTGTTTAGAAGGAATTGTGAACTGATTAATACCAAACCTTTTATTTATAGAATTTTTTCATCGAACCAATTTCAATAAAGATTTTGTAAACAGGCCCAACAAGGCCCATCATACATATCATACACATGGGAGGGCTTATATGCAAAAAACACTCTATCATATAATAGACGTATCCCCTCAACTCAACACCGCATGACCAGCATGACAGTAAACACAGACACAATGAAGCGTTCTTTGTATACCGGTAAGTGAGTGATCAGCAAATGTGTCAGCCGCACGAAGTGGTTTTCACTAACTCTACTGTGCAGAATAAATTATTTTTTTTATATGGGAATTATTATTATTATTATTATTATTATTATTATTAGTAGTAGTATTATTATTAGTATTATTATTGTTTAGTCATTTAACAGATGCTTTTATCCAAAGTGTCTTACAGACTAGGGTGAACTGTGCATCAGCAACTGCTGCTGCAGAGTCATTTACAATAGGACCTCAGTTTTACCTCTCATCTGAAGGACAGTTGTGCATCCTTCTCACGAGAAATTATTTTACAGTTTTAGTTAGTGCCTGATTTGGGCACTGCATTTGTTCTTTGCGATGCTAATCAGTCAAGCAGATTGAAAATAGCAACACAATTACTTGGTCAGAAAACAAGCATAGTGTTTACAGGCAATAGTGTATTCTTCAGTTAAGCAAGCTTGATAACTATCACTAGAGAAACACCACCATAAAATAAAAGGGGTAATGACCCAGATTTGGATGCTGTTGATAATATGAACATTGAACAAATAGGTCTTCTGGTGACTCCTAGTAGTGCTAGGACTGAGTAGGTGATGGAGTTTCAAGCTGTTTGTGAACAGAGGGACATATAGTTATAAAAACCCAATATGGTACTCTAAGTAGTAGTCATAGTAATCATAGTATTATTACATTCCTGTGACAGGATGAATGGTGCAGTGCAAAGGATGTGGAATGTCCAGACCGTTGTCTCCCAAAGAATAATCCTTTTTAATTATTAACAAAAATATTACAAAATAATCCAAAATGAAAAATAATAATATACCCCGCTATCAGCAATGATATTGGGGTAAAACAAAACAAGTCCCGACTCAAAAAGTAAACAAAAAGGCACTCCTTAAACCACAATCCTCCGTGCACGAAACTGTGCTCTTCTCCTCGGTGGATCGTGGTGCGCGCTAATGCTGTGTTGTGCTCTGTGGTGAGGGTGTGCTCTGGGGTAAGTGCTGGCTCGCTGGCTACAGCCTCCCGTCCTCCAGCTCCTCTATTTACAGACAAAACAACAACACGTAATACACACAAAACAAACATCGGCTCCGCCGGTCGCTTCATTACCTCAGCGCAAGGGGAGGTTTTGACGTAAGCTGCTTCCCCTTTGTACCCAGCAAACTCCTCCCTGCAGTCAACGCGTCGCCTGGTTTCTCCAATAGAGGGCTGCCCCGCAGCTGACTGCAATGGAATCGTCCTGAGTACTTGCAGCTACGCACCCCTCCTAATATGGTTACCTTCCGGTTTCCAGCTACCACCGAGGTAGTAGATCTAGGAGGCAGCTTACCTTCCCCCTTACACAGCGCCCTTTCTAATCGGGAGGGAGATTTACAGCATCGATCCTTTCTCTTGCTATCACATATCTCACCCCTCAGAGTGATGCCGAAGGAACACTCGGCCAACTCTACATTCCCCAATGGTCCCCCTCCCTTGAAAAAAATCTGCGTTTTGATGCTCCTTACCCGCACGATGTTTCACAGTATAGTGGAAGGGTTGCAGCGCCAGATACCACCGAGTTATCTGAGCGTTATTGTCCTTCATCGTATGTAACCACCTTAAAGGAGCATGATCAGTGATAAGAGAGAAAGAACGCCCAACAGGTAATAGCGAAGAGCGTGAGTAGCCCATTTGATGGCTAAACACTCCTTCTCAATGATGGAGTAGTTAATCTCCCTAGGAGCCATTTTTTGCTCAAATAAATAACAGGGTGTTCTACCCGTCAACTTGTTGGGACAGGACCGCCCCCAGACCAATGTGGGAGGCATCGGTCTGCAGGATGAACTCTTTGCCAAAATCTGGTGAAATCAGAGCGGGAGCTTGACAGAGTAGCTTCTTAATCAAATCAAATGCTTCCTGACACTGCCCTGTCCATTTAACTATTTTGGGAGCAGCCTTCGGGTGAGATCTACCAGGGGTTAACTATGGTGGCATACTCGGGGATAAATCGGCGGTAATAGCCGGCTAGCCCCAGTAGTGATCTCACCTGTGACTTGGTTCTCGGATCGCCGTCTCCACCAGCGCCTGGACTTTGGAGGCGATCGGCCTCACCCGCCATTACCCATAATGTAGCCAAGATATTGGGTCTCCTGTTTGCCAAATGCACACTTGCCCAGCTTGGCTGTTAGCCCCGCCTCCCTCAGAGACTGGAGGACGGCTGAAATTCTAACAATATGCTCCTTCCAGGTGGAGCTAAAATCACCACATCGTCAATGTACGCGGTGGCATACTGATGATGGGGAGCCAAGACCTGGTCCATCAGTCTCTGAAAGGTGGCGGGGCTCCATGCAACCCGAAGGGCATGGTCCGAAATGGAACAAGCCATCTGGGGTAGAGAAAGCAGTTTTCTCTCTTGAGCTCTGAGTCAGTGGAATCTGCCAATATCCCTTCGTCAGGTCCAAGGTCGAAATCAACTGCGCCTTACCCAGTCGGTCAAGGAGCTCATCCACCGGGGCATTGGATACGCATCGAACTTGGAGATGGCATTAACCTTTCGAAAGTCCACACAGAACCGAGTAGAGCCGCCCTTCTTGCCCACCATCACGATAGGACTGCACCACTCGCTCCGGGAAGGTTCAATGACTCCAAGCTCGAGCATATCCTCCACCTCCTTGCGAATAGGAACTCTGCGACTCTCTGGGATCCGCATGCGGTCTCTCCCGGACCCTGACCCCTGGTGGAGTAATAATGGCATGAGAAATAACATTAGTTCTGCCGGGCAAGTCAGAGAAAACATCATTAAACCTTTCCACCAACTGGTAGAGCTCCCGTTTCTGATCCAGAAGTAACTGTTCCCCCATCGGAATATGAGTTGTAGCTGGTGGATTGACAGTGGGACCAAAATCCTCTTCCAAACTGTCACCGGCTACAAATAGGGCCTCCCTTTCATTCCAGGGTTTTAGCAAATTGATATGATAAATTTCGGTTTTATTTCAGCGATCGGGTTGTCTAATTTCATAATTTACTTTACCAATTTCCCGAACCACCTCATATGGCCCCTGCCACTTAGCATACAACTTAGATTCCGATGTGGGAAGTAGCAACAGTACTTTATCACCTGGCGAAAAGTCCGAATCGTGCTTGTTTATTGTACTGTTGCTCCTGGCGATGCTGAGCTAGTTTTAGGTTCTCTTGTGCCAAACGACCAACCAATGCTAGGCGGTCTCTTAACACAATTACATATTTGACTATGTTTTAGAGGTCTTTGTTTGCTCCTCCCACCCTTCTTTCACAAGATCAAGGATACCTCGTGGTTGCCTCCCATACAGCAGCTCAAAGGGAGAAAACCCGGTCGAACTCTGAGGCACCTCTCTCACTGCAAACATTAGGTAAGGGAGGAGTTTAGCCCAATGTTTTTGCTCTTGGTTGACAAACCGCTTCAGCATCTGTTTCAAGGTCTGATTAAAACGTTCCACCAAACCGTCCATCTGCGGGTGATAAACGGAGGTTCGGATTGACTTAATTTGCATCAATTTGTATAATTCTTTCAAACATTGTGACATAAAGTTCGTTCCGTGATCAGTGAGGATTTCTTTTGGAATCCCTACTCTCGATATAATGTTTACTAACTCTTTAGCAACTGCTGCGGCACTAGTGGATCTCAATGGTACTGCCTCTGGATATCTAGTCGCGTAGTCCACCACTACCAAAATGTGCGTATATCCAGAGTCAGACTGGCTCAATGGACCCACTATGTCCATAGCAATGCGGTCAAAGGGAACTGAGATTAGGGGCAGTGGGACCAGTGGGGCCGGGTGAACTCGCCCCGGCGCTACTTGCTGGCATTCCGGGCATTCCGCTACATATCGCGCCACCTCACTAAAAACTCCCATCCAATAAAATCGAGCCAATATTCGTTACCAAGTCTTATCGATACCTAAATGGCCCGAACAGGGGACATCGTGAGCCAACCGCATGATCTCACGTCGAAAAGACTGAGGAACGAGTAGTTGTGTTACAATCTGGCTTGTGCTCGTGGCTTGGGATACTCTATATAGTAAGTGCCCGACAATAATGTGGTGGGGATATGTAAGCGGCGGCTATCCTCTACATCCTTCCCCTCGATAGACCGAACCTGCCCCCAGATGTGTACCAGCGAAGGATCGTTCTTTTGTTCCAATGCTAGGTCCACATCCGGTCCCAGAATTTCGGGATATCGGCGGAGCTAAAGTAGCTTCAGCACTGGGGTCTCAGTAACCTGTCCCTGCAGGTCACACTGAGTCCCAATCCCTTACCCTTACATTTGTCCGATTCTGAAGTTTCCCCTACCAAACCCCAGCCTTGTTTCATTAATGTTCCTTCCCATTTTCAACCCTCCGCTCTCTTTTTGTTTTCGGGTGAAATCGGGAATGGAACAGATCAGTGTGCAGTGGAAAAATATTCCCAATAGCTTCCCTGCTGCTCCCATGGTCTTACCGGAGACTGGCTTTACCGTTTTATAAATCATGCTGTCAAAATGCGGCCAGTCTCGACCTAAAATAACTGGATATGGTAACTTTTCTGCCACAGCCACGATTACATGGCGGGTATGACATCCAACTGTCAAATCTAATTTGGTGAGGGGTAGTCCTTGTTATCCCCATGGATACAGGAAATGACCACAACCCCCCGTGACCACCAAGGTACCCCCTTCAATAGAGCTTTCAAAATCAAAGTTTGCCCACATCCTGAGTCCACTAATGCGTGGGTGCTCACATCACCAACCCGTACATTAACAATACAAGGCCCCTCCCAATCATTACCCTGGACTTACCTGGTGCTGTCAGGACATAATGGGAGGCCACACCACATTCCATGGCGCGGGCAGTTCCTGGCGAGGTGGCCGACCTCCTGGCACCGGTAACAAGTGGGCGAAAGGGTGCCCACGGAGCCGGTGTGTCCCGTTGCCGATTTGGCAGCGGGAGGGGTACTCTGCTCTTACCCGCTGGGGTAAGCCTCGCTCTCCATTGTGTTGGAGGGAGGCCGCCCATGGGGTGACGCTGCAGTGCTGGTCCGTGGGTGGTGGGGGTGAAGCGTGGTGTTGGTGGTGGTGCCGCCGCCGCGCCCATTGGAGGCAAGAGTAGGTAGGGTGACCACTGGAGCGGTAGGCAGGGCGTCCTCGTATCCTTCGGCCAATCTGACTGCCGCATCCAGCGTGGTGGGACGGTGGCGACTGACCCAGTTCGGGTGTCCGCCCCAGCACCCTCACAAATTGCTCGATCGCTGATGAGCTCAGTCACCTTTCCGCATCATTGGTGCCGGGCAGAGCCACCGGGTCACGTGGTCCACCAGTTGTTGCGCCACCACGCGGGTCGCAGTCCTGGGGGTCGCTGGTATTCCCGGAACCGGCGACGGTGGGTTTCTTCAGTGATGTCTAATCGCTGGAGAATGGCCTGCCTCACTCGATCGTAATTGAGGGCGTCTTCATTTGTTAAGGCTTGGTAGGCTGCCTGGGCCTCCCCAATAAGATTAGGGCCCAACTGGGTAGCCCACCCATCCCGAGGCCACTGTGCTGCCGTAGCCTGCCTTTCAAAGGCTACTAAGTAGGCCTCGGGATCATCCTCCAGCGACATCTTCACCACCCTTATCCTTGGCACGGGTGGCGCTGGTTCAATCGCCGGTCCTCCCCCCGATTGGCCTCCAGAAACATGGCATGCATCCGCTCCATCATGGCCGCCATTCCTTCCTGATGTCTGCGCTCCTGTGCCTCCAATATTGCTCCCAACGGCGGCGTCCATCCCGAATCCCTCTTCTGAACACCAACTGTGACAGGATGAATGGTGCAGTGCAAAGGATGTGGATTGTCCAGACCGTTGTCTCCCAAAGAATAATCCTTTTGATTATTAACAAAATATTACAAAATAATCCAAAATGAAAATAATAATATACCCCGCTATCAGCAATGATATTGGGGTAAAACAAAACAAGTCCCGACTCAAAAAGTAAACAAAAGGCACTCCTTAAACCACAATCCTCCGTGCACGAAACTGTGCTCTTCTCCTCGGTGGATCGTGGGTGCGTGCGCTTGTGCTGTGTTGTGCTCTGTGGTGAGGGTGTGCTCTGGGGTGAGTGCTGGCTCGCTGGCTACAGCCTCCGTCCTCCGGCTCCTCTATTTACAGACAAAACAACAACACGTAATACACACAAAACAAACATCGGCTCCGCCGGTCGCTCATTATCTCAGCGCAAGGGGAAGTTTTGACGTAGCTGCTTCCCCTTTGTACCCAGCAAACTCCTCCCTGCAGTCAACGCGTCGCGTGGTTTCTCCAATAGAGGGCTGCCCCGCAGCTGACTGCAATGGAATCGTCCTGAGTACTTGGAGCTACGCGCCCCTCCTAATATGGTTACCTTCCGGTTTCCAGCTACCACCGAGGTAGTAGATCTAGGAGGCAGCTTACCTTCCCCCTTACACAGCGCCCTTTCTAATCGGGAGGGAGATTTACAGCATCGATCCTTTCTCTCGCTATCACAATTCCATATAAATAAAATTGTTTTTGGTATAATGCAACAGAAAAGAGACCCATTTTGTGTCTTCTCAGATTCCCTAAAAAGGGAATGTCACTTTTTGTTTAAACTATCGAGTTTGATACAATAATTCTCAGCTTCTTATCTAATGAAGTCTTTTAATGAATGAAGTTTAACCTTTTTCCTTTAATTGATGACTTTTGACTTCAACAGGAAGCAACATAATTATGTGACTTCTGTCAACCAAATGAGCCAACCTGCAATCATGACATCTCATGGCTCCACAAAGAAGCCCACAAGCTCAGCATCTTGTAACTGTAAACAGCTGTTATTTCTTATTCAGAGCCTCTTTTTGTTCTAAGGTGAGGCAGTTGCCAGACCACTGCTGTGTTTTTAGGCAGGGCTGTATGAAATCATTGGTGGTACTTTCCATCCCTAATATCTGTGTTAAAAGCTGTTTTTGGTTAATAATAAAAACGGTTGTTTTCTGGCTCATTCCGCGCCTGCTGAGAAAATGTGATTAAAGAATCAGCTTTTTAAGGGATCATTTAAACTGTAAATGTTATTCCTCTTTCTTTGCTTTACTGTTGCCATCTCATGCAGGGGTAAAATCTGGACAGATCTTGGTCTTCTGAAAATCAGAAGCATTTTTTCCCCTCAGATTTTATCCCATTTTTTATTTACTAAATTGGAAGAAAATAAAAACGTTCAAACTGAAACCCTGTAATTACCGTCTTATGCACAAATGATGAAAGTGAATACAAAAAATCAACACAAGCTGAGCTCACTGTGGTGTCCAGTGTTTCATAATGTAATTCCAGTTTCGAAAGACTGGAATTACACTACCTTCTATAAATATCTTCAAATCGTGTGTGCATGTTCTACCAACACCTGAGGGCCCTAACAAACTGCTGCCGTTACATCATAACCAACAAACAGAATTAAATGTGTGCCCAGAAAATAATAGGTGAATTAGATGTGACCTCCAGTTGTTGTTATTATCGTGCCTCCTTCAAGGTAGTTTCCATTAAATGTCTTTTGTGAGCCAGTGAAAATTACACACATGCTGTAATTGAGTTGTTTCACATTATCAAAATAGCAGTGGAGGGATATAATTGTTGAATAATGAGAAAGTCCACGTGTCTCCTGAGACTATTAGTGTCACTGCAAGGGCTAAACATTTCATGAAATTTGTCTTCAGCACAATAAAACTGAACAGACCTACCCAATTTTTTCTAATGTTTTCCACATTTGTCTCACTCCAGAATGTTGGAGGTAAAGATTGCAACTGTATGAGGTTACTTCCGTAGAACATTATTTTTATTGAAGGAATTATGCTAGTTGTTTTATAAGAGAGCAAAGTAGTAATTAGCAGGATTCCAATCAAAAGATCAAAAGATTAATCCTTGTTTGAAAAGTCTACTAAATAAATAACAAAAATCCTCCTTTTTATATCTTCAACTGTTGGTTTTGTATTAGGGACCAATTACAGTCATTCTGTCTGTCTTGTGTGCGTGTGTATTGACTGTGTGATATGTTGAGCGCTCACTAAAACGTTTACCTTGGGAGCAAGTCATTCGAATATCTAGTGTGAGGGAGAACTCATTATCAATAACAAAATCACTATATTAAATTGTCAGCATCTTGTATATTGTTGCATTTGTAGTTGGGTTTTTTTTGTTCGTCCTCCATGCTTCCTTTCCACCTTGCCTCTCTGCCCAGGACTTTGTTTACACAGCCAGTGGCAGTGGGTCAGCTGTGTGCAGCAATCGCATCCGAATTTTCAGCAGCTATAATATTTCTTGCATTTGGATCTTTCCCCATCTGGTATCTTGGTTTAAGCATATATGGAGATTTCAGAAATGATTCAATTAATCAATATACACCTCCATCATATTAAAAGTGTTTATGGGAGCTGAACATTTTCTTATTTATAAAGTACTATTGTTGATTTGAATAGTTTACAATCCTTGGAGTCTGAGCTTTATGCAGCTTTAAATCAGGCAGTGGTAAAACCAACAGCATAATGGTATTGGCAACCAGGTGTAGTAACCTCATATCAGAGAAGTAACGTTACAGCAGTGAATCCTTTCATGAGGGTTGAGAGTATTGGGCATCATTGCACTGTTGCCATGGCAAGCAGTAATTGGCCTTGATTACTGTATGTTGAAAAAAATAGGCTGAAGACAACAAAACTTCAAGCCTAGATAGATGGAGATTTAGGGTTTTAGGAAAAATATGATTGGCAACCAGATACTACAAACTGGCCAGATTACAATTTAACATCTGTTAAAATATGCTTAGACACCAAAACTAAAGGAGGTCTGCTTTATCTAGACTTGTGTAACATACAGTGCTGTTCTTTAGTTAGTGCATATGCAAGTATATTTTTCAAACACAAAATATCGCACTAAATGGCCAATAATTAACAATAAAATATAAAATAATTATCTTTCTATTTCACAGTAACAACTGTTAATATTGATTAGGTTAAAGTTGGGATTGATGCTTGGGTAATAAGTTTTAAATTGGGAGGCTTCGAAGGTGACTAAAGCCCCTTTCACACTGGTACTCCTAACCGGGTCACAATCCTGCGTAGTATAAAACCACATACCCAGGTCACAATCCCGCGTGGTGTGCCCAGTGACCCACCTCAGGATGTGGGTCTACACACTTTGACCCGGGTTGAGCGAGACAAAATGCTTGACAGCGTGAGCCGATGCAATAACAAACAGCCACGCCTGAAGGTTTCGCTTCCGCAAGGAACATTTCTGTTTATTCTGTTTAACCATATTACTGTTTATTGAGACACACACATTTTCAATGTTAATCCATTTTAAAAGCAACAAAAAGGCACGACAGGGTGTGTGATATACTCTAATATCCACACACCCCGGGCGGTTGAAGCCACTCGGCTTCACCTCGTGATTGCAACGCACCCGGGGTGTGGTAATATTAGAGTATATCACACACCCTGTCATGCTTTATTGCTTACTTATGCTTCAGCCCTGCCAAATGTAAAAGTCATACTATGCCCATGGTCCCATAGCATATTTCTTGGGTATGTTCTACAGTGTCAGTATTTGAGACACTTGTGGGAGTCATTAAAACAGAACTTTGATATGACACCATCTGTATGTGTTTAAAATATTTATTCAAAATACATCATAAACTGGCAGTGGCAAAAGGTATCACAACTTCATACACATACAACACATCATATTGGTGGACTTTAGTCATTTAATAAAGTTCCTTAAGAAAGCCGGTAGCAGTTTAACCACTTGACCAAGATCTATATGTTCAGCTAAATAAGTTTTGATTCAAAGTGCATTTCATTTTGTATACCTAGAAGAACAAAAACACGTACGAACTAAAAGGTGTTCATATAAGTTTAAAAGTTTTATATTGTAGCGTGTTGGTTGTGAAAAAGCACACTAATTGGTGCAAGTCCCATATTAAGTATTTATTGTGCTGTATTTTCAATATCTGTCACTTTAAAAAATCATACCTAAGGCACCTTTTGGAACTCCATTTAACTGCAAAGTCAATTCAGTTTCACATCACAACATCACAATCCTCTGCCACTTACATGTATATGTATTCTCTTCATCAGCCTTTCTGTAACTTTCATTGACAGGCCTGATGTTGGGGGTAAGCAACAAAGGTGGCTGTCTAGGACAGCAAAAATAAATAATATGAAAATTGTATACAGCGATTACATTTTAGTTTAAAGCTATCCACCAAGATTTACCGGTAACAAAGTTTAACCATAAAATACAGAATACAGTAATTATTTTTAACTCGAAGGGGGCGCTATCTCACATGCTAACCTAGCACTGGCCCTGTTCAATGAAAATGACAGTGGACTAAATAAAGGCAGTACATGGCTGCAAGTGTCTGTGCATGGTTTATATCAGTCCTCACAGCACATAAACAGATCTTGGCTTTCAACCTTGGTCCATCCACTTCTACTTGTGCCGATATTTAGACATCCAGATCTAGTATCCATTTCTTTGGAGTAAGAAAACATGTTTCTCCATTTTATAATACATAGGTGTTCCTGGATTTGGATTTGAAACCGGGAGTATACTTGGACAACTGCTTTTCTGTGCCAACAGTGAATAAATTCTGTGATGAACGACCCTTATGTTTCTGCTGGTAATGACTTTGACCAATCATCAATATACATGAATGCTGCATTGTTGTATTTATTCATGACAAATGTGCTCTACTGGTGCTGGCCCATGTCTTTTCAAACAGAACGAACACCCTATACCACAGAGCACACTCTGTTATTGAGTGGTTTCGTAGCTGCACCTTGTTAAATTTGTGAGGCATAATCCCATTTAATGGTTGACCCAGGTCATATCGACTGACATAAATATCTCTACATGTATGTAATTTCTTAATATAAGTTAAAATGGGTAGCAGTATTAAATGCCTGATCAACTCCATGTATTGCTGGTGTCCCTGGTATAGACAATAAAAGACATGCTCTTGTTCACCTAATTTGCATTTGTTTTGTAGTAAATTAATTTAAATTCATAAAATGTTGCTACAGGGCCCTGCAAATGAAAGGTCTTTGATAGGAGGCTGACCTTTTTCCATTGCACTAAAGACCACTTTATGTACAGGAAGCAGAATGGTCTGCACTTTATAATCACCAGCCTTCTCAAATGTTGTCTACATAATCTAAATAGTTATTAGTAATTATTTTGTAGACACAGGCTATACCTGTGAAATTTTGTGTTGACTACAGTGTCAAGCGGTCCAAAGCATATTCATAAATTTGGCAATAACTTTAAAACATGTCTATTGTCAATTAAAGTATTTATTTCCAAGGTTGATGTGGTGGCCAATAATATCATTTTTCTGAACAGTTATCTATTTATTACTCAATTAGAAATGCAATTATTTATTACTCAATTAAAAACGCAATAGCAGTAGCTGTTAAATGCCTGACTGTATACACATAATGCAATTTGTTTATAGTATAGTATTTTTTACACTGTATGGAAAAGTAGCAAATAACATCATGCTTGACAGGGGAAAAAAATCACAAAAAGTGTAGTGTGGTACATGGAAGCAAATCCAAGACAGCAAGAACATAATATTTGTATTATGCCCTATAATTTATTCCTTAGACTGAACTGGGAAATTGGGCCAAAGAGGGCTTTGAATGGTAATAAGGAGGCTGTGTGGTCCAGTGGTTAAAGTAAAGGGCTTGTAACCAGGAGGTCCCTGGTTCAAATCCCACCTCAGCCACTGACTCATTGTGTGACCCTGAGCAAGTCACTTAACCTCCTTGTGCTCCGTCTTTCGGGTGAGACGTAGTTGTAAGTGACTCTGCAGCTGATGCATAGTTCACACACCCTAGTCTCTGTAAGTCGCCTTGGATAAAGGCGTCTGCTAAATAAACAAATAATAATAATAATAATAATCCCCAGAAATCCCTTTACCCCACACCAAACTACAGAAAAGTAACATGGTATTTCCTGGAACTTGAATCTCAACTTTTGCAGACATTGTAATTTGCTTCTGTTTATTAACACCTGAAAACATTACACATATTGCAATGAATTTTAGCTGCTTGACACTTAATTAATGTTGATATTTCCAGAGTTACACATATGGCACACCTGTGGGATGCCTGCCATTGAAAACAGTTGGGTAGAACATAATAAATGTTTGACTGACAACTCCATCATGACTTGCATTTCTACATCAACACAATTCTGACATTAATCATATGCAAAAGAGAGCTGTATTTTGGAGTTTTCTGAAAAGGGTATAAAAAACAAATACTCTATTCAATTTATAGATTGATAGACAGGGATACATATATGCAGTTCCATTTTGGTTAGGTGTGTCTCTCATTAAGAGAGATGACAATAAACAATGTCCGTCAGAACTTGCTAAGCATGAATTTGAAATATCAGTGCAGCAAAGAAAGGTTTTATGGGTTACAAGGAAACTAGACATCATGGGGTGGTAAATGTAATGCACTTCTATTGAGGCTTGCAGTCACATTACCCCAGCAGGCTATACCACCATACTGGCAGTCAAAACCGCCATGGCGGCTAATGCAAAAATGGTACCTTCCACACCAAAATGTAATGTATTTGCAACCACAGAGCATACTTCTCACCTCTAGTCACAGGAATTAGACATAATGATAAGTGCCAGATACTTGGAACTACTGTGCACCCCCAGTGCTTTTTACTAACCTGAAAGACAGCGATAAACTAGTTTATTTTTTCATTTTAAGAAAACTTTACTTACATGTTTCAATGATTTGTTTAAAATGTTTGTATGTAAATGTTTAACATCGTTCGACTCACAATTAAAACAATGTATATGACATTTTTGGTATAGACTAGAGTATCATAACTTTGTGTGGGGATTTAATTTTTAAAACCTTTGCTCTACGAAGCATCAGTAACTGGAATCTGTAGATTTTTTGTTCCTGTAAAATCAACTTCAGCGAGTGACAGCTAAACGTTTGAGCTAAGATCTCTGTACTAAAGGACTGTTCGGTGGAAAAATGAGCACAGCATTAACAATATTTAAGGTATGTGCATAACGATTTCTGTTCAGTTTCCAAGTAGCCTAAAATTACATGTAGATGAATGCAGTTTTCATTATTGTGCATTTACATTTTTTATAAACTGATGGTTCCATGATTTCACATTAAAGTTCAGTAAAATAATAAATGGTAGCATAATCCATTCTGTTGACGGTAAAATCGTATTTTGTGTAAGGACTGGGAACCACCAACCCATTAAGTGTAATCTCTGTTTAAGTGTATAAATATTTCTGAAAAATCAGTTATACAATTAAGCGTGTGTGACATGGATGGCTGGTGGTGATGTCAGATCCAGAAGACAGTGGACACAGACAGCAGTGCTGGGGTAATGAAAACGCTGATTGCGCGTTTAATAAAGGAACAAAATAAAAGGTTGAACAAAATAAACACTTCACAAAACAAAACGGCTTGATGGCCAAAAGAAACAGACAAAACAGAACACGGAACCGAAACCAAACAAGTATCGTGAACACACACTCCCTGATCAGCCAAAGCTGTGGGTTTATATATATACATACATATATATATATATATATATATATATATATATATATATATATATATATATATATATATATATATATATATATATATGACTGTCTCCAAATTAAATTAATCAATCAATCTGGAGACGGTCACATTCTGCACGGGGTTAGCATGGATGGGAAAATTTAACCCTTTAACCCTGTCCATGCTGCAAAAACAATAACAACAAAACATCATAGTGTATACGAATTTAAACAATAATACAACAAATACAAAACATAATATGCACAGGGGCAGGGTGTACCCTGCCACAGCGTGTTACCCAACAGCACAACACACATCTGGCATTATAAAATCGAAAGTTTAACGACCGCGCTTCGTTAAGTTATCTTTGCCCGCCAATGCTTTTTGACTACCAGTATAGCTGCACCATGCTGTGATGATGTCACATTAAAAACCTCAACTGCCAAGGAAATACAGTTATTAAAATAACTGGAGCATTTAACCATGTGCAGATCCAAGTGGGAGCATGTACAGCAAGACAACCATGCTATTCCACCTGTGGACGCACATACCATTTTTTGTAAATTAATTTTGTTGCCCAGCTTGCAGCTTTGTAAAAATAAGTTTGTCTCTAAGACAGTTTTGCCCTTGGGGCAGGTTTGATAAAAGTGAGCCATCACAGAGCGGCAATTGTCCTCCGAGGCAGATCTCCAGGTGAAATCTATTTATAATAGGTAGTATTCTGTGCACTATTAAAAGACAGCAATCTTTGTACAGTGGAAATGTAAATGTTCTGTAAACTCATAGTTCCCTGCAAATTATTTTGATAAATTAATTTGTTTAGCAAAATAAGTTTTGTGAAAGTGGATTTTTTTGTAATTAATTTTTTGCATAACAAACATTTATTCAAACAATTTGCATCCTTTGGGCCTTGCTGAGACCACTACAAGGCAAATGTGCTTAGTCAAATGGCTGAACTCAAAACAAATCCCACAGATGAGGCCTTTACAGGGTAGTATCAACTGTGCCGTCATGATACTGTGACATCACTGATTTAATAATATGAGTAGCAAAAAAGAAAGGCATATGTTAATCAATGAATCAACACATTTGTCTCAGTCAGATAGAGGTCACACATATTTCAATTTGAGATTCAGAAAAACAACAGAAATGCACAAGGAAGAAATCCAGGCAATTTGAAGGTGGGTATGGTGGTGTCACATACTACTACTTCCCAGCTGTATATCAGTAACTTGAACTAGCAGTGCTGCCTTAAATAATTAACTGGCATTGCACTTTGTGCACAAGTTTTTATTTGATTTATTTTTATTATTATTATTATTATTGTTATTATTATGATGTCATTTAGCAGATGCTTTTATTCAAAGCGACTTAGAGACTTGGGGGGTGAACTATGCATCACAACTGCTGCTGCTTACAATAGTCACTTAGAATAGGATCTCGGTTTTCATATGTAAATCTCATCCGAAGGACGGGAAAAGGTCAAGGCCCTTGAAAATAGTGAACAGGACATAGATGTAAACAAAAACAATAAATATGAGAAGCGAAACTACTGGAACAGACTAATATCTTAAAATGCTTTTTTAGGGACACCGCCACACGTGTGTGACTTATGCCCCTTTCATATTGGCACTCCTACCTGGGGTCACAGTCCCGCGTAGTGTGAAACCATGTACCCGGGTCACAATGCCGCGTAGTGTGAAACCACATACCCGGGTGTGACAAAGACAATTATTCTTGTTTGTAAATCTCCCTCCCGACCTGTGAGGGCGCTAAGCAGCGAGAACAGAGTTCTTTGGATGGGCTGATCTGACAGTTCTTTCCCAGGGTCGGGAAGTTGGCCAGTCTGGATGAAGGCGAGACTCCGCTGCAAGAACGCATTGACCCGGAAGGTAAACGATGTGGCAGCCGCAGATTGGAGAGGTGGTTGCACTCGTTTACCAAGGGGTCATGTGTGACAGCATAATAAGGGGACGGAGAATCGCAATCTGTTCCTTTGTTTGGTTTAATTCCTTAAACTGTAAGGACCTGTCAGAGACCCAGTGATAGCGGTACCGTGAGTGTTATGTTTTGTTTGTCTATAATTGTTTGTTTGTAATTATTAGACGTCTGTCACGTTCGGAGCTGTTGCCAGGGGCGCACGGAGCCGAATAGCACTTCACTTTTGTCACGAATAAACTTGTATCACCCACCACGAGCACTACAGCACGCACCCAGGACTGGTGACCGTGTTTCGTACATTGTGGGAAAGATACGTGTGTTTATTATTTGGGACTGCAATCCGTTTATTTACTTCCAGTGTATTACACATTGTTGTGTATTGCCTGGAGTTATTGTTTGGTTACAAGACCAGGATTAAAATCATTAAAAACTGTTTCCAACTGGATTACAATTCTCTCTTTGTTCATTGCGCACTGCATCACTTCTGCACCTGTACACAATCAGCCAGTTTGCCATACTGAGTCACAATCCTGCGTAGTGTGAAATCACGTACCCAGGTCACAATCCCGCATAGTGTGAAACCACGTACCTTGGTCACAACTCTGCGTAGTGTGAAACCACGTACCCAGGTCACAACCCTGCGTAGTGTGAAACCACGTACCCGGGTCACAATCCCGCGTAGTGTGATACCACATACTTGGGTCACAATTCTGCGTAGTATGAAACCAACCCAGGTCGGCAGCAACCCACCTCAGGATGTGGGTCAACGCGCAAGTGAGACAAAATTCATGATGGACGTTTGTAAGCGGACAAAGTAACAAACAGCCACACCTGTGTGAAGGTTTCACTTCCACAAGGAACATTTGTTTATTCTGTTTAGCCATATTTCTGTTGATTGAGACACACCAATAGCCAGATAACAGCAAGGATGAAGAAACATTTTCTCCAGTCAACATTTGGGCCGACGATTCAATCCAGAGAAGCTTGGATGGAAGCATCTGTAACAAGCTGCTTCCAGGGCATTGTGAACGCGCATTGTGTACTTGCTTCTGTCACCCACTGCTTTTCTTCAAAAAGCAGTGTGAAATCACGTAGCATGACAACGGGTCGCGACCTGGGTAGAGCATGCCAGAGTGAAAGGGGATTTATAGTGATGCAGCTTAAAGTTCAATTAGCAACAAGTGTAGAAATATTGCACATAATGTTAAGATGGGTGGTTTCTAGGTAAAGTACTTGAATCCAAAGTTATATGGGTTCCTGAGCTCTCAGTTTTTGACCAAACTAAATCTACTGTAGCAGTCTTCCGACAGAGAGCACAAGCTGGGGCTGAAGCCTGCATTATATATGTCAGTCCACTACTCAAGTGCCTTAAACGTATGCATTACCTAGGTAATACAGGCAGGGAATTTAAAATATTAAAACATGTAGGTGTTATGCTTTAAAGGCTGAACTTAAATAAGACTGAGAAAATAAGCTCTCCAAATTGCCGGTAGGTAGATAGATTATCAAAATCTATCAGTATGGTGCTGGTAAGTGGAACGTGTTAATATTGGTGGAAGGAGTATAAGATTTAAAGAAATGGAACTGCACAGCCTCTCTCCACACAATCCTTAATACCACTGAACGATCACGCACTAACTACACATCACGGTGACAAAGCTGCACCTCTTCTCTGCCTGTCTATATTGATCTCCCATCTTCTCTAAATGATCCTGTTAACCATGGCCCTCGAGCACTTTACTGCGCTGAAGCCCACTTAGCAATAAAACTGCAGCCTTCCTTTTAAAAGCTGCCGTGTTCTGGGGGTATCAAATAATTCACATCCACGAGAATGATTATATCATTAGGGCTTATGACGCTTTATCTAAACAATGTGCATCATCCAAAAATCAATTTTGATGTGATTTTAAATCTTTATTTATTTATGTACTTATTTTGAGGCCGATCTGATAGCTGAAGAGAGTCAGGTCATACTAAATCCTCTGAATGCTACTGTCATACGCATTATTAGCACCCCATAATGCACTGCAAGGCTTATGTCTGTGGCGCCCTTTAGCTAGAGCCCTTTAAATGTTCTGAACCATCTGGTACACAAGGAAGGAAGACAGTGAGCAATGGTATGAACAGACAGCCTTTTTTACAATGTATATTTCTAAGAATACATTGTAAAGGTAACGACCTGTTTTGACCACCGTTGACATGCTATGTATCACCCTGCAATTAACACTGCTTCATGTGCTCTACAACCCACTCTGCAAAAATAGACCATAATGGCATTTTGATATGGACTGCTGTTTATGAGCTGATATGGGAACTTTTAGTTAAAATTATTGTACGATCTAGTAAAAACTAGATAAAACCAAGACCACATTGATTTGAT
Source organism: Acipenser oxyrinchus oxyrinchus (assembly GCA_030684275.1). Lineage (NCBI taxonomy): Eukaryota > Metazoa > Chordata > Actinopteri > Acipenseriformes > Acipenseridae > Acipenser > Acipenser oxyrinchus. The sequence continues at coordinate 23,581,187 of CM060249.1, read as the reverse complement.
TTGCATGTGTTTTGTACTTTTTACTATGTATGTACAGTGCTTCTTATCTAGCTAATGCCCTAATACGTTATACTGCAGGTTGTAAATTGTCATCCTGTGTAAAATCTTTAGTCCAACTATAAGGGACACAAAATAATACATGTTTTGGTAAAACTGTCATAAGTTAAAAAGTAGCTTCAAATGACACTTAGTTTTGTTTTGTTTTTTTGTACTGATCCCTTACATTTTTATGATGTTTGCAATCATTCTTAGTGGTTCGTATTGCAGTCACTCAAATAGTGTGTTTTTTATGGGGTTTTTTTAGACCTGTTGTGACAGGGTGGCTGGGCGGTGACGTCACAACAGAAGCAGGAACTGAAAATACTGACACCAGGCACTGCAGTTTTCAAATAATAAAGATGCCGCTGGCCGCCGTTTTATTTAAATACAAGAATGAATCAAAGGTTTGAACAAAAAGAAACTTCACTCACACAGCAAAATAAAAGGTTTAAATAAAACAAATCAGGTCAGGCTGGGCAGATTGCCTTCACTGTTCCTATGTCTTGTTTCGTGTTTTCTCTCTCCTCGCTCCTCTCGTACACCCACCCCGAGCTGGAGAGCTGCAGGCTTTTTATACAGGTGACCATCTCCCGATTAGCAACAAATTAAATCACCTAATTAATTCGGGAGATGGCCACCTTCTGCAGAAGCTTTCCTAATTATTCCTGGCAGAAGACGAGTACCCACTCTCGCCTCTGCCAGAACACATTTTAAATAAAACAATAAAAAACATACGGCGTTCTCCGTCATATAAATACATAAATAAAATCAAACAAAACAAATACAAAATACACTGCACAGGGGGAGACCCTGATCTAAAAATAAATAAATAAATACGTACAGGGCTCTCTACCGCCCTGCTACACCTGTGTTAAGCTTTGACTGCTCCGTTCAGGAGATACTGTTCAGTTCTAGTTACCAGAGACATAAAGTAATATAGGCTAAATCAACATAATACTCATATTAGTCTCTTTATACTAGTATGCAAACAGTGTAGTCTTAGCAAAAGTAAAGGGAACTTTCCAAAGTGGCAGATCATGAGGCTTTCTTCTATTAAGACACTGTCTTTCATTCTTTCAACAAGTTGTTTACGATAAAAGTAATATACAGTGCTATATATATATATATATATATATATATATATATATATATATATATATATATATATATATATATATGACATTTTCTCACTGTAGCTAATTGTCTCTGTATTTGTCTCTCTATGCGCGCACCAGCTTTAAACCACTTCCAGAGGTGGGTATTAAATATGGCATAGACCAGAGGTTCCCAGACTTTCTCGGCTCAAAGACCACTATGACATTAGGCATCTTGACTAAGGACCTCCACCCACATTGGCTGGTCCTAGCCAATTCAAAAATATTTAGCAAACAGAAAAATGAAACACTTTTATACCTTACATGATAATATTAAAATACATGTGAATGTAACACATGTGCCAGCATTTCAGTGATTTAAAAACTGTTAATATATATAACACAGATGGTACTGTAATGAGCTGTCAAAAATACAATCACAGATCTGTGTCCACTAACAGAGTAGTATATTAAGAGGTACAGAAGTTAGAAAAAATAAATATAAACCTAATGGTGCTTGTAATTATAAGCATTTGCAAAAACAAAATAAATAAATAAATACAAAAAAAACATTACAGTATAACCACTTACTTATTTGTCTGTAATGACAGCAATCAGATTTCATAAATGTTAAAGACTAATATTGCATTACCGATGCACAGTCCCCTCTCTTCTAATAACATTTCTTATTTTTAATGGCTTTGTAACAGCTCCCAAATTAAATTCTTTCCATTCATTTCATAAACCTGCCCCTCAACAATAATTAAGGATTGTAATCTTTATGATGTACAGCAACTTTTATTAACAATTTACTTCACGGCAGTGTAAAAGCAAAGCAATAACCTGAAACAACTTAACTGCAGTTTTTGGGGAAGGGAGTTCTTTTTTGAAGAAGAAGTAGTACAGAGATTATTTTTGCGACTTGAGCCAATACAGCCATTCCCAAATATCACATCACCTTTGAAATGTAGGTATCAAGTAACAATTTCTATTGTAGCATTCAAGTTTGTTTTAGATTAATTTGCCTCCAGGTGTTTGCTTTCTGTAAGATACTATTGTAGACTTTTAAATAATGTAACTTAATTGGTATTGATTTGGGTTGAGCCTGGGCCTAAATTTGTATTCAGATTTGTATTGCCTTATGCAAAAATGTAAGCATCCAGGTAGCTGACAGGGGCAGAGCGACTGCATTGGGCAGCTCAATGACACATTGAATCTTAAAACAGCAAAATAGCTACTTAGGAATTAAAACTATACAAAACTTGAATACATATTCAATTCACAACAAACTAACACATTTCACAGTGTATGTTTACATAGTGCAAATCTGCCACAATATGGCACTGTGTGCTGTGTACAAAGTAATAAAAGAAATCAAAAAGGAAAACTATTTCTTCTATAATTGCGCTGGGTAATTTCAAGGTATGTGCAAATGACTTGGCTCTGGAATTAGAAGGATTGAGACCAAAACTTGTCGTAGACAGTGCCTTAAAAATGCATTCTGGCACGTAAGCCATATTTTCATACTGTAGAAAAGATATGCTGGCTTAGGGCAGGCTTCTAGGCTGCAATTTGGCTGAGTGAATTGCCTATACCATACTTCATGCCAGTGCACAGCTAATACAGAGACATTTAACTATAGTGAGAAACATTTAAGCCCGTATTGAACTGCTATAGTGTGAATATACCTCATGCTCCCTTACTAAAACCGAGCATTCACACAAGAAACCACAATCATCAGAGGTCACATTACCTTCTGAAAATCAACAGTTCATAAACACATGCAGTCTACAAATATATATATATATATATATATATATATATATATATATATATATATATATATATATATATATATATATATATATATATAGTTCATGTTATATCCAGTAGTTAATATTAATAAGGATAAGAAGAAGAATGACAAGAGACAACTTACCTTTATACATGGTGTGGCAGGGCGAGGAGCCCTGCACATGAAAGGGGGGCGGGGCAAAGCCCTGCCATAAATGTATTGTTTATTTATAGAATGGGGTACCCCTCCGCAATTTATTATTTTGTATTTGTTTTGTTGTATTATTATTATTGTTATTGTTATGATTTATTTATAAATATGATGGCGTAGCTGTATTTTGTTATTGTTTTATAAATGTGACGACAAAGCAGTGTATTTTGTATTTTTTTATAGCGTGGATGGGAAGCCCCAACCGCATTTTAAAAAAAAAACCTTGTGCAGAAGGTGACCATCTCCAGTGTTAATTAATTGTTGCTAATTGGGAGATGGTCACCTGCATATAAGCCTGCTCTGGGTGGGGTGTTCAGAAGTGGAGAGCGAGAGCGATGTGTAAAATAAAAAAAAAGAAGCGCGATCAGCGAAGGCTGCTGCCCAGCCTGATCATAGTATTTTGTGTGTTGTTATTTTGTTTTATTTAAAACCTTTATTTTGCTCTGTGGGCAGTATTCATTTTGTTAAAACCTTTTATTTTTGTGTTTGTTATTTAAATAAACGGCGCACGGCGTGTCTTTTGCCCTGCAGTACTGCCTGTGTCTTCCTTCCTGCATTCTGGCCTGTCACACCTGCTTTTATTTGAAATCTTTTCCCCAATTACCCTAGGGCTATGTTTAAAAGTCTGAAACAAATTACCCGTGGTGATGTAAAAATAATATAATTAAATAGCAAACTTGCGAAAAAGTCAATAGCCCTTCCTCTATTTGTGTTACACACGTGGTTGCTGAGGACTATTCTTTTTTTAAATACATACTTGTTTCACAATATAACATAAAACACTTCACAATTAACATGTTAACTGCTCTGTCTAGATCAATATGTATATTTTAATCCAATCATGGTTGAGACCACCTGGCTTGCCTTTAACACATTACTGTCAGCACTTCCATATCTGACCCTATAAAATTCTGACTTCAGTAATGGTTAACAGGGAATAGAAAAGCAATACAATATCAAAAATACATATATGAAAGGACTGTGTTTTAAAATAAGTAGGCTTCCATTTAGATGTACTTTATTGGTTTTGTTGGTACAGTACTATATTTTCAACAGAAGTATTTTAATCCAGATCGATATAATTCTGAAAATATCACTTGCCAAAAGAGAAGACACGTGGGCTGTAATACAGTACAACATGGACTGTAATACAGTACATACTTTTAAATCTGTTACTGTGACGGGGTGCCCTCCCCTTATTAATTTATATATAATTTTTGTGTTGTTATGATCTATTACCGTTTTTATGTATATATGTATTTGTTCCTTTTATTATTAATATTTTTGCGTTTGTGTGTTTTGGATTGGCAGGGAGGGGGTTAAATCCCTCCCTGCCAAAATACATGTGAGAGTGTGGCTGGAGCCTTAATTGAGTAATTGTTAATTATTGATTAATTGGGCTCCAGCCACAAACTATAAAAGTCAGGAGAGATCCTTTGTCTGAGAAGAGAGCTGAGGAATGTAAAACAATTCTGTGAGTACAAGAAAGACAAACGATTGCTAGCAACTGTGAGACCTTGTAGGTACTCGTTCTAGTTTAAAGATTACTTATGTTTTGTTCTGTTTTACTTTGGCCCATTTGTCATTTGTTTTCTGTGTTTAAAAGTATTTTGTTTGTGTTATTTTTTTGTTGTTAAATAAATATACTGCACTGCCACGCAGTTTCAGCCCTGTACCTCTGTTTCCTGAACATTGCTTCCTGGTCTGTGACGTCACCACACACGCAACTCAAGCCTACCTTGTGACAGTTACGTATTGTAGCAGTATCTAAAATTCCCTGTTAATGATCCAACAACAAAATGAAATCAACATGTTACCCATGCACAGAACTGCATTCAACGTAAAAGGTAATGCAAGATAGCAAAAGATTACAAAAAAAAACAACACCGTTCACAAAAACAACTAAAGAGCACAGATTAAAAAAAATAAAAAAAATACGTCACAGTATCAAAACTGTTTAATGAATAACTATTACGTTACCGTAGCTTGTCTTGTCACTTTGTTTTGGCTGCATTTTCGTCAGGTGAAACTGGAGGAAGCGCTGCGTAACTGCACAGACTGATTTGGCATGCAGAGAAAAAAAAAGAAACAAAACATGGGCTGTGACGGATGTTCAAATAAATTGTAACATTAAATAGATGGGCCTTGTATCAGAAAACTGGTGATAGAGTCGGAAATTGTGTGTGATGGGTAAGTATATTAATTTGTTACTGTAACAGGGGGTCTTAGTACCTGCTACTTTAGTTGTGGGTGTCCGCTGAATGATGAGAGAGAGACAGAGGGATGCAGTTGACAACGCCACACAGGCGTCCAGGTTTTATTCAAATAAACAAAATGTTGTGACAGGTGGCCGCCACTAGGGTACCAGCAATGATAGCCCTAGTGCACAAGGACATACACAGACAGAGTGTAATCAAAATAAGAGCTCTAAAAATGCAAAACAAAATACAGTGAGAAAACAGCTAAAAACAAAAGTTTGCCAAACACTGGCTTGGCGTTGCTCCCACTAAAAGGGAGGTCCCGCTCCGGAACCTACTCTGACACACTAAAATAAACTGTGGTAGGATCTAGATCCCCTAAATTTATCCCTATACAACTCGCTCATACTTGCTCTCCACACAGTAGTGAGGCTGCATGCTTGCTGAAACTAGAACAAAAAAAACTGGCTTTCCAGCTCCTTTTTTATACCATGTGGCTGGGCTTAATTGATCATCAATTAGTCAATTAAGCCCCAGCCACATTCCGCACATGGATTTTGGCAGGGAGGGATTTAACCCCATCCCTGCCAAACTTAAATTGAAAACTTTACAACTTTATGTATAACTGCAAAACCTGTCATATCTAGTACACACTTAAATTATATATTTTTTACATATACACAATACAATACATTATTTACACGTGCAGGGCTTTTGCCCTGCCACAGTTACACACATATATATATATATATATATATATATATATATATATATATATATATATATATATATATATATATATATACAGTATATATATAATGTGGATTGATTTTATTCTTAATACAAGGGCAGTAAAATGCTACTGACGTGTATCTGGGTAACGGATATCCGAGTGCTGACTGTATTACAGTTTGCATTTGCATTTTGCAATAGGTGATTCTGAATATTTCCTTTTGGTTTTGATGAAATGCCTAAATGGCATTTGTCAAATGTTAGTTAAAATTATTAATATTATTACTATTATGGTAAAGCAATCTCAGAATTTGAATGGATGTTGTGTAATTTTGTGTGATCTGTAAGAAATTCTGAGCTTTCTCTGAGATGAAAGTCTCACCCATCCCTTCAGAGACAACTAGTTTACAATCGCATTCACTCAACAGAGAGGATAATTGACAAGTAAAAGCAAGTGTGAATCTCTCTGTATCTCTTCCATTGAAAACATGAAAAACCTGCCATTATTGTTCACTTAAGTCATATAAGACTTCCCCCCCAGGATTCAAAAAAGCCTTATTTCTGGGCCAGGTACCCTGCAGAGAGAGCAGATTCCAAATATCCACCCCGCTCCTAATAAAGTCGGAGTTACTTTTTTTTTTTTTTTTGGAACACATGTTGCAGTTTAACACTAAGGTCACTTTGGGGCAGGTCTGTTTCATGCTGGAGACAGCTAAGGTTTTAACATGACCATTGTAGGTGGAGCACATGCTTAGAAGATACTGTGTGACTGGGTTGTATGAGATGTTGTGGCCAGGATGGCTGGGTGGTGACATCACAGACCAGGAAGAGACAGATAAGTATTGCGGGTTGAAGCGCTGAGTGCGTATTTAATAAATAAAACGTTTAAACAAAAACAAAACACTGCATATAAAAAACAAAACGGTGGCCAAAATAAACAAACACACACAGAATATTGAATCAAACAAGTATCGCTCTGGTGTAAAGCCAACACGAGTAGCAATTGTTATTTATATTTTCTAGATTTTATGTTTAAGTTCCACCTCTGAACAACCCCACCCTGGTCAGCAAAAGCTGGTGGTTTTATATTGTGGTTGAGGGATTAACTGGCCATCAATTACCTTGTAGTACCAGTAGTCAGAACATTATCATACTTTGTTGACAAAAAAGCTTCTAGCTAGTGGCTTTGCTAGAGGCTTTGGTCAGGTGGCCATGTGCAAAATTTGAAGCAAATCTAACAGAGAATTAAGGGGAAAGAGTACAGTAAAACTTATGATGCATGCTACTGTAGTAATGGCTTTCTGCATGATATATTATGTTATTAATTATAAGTTTATAGTTAAGTTCTTTTTAATCATTGTTTAAATTGTGTGTGAATGTTTTGTTTATAGTCGTTTTAATGTGGTTACTAATTCTGTTGCTTTAATATGCTTTTATATTAAGTTTCTATACAGTATTGTGTAAGTTTCGAGTTCTTTCATTTCCCATTGGCAAAACCAGCTACATGCAGTTTTGCATAGCCTAACAAGACTCAAAGTCACAGAGACAAAATGGATGTGCCGTGCTCAATCTAGCACATGGTGGACCATAAGAGAGCATGCCCCCCTTTCCCACAGTGGAAGTATGCAGTAGGCTCGCTGTGTATGATGAGAGAGAGACTACCTCAATTATTGGACAGAAACCAGTCGGGTTGAAGGGGAGTCAACAATTGTTTACAAAGGTATAAATATCAGACATTGTAAAGTTTTGTCAGTCTTTTCATCTCTTTTGAATTGACTCCATGGATATCCGTGCTTTCTGATACAAACTTATGCACTGAGCTGTACTGAGGCCTGGTCCAAAATCAGTTTGAAACTCATGCTGATATGATTGTATTGGAGGTATACCTTTCTTGTATATAAAGTGTTTTAAATCAAAAACCATTTGTCAGCTTATTTTTTTCACTACACTGCTGAGCCCTTTGCTTGAAGAATGAGAAGGGGACGACATAGACCTCCAAGCTACATTGTCATTGCTCAATTGGATATGCTTTAATAGCTATGGATTTAGTCCAGGGCGAAGTGTAATGCACATAAATAAAATATTCTGTGGTACATATATAAGAAATAATAATGCCATCCTTGTAAAGCTCCCCCCAGTGATTAACAATTATCATTAGCATCTACATTTGGTAGCTCGCAATGTATGCCTGACAAAAATTGTTTTTGTTTGCTCGGATGAAACACTTTTTTTACAACACCAAAAGAGAAATGTAATCCAGCTTTTAGTGGCAGAAAGTAGCTGAGTATAGTGTGTGGTGTTTCTTTCTTTTTTATAGCATTAAAGGGAGGGGGGGGGGCAATTGTTTCAGAAGTGTACACACAGAGTTGAATGATACATGCCAAAACAGATACTGAGATTCTTCACTGGCATTTTATTTAGGCCTATGCTTTTGTACTTTTACATTCAACTTATGTGTTGGTTGTGATCACTGGGGGTAGGGGGCACTGCTGTATAGAGAAGGGAGGGTTTTACCTTTGAGGGCTCCATGAAATAATGACGAAACAAACCATCATAACTTTTAGCTGTTCATGTGTCATCAGAGCTATCGCCAGACAGCATCTTATACACTACATAGGTATGTGGAAAAATGATTTCTGGTAAAGAGGTTAAGATTGTTGGTAGCTTCATTTACTTTAATTTCAAAGAAAGGTCCACTTTGGTGAAAGGGAATTTGCTTAGACTTGAACAAATGTTCTTACCTCATATAATAGTTATGGGAAATTTAAATGTAATAGATGTAGCTATCTCAGGTCCCACTTAATTTACAGTAGATTCCAGTGGTTTTTAAAAAAAAAAAAGAAAAAAAGAAAAAAAAAACTGGGCACAACATATTTGTTCTTAAACGTGGATCTGTGCGGAACTATTCCAGACTATCTGGGACTGCAGTGCTCATTTTTGTTTGTAGATTTCTGAACTTTTGTCACTTGACTTTTGTCACACTTCTTCTAGAGTTGATAACATGCTCTGATGGTAGGTCTTGCAGCAGATGTTTATATTTTCCAGGCTGCATCTTGAGAGTGAAGATATGTGGGGATTGGAGTTGTTTTGTAATATTTAATAGTGATACCTGCTGGACCTACCACCATTCACACAAGTCATATGTGTTGAACCAAATGATGATTTAAAAACTATTGTCCAAATGAAGTTGGTGTAAACGCTATCAGAAATATTTTTCCTGATGATATTTTTGTGTAAACATTTCTTAAATAAGAGGTAAGAAAACAGATAATGAAGCATTGGTTAGCAGCACTAATAGATATTCAAATATTATGATACTTTTTGATATTGTCTGTCATATGTTGCTTTGGCCTGTTGAGAAGCTGCTCTTCAGTTCAAGTTGCCAGTCACAGACGTATGTTAGGCTGGATCATCCAAAGTGTATTTATTAGTCAGCATCTGCGCCATCCAATGAGCACCTACTCTGTATTTCCAGCAATACACAGGAAACTTGATCCAAAGTAGGTGATCACTAGATGGCGCTGTTGTTTACTAACATGATGACACTTTTGCTGATCTAGCCTATGGTCTCACAAATATTTAAAAATGCAACAACTAGTTTAAACCCTTTACTGCCCTGGGTATGTCTCCATACCCATTTAATGCCTATTTTCTCAATGTCAAATATATTGGACACTGGGCAGCAAAGGGTTTCTGCATTCTAAAGCTTAACAAAATCCTTTGGAAAGTGTTCATTTGCTTGTCTTTCTCCATCAATCCAGAACAACTTACCTGCTGAAATAAAACCATCTGGGTTTTTTTCTGTATTACGAATTTTATGAGTGAATTTTAACCTGACTGTATCCCTAACAGTCTAAAATAAGTTGAACCATGTCTATTGTGGATTGAAAAAATAATTGAACATGCATAAGTACAATTAAATAAACAAAGAAATGTTGTAATTGCTGTTTCCATTTGTAAGGATTTTAATAAGCCAAAGTCCAAATCCACATTTTCTGCCTTTCTGAAATAATTCAGTGTTGTCTTTTTTTTGTCTTGTATGATGAATAGCTTACATGCACATATGTATCTGTGGAAGGAAAATAAGGTATATGGGTTAACTAAATATAGATTGTTTTTACCTATATCCGGAAGCTTCATATGTATAGGGCAGCCATAAATTCCTTCCCTATTGCTACAGGGCATACTTTCGCATTGTAGGAACCAATTAAAGAGAGCTAAGGTCAGTGCAGCAGCGAGGAAACAATTTATAGCTGCCCTGTACCTGTAAAGCATCCTGGCAGGCTTAGAGAAACATAATATAAAATATCTATAATATAATAACAAATATTGGTATTATAGACTTTATGAATTATAAAGAACTCATATAAAATAACAAAGTGAAAAGAATGTATTGGAACAATGTACTGTCAAACACATTTAATATCACTTTTAAGGAACTTCACGTGAATGGTGACAGAAACTACAGTTTAAAACACAGAAGTGTTGATAAAACAAATATGCCTGTTTTTTTTTGCTGTGAAACAATATCAGGTATTCTTTAGTGTTCTTTCATCAAATCTACAATATTAATAAAAAAAAAGGTGGAGCAACTTAGGGAAATCTTCTAATATTATGCTGATATTTCTGGAAGTGATAATAAGTGGGTGGAAATCAGTTGCATGACTGTTAAAAGTAAGTGACATTAACCAGAGTGTTACATAGTGTAACAAAGTGATATTATCAGGGACTTGTCCCCATTGACTTTCATTGTATTGTGGTCGGTTAGATAATAACTTGAGATTGGCATTAACAGGAAGCAGGGTTGACTGTACATTCTTTAACCTTACTGTTGCTTCCTGATGTCACCAATTAGTAACTGGAAATGAAGCAAATAACATAGTTCAAACATTGGAGATTCAGCTGGTTACTGAAACCCCTTTGAAACATTATCAATGTAAAACAAAAGCTGTTTGTTTCAATTTCATTTAAAGAAGCATACAGAACACTTTTTGTTTCCATTACTTTGGAAAGCATACTGAATCAAACATCAGTATTGTGTCCACTTGTATTTAATATACCATATACATTTTTTACCCCTCCCGTTGAATGATGTTTGCAATCATTCTAAATACTGTAGTTCTGAGTTACTCTAAAATTGTGATTTGAATAATTTTTTTCTGCTTTATCTAACAGGCTGCCTTGCTTTCTCGACTTGAAAAACCATGTGATTGTAAACTTTGAACTCGCTTGAATCAACATAGTGCCATTTGAAGACTTGAGGATTAGAAAATGGGCTGCTTCAGCAGCTTGAATCAATTTGTAGGGGTTATTGCTACAGAACTGTAACTATGCAACAGTTTCAGTTTAATACAAAACTAATAAGATAAATACATTGCACAATGTAGCAGTAGGTAATGAGTTTTATTGTATGTTTATATGTTCTGTCTCAGTTTAAAGAAGAGTCTTTGGCTTCAACCCTAGTAACATAGAAGAGCAGCCATCCAGAATCAGAATGCACACTCTGCCAAGAAGTGATGTGTCTGACAGCTCAGAGCCAGCGGTGGAAGAGTTAATGAAGCCAGCAGTAAAGTGTTTGCTTTTTTCTGTTTGAAATCAAACATCTGATCTTTATCTGAGGTGACAGGTTTAATGCCTTTCTTCTCTGACAAATGTTTTGCCAAAGAAGAATGCAAACACATATCGGTGTGGTTTCATAAGTGCTCATCTCGTCAGCCAATATTGGCAGCTTGCTTCTATAAAAGACAGCATAGCTGTGAGCTGATTCCGTCCCCTCTAAAGAAACAATATATCTCTTGCCACAGACTTGAGTTTCAGTTTATATCTGCTAGAATTGAGCTTGGAAACTTTCTTATTAAAGCACACATCCTCTCCTTTGTGTTTTAACTTTTTTTTTTAAAGGCAAATCAAATTGAGGCTGATAGAATGATATGATAATTTCCTCACTGATGTGGTTGCATACATTTCCTAGAATCTGTTGAAGTGAGTATGGTTTTATAAGGTAAATATTTCTTTTAAGAGACATATGTTGAGATACAGCAGCATTCCTGTGAATGCCTGCATAGCAAGCCTGAGGAAGTAAATAGGTCTAAATGTTTTGTTAAACCTGTGACAGGGTACAGCCTGCCCCTGTGTGTATTTGTGTTATTTTGTATTTGTGTTGTGTTATTATTGTTTCACTGTATGGTTTGGTATGTTAAAAACACAACGGGCTACGGGCCGATTTCTTGACGAGTGCTGCCAGTAGCCAAAAGGACAAGCTAGCAACAATGGCGACGAAGAGAAAGGTTGTGCCCTGCAAGGTGTGGAGCCTCGAAATTGAGGAAAGGATGGTGGGGATATGGCAGGAACACCCGTGTCTCTTTGACATACATGGATGGCAGGTTTGTTCATATCTTTGTCAGCAATACGCTTCAAATCATCCCCAACAAGTGCAGACGTTCACTTTCTAAGTTTCCATACCATAAGGTCGATCTATATATCAAGTTTTACATAACATGAATCAATGTGTGGCTGTGCAGATTATCCTTTCTATGTAGGTTTTAACAACGTGCAGTGGGTATAGATCATGTCTTTAGCAAATGGCATATCTCCTTGAGTATTCCAGGTCATAATAGCCAAACTCTGCTTGTATTTGGGAAGCATAAAAAAATGACAGCAGAGTGCAATATACATAATACAACACAGATTTCTTGAAGAAAAATGTGTCTCCAAATTCATGCAATTGGGAAAGAAAGGCTATAAGTGCTGTTTTCTGTGAGTAACCATTTTTAATTACGATGCATTTTAAAAATAAAAATATTTCAGTGAGTCAGACCATAGTACATCAGGGATCAGATGTCAGTTCCCTATCCACTGAACTACAAAAAGCAACTCAGCAAGCCAATTAGATTGCACTGATGCTGGTCAGCAAATACAAAACTGTATTATAGTATACAAGCACACAGTGCTTCACAGTCACTGGTGTGCATATTGGGTGTTCAGCTTGAAAATCACATTTGTATAGGTGAATGGTGGAGTGTGTGCATTGGTTACAACCCTTTTAAAGCAGATGTTTAGTAATGCACAATGGAGGTATCAAATATATATAAAACCGCAGGTAAAGTTTGTTTGTATGTGAATGTGTAATAGAAATATTAATTTGTATTAGTCTGCAGAAGATGTTATATATATATTGTGAACTGGCCGGCACCACTCACGGTTCTTGCCCCTTTAAAAATTGACCCAGACACAGGAACTTTGGTTTTTCAAGCGCGGTTGCACTATTTTTAATTCACCAAACAAAATAAACACAAAATAAACAAACACCTAGCTCTTTACGAGCAATAACTAACACACAGGAACCTAACCAGCACAGGACAGCTAGGCTGTTTACCTGTCACACAACCAACTTTTCTCAAACCACGCAGGTTCACACTGCACGTTATTTTCCTCTTGACTGCTAGGAAGCAGAGCACCTCTTCTGCCTCCTTCTCCTCCGCAGCCACGAGCAAACTAACTGCTTTCTTTTTATACCCTGCACCTGGCTCTAATTTAATAATAAGCACCCCAGGTGCAGGGGATAATTAAGCAATAAAACAATAAAGCAAAACAATCAAACAATAAAAAAACTAACAAAAAGGTGCCTGCGCACATATCCTATGCAGGGAGGATTTTAACCCCCTCCCTGCTGTCTTACTATATATATATATATATATATATATATATATATATATATATATATATATATATATATATATATATGTGTGTGTGTACTGTATTTTCTTTTGGTTCATGTTTTGCTGTCTTAAATATTGTTTCTGACAAATAATGTTTGTCAGAAACAAAGGATGGGTGGAGGAGCGGTGTTAGTGGTGGGGGAAGTGACTGCTGGAGACTCCCTGTGTGCTCCAAACAGTTACTTTCCTCAGAGGGTTGGTTTTCATCTGTGATCTATAGGGTGATGCTGACAGTATATTTTCTGGCAGCAATAAAGGTGGCCTGATTCAGAGAATAATTACTGTATGCAAATGAATGTGATTTCGTTGCTGCCCTTTTATAGATGACTCTGCTGTGCCATCTATCAGGGCCACACATTTCTCTCAGTAGGAGGAGGATTTAAAGAGACAGTAAAGAGAGACTCAAATTCACTGAGGTGACCCTGTTGAGAATCCCTGAAAAGAGAACCTCTTGAAGGGGGTAGAGTTGTATTTACTTTGAAAGGGGGGAACGTTGGAATAGAAGGAAGTTGTAGGTCCAAAAGCCATTGGCCAATCAATCCAGATAAAAAATAAGCTAATGTAAACAAATGTGTTTTTTTAATTTGATTTAAATGATTCAACCTTGCCAGCATTCCTGGTATAACTGGGGATGGAGTTCCAAAAGCAGGGAGCAGAACAATGAAAGGCCCTGGCCTCTCCTGATTTTAGATTACTTCTAGGAACTACCAAAAGTTCAGCATTCACTGATCTCAAGGTGCAACTCACAGCATACGGTATCAATAGTTCCTGTAACTATAAAGGCCCAAAACCATGAAGGGCCTTAGAAGTGGGAAGCAGAATTTTAAACTCAATCCTGAATTTAACAGGATACCAGTGCAGTGATTTAAGAACCAGAGTAATGTGTGTGAATAAGCACTCTGGCTGCAGCATTTTGAACCAGCTGGAGCCGACTTAATTTACAATCAGGAACGCCAGCAAACAAAGCATACCATAATCTAACCGAGAAATAACAAAAGCATGAACCAACATCTCTGCATTTTTATCAGATAGAATGGATATCAATTGGGCAATGTTCCTCAAATGATAAAATGAGACCTTTATAACATAGCTAATGTGAGTATCCAAACACGCTTCTGAATCCATAGTAATTCCTAAGCTTTTCACAGTATTAGACGGAGTCAAAAGATTGCCATCAAAGGAGATTTCAATGCGGAGTGTTTCAGCTAAAATGTGTCTGGAGCCCACCAATAGCAACTCTGTCCTTTTGGGATTTATTTTTACACAATTTACAGCGATCCATGATTGAATTTCACTCAGGCACTGAGATAGTACAGAAACTGCCATTTCCGGTTTAGGAAAAGAAAAATATATTTGAGTGACATCTGCATAATGGTGAAATCCAAGGTTATATGTGTTACGAATGTATCCAAGGAGGAGCATATAGACACTGAAGAGTAGGCGACCAAGGATTGAGCGCCATACGTCATGTCACGTGTCTCGGAGGAATACTGACCCAAAGAGACACATTGGCATCGATGTACTAAATAGGAAAGCAATGGTTGTAATGCTAATTCTGTAATCTCTCCAATAAGATCCATGGTCCACAGTGTCAAAAGCAGCAGAAAGATCAAGCATCACTAAAATAAAGAATTGTCCAGTATCATCAAACCAGAGGAGTCTTTACAGACCCTCAAGGCAATCAGTTTAGCAAGAAAAGGGATATTACAAATAGACCTATTATTTCCAAGATCGTGTGGGGACAAGTTATGTTTCTTCAGAAGTGCTTTCACTTCAGCCAATTTAAAATTAAGGGGAACCCTTCCAGAGTCAGAGAGGAGTTACAAGTTAAAATTGGACCCAAAACAGAAAGACTCCCTAATAACCCAGGATCTAAACTACAGGTTTTAAGATTAAGTTTAATTATCAAAGCTTTAAGCTCTGCCTCCGTTATCACTGTAAATTCTTTAAAACTGGCAGTTGGACTAATTTCAATGTAGCAGAGGGCAACTGGGCCCTAATCACTTCAATTTCATCAGTGAAAAATTTTAAACATTTCTCACAAATCCATTCCACACACACTAGTGTAATTGTTTTAGGGTTTAAGAGTTTATCAACAATATTAAACAGTGCAGCTGATCGATTTTTACAAGTAATATAATATTAGAAACATAAGACGATTAAGCAGTGGTCAAGGCCAATTTGTATGGTTTTGTATGTGACTTCCAGATATCAAAGTCAACAGAGAGTACAGATGCACTACATTTCTGTTCCAGACTGTGACCTTTAATCTTAAGATCCTTAAGATCCTTGATATACCAGGGGGAAAAGCATTTCAAATGGATGGTATGGGTGCGGATGGTGCTACCTTATCACTAATACTGCAAAGGGTAGAGTTATACAAAGCAACTGTCTAATTAGGTAATTGCCACAGTCCACCTGTGGTTGTTGGCAGGGATGGATTTAACCCCATCCCTGTCAAACTTACATTCGCAAACAATCACACAAAAAAATATTTACACACGTAGGGCTTCCGCCCTGCCACAGTTCTTTAAACCAGTGTAGGCTTTTACAAGGAAGTAAAGAACACTGTGTACACAGTGTGTAAACATGTACTAAGATTGGAAAAAATAGGAGTCTGTCAATCATGCTGAATAAACACAAAACTGTCCCATGATTATTTGTTTCACTCTATAAGGGATTGAACAAGCAATTAGCAACTGTAATATTTAACACACACTCAATGTGTAAATGGGCTGTCACCCACATGACTGATACATTTTTTATGCAAATGCATCCGTGACATGTATTCCATTGTATATGCAAGCTGCATCTCCCTGTTGCAAGTACGCTTCAGTCATGGTGGGTAAAACCAATTGTGGATTTCGTAATGGCCCATAATCCCTTTTGCTTAGTGGGGTTCTGGTGTAAATAAAAGCTCCAGTGAAATAATGAATTGGTCTCTAAAACGGTGAGTTGTGTAAAATAGCTGATGTCGATATTATTGCTCTAAAAAAAAAACAGAAGACATTAAGGAGAAGTGTGGAACTATGAAAAGGTCTATGGGCCAGTAAGTAGAACAAACTTGCCAAATATTTAAATTTCCCTGGAATTATAGGTGGTTATCACTGATAATCATTTAAACACCCTATATATTGAATCACTGCCATCCAGGCACACCCTTATTTTAGTGTTCACCATTTATAACACTATAGTCAAGAGCCATAGTTACAAGACTGTACTATTTTTGTTCTGCCTTATAATGAGAATGACAGTTCTAGTGGAATGGCATTCTATGGGAGTCACAGTATTATACATTTTTTGTACCACCCCAATATATGTGCTTCTCAATGACTTCTTGATATCATTCTGCCTTCATTTTATTTCTCCTGGTGAATGATGTCCTTCCTGAATATCTTCTCAAGATCTGAAAGACCACAGTTGTAAGTCTTTAAGACTTCTTCCTGTTTCCACATTATGTTTCTCATTTCCTCCACCTCCTTCCCACTGCTGCAGTAATCAATTCTACTTCTAGTTCTGTTTCTTAATTTGACTGACTTTGTATAGCTGCCTGCTTTATCAAATCCCCCTGTCTATGGCATTACAAGGGCAGAGGGTTAAAAGATTTGATGTGCACTGGAGTATATAGCTGAGATTAGATGCAAAGTTCCTAAACCGAAGTTAAAGGCTGCAAGATTAAAGTTTCATTGCCTGTTAACATACACTCTGCCTAATAAAGGCACAGACGGCATCCCAAATGTTTAAAATAGTATATTCTGAATCTTACTTCAGCTCCCCCCTCCGCTCTGTCAGATTTTGGTAGCAGCTGGCCCAGATGGAATGCTAGCCCACAGACCTGGTGCCTGTCACTGCTCCTCATCACATGCCTGGTAATTAAACTCTGACTGATTTATTGACTGACACCAACAAATCCCAACCCAGTTTTTATGACATTCATGCTTCCCTAGGCTAAATATACTCAAACAACAGCCTTGAAAAAAGAAGAAGAAAAAAAAACATACAAAGTCTGGCACCAGCAGCCGGCATAGGAAACACATTTTTTTTTTTTTTAACAAAAGCTACAAAAAATAAAAAATAATAAACAACCAGACCT
Source organism: Acipenser oxyrinchus oxyrinchus (assembly GCA_030684275.1). NCBI lineage: Eukaryota > Metazoa > Chordata > Actinopteri > Acipenseriformes > Acipenseridae > Acipenser > Acipenser oxyrinchus. Next base: position 23,563,308 of record CM060249.1, on the reverse strand, counting down.
CCAAAACACACAGCAGAAAACTGACTGCAAGAAGATAGAACGGTAAACACTGTTATTCTAGCTTTAAAGATTCATTTGAACTGCCTCACGTACAAAGAGGAGCTCTGAAGGGGGAAACAAAACAGGCTTGCAGCAAATATTACAGTCAAGTTTCAATTTTACCTAAGGGAAGGCTGTGTTATTAAAAGTCATGACTGAAATTGCATGACAGGTGCCAATATTCTCCACCCTGACAGATGTGTCAGTTTCTGAATGCCATTTTCTTGTCAGCAGTCCTTAGATGGAGTTGCTCCGATCACCATTTGTCTCTCTTCCAGCTAGATCACACATGTCCGCTGTTTGCCTCCAAGCTGCGCTGCATGTTTGTTGTGTGGAATCTGCACAATGAGACTTATTAAAAGACAGTCCATTATTTCTGTTTAGAGCATTTCCAAAACAAGCGGGGGGAGGAAGTACTGTGGTTCATCTGTAGGCCATACACAGCTCTATTTGAAATGCATAACAAAGCAGTTTCCATAATGAGGGTGATTGGAGTGACACTTAAAATGACAGCTCTCACATGGAGATGACAGTGATGGTGCATCAGCATAAGGTGGAGTTTTTCATGTGTGTGTGTTTTTTTTATTGCTGTTGTTGCTGGACATTTTGCACAAGTGAATGTGACTCAGAAGTAAATATCAAACTGGCATCTGCTTTTTTATTCAGGGAAGAGTAGTGTATTTAGTTAGTGCATCTTAGTCCAGTGCTTCACATCAAAACTTACAAATGCACTGCAGTCCTAGGCCTTCACCAAAGCATACTGGCCTCAAATACGTACAGTAAGCATTTAGCCCAGGGGTGGTCAAATCTGGCACCAAAATCCCATTCCAGTCATGATCTTTGTTCTAGCTTGTCTCTATCAATTAAATTTCAGTTTGCATTGCATTGTAGCAGATGTGGTAATAAGAAATAATGTACAACTTTGTATGGAATGAATGAAAAAACCTATACTGGAATAGGATTTTATACTATATATATATATATAAATTACTCCGGCGTTATATCGCCCCCTCCCCCTTTATAATGCCAGCCTTGCTTACCGCCAGCTATTCTTTCTGAACAGATATCTACCAATATAAAACAGTGCTATTTTTTTATAGTGCAATATAAAACAGTGCTATGTAATCCTGAAGACATACAGCAATTAATATATGTAACGTCTCGAGTCGATTAGTTTCATCTGAAATATTGACACAGTCTAAATACCAGTAAGTGAATTTTATAAACCACAGTAAAAAAAAGAAATTAAAATAAGTACCTGTACAGTAAAAGGTTTGTTACATGCAGGTTTTACATAAATTAAGCGTAACGTTTAAAAGCGGGGTAGTTTTAAGTACATATGTTTTTCTTTCTGTTTGAACTACTATACTTAAATGACAATGCTGTATAGGCTACTTAAGGCATAATTATAATGTAGAAGGTTTTTTTTAACCCTCACTATAACGCCACCCTCACTTTATTGCCAGTTATATATATTGTAGCGTTTTTGTCAGGTTTATGAAGCAGGACTCAAGGAGACAGTGTGGAATTCTCAGTCTCAAATTTTTATTTAAGTAAACAGAGAATTCCTGTCAGGGGCCGGAATTCACGCCACCAAAACAACAAACCCTTGTTTATCCTCTATTGCTATCTCTCTCGCTTTCTCTTAAGTCGCTGTCACTCTCTCTCACTCTCAGTCTCTCTCTCCACTCTGTAACTCATGCACCACCTTATATATCCTCTCCTCATCTCCCGCCGCTGTCCGGCTCAACCAATCGACCCACGGTCTGCAGTGCCCCTTTTCCCGCTGCTAACTAACGGCGTGACCCATTCCCCTTCCAATACATGTAACATAAAAGATAGACAAGACAAACGGGACAGACAAGAAGTCCTGCAACGATACAATTGTCCGGTCGTTACATATATATATATATATATATATATATATATATATATATATATATATATATATATATATGTATATGGAGTGTCATATGTCATATGTTAAAAGAAAAAAAAAAGCGTTAATATTTTAATTGGCGATTTGATTGGCTCTTGTAAAGCTAATCGTGAAATATGCAAATATAAGTTAAATCTAGAAAAAAAGACATGTTAAAATATTATATATTAACGCAATATGCTGCCAGTCTTGTCACAAAGACTATTTGCCCAGACTGTCAATAAGACTCGCCCTGGATAAGGGCATCTGCTAAGAAATAAATAAGATTGAAGAATATCCCCTTTGCTAGTGGAGCACAAGGGAATCAAACAGTATCCATTCTATTTAAGACCATCCTGATCATCCACATGCCCTGGCCACAGTTCCAGTCTCCACATTCTTTTTAGTCTATGGAAAATATATACCTCTTCTATTGACCATTTGGAAAGATAATTTTGGCTGTCATAGTCAGCATAAATACTGACTGTTAACTGAGATGGTGGATATCAGTACAGAAGGATTAAAGGATACCCAGGGTGCAACTGAATCCCCACAACAGCAGGGTAATAGTTGGACATTTAGGGGGGCAATTAAAAAAATTCAGGCTAGATTTTGCATTCCAGTTAACAGAGAACATCAGACCCAAAAGGGTTTTCGAAAAGTGAATATTAGATGCTATTCCATAAAAGGTAAACACACAAAGCAGTCTTGCAATTTGAATAAATGTAGTAGATGAAAAGTGTGAGGTTACATCTGAGTTTACCGGTAAGTAAACAGACAAACACACTTTGTTGTCCAATGCCGATGCCATGCATTTCTCTTGTTTAATTTCTTCAGTTGTTCTGCTTGCTGGTACCATGAGAACAGTCATGAGAACAGCCATGCATGGAAAGCAGGAAAGTCTACGTTACTTCTTGTTGTAGTGAAAGGTTGTACTGTGGTGCTGGACAAGCGCAAAAGCAATTTTGTGCTGTGTGAATGTGTCCTGTAAGAAATTCTGAGCCCACTCATAAGCAACTTAGAACCAGCATTTTCTCTTTAAATACAGCTGGATTGATGTTATCACCTCAGCATATACACTTTATAAGAAACTGTTCAGAAGGGCTTTGAGCTGACAGCAATTGTCTGCACACGATATTCCCAAATTTTTCCGAAGGGAAGGCTTCATGCATTGCACAAGAACATTTGACAGAGGTGATAATGATGTGCTAATGTGCTTGGCAGTTAAAAAAAAAACAACTTACTGTCAGTATTTAATTTAAATTGCAATTTTAAAATCTTGACATTCTGGAACACTCTCAAACACAACATTGCCATCTGTAAGCTCTCAAAAGTAGTCGACAGATCTGTAAAATTATTTCTAAAAAGTTGGGGAAATCATTGTCAAATACTCAATCAAGGTTATCCCTAAACTCTGTGTGAGAGAAGCATTGTACACCTCTTTCTACCAACACCATAGCAGGTGTGTCTAATAATAAGCTAACCAGACTCACTATTGTGAACGAGCACACCTTCAATAACTTCCAATAATCACACCTGGTTTGTATATGGAGTCTATAAAGAACCATGCTCCTAACTGTACAATATTATTTTTGTGTATACCATATTGTGGTATGGCTATCATAATAATCTATTAGACAAATGTTTTCGCTTATGTCTTCTTTAGTGTAACACAGGGGTATGTAACTTTGGCTTTTGCAGTCCATTCTATCAGTGTTTACATGCACACACAAAATCTGGTAGTTTTTCTGAAATCTTTGTTTTCTAAAAAGTAATTCCAGCTAGAATATCCCAAATTGATGAAATACTGTTGTGCAGTGTTAGTATTTATAAACAGGCAGGACCAAGCCAAAAGTGGGCCGGGCCAATCAGAATTGTATGTGCTCACATACAAAGTGCGCAGAGACAAGAAACAAAAGTTGTGTAAAAGTTATTTTCTGATCAGTATTTTGGTATCCTGCATACCCCTTGCAATAACTGTTCAAGCTCTGACTTTTTGGAAAACCTGAACTCATGTATCCGCACTGTATACTCCCCAGCCATGGAGTTTTAAGAGAACAGTGGAAACATCTGCCTGCTTTACTTACTGTATGTGTTTCAAGCATTTCAAATCAGAAATTCCAGATCTAGAACATACACGGAAAAGGAAACAGTATTTTAATTCTTTAAAGTAAGGTTTTAAAGTCCACCCTTGTTTAAGTTAACATATCATTTCTAATACTGACTCTATGCAATTCACATTACAATCAGGACTAACTATAACAGATTTCAATAAAGTACTACTGTAAGAAATGGTAGAATCTACCCACACCTGGTGTACTCCATAAAGACTCCATGTTATGAAGTACACAGGTGTGGTGCTTTAAGGCCAGAACACACCATTTCTTATTGGGGTGCTGCTCACAAAGCATCTATAACTTTAAACACTCAATCATAAATTCTGAAGAAAATATGTTGTAAGACAACAATTTGGGATATTGCCTTTTTGGATTAGCCTCAAGACCCACTGAGGCTATATACAAAGCCCACCTTAAATCTGTTTGTTGCAGGTTAAGAAATTGCATATTTGCATAACAATAGGTGATTTACTTTCTATTTATGTTGATCATGGATAATGTGGTATTAATAATACTATGAAAATTCTGCTTAGTTAAAAAAAAAAAAAAAATTGATAATCAATAGAATTTTTCGGTTTACACAAAATGTATGCAGTAATAAAATGGTTCCTGTGCTGGCATTAATGCACTAACAGACATTGATTGCAACTTTCTACCCTCAGAAAACTAAACCAATCTTGTGCCACATGAGTCTAAGAATGTAGCTTATATTGCAAGGAATCTTAGTAAAAAAGATTTGTTAGCAGAGTACTGGGAGGGAGACATTGGTGGCTATATTGCTGGATGTTATTTCAAATAAAAAAACTAATAAAGTTTTCATTAAAAAAAAAAAAAAAACACACAAAAAAACAGCTTTTCATCATGGATCTAATATATTGTTATATTTCCAACCCAATCCATAGGATGTACATTGTTAGATTATCACGGATACTGAGAAGACAGTATAGAAACACCAGGAACCCTTTCACAACGTACCCTGACAACAAATTCCAAATTAGGCGCAGTTTGTCAAAGGATAGCACTCCACCAGAAAATAATTTTGTTGTGCTATAGTTCCCAGCTAGTTTTCCAGACATTGCTGCTAAACTGTTCAAAAATATACAATATAGTAATTTTAAACGCTATATTAAATGTTATTTTAGGTTTCATATAGACATATTCAATATTACAGATACAATGCATTTAATGTGTAGATGAAATCACAAGGGAACGTTAATTTTCTGCATTAGTCTTAAATAGAGCTGGTTAGAACAGGTCTAAATAAACCAATAAATGGGTCTTGTTAAACCAATTAATTGGTTTAAGTGTTTGGTACGTCAGAATACAGTTTAATTTAGACAAATTTAGGGGTTAAACTGGGGTTGAACCAGATCCGAATTTAGTACCAAGATAATGGTCTAAGTATGTGGTATGTTGAAATGCACCCCGTGATGATCAGCTTTTACGATTCGTTGTCTGGGGAGCTTGGACGATATTAGTCCTTTGGCTTATGGCCTTGCAGCAGCCCCGAGGTGTGTAGCTGACACCTTTTTATTGTGAGACACTCTGCCAGGATGCGTCCAGCAGCCAGTCAAGGAAGTGCAGCCATCCAATCATTGACTGCAATTCCCTGTAAACAAACTCGGCTAGCAGCGTGTCACTGGTGGAGCATCTGGCCCTCTAATAACTATTTACAAACATAAACCCAAACCAAACCCCCAGAACGAAAATAAGCAAGTCATTTTTCCTCATGTCAACTTTATATGCCCCTTCCAAACATCTCCATCGAAAGCAAATCCAGTGTATAATTTGACAGTGCACAATAGTTTTTATTATTATTATTATTATTTTTATTTATTTATTTATTTATTAATTGTAATTGGGCCTCTGCTTTATAACAGTAGTTTTGTGTAATCTATATGCACAGCGCTTTGAGGTGTCTCTATTCTTGAGTTGTATGTTTCTGATTTTGTTACAGAGTGAAAGGCTAATTTAGTAAATCTTACCTGGAAATGTGGGGCTACCCTATATTTGATTTATCCTAGAAGTCACTATTTGTCACAGATTATTTGATTCTTCATCAATTGCAGCAACCAGAACAACTACAAGCTAAATAGGTTTCCAATAATATGATACAAAGATATAGTACTGCAAAAGATAGTTACAGTGCTAACACGTTATAATGCGGTTGTCAGGGTCCATAATTAGCAGACCATGTTATCTGTGTTTCGCCTTATAACGAATATTGGCATTTTTGTTCCCGAAATGATTTACAATGCCCACAAGCCAAATTAATATTGTAGCGTACGGTGGAAAATGAAGGAAGGAGACACACACAATTTGCAGGTACTCAAATCCACGGTTTATTGGGACGGTTATTCCCTCGGCCACACCAAAAACAACTCTCACAGGAGCACATTTACAAGGCTCTGCCTGCGCTGATGTGGGCACCCCTTTATATGCTTTCATGTTCCACCTCCCTGTTGACGTTCCTGCAGAAACCAAGCGAATAATGCAGAGTCTAATTCATTGTCTTTAGAGCAGCACATTTTTTTCCCTAGAGCAGCCCTCTTTGGAGTCAACCTTATCAAGAAAACCTCTTAGTTTTTCTTCGTACTTTAGCCATCCACGCAATGTAGATTCTGTAACATTTACATCTTTTGAAACTGCTGCTTGAGTTTCACCTTTTCTTACTTTGTCCACTGCATCGAGTTTCATTTTAACAGAGAAAGATTTTCATTTTTTGCTTTCTGCCATGCTTCGTACTGTATATCTGGAACGTTCACCCAACGTCTGTGAGTCAAATTTCATTATAGGGGAAATCAGAGTCACGACCTTAACGTGTTATAACCGATTCCACACTATAAAAGGTTGCATTATAACGGGGTAGCACTGTATTTACAAAATTAATTTACTAGCTTTTAAAGTCTTTGAAAAGTCTAGGATTGTTCTGTCAAGATAGTGGTGACATGACACATTCTTTAACTATTTTAAGGCAGCTGTTTATCGCTACATTTCTGTTTATTTATGTTTGTGTATGTTTCCATTTTGCGTGTGCTTTTATACTGGTGTGTATCTTTTTCAAAAGCTTCCTTTTATTAAAGGCCACGAACCACCATTACTGAAAGAGACACTCCTGATGTTTAACACAGTAAGGCTTCAATCCAGAACCCCAATTAGCTTGTGATTAGTTGGCCTGGGCCCCCTGCTCTCTTTTCCTTAGCCTTTGGCACCACTGTTTTTTTGTTTTTCTGCCCTGTTTTTATCACTAATCCAGCCCCCCCTTCGACTCACTTTGAAGGGGTGCCAGAATGCTCCCAGAATTCTCTGACTCACCTAACCCCACCACAACCCTCCCAGTTCTGTATTGTTTTTTTTTATTTCCTTTTTATCTGCACAGTGCTGTTTTTCCTGGGCTCCGTGCTGGCCTTCAACGAGGACCGTATGTGTTGCATAGCAGCTGCAAAAGGCCTCACAAATGCTGGCTGATGAGAAGTGACAGCTCTGTATATCTCTCACTGGCATTGACAGCTGACAGATGGATACCACTCACACACAGAAAAAAAGACCCCAGGATGATTCGCCAACATTACTCTCTGTTCATAGGGGCCACATTTGATTGAGTGCTGCTCAGAATAATAAACCCTCCCTGATCCAATGCAGTGCCAGCAAGCTCCCTCACAATGTCCTTTTTTTTTGTTTCTATGCTTCTTTATATAGAAAGACTAGAAAGACTCACACACACTATAGCCATTGTTTACTGGCTTTTACATGCTTGAAAGAAGGCTTTTTTTTTCTCCGCTTTGGCGATCAAACCTTCATTGTCTCTTGTAGTCTACACTGATATGAACAGTTTGATTTTGTGTTATACATAAATAAAGGGTTTAAACCTTATATGCACATTATATTAATATTAATTGACAATACATTTAATATCAATAATATAATAGTATGACTTATATTAAAACATGTATGGTTAAAGAATAATTGCCAGTATTGCTGCATATGTGAATTTAAATCTGGAAGTCTAACATTTAGGTTTGAATAAATCTGTGTATATGTATATACTATCTAAGTAAAGCTAAAGAAACGTCTTTGTCTAGTAGACAAAGGCGTTTCTATTTTATGTTCTATTTGTGTTTTGAAAAAAAACATAATTATATACTTTGGTAAAAACATAATTATATACTTTGGTTATATACTATTATTTTATGTTTGAATTAACCTATTGCTAAAAGGATGTTTTTATTTGATCTACATTGTCTATATTGTTATTTCTACATACTGTAGATTATTATTACTATTTCAGCAAAAAGATGGGAAGCATATTCTCATTGCCCTGTCCTTCTAACTTATTGTAATCTTGCATATCTGTGCGATATTGAATATTTTACTTGTTAGAATTAGTAGTTACATAAACATGCCATTTTCAGCATGTGGATATTTCCTTGCTTGAATGGCTGAGTAACACTTTACACTGTTAGTTACATTAATAAGGATGAAGTGTAGCATTTCAGAACTGTCTTTGAGAACTTCATACAAGGTTCTAATACTATTCATTTCAAGGTCTGTTTTTAAGCCATGAAGTTAAGCCTCATTTTGTGAGCATGGACAGTGATGTGATTCAAACATGAAGCACAAAATGAAAGGGATATGGTACTTTGTTGTGCTGTTTTGATTTTTATGAGAATGAAACCCATGGAAAAAGAAACCGTCTCATTTTTGTTATGTCAGTTCCTTATCAACTTGCATCGAATATAAAATAGCATTGTAAAATAGTGTGTTACAAATGTGTTATTACCTCCATTATTGTTAAAATATTTGAATTTTAGGGGGTTTATTTAAAACGTGTAAGGTCACAAACAGGTAGTAGTGGGCATACACCTCTAACTGCCATTAGGACAAGGAGCTTCCAAGGGCAAAGGAGCCTTGTATCACTACAGCTAAACTTTGAGAAAAGTAAACAGATAAAGTACTGATTTATATAGCTAGCATTATATTTTACTGTTAAAATTATACTACCATTGCCAGGATGATTCATGTGTTGTCAGAAGTTGTCTGTCAATTGCTACATGGCAACAGCAGAAGCTGTTTACAAAAAGGAAAAGCCAATTTTGAGACATCCAACATCCATCGACTGATTTTGTTAACAACAAAAAGCATTATTTTCAGATCAGTCAAATTTAAAGTAAGGGTTGTACTCTTTTTTTGCTTGAAGCAGAACCCTAGTCAGTCTTTCTTCAGGAGCCTATAGGGATTTGTTTTGGTTGGGGATGATGTCGTACTGTACAAGAGAAGCAGCAGTTAAAGCGCCGCCGGAGAACAGATGATTTTCAAACTGTTCCATTTTCTGTCCTCTAGGAGGTCTAATCTGTGGACGAATGCCAATGCATTTCCCCCTGGGCCAGTCAGTCTGTTTAGTGGTTTCTTTTTAAACAGATACAGCTTTGCTGGATTAGCAGGCATGAGATAAAGAATATCCTCTGCTTTGAGGCTGGATTTCTGTAGAACTAGCAAAACTTCTTCATTGTCCCTAATTTACTATTGGGTTGGAACAAATGACATTTTACTCCTATGCAAGTGAATAAGAGCAGGGCAATACTAGCTTAGTTTATTCTATATGGTATGGAAGGAGCTACCTAATTACAGCTTACAAAATAACATTTTCTCATACAATAAACTAATTACTCACTGCACAAAATAATACTGCATGGAATTAATGTATCTATTTTGAAGCTGTAGACATTTTACTGGAGTTTTCTGATGGCTTGCCAAGCCTCGATATTGCTGATGTACCTTGACTTGCTCTAGATCCCAGGCTCAAATTCCAGCAAGATGTGTCTAACCTATAACTAAAACAACTCACAGCTCTTATATAGTGTGTACATCAATGCCACCTACTGAACATTAAATACATAGATACTCACTGTGGATCGTGAGCCGAACCAAGTAACTAAATACATTGGTCATATTTAATATCTAAATGTGAGCCACCAAGTGAATTAGACATCATTTTCCATTTAATATTGTATTGGATTGACCTGTACAATACAGTAACTTGTACTCTTTTTGACCTGGAGGCTCCATTTCATATATAATACTTTACTGGTCTATGTACACCACGACAGGTCATGTGGTTCCCATGAAATATACACACTCAAAGTCATTTGGGGGAAGAAAAATGATTAAAACACTTAAAATTAATTAAAAACAAGAAACTGGTACTGTGTATATACATCTGCAGTGTTATATAACCTTTCATTTGTATTTACAAATTAATATTAAGTTTCGCTTATTAAAAATAAACTGCACGTTTACATTAAGTTGTCGGGTTTTTTTGTAGGATTGTTTTCAACTTTGTTTTCTTCTATTTCATTTAGCTGTGCCTGATTTACACTTATGTGTCTACTGTTGCTGTAGCAGTTACTTTTTTTTCTTTTTTTCAGGGGAATACTCTCTTCACTGGAAAAGTTGGTGCTGTACCAGTTCTCTGGAATTTCATCCCCAAATATATGAAAGAAAATGGGTGGAATACTCATTAGTGGCAGTGGTTTTATAATAAAATGGCAGTTTGTCATGGAATTTTGTGATGGAATTTAGAATAAGAACATAAGAACATAAGAAAGTTTACAAACGAGAGGAGGCCATTCAGCCCATCTTGCTCGTTTGGTTGTTAGTAGCTTATTGATCCCAGAATCTCATCAAGCAGCTTCTTGAAGGATCCCAGGGTGTCAGCTTCAACAACATTACTGGGGAGTTGGTTCCAGACCCTCACAATTCTCTGTGTAAAAAAGTGCCTACTATTTTCTGTTCTGAATGCCCCTTTATATAATCTCCATTTGTGACCCCTGGTCCTTGTTTCTTTTTTCAGGTCAAAAAAGTCCCCTGGGTCAACATTATCGATACCTTTTAGGATTTTGAATGCTTGATTCGGATCACTGCGTAGTCTTCTTTGTTCAAGACTGAATAGATTCAATTCTTTTAGCCTGTCTGCATACGACATGCCTTTTAAACCCAGGATAATTCTGGTTGCTCTTCTTTGCATTCTTTCTAGAGCAGCAATATCCTTTTTTGCAACGAGGTGACCAGAACTGAACACAATATTCTAGGTGAGGTCTTACTAATGCATTGTAAAGTTTTAACATTACGTCCCTTGATTTAAATTCAACACTTCTCACAATATATCCGAGTAGTGGTACATATTGATACAGTGTGAAGCGGCTCATGTTTGAATTCTAATACAATAAATAAGTTTAATCTGATTTCTCCCCATCTTACGTTACGTGACAGGGAGCTGTTAATGTGCACATGTTCTCTCACTCATTTTACCTGGTCTTGATATATGCTGCATGAACGAAGCTAGTAATTTAAATACAATACCACAAAATACAATTGTTTTATTGACAAGCTGATATATCATATGAGGGAAATTTTTTTCTTTCTTTTAGGTAATAAACATATTTTATTAGGAGTCTGTGTGGTCTGGTAGTTAAAGAAAAGGGCTTGTAACCAGGAGGTCCCCAGTTCAAATCCCGGCTCAGCCACTGACACATTGTGTGACCTTGAGCAAGTCACTTAACCTCCTTGTGCTGTCTTTCGGGTGAGATGTTGTTGTATCTGACTCTGCAGCTGATGCATGGTTCACACACCCTGGTCTCTGTAAGTTGCCTTGGATAAAGGCTAAATATACAAATAATAATTATCTTGACAAAGACATTTTTTAAATTGATTTTTCGGTGTGTTTTTTAAATTAATTTGAACTCCTGTTTTACAGAGTAAGCGTCAGGCTTTTTTTTAGGGAATAGCAGTAGTTTTTATGTTTTACATAAGACTGTCACAGGGTAGCGTCACAGCCCAGCCTGGCTACCGGCAGGAAGACCCAGAGACAGAAAGCTGCAATTTTAAGCACGTATGCACACGTTTATTTAATAAAATTACACAAAACACAGGAATAATAAACACAGCACGAGGGCCAAATTAAACGTTTTAAACAAAAGAATAACTATGTGTAGGCTGAGTATTAGCCTTCACTACCACGTTGATAACCAATACAAAAATCACAGCACAAGCACGCACACTTATGTCCTAAATCCTATTTGAGGGTACTGCATATTTTATATGGATATGTACAGTATATTTGTATTTTGAAACTGATCTTGACCATCTTGAGCTTTGTGAGCAATGACTAACATGATTTAACTGCATTAACTATCAACACTAGTTACATTTCAGATAGATCATAATCACAAAAAGCTACATGTAACCCTTTTTATTAAAAAAAAACTGAAAAAATGTCTGTTATGTACACCCATAGTAATATAGCAGTCAATAATAATTAGTATTATTGTTGTCGCTGTAACTGAATATTGTAATACATTAAGGGTCTGCACTGAAAAATAACAGTACAGCTAAAAATGGTACAATAAAAAGCTATTATTAATATTATCACCTGACTATTGCAATACACTAGTAGTTAATGGGTCAAAAAAGGGTGGCCTATTATTTTTACTGTATATTTTCATCTATCTATTGTATCATATCAGTACCTGTACTAGTGTGCTACCTTATCTTAAGCTAGGCATATTGTACAACATGAAGTAGCGGGTTCTTCCATATTGCAAAAACAGCTTGTCAGGCCTTGAGGGCCTTCTCTTCTTATATAATGTCTAACGTTCTTAAAATAAAATAAAATGTAAAAAGCTAAAGAAGTAAGGTTGTGAATAAGGTATTTAGAAAACAAATCTATGAACTAAAATGTCAAATAAACCTGGGGGGAAATTCACAAACATCTTTTTGAAGTGGTACCTGTGGGATTATTCTTTCTAAGTACTTCATAAAACCCAGAAGGGACCTTGGAAATTAATTGAGACAAGCTTTTCATTTTTAGTGGCAGTATTGTAATCCAAACCTATCTGAACATTCACACATAATGATAGGTTAGGTTCTTAGGAAAAACAATCCAGCTTGGTGGATGTTAGTTTGTTCTACAGAATATGTGAAGCTCTTTTTTTCCTTCTCAAAATCAATGAAGTATTAACAGCTACATAATAACAAAAGGGATGTCAAAAGAAGAATATTTTGCTTGACTCGTAGGGTTTTAATTCTGTGTTTTTCATGTAAAAAGTTGATATCCAGATTTGAAGTGGGGGAAGGGGCTAGGGACTTCCACCTTCTGTTGATGAGATCTTGTGCAGGTTATAGAGACTTCAGACAACTTTCCAACAACTGTATAATATAGTATGGTTGTTGGAACAGTATATAGCACGTGAACCCTGTGGGGTACAAGAAGTTGCTTTGTCAAGACTTAAAAAAACATATATGTATTCTAAAGTATGGCACAGATTGGAAACTTAACATGATACAATTATATATACAGTGATTGAAGGGGATATAACATCACAGGGTAATGTATTTTGCATGAAACTTCACAACTGCACAAGAAACTTGGCCTGATTGTGAAACTTGGGCTGTTTGGTTGTTTTAAGGGAAGCACCACAACCATTTTTCCCCTGACATTGTAATGAACTGGCCTATCAGCCTATTAAGTTGAATGGGGCTGGACATGAACCGCAAACAATACAGTTCAAAGACTTACCATTATGAGAGGTAATTATGTTTCTCATGATGATGTCAGTATTATTAACTCATCAGCCGCTAGGAGATTCATTACATTCTCCCCCCACTTAATCAAAGCTCATCCTTGAGCGTGAATGCAAGTGCACGTCCACCTATGCTTGGAGGGTGTTTCTATGTCAGGCTTGTAACTGTGACCACTCGTTGTCCCCAAGGATTTGGAGCAACTTTACAGAATCACATGTTTTGCAAGCTAGCACACATGCTATAGCTATAATAATGAAAAGAACACAAACAGTTCATTACCTGTTTCAACCACAGGAGTCAGGGTTCTTCCCATTGGGCGCCACTGTAAGGAGTTGCCATCTCAGCCCATTGAATTGAATGGAAAGGTAAGGGCTGGACGCGAGGTAGGTAAGTTTGTGTTTAATGCTGATGTCAGCCACTAGTCAGAGAGTATTATTTTAAACATATTCTTAAAAGACAGAATTCCAACCAATTCTGCTTGATGAGATTCTTGGATCAATAAGCTACTAACAACCAAACGAGCAAGATGGGTCAAATGGCCTACACTCATTTGCAAACTTTCTTATGTTCTTATTAGAGTGTAGCATGCACAGATGGTTTTCCACAGTGACAGCACTAAGTTTATGGCAAACTTTGTGAATTTTAAGAACTTCTGTTTAAAATATTGTATGCCCCTCAATGATGTTTTAATGATTCACCTTCTCTGAATCAACAAACAGAGAACCTACAGTATGGGTATTGATTTTGGGATCAAAATATTGCAATATTGCAAATTTAGAAATAGAAACGAACACTGGTAATTGTGGAACAGAAAAAAAAGAAAGAAATCATAGAAGAAAGCTAACTGTCCAGAAGAGAAGTTATCAGTATTCTGTAGGTCTCAGACTGCTGCATGTAATCAAGGATTACAATCAATTTTTAATTTTTTTTTTTAATTTTATCAAAGCTCTTGCCTCTGGCAAGTTGGAAAGCCATGGAACCTGAAATGTTTTCTTTTATCAGAGTTCCATTTCTGGCACCTGAAATTGTTCCTCTCATGTCTGATAGTAAAGAACGAGGCGGCTGGGTCCCCTGGAGATGTGCGGTTGTTACTGCAGTCTCATAACATATTGGAAGTTGATATGGCATCCATGTACACCTGTCAGTCAAAATGAGCGTAATGCAGATGTGGCATTTGAGTTCAGCTGCTCGGAAGCAGTTCTCCCCAGTATAACTGATTTGTGTGTGTGTGTGTCTGTGTGCATTCAAACGTTATCGCTCCCCATTTGTAAATGCAATGAACTTAACATAAGCATTTCTGCAGGGCAAAAGAAAAAAAAAATGTCATGGCAAATGTGTCACGTAAATCCCTTTTTTATATTCAGACACAAAGACAACAAATTCATGTTCAGTTGTCTTTAAGAAACATCAGAAGACAGATATTTCACTTGCATACATTCTTCTTTCATTGAAGCATGGTAAAATTGCAATAGGATCGATATTTTAAGGAAGAAAGACCTTTTGAGGAAAGGCACTGGTAATGTACATAAATAAACACAACCTATTTTATTGAATGTGGGGATAAAGACATAAATAACACTATTGCACATTAATTAATAGATAAGAGAATCTGGCTTATGTTGTACAATTATTTATCCATGTTGTGCTTGAAAGATGACAACCCATTTATTTGTGGCAGTTAATATTTGCTTGGAGACAATCGGCTAGCTATTTACTCCACATCGTCATTAGCCCTAAAACAAATAAGAAAAATGCTTACAAGCCCCTAAATAAAAAAATGTTTGAGTTGTTTATTTTACTAGTGATGATTTGGAGTAAAAAGCTTTGTGAATCTAGTCCAATGAGTTTTCAAGAGCAAGTGTTTGACAGAAAGCATATTTATTTTTATAAAATAAGTTAACTTGTTGGAAAATGTTTGTGAATGTTCACATCCCTTTAGTTTTTATGGATTTACCTGAGACAGGACATGGCTGGGTTTTCATCCCTGGGAGGAAGTCATTTCCACTAGTGTCTCACTTGTTTAACAGACAGGATATAAGCTCATTAATGGGAATTTTAGATGGGTTAATTTGGATTTTAATCTTTGTCAACTCTAGTCCACAAATACAGAAACCAGAAAAAAATCATTACATTCTGTCAGACCCACTTGACTCTCTGTTAGCAGATTTAATTCTAAGAAAAACGCCAAAATTAGTCTGAATATTCTTTTAATGAAATTTGGAGGAAGGATCTGCCCCCTGCACACATTACCTCATCTAAGTCTAACCAAAAACATATAATAGTGTTCTAATGCCTCTGCCTCTTCAATCTCAATCCTTGTTGTCTCATCTACTTAATAGCTATTTTAAATAAAATACTTAATGTTTGCTATAAATTCGTTTAATTAACTTAAACATTAATATCTCGGTCAAACTGCATTTAAGAAAATTCTCTCACCCTCAGCCTGAAACAGCCATATAAGAAATTACATTATTTCATTTAACCTAAGTGAAAAAAGTTCAGTCAACTATAAATAAATTTAAATTAAAAACTAGTTCCCACCACACAGCACCTTGTGTTAAAAGCCACCACACCTACATTTTGTTAATTTAGTGTTTACAGTTATTTTTTTACAGCTTATGAATACTTCAAATAAGTTATTTTCAATAAAGATCATGTTTCCAGTAAATGCAAACATCTAATGAGTTATTTAACAAAAAAGACTATGTTATTTGTTACTAATGAGCTAAAGTTAACTGTAGTCACCATGTTCACTTTCATTTTTAAAAAAAAAATCTTCCATTTTCTACGGTGTTGTAAGTTTATAATTTTTGGCAGTAGTACTCAAATGGAAAATATATATTTATTGAACAAGATATGTGGTCGTTTCAGTACATAATATAAGTATCGAAGGGGATTCAATTTTTAGGACTACTTTCATAACTTTTTCAGTAATTTTTAGGACTACTTACATAACTAAAGTAAAAAAATAAAAATACAGTTATAATTATTATAGTATATTAACCTGGAGAAAAACAACTGTAATAGCTACAGCTATAGTACTCGACAAGGAGGTAGCAGTCTCTGCTGACATAATTTTCTACAGTGGTTAGTGTTTGGGAGAATATCAAGCTAATCACATAGAAGAACGCCAATTTTGTTCTGATTGGTTGTTTTGGAAATAGGCTTTTCAGAACGCTAGGCTTAAATTCTCTGAACACCGGCAATGTCAGCGGGGGATACCAGCTCACTGTGGCCGACGTCCTGCAGCTTATTTTCTGTCGTGACCACAGACTTCCATCTCCATTCATTTCCTATGGTGGTGGATTTTTCAAACCCATTCGTTGTTGTCATTTTAATGCAATGGTACATCAATTGCTACAATTGTATGGAATTTGTCTGCTACTGAAAAAACAAATCTGATTTACGTAATGAATACATATTTTAAGTGAAACTGAAATATTTCATGTTGCTTTGATGTTTCTGCTGTTTTTTAAAGCTTATTCACTTCAAAAGATGAATTTGCAATATTAAAAATTGAAGTTCCTGTAAATTACATTTAGAAAAATGTTGAACTGTAAGGTATAACATGATGGACTTAACTTAACTTAAATTAACTGCGTAAAGATCGAAGGGGGGGTTGGAGCAACAGTTTTAACAAAAGTTAATTTCACCACTATTACAGGCGGTTAAGAACTAATAATATTCTAACACTGTCAGAATGTAAACAGAATCGTATATATTTAAAATGTTAATCAATATATTTGTATGTTATGGCAAGAGCACCTTTAAGTGCTCTAGTCATTAGTACCGAATGCAGCTGATTAACCGTTTCTATAGCTGGGGTAGAGGGTGGCGGTGTTGGACCTAAAGTTATTTAACGGAAGAATTATCTTTTTGCAAATTGTATAATTGGAAATAAGATTTTATGTCTTTCTGAATATGTCTGAATATGAATATAAGTATCCATGTTTGTGTTGTTGTGATTATATTCAATCCATTCATATTTAAAGTACCAATCAATGGTTATGAGAAAATGCCACACATTAAGAACTTACGGTACATAAGTTATATATACGAGGATACTATAGAGACATTAAAGGATTTTGTAAGGGTTAATGTGGCGGGTAAATGCAGTTTTCATTGTTTACAGCATCACTGCTAAAATTCCACAAATGCGTGCAGTTACTGATCAAGTTTTAATTTGATCAGAAAAAAGAAAACAATTTCATCTTCCTTATTATAAGCACATAGCTTGATCTCTGCCTTCGCTTTTACTGTGGAATCAAAAACTAAACTCCAGCCCTGACTAACAAAAAATGACCATACGTAAAATAAACTTATACATAAAATAAAATCATTGGTTGGTACTGAAAATGCGAGGATTGAATATTGTGGTGAACCTTGGTTTCTGCAAGCAGGGGCTTCTCACAGGCGGAGGTCGGACGCGAACCCGAGACCTCCCGCTTTGAAGCATAGTGCCGATACCGCTGTACAAAAGAGCTGACTCCTACCCCTGTGCATGCTACACTCTAATAAGAACATAAGAAAGTTTGCAAATGAGTGTAGGCCATTTGACCCATCTTGCTCGTTTGGTTGTTAGTAGCTTATTGATCCAAGAATCTCATCAAGCAGCTTCTTGAAGGATCCCAGGGTGTCAGCTTCAACAACATTACTGGGGAGTTGGTTCCAGACTCCCACTATAATCGTAAATGCAAGAAAATCTAACCTTGCAGTTAACATGTTTTAACAAGTTCCTTTCCGTTTTAAGTAATATCTTGTTCCCTTCAAACATGTTAAAGAAGAGATTCGGAAATAACAATAAGTTCAATCAATGAAACATCAAAACTATGAAACATGAGCAAATATACCATCCTAACTCCTAACACCCAAAAAGGGGGGACGCAAATATGATTGCCTGCCCAGGCACTAAAATACCTAGTTACGGCTCTGGGAAGAAGCATATAAATGTGGTCTTACATTTGAATTTAAAGATGGCTATTATATGAAGTACTCTTCTGGTTGTAAGGATACCAAAATTGTTCCATCTATCAACTTTGGTCCAGAAAGGCTTACATAAACTGTGTGCGTTAACATCCAGGAATTTGAGATGGATGTCAACGAGCTACCGGCCTCTGGAGGACAAAGGCCAGCCCTGGCCGGTAGGATGAGGAGAAACAATCCCTAACAATTTGGCCTCCCTAACCCACTGGAGCACCAAAACCAATGTGACGCAGTCACCGGAATCCCAAGCGAAGATTGGCGACTTAACACAGCCAGGACATCAACCTGTGCTTCCTAGACTGCATGACTCACCCTGCACACCATGCGGCTCTGCTTTTACCAGGTCAGTCACTTGGGAACCCCCTTGTTTACCATACTTTCATGTATTAATACACTTTTATTCTTTTACCATGGTATATCGCAGTAAACTTTCTTTGTACCACTACCAACACTATACATCAAGAAAGAAATGGGACAAGATCAAGGTAGACAGATTAAATGTGCCACAGACTGGCTTATTGGCCTCAAAGTGTATCACCCTTTGTGCTGATCCAGGTGCTGTCAATGTTGATCACTAAATATCACCAAAAAGGCTGTCACAGAGGAAACCTGCTAATTTGATTGCCCTTTAAAAAAATGTAGATTCCCTACCACACTTATCAATAAGCCTATAAATAACAGCACATGCATTAGCAACAAGGATTTGCCCACAACAATGGAGGTGCTGCTGTTTCCCACAGAAGCACTATGCTGCAGGGTCACCCAATTGAAAAGGTAACATTATTATTATTATTATTATTATTATTATTATTATTATTATTATTATTATTATTATTTTTATGCCCCTCCATAGCATTCATGCTGCCGTCGGTCATCGCAATCAGTAAATATAGGCTTTTACTATAAATTATAGATCGGTTCATATGTTTGCTCGTGTATTAGTCGACCCCCCCAACTTCAGGATTGTGTTTTGGGTTTAAATTTATCGACTTATACTCGAGCAAATACAGTATGTTATCCTGATTTACCAATACACAGGTTCAGACATGGCCACACAACTGCACTGGTTAAACTACAAAACTTTTTATAATTTACTGTTTCATCTGTTTCTTATCCATGCTTCATGGACTTAGGTGATGCAGGCTGGTTGACGTGTGTAGGAAGCTTGATCCAGTTCCTTTTTAGTGTGCCCTGACTATACAGGCAGTGCAACTGAGACACTGTAACTGTCTGTGTAGCGATGGGGAATTAGGTGTTAGCAGCAAAAGGGGTGTTGGATTTAGGTGAAACCATAAAAACCAGAAAGCAAATGTTTTGGGTAATGCCTTCAGCAGTGTTTTAAACAATACTATATATTGCATTTTCCTGTAAAAATTCAAAATCTGTGGTTTAGTTTTCTAGACTTTGAATTAAAAAAAAAATGACTATAAATTCTTGAAAACACAATGATATACAGGAATGTGTTATAATAATGAGTAGTTTGATTTTTTTTTTTTTTGATAGAGAGCCTTTGTTTCTACTGCTTAAAACATCAGCATAATTACTGTAGAGTGTTGTGGGGCTCTCACCAGAAAAATACACAGGGAGCAAGAATTGGAGGACTTATATTGCTCTGCCTGTCTTTTAGCAGTACCTGCTCTGAAACTATATAGAGGACCTCAGTATCAAACCAGCAGACCTAAAACTGCTGCGCTAAACAATGGTACAATACTTTTATCATAGTTACAAGAAAAGAGCATGATTTCACTGCCAAAGTAGAGTCACGGTTACAAAAATACATTCCACAGCTGGGAAACTACTTCACAGACAAAACTGGTTCATAAAGGCCTGGGTGACCAAAACTCTATAGGGAGCATGGGCTTTTATAACTTAATTGTATTATTGTTTGTTGTCATACAGTAATCTGTCATGCATCCAACTGTGGTGGGACCAGATTAAGGGTCGATATGTAAAAAGACAGATACATGAATCCTGTTTTAAATACCATTATACACAGCTATAACAATTACTATATTCACACAATTACTGTTTTGAGATTCAGCTTTTATTAGGGAGCTCCCCTAAATCCCTTAAAGATAGGGTATTAGTGTTTGTGACAGAGTAGACGTCTGCCTTGTGGGTGCGTGCATTCGCTACTGCGTGACAGGCAGGAGATCAGGCAAGTTGATACGCCCTGCAGGTGAACAGGATTTATTTACATATCAACACACCGAACGGCTCAAGTGATACTACAGCAATGGTTGCACACGGAGCACATGCAACACAGTGTATGAAAAATTTGGAGGATCTACAATCTCTGAACAAATGTCTGTTCAATAATAAACTAACGTTGTTGAAGAGATTGATCATGGTGGATAAACAGTTAGGGTGGATATATGACGGGCAGATATGTGACAGATTATTGTATAATATGTTAGTATGTAAGAACTTCTATAAAGAGATAGCTTTTGGTTGTTGCTCTTTCAATGTACCTGTAAAAAAAAATGGAACCTTCTCATCAAAACTCCTTTGACCAGTTTTCAAGGCTTGTCAAAAGCTTGATACACAGGAACTTAAACACTTATGCAAATGAGGGGTTATCATTATACCACAATGAGAGATATGAAGCTATGAAGCTATGAAGAGTCTGTAATATATTAAGTGAGCTCCTCCTCCCTATTTTCTACCCATCAGCCACATGACATGTACCTGATTGCTCTGCATGCCCTGTGCCCAACACCACCCCACCCCCCTTCATCTGCACTGTGGGTCCTGTTCCTGCATCAATTAGAGAACCAGTTATACTGCACCCAATTTTTTAAAAAAAACGAGAGAGAGAGAGAGAGAGAGAGAGAGAGAGAGAGAGAGAGAGAGAGAGAGAGAGAGAGAGAGAGAGAGAGAGGGGGAGGTTTCTCATTAGCTGTGGATTAGACACCAAAAAAAATTTCAATTGTAGCCTAGTGATATAGAAGGGATTAGGGACATCAGGGAAAAATGTGGTAAGATCATTAGACATTTGGCTCCCTACCTGCTTGTCATGTCCTGCTACACCCACACTCTCCATTTTCTGGTATATGGTAAAGAAGGCTTATACTTATGGCGTGGCAGTAAATAAATACACAAATAACTGCAAAGTATACAGTAGAATTGTATAAAATATTACATTATAGAAAACACCAAAAAGTGTTACAAAACACCCTGCACAGGAAACTTTTACTTCACATTTGTTGTATGCCATCAGCATTGCAGTGCTATATATTTCAACATAATACTGATTGTTTTGATATTTTTTATTCACACATCCTGCTGTTGAATACATTTCACAACACTTTCTCGGGGAGAAATGAGAAAAGAGAATTTAATGTATAAATTTTTGAGTATCCAAACTATGCTGTATCCTGATTCAGTGCAGATGCTCCAGTTTCCAGTAGGGAACAGAATTCATAGTAATGCAGTAAAACAGTCAGTGTTGAATGTTAACATCTGTCTAGTACCTGTAATACTTCAGTCCGAGTTACATTTGGTAGGAGTCAATGCAAAGTGATGAAGGGATTAGATGGGAGCTCGGTACAGGTGTAAAGCAAAGCAAACCCTGTAGTACACTGTATTTAGAGGTACAATGTAGTCTGTTATGGACCTGTATGCAACTCTGCTCTACCTTGTTGAGGAAATAAACAGAACACTGCTTGCAATATTTAGTTGTGTTGTTCCTCCAACACTTACAAGGGACAAAATAAAAATCACTGCATCATCAGTGGTATTGCAAGTTCAGTTTAATAACAAAACATTATCTGTACAATTTACTATAATTATTTCCTTTGTATAGAATAAAAACCTCTTGCCTTGTTTCTAGTGAAACCTCATTGCGCTACTCAGAGAAAACATAAAAGTACATAGTAAATAATGAGAAGAAAGCAGTAAAAGAAAAGTTCAACAGTTTCAGTGGATTAATCAACATTTCTTTCAGCTCTGCCCAGTTAAACAAAGAAAACTCACAGGTACTTTAAAATAGCTTGGTTAATTTTGATTTAACGACAGCGCTGACTCATTGGTGATATAAACAGAATCTATGAAGTGAAACAAATGAATTTGAAAATTATTTAACTCAACACTAGATTGCATGTGCCCTGTCACTCATCTCATATTCTTTCCATTCAGCTGTTTCCCATGATAATGAGTGTTTTTTGCGTATGACTCCTCCCATATGTATGATGCATGTGACCCCAACCCCAAGTCGAGCATCCTGCTGAACAGTTTCCAGATGTTGGCAAGTATGGTTAGACGCTCTTTAGCTCATCCTGCTCTAACTTGAGCAGCTGATCAACTGAGAAAAGCTGCGTACAAGTTGTTGTTTTTCATCCACATTCATGGTTTTGGCATGATTAAGTTCAATAAATTGAAAAAGTCTGTCAGCAACATTACAGCAAATCCAGAGATCTCAAGTTCTGAAAACTGTTATGCGTGAGATTATCTGAATAATAAATAAGTGACGCCACAGCTAATATAAACCGTCCACGCCCTAGTAATTTAATTAACAATGACCACTAGCAAACCACAGCCTGTTGATTGTCAGTAACTTAAACAAGAAATGAATAAATAGATACTGTATACAAATGTGCATACATAAACTGCAAAATATCAGCAAGAATAAGGTAAGTATTCAAGATTTTAAACAAGCTATCAACATCATGTAATACACAACTGACCACACTTTTCACCCTCTTAACGCCTTCCTATGATTAATTTCCCAAACCAAAGAAGCAACAACATAGCATATTTATCTCCTGCAATAGTTGTGCGCATGTTTAAAAACTTGACTAACACATTTTTGTGTCGCTTATATCAAAAAGACAAACAGTGACTGGATTCATTTTCTTGAGATCATTGCTTCCATCCATACCGATTGAAAACAGGCCTGATTTCACTGACTCTACTGTAGGTGAAAGGAAGTGTGGGCTGTGCATCATTAATTATACAGCATGTTTTCATCGCAGCTGAAGTATCTGCTTTGGTGATTTCGCTGTCGGGGAAAGGCAGCCCGGTGTGGTTCGCAGTGGCGATTGGCAGGTTGTGTTCAACAAGAACATTAGAAAACAGTTCCTCAGCCTTGGACACCTTTTCTTGCAAAGGAGAACAAGTTGACACAAAAAAGTTTTGTCATACCCACCAAACCTTTCTTCCTTGCCTTGTGCTCTTCACTGTTGACGTGCTGCTCTACATCTCGTCTTCCTTGGTGAGCACAGCTTATTGATTTTTTGCATACATCGCAAAAAAATGGTATTGGTCGTTTTTGTCGCAATGCTTACATTCTGGTGCAGAAATGGCCACTCTGGATTGAATTTTGTTCTATACTTGTGAGCACCTTCAAATTTATGTTTCGCCGACATCTTGCCTTCACTCTCCTCTGTGTGATCAGTAGGCGGGCATTGCATGTCCTAAAACTCACTCTGTTGGCTATTGCTAGGTAACACATTACTTCTCTTAACCAACAGGATTTCCCTGCCATCTAAACTAGTATAACTGACATATGTAGTAAATACAATTTCCATATCACAGTGATTGACACCTCTGGGGCAGGGCAGTTCATACATTTCCAGAATTTTTCAGTGTCTGGAAACTAGATGAGTCCTGTGCGTGAGATTCTATGAAGTGAGTGTGTGTGTGTGTGAGACAAGGCCCAAATGCATGTGTCTCACAAGTCAAGTGTTAGACTTAAGGTGTATGCAAATCTTCTCTCCAGCCCATTGTGGCCGAGTTGTACAAAGGCCAGTTGTTTTGAGCATCTGTCTGAAACTGAACTCATTTTTATTCAGGCTTTTTAAAACACACAAAAAAAAATAATAAGTAATGGAAAACCTCTTACGTAGGAGAATAATATAAAAAATATAATATGAACGACATAATAAAAATGATCAAATAGATTTCAATTTCTGTTTCAGCACAGCTTTTCCTTTACCAACTTAGAAAACTCGAGAGGAGCAGTTTCTGTTCTTCATGTTATAGCAGGTCACTTCAGGTCTGAACTTTCTTTTACTGGAATTGGCATACACCCCAGTTCAGATCAAATTTGGGCTTGACAAATATGTCCTACCCACTAGCAAAACTAAGGACAGGAAACTCACATGGGTTTATTCTGCTTGAGTGTGCACAGTGTAAACTATAGCTATGTGACATGCCTCAGAATGCAGCTGCACACACTGACAAATTCCAGACAAAATCTCCTTTAAACAGTTAAAGGTCCATTTTTATTTTGACTCTGGAGAAATTCGCACTGCATGAGTGACCGGTGTGGGGTATATTTTTAAAACTCTTTTTGTTTAAATTTAAAAGGCCACACATGAAGCCTGCCACCTCTGGTCTGCTGTTTCCTCCTGCCATCTGCCCGCACATCATGCTATAAAAAATGACAGCCGTATCAGAAGAGGGTCTGAGCCACTGCAGATAAATCAATCCATCAAATTTTTTTTTTTTTTTTTAATCTGCCATGAAACTTAATCACAAAAGGTCATGTCGGGGAGTAAGGAACAGATTAAATTAGCATAGTATTAGATATGGAAAATGATTTCTGTCAAAATCATCTTTACCACAATTATAATATGTTAATTACGTATTTCATTAAGAAAGTTGATTATGGTTCACAGATGAAATCATGCGGGCGAAGACACCTGGAAGGAAGCACTGAAGCCTGAAGCCTCTCTCTCACTCTCTCACTTATTCACTGGCTCTCACACACTATTGAGATTTCATTCATTGTCATGTAGAACAGCTTTTTGCCAGCTTAGGAACCAGGTGCAGTGTTCCTTTTCCAGGTGCTTTAGTAGCAACGGGGTATGAATTACAGATTTGGCTTATCAAAAGACTAAGAAGAACAAAAACATACACCACACCCATAGAGAACACACTCTCCTCAAAATATTTCGTATATATGACCACAGGAGAGTTCATTCATATTTTAAATTGTTATAACTTGATAGAAAAGAACAACTCTCGTTCATCTTAGGGCATGAGAATATTCCTTGTCGCTCCCACATAACTAGTAAAAGCAAAAATGCCTTTCTTGGATACTTGCAGCTTGGTAAAGAAAAACTGATGATGGATCTAAATCGCAAATAAAAAATTAAACACTACACTACTGACAATATAAATAACAAGTTTTTTTTTTCAAAAACGTACAACTACTGTACTGTATCTCTAAAATGAGTTCCCCCAGATGAATTGTCCATATGGTGAGTACAGTAAATACAGAAGAAGCTATTAACTGATAGTTAGACTATTTTTTAATAGCTGTGTTGTTTCGAACTCGAGCCTTGAGATTCTCATATTTTTCAGTGGGGATTACGGACCCTAAGGCTACTGTTTGCGAAAGGAATAAAAGCTTAAAAGGCAATCTTAACTAGTAGGTTGACTAGTAGGGCTATGTGATCATAGCTTCCATTATTACTTTACCTCTATAGTTTTCCTAGGTCTTAATTTGACCTTTCATCAGCAACCATTCGCAAAATGATTAACATTAGCACTAGTTAGCCTTTTGACCTTTGTTCTTATGAGGAACTTATACTTGCATTGATTTCTAGTTTTGCTTAATAGAATTCTATAGAAATGTATCTATACATTTTATGTGGATTTTATTTGGGGGTGGTACATTTCAAGTAAGATTTTCTCAAAGGGATTGTTCACAAAATAACTTGCCCAGATTTGACCCTTGATATCTATGCTGGTCTTTAACCTCTACAGTACCAGCATGTGTTCAGATATGACACAATTTAACATTATAACCAAACAACATTTCCATTGGAAATGGTCCAAAACAACTCAAATTGAATTTCCTAACGGTGGTCTCTATCTTTCCACTTGCTTTGGACAGCACTGCAAACAGCCACCAATTTCCCATTCTCAGTTCACAAAAGAACAGTTTATGAATAAAAATGCAAATTGAGCAGCTCTACTCAACTTCCAGACATGGCGCAGGCAGTCCATCAAATTAATAAATTATTAATGGTGAGTGCGGATGGGAGATTCTAAAGCCATCATTCCCAGGTCCAAAGGAAAATTCTCTGCCAGATTTTAAAAAAAGAACCACTCCCCTGCTGATTTAGTGGAGACATAGATCAGCTACGTCACAAATCCTACTGTGCAGGATTTTCTGAGGCAAGTTTGTAGCAGAAAGCATCACTATTAATATTATAAGCCTGAAGCGTTACCATTCTGATCGCATCAGATCTTAAAAGCTACGATTTGGGCCTGGATAGTACTTGAATGAGAGACCTCCAATTAACATCAAGTGCTGCAGGAAATGGTTGGTGGTTCAGTTGGAGTAACTCTCTCTTCTTTGGCCAGAACTCAACCAATGGCCAAGTTTTATGTGGGAGGTACTGTCTTTAAGACAGTAAACTTTGTAGTTATTAAAGAGTTTCAATTTACATTTTCTTAGTTTTTTTTTCACTGTTACCATACATACCTTTTTTGTGATGTTTGCAACCATTGTGATTGGTTCATATAAGTCTGTGTTAAGGATATTGTCAACAAAACACCAAAATATTATCATATTTTGAATGGAGACCATCAATATGGTTGTTTCACACTAATAAGAAGAAAGGAATGAATTTAAAAGTATATAGAACAAATTCCAGTACAAGTGAAAACTGTAGGAGGTATTTCCGGCAAGCTAACTAATTCAGTAAAATAGAAATAAGTAAGCACTGGCAACCTGGCTCTATAATGCAAGCGTACAAAGTGTCACTCCATTTGGGAGGTTGCCTTCTGCCAAAAGGACAGCTATGATTGAGAACCTTCTTGAAGAGTAGCAGCGTGAAGTTTCCAACTACAAAAATGAATATTGAACATGACTGCTAATAATCAGACAAAGAGTTTCCATATACAAAAATGAATACTGAACAGCAGCAACTGCAGAATACTGGGCAGCAGTGTGGAGTAGTGGTTAGGGCTCTGGACTCTTGACCGGAGGGTCGTGGGTTCAATCCCGGGGACACTGCTGCTGTACTCTTGAGCAAGGTACTTTACCTAGATTGCTCCAGTAAAAACCCAACTGTATAAATGGGGAATTGTATGTAAAAATAATGTGATATCTTGTAAAAATTGTAAGTCGCCCTGGATAAGGGCGTCTGCTAAGAAATAAATAATAATAATAATAATAATGACTGCTAATAATCAGACAAAGAGTTTCCATATACAAAAATGAATATTGAACATGACTGCTAATAATCAGTCAAAGAGTTTCCATATACAAAAATGAATATTGAACATGACTGCTAATAATCAGACAAAGAGTTTCCATATACAAAAATGAATATTGAACATGACTGCTAATAATCAGTCAAAGAGTTTCCATATACAAAAATGAATATTGAACATGACTGATGAGAATTAGATAAAGACTTCTGAGCAACTAAACCATTTTAGAACCTGTAAAAGACTATATAAACCAAACCAAACAGCAGCACAATGCTCTCAATGTTTAAAAAACCCAAAGGTCCTGCTCCTTGACTGAAGAAAACCATGAAGCAAACCTCAGCCACAGATGCTATATGGGGAAGAAGTGGTGACCAAAGGCCGTGGTGAAAGAAGTAGAGACCACGACAGGGTGAGCCATATCCCTGCCATGTATCAAAGAGGACAGTTTGGACAAATGCGTCAAAATCTGCTGTATTGTAAAATAATCAAAAGACTGTGTTGGACCACAGTTATGGTTGGAGAATCAAAGAAGAGGACAACGCATAAAGACTATGTTGATCCCACTGGGGATTGAAAAATCATCTTGGAGAGGACTTCATAGTACAAGTCAGCAATCCAAGTTCCACAACCAAATGGCAAATGATTCAGTGTTGCCCATGACTGTTGAGTATAATCTATGATACATGCTCCATATGAAACATAATTATATGAAACTACACTCACCCCACATCATATCGCCCCTCTCGCTATACTGCAGATTCGGATATAGATTCGGTCCTGGAGTTGGCTCCCCATTTTTACAGTCTAACTGCGCATGCTTTAGATGCAATATACATAGGCAATTTCACTTAGAATTACTGTTCGTTTTATTTCGTACTGCACATCACAAACAAAAATATACAAAACAAAGCATTAATATCATACTGTTATATACACACACAATAACACAAAGCAAATTAAATATATATGCAGAAGCAGTTTTTATTTTAACCAACAAGGTGTTCAATTGCAAAATTCACAGGGCAGTGACGTCAGCTCCCTAGCAACAAGCCTCCTATGTTGGGAATGGTTTCTTTCAATGCTGCAGGTTTGTGCATTTGAGAAAGAAGAAGACGACTCTGAAATTAACTGGAGACTTATTTCCATTACATGAGAGTAGATGTTAAAACTTCATGCTGATTTGAACTCAGCTCTCACCAAGATAAGCACCAACTAAGACGTAGCTTTACAGAAAACTAATGTGATCCATCTGCGTCTCCATCCATTTGCGTTTCCTTCCATCTGATGATGAAGATATCCTTCTGCCTGATGCTGATAGCTGAAGTGTAATGCTGGCTCCAAGAATCAGCTTATTTTGCCTCCCCAGCGCATCAGCACACACAACGGCTGCGATGCTGGCTCCGGGGATCAACCACAGTGTGGTCTCCCCAGTGCATCAGCATGACAACCATCTGGATTGAGCAAAGTAGGGTCCATCTCTGGGGTCTACAAGTGGGCACCTTCTGTTTCGTCGACTAGCCCAAGACACCTCAAGAGGGCTCGATGGTGATTCTGGCGTCCCAGCATCACCCCCCTCCGTCCACCACTCAATTCAGCTCAGCTTACTTACCCGCACATCAGTGTTTCTTTCTTTCTATTGTGCTTGAGATCCCCAACCAGAATCTTTCCATCTCAACCACAGCCAGTTGCTGCTCCTCTCTGCTGCTTCAAGTTCTTCACTGTGCCACGCATCTCTTGGACACTGAATCCGACCTCTCTGAGAAACCGGGTTGTAGAGTGTGCCACAAATCCTTGACAACCCACCTTGACAAACCCAGACTCTCCATCCTCGCTGTTCCGCTTCAGCGGCTAGATGAGCGTACAGAAGTTTCTTCCTCTCATACGCCGCATCTACAGCATCCTCCCATGGCACTGTTAACTCTACCAGGTGAACAAGGTGTTCTGATCCAGACCACAAGACAATATCTGGTTGAAGGTTAGTGGTGGCAGTCTCAGGTGGATTGATGAGAAGCAATTACCCTCCCATGATACAATTAAAATGGTGTGCAACTTTTATACAAAAAATAAGAAAAAGCGGGTTGCGTAGAGGATTTTTATTGAACCCTGACACCCCTGATAAAACGAGGGAGTGGTTGTGCAGTATTTGTTAGCCTGTTTGTTTTTCTATGGGTTGCGGCCCTCGATATATAGCGGATTTATACTGGACCCCGACACCCGCGATATATCGAGTGGGTGGTGTAGTTACATAACTTGTGAGAAGAAACTTCTAATGAAACTTGATAGGTAATTAAATAGGTACAATTACCTCATGTTATTTACATTTAAGTAAACTTGCTATTTGTAGACAAGTATATTTGCTTGGATAACTCGCAAATAAGTCTTCTATTTATACAGTAAATGGGAGTAGAACATACCTAAATGTTGCATTTCAGTTGATTAATCCTTTTGAAACAAATTAAAATGTGAACTCCCTGCTTTGACATACTGCAATCTGTTCACCACTGTGTTAAGCCCTCAAATCAAATGGTGACTTTTACTAAAATGTTATCATATGTCAGAGGATACAACCACCCACCCTGTTGCTAAGAGTCAAAGTAGCCAGAAATTGTTAGAATAAAGTTGACCAATTAGGCTAAATTACATATGAAACATGGGATTTGGAAACACCACAGTAATGGTTTGCTTAAAATCACATTGATCGCATATGGTGACTCAACTTGCTGTCCTGAAGTGGATATTGAGTCTACGTGCAGTGGGCCAGTGGTGTGGTTGATCTCCCATGACCTTGTCCAGGATGTCTAGTGTATAAACCTGATGTTTGATAACGTGCCCATAATCTGGAAACAACAGAAAGGGTAACACTAAATTGTCCAGCTACATGTGTATCTCCAGATTCCAGCATTTGGCATATCTGTCAGTCTGGACTTTGGTCAAAAATCTTTGTCTGCCACCATCTGGCATCATTATGCAGTTATCACCTGTGCAGCCACTTGAATAATGATCAAATCTAAAGTCTAACTGGGGGTACCTGCTTTAAAGGGGGCAGCCGGTACAAAATGCATCTCAACAGCTGACTGCATGTTCACGAGGTTACTTTTGCCATGGTTAATATTTTGCTTTTTTTATTTGTTTGGTGTAGTGTATATTGGTGTCACTTTGTGACAAGCCAAATTATAATTTAGAGATATCTCAAATTGCATTTTAAGATTTAGAGATATCTGAAAATCATTTGCAGATATATTGACATGAATATGATGTACCTGTAAATAAACCTTTTTGAAGATATGTTAATTTCATTTTGAGATATCTAAAAATGAAATAAAGATATCTAAAATTGTTTTACAGAAATCTTTAAATAATTTTTTGCTAGCATGGTAAGCCAAACTGTTATTTAGAGATATCTTGAAATAACTTCCCGTTCATTTAGAGATATCTCTACATCATTTAAAGATATCTCTAAATGACTTCCTGTTTTGAATGGACTTCCTGTCCATTTAGAGCTATCTCGAAATGATCAAGAAGTTATTTTGAGATATCTTAATGATTTAGAGCAGGGGTTCCAATCCTGGTCCTGGAGGGCCGGTGTCTCTTCTGGTTTTGTTCCAACTGTGCCCTAAATTACTTAATTAGAACAATAATTGGTAATAATTGGTCCAGTTAAGTAATTTAGCACACAGTTGGAACAAAAACCAGGAGGAACACCAGCCCTCCAGGACCAGGATTGGTCTTGAAATGAATGGGAAGTTATTTTGAGATATCTTAATGATTTAGAGATATCTTGAAATGAACAGTAAGTTATTTAGAGATATCTGAAAATGATTTAAAGATATTTCTAAAACATTTTGAGATATATTAAAATGCATTTTCAATATCTCATTTAAAGCTCAATTTAAAGATATCTGGAAATCATTTTGAGATATATCTAATTGTATGTTAGATATCTTAAAATGATTTATAGATATCTTTAAATATTTGAAGATATCATTCTTCATGTATTTTGAGATATCTGGAAATGCTTTAGAGATATCTTAACATTTTTTGAGATATCTATAAATTATTTTGAGATATCTCTAAATGATAATTTGGCTTGCCATAATCACTTTGGTAATAGCCAATTGTATCACAATAAATATACACTGGTATTATATTGCAGTATAATGGTAACCTCATGCTGTCACTTCAGGATTACTGTACAGTTACAACACCTTTATGCTAGCAATGCTGTTGTCTACTGCTTAGCACATAGGTATTAAAAGACATTTTCTTTAAGAGCTAGATCACCCAAGCCCCAGTTAAAATTCACCATATGTTTGATCTACATTAAAACATAATGACTATGAAAATGTTCCTATGACATACAATGTTTCACTCTACCTCTGGTTAACTCCAGATTTTAGATGTGGCTCTTATGGCCAATTTTGTAACACTAAATAATATGTTTCAATTAAAAAAAAAACATTTAATATGTGGATATAATGGTATATTTATAGTTTTTAGTTTGTGTATACGTTAATATTGATGTAAATATATTTAATTTTCTTTTTTTTTTAAAAACCACTTACAGTACTAAGATCTGCCTGGCAGCAGTAACATGACTGCTGAAACAGCTGCTGTTGTCTCTGATTCCCAATGAAAACACACAACACCTGCAAATGTGGACTGAACTCATACAAATGCACAGGAGAGCTGGATCAGATTGATCTGCCTCCCTTATCTAAATGGCAAACAGAGAGAGAGAGAGTTGCCACTGTGCCTTAAGTGACTATTATATTAAGACCATTAGGCAGAGTATTCACTTAAACACGTACATCAGTACTCTTGTTATCCATTCAGAATGGACAACACAGCTGACAACCCCAAATCAAACCCATCACTACTAACCCCCCCAACCTACACATACATACATACTGTACATACATACATACATACATACATACATACATACATACACCCCTACCACCAAATTCAGAGATCAAAGACTACATTTGTAAAGCAAATGGTTGGAGAGCTGCAGTCGGGTTTGATGAAAACCCACTTCAGGCCTCTTGGGAGATATTACCTTCCTCATTATTCCACTGATTGGCCTTATTTCATCCAAGGATTACTGCACATTCTCCTGACTGCTGATGAGCAGCTTCATGAATATACAAAATAATAATAATCCGGCAGCACTGGGCCAGCACTGATTAGAACAGGGAAGCTCGGAGGAAAGCAACTTCCCATATGAACTGATAGGAGAGACTGCATTTCTAGCGCATCAGTGCTGCACCACCATCACTTATTAAGCTATTTTTCAGCATGCACATGTCTTAGACTGGATAGAAGTAATTCTGTTTACTAGATGTTGATGGTTTATTATAGAATGATATGAAAGAAGAACTATTAAAAGCAACATGTTGTGAGAATGTATGCACTAGGACACTGTGTCTTGGTAGGTCAGTACAAAATCTCAGGACTGAAAATGTCTTTCATATGGATTATGACAGTAGACTTTTTTGTTCTTTCAATTCAGTTATATGTTTGTTTTTTTTTTTTTAAATTTAGAGTGACCAATTATTAATTTGTATTTATTTTCCCCCAATTTGAAATGTCCAAAGCACCGACGTTCTTAGGGAGTATGAGCGTCTGCCGATCTTGCAAGCCTAAAGCCAGAATCACTTTTACGCCGAGCATTCCAGAGGTGGGCAGGCTACAAATCCCAGAAGACAGAGATCAGCCCTGCTTCTTATCCACTCTGAATATGCTTGGTGTCTGGCCAGTAGGGTTCACTGTTGTGCTATGAGGAGAATAAGTCCCTGCCAGTTTCCCATCCCCACCCCTGGGAGCGTCAGAGCCAATGTGACGCCCCCTTTGGAGTCCCCAGCAAAGTTCCACCTTTTGCACAGCATGGACGCGAACCGCCGCCGTCCAGGCTGTATGACTCATCCTGCACTCCCCGCAGCAGCGCTTTAACTGGATTAGCCACTCAGGGACCCAAGAATTTTTGACATACTTTTGGAAGTATGTATGAAAATGAGTTATCCCTGATTACTTCTGAATCACGAAAAAATATGTTAAGATTTAAATACATTCCACAATCCAGATTTATTATTTTTGGATTACCTTTGGCTGCAAATTAAATACATAAATGAGCCTATATTGACCACACCCACTGGATGCACTGCTCCACCAATACTGTATCTTGTAAGCAAATAAACTATAATAAATCCCTGAAAAAAATCTTTTTGGTAAGGGAACTCACTCCAATCCCATCTGTGTTTCATATTCCTTCACAATAAAAAGAAGAAAAACAATCCTTTGCCCCACAATTCTTTTAAAAAACAGCATCATTTCATTCAAACTAAGATAAAAAATAAATAAATAACACTATTTAGTGTACAGATAAAATAATTTATGATAGGTCATTTTGTAATCCCATAAAAATAAAAATATTTGTCATGTGCCCTTCTTGGGTTTCGTAATCAAAAACACAGTACACAAGGTAAGGTACAAGACAAAGATGAGAATTAGGCACAGTACAATTGGAAACTGTCTCAATAGGGAATAATAAGAAAGTGTCAAAAGCAACTGAACTGGCTATCTTTGAGCCAATCCGATTTTTCAGATCTGTTTTATAAAGCAAGATAAAACACAAAATGCCATCTATTGTTCTATATGTATCTCTTGCTGATGATACAATAAATCGTCTGTCTGTCTCACAGAGTACTTGAGAGTTAATTGTGTGAAGCATGAAACTGGAAATTGTATTAAACGTTTGTTGCACTCCAATTACATAAACACTACAGATGTGTTTTTGTTCAGGACATATTCATGACTGGTCTTGGAAATATAATGGTGGTTACATCATGGTGAACATGCAAAGAAAAACTGTTGTTTTTTAGGCCCTGTCCACACTATGCCTTTAAGCCGTATTAGTTGTCTTTAAATCGGCTAAAAGTGCTAAATACGGTTAGCGTCTACACTACGCAGCGTTTAATACGGTACTCGAGAACTGGACTTAAGACCAGGGGGTAGTCTCAAGTCCGGTTCTAAATTAGATCGCATCAGATAGTGCAGTTTATCAGAAGTTTGGACTCTGTAATACCGAACTACATTTTTTGTGTTTCCTCTAATATCCCAAAATGCTTTGTGATATGTTTGGAGAAATACTCAGAGCAGGCGCCTGAAGGACTTGCCATCAGTGTACACTCAGCACTAGGTATTAATTTTTAGGCTTAAAAAAATAACCTGTCAGGACATCTCTGTTAAACAACTGCAAAAATGAAATGTGAGTTAAAAGTAGAATCGGGGATGAACAATTCACGTCATTTGTCAGCTCTGTTTGAAATAAAATTAAGGGGGCCAGAATTAGGCTCAGGCAAGATATGAAGATAGAAACAAAGATTGTTTTGTAATTAACAGCTTTTTCTGAGTTTAATTATGAAACAGAATCAGCTAAATTTGTTTAAAGGGATGTCACCTGATTAAAAATAAAACCCTAGAACTTCAAGCCCTACTTGTGTGTGTGTGTGTATTCGCATTTACTTTTTCCAAAATACTTGTTTTATTTCTTTTTAGCAATATGGTCCTCTATTAATATGGTGCATAACACATGGTGGAATACTATCGTATTAATTTCCACTGTGCATTGCACTGCTAGGAACTGTAACTGTAACACTTTTAATAGTGTGTGTACACATTAAGCCAGACTAAACATGAAACGGTACTTCAGTGTGGATGCTTGAAATGAAGAAAAGAGCATGGAACTGGGCGGGGATCTGGAATACTAAGCGGGCACAAACATTATAATGAGATGCAAGGATTTTGCCTCGCACTTGTGCAATTGCTGACCCTCCAAAAGCTGTAGAAGCAAGTATTTAGGAGCTGTATAAAACCACACACCTTCACAGACCTGTCATTGGCCTCAGGATGGCTGCTGTGGTAGACTTCCTGATGCGGCGATGCTTGGCTCTTGTTGAGGACAGGCAGGAAAACCTTAGGAGGAGAAGGGCAAGACGGAGAAGACCCTGCATGTTCAAAGCCAGAGTGGTAATGCGTTATCGTCTCACTCCGCATGTCATCCTAGACCTAATAGCTAAATTTCACCTTTTCATCACCTGGTTGACTGTCCTGGTTTCTCGACTATAGAGGACAATATGGCCTCTTTGGTAGCATACCTTATGTTGGCTGAGGCTTTTTATCATTATTATTTATTTCTTAGCAGACGCCCTTATCCAGGGTGACTTACAGTCGTAAACAAATACATTTCAAGAATCACAGTACAAGTAATAATACAATTTAAGAGCAAGATAAATACTTTTCCATGTCTCTTTTCTTTTTCGTGCACCAAGAAGACCTTGCTGCCCTTCCTCTGACATATTTTTTAGTTTGGTTTGATGTTTGTGCTCCACAAATCTCATACAGCGCCTACTGCTCTCTGTACTCCTAACTCACCTCACCTCTGGGCTGTAAGTGTGGCCGCTAAATAGCCTGATGCACAGGCGGCATTTATTGTGACCATCGTTATCATGATTGCAGCTCATTATTTGTGTGTGTTTAGTAATTTGCATTGCTCTTAAGCTTACATAGGCTGCAGTGCAAAGTAATTGCCTGGCCGCTAGGCAATTTGGATTTTGCAGCCACAGTTGTTTGCACTACGCCTATCCTTATAGCAGCCCCTGAGTGTAGAACCAATGCATTGCCACTGTAGATAATTTTGGCAGGAACCACAGCAAATACTTAAATACCACTTTCAGGTAGCTGTGTGGGTAAGTTTAAATATTGTATATATTGTATTTGTGTTTTATAGATCACCTTTAACAGGACTTTTCAGTCATCAACAATTGTATCCTTGCATTATGAGTCCCTGTGCAATTATTATTATTATTATTAGTAGTAGTAGTTGTAGTAGTCGTAGTCGTAGTAGTAGTATCATTATTATTATTTTGTATATCACATCTTAAGAGCATGTGTTTTAAATGGTAAAAATGCAATTCAAATACTTGCACTCTGATTCTGTCAAAAAGTCAGCATAGGATGGCTTTACTGTATCATTTTGTTGGTTTTCTGTTCTCATGTCATATTATGAGACAATTGTACTTTTTGTGCTAGTACTAAGTAGCCTGTTATTCGCGGCTCAGACCACACCGACCTGCCACGTCTGCGGCTTCAGCTGAGTGTGTTTCTGCGTCCTGTTCCGAACGAGATTGCTAAGTGACACTGAAACTGGGGGCGCTGCTCACAACGTGCCTCTGCTTGAGCCGGCTCAGGGACCTATGCGTTTACAATAGAGCAAAAAAACAGACCCAAGCAGTCGCAATGCAAACCCCTGGAGCAGGCCATTTTTGAGACGGTTGAAATTAGGATGTTTGCATTTACAAAAAAAAAAAAAAAGCTGTCTAAGAGCGAAGCCGCCTCAAAGACGACTAAAAGTGGTTGTTGTAAACGGGGTATTAGGTGAGAAAAAAGCAGAAAAAAATAAAATAATTTAAGTCACAGCTAATAATGGATTTTTTTTAAGGATCCCAATATTCAATAATTGTATTTATTTATTTATTTGCTAATATGATAGTTGGTCTTTAAAGCAGGGCTTTTCTTAATTTGAATCCCTGTAATGTGTCCAGCTTCCACTCCAACAGGTAGGCAAGCCAGCCATGTGAGACTGTGGCTGGACTTGTTAGTCTGACCTGATTGGAGGGAAACTTTAAAAACATGTAAGAATGTGGTCATGTCAAATTAATTAATTAAGTGTCAATTTGGCTTGACCACATATAATGAGGAGCTGATGAGAAAGATCCTCAGCTATTTCTAGCTAAGCCCATTTGTACAATGTATGCCAGAGCAGCAGGTTGTATTGGTACTACTGCACCAAGATAGCCTGTTTGGGTGTTTCTTTGTGTTTCTGTTCAATTGTTTCATTTAATTATTTTGTTTATTGTAAATAAATGTGCACAGAAAAGTACTTAACTGAAATCTTCAGTCTCCAATCTGCTATTCCTGCTGCTAGTCATCCTTGCCCACAAAGCTATTTTTTTTTTTGTACCAATTGATACAGAGTATTTCTATGTTTTAGAAACATACACAAGATAGTTAGCTGTGGATTTGGAAAGTAAATATATTGCAAGAAGAAATGTCTATGCTTCCTATCAAGTAGAATGCATATTCAGCACTAGGTTTATAGGCTCTTTAGAGAATGTAAATACTATGTTATAAATTAAGACATATGGGTAATAAATTCAGAGCTGAGGAGAGAAGGCCTTTCCTTCTTCCCACAATTCAAGTGTGTTGTGTCCCTGCTGTGAGTGATGATTCACAGCAGTCACAAATTCTTGTTTTCAGAATGCTGTTGTATACTTCAGGGCTTTCATTAAGTTTTACACTAGCAGGGGGAATTTAAAGCAGCAGAGAGCTTCAACGACATGCAATTAACACTCTAACGCGAGTCGGCAGATGAGGCTACCACTGTACTGCACATCATGCAACATAAAAATACAATTTTAACCAAAATGCCAATCCTAAATGACGCTGTGTAGTGGTGAAGCTGCCATTATGGACTGGATAATTAAACCTCTTTCATTTGCTCCCGCAAATTATAATGGTTCAAACCTGTTAACAATCTCATGGTAGTGTTCAAATAAATCTGATGAAACATGTTTTAGTCACTTAGTTTACCCTTGTGAAAGTTTCCTGTAGTATACCATGGTAAATGTAAACTGTTTTTTGTATGTGTAAATTTATCATGGAAAACTTTAAATAAGCATTATAAGTTTAAATAAGTTAATATGCACAGTTGAACACAACCCTCTTGCCCACCTAAAATGCTTTTGAGAATTCAATCATATAAGAGACAAGGTCACTGTCACCCCACCTTTAAAAAATGTGTAAGCGCAGAGGAATCTAATGATTTATGATAACACAACAACTGAGAATGCGAACACAGCATATGGAACCACAGCCATACCGGTTATAAGGATCCATTTATAAAACATCTGTAAATGTGTTACTGAAAGATTTGTCATTTACATGGAATCACAGTTTATTACAATACTGTATGCTTCATGTCATTTCATAAAGTATTTATAAGATTTCTTAAATGTTAAATGCCGGACACGTTATTACACAGCATAGTTATAGCCTGTTATTGTTGTTAAATATAGTTTATCAGTGTTTATAAAATCTTTTTCTTTTGAATGTGCATTACTGGTCTTTTATATTGAATTCACCAGCATGCTTTTTTATTTTTTATGAAAGATAAAACTAGCAAGGAACAACTAATACGTAGGTAAGAACAGTTCAGTTATTGTTTTGAGTTATTGGTAGCTCTAAAACAAAAAAGACAAAAAAAAAGCCTCTCAGAAAAAATAGAGCAAAACTGCAATATATATATATATATATATATATATATATATATATATATATATATATATATATATATATATATATATATATATAATGCCCTAAGACTCAAAGTCAGCTAACTTAGAAATTAAGTGGAGAAAATAAATTGCTTCAGAAACACTTTAGTCAAAGTATATACAGTACTGTGCAAAAGTTTTAGGCAGGTGTGAAAAAATGCTGTAAAGTAAGAATGCTTTCAAAAATAGACATGTTAATAGATTATATTTATCAATTAACTAAATGCAAAGTGAGTGAACAGAAGAAAAAGCTAAATCAAATCCATATTTGGTGTGACCACCCTTTGCCTTCAAAACAGCATCAAGCATCAATTCTTCTAGGTACACTTGCACACAGTTTTTGAAGGAACTCGGCAGGTAGGTTGGCCCAAACATCTTGGAGAACTAACCACAGTTCTTCTGTGGATTTAGGCAGCCTCAGTTGCTTCTCTCTCTTCATGTAATCCCAGACAGACTCGATGATGTTGAGATCAGGGCTCTGTGGGGCCATACCATCACTTCCAGGACTCTTTGTTCTTCTTTACGCTGAAGATAGTTCTTAATGACTTTCGCTGTATGTTTGGGGTCATTGTCATGCTGCAGAATAAATTTGGGGCCAATCAGATGCCTCCCTGATGGTATTGCATGATGGATAAGTATCTGCCTGTACTTCTCAGCATTGAGGAGACCATTAATTCTGACCAAATCCCCAACTCCATTTGCAGAAATGCAGCCCCAAACTTGCAAGGAACCTCCATCATGCTTCACTGTTGCCTGCAGACACTCATTCGTGTATGCTCTCCAGCCCTTCGGCGAACAAACTGCCTTCTGCTACAGCCAAATATTTCAAATTTTGACTCATCAGTCCAGAGCACCTGCTGCCATTTTTCTGCACCCCAGTTCCTGTGTTTTCGTGCATAGTTGAGTCGCTTGGCCTTGTTTCCACGCCGGAGGTATGGCTTTTTGGCCTAAGTCTTCCATGAAGGCCACTTCTGACCAGACTTCTCCGGACAGTAGATGGGTGTACCAGGGTCCCACTGTTTTCTGCCAGTTCTGAGCTGATGGCACTGCTGGACATCTTCCGATTGCGAAGGGAAGTAAGCATGATGTGTCTTTCATCTGCTGCAGTAAGTTTCCTTGGCCGACCACTGCGTCTACGGTCCTCAACGTTGCCCGTTTCTTTGTGCTTCTTCAAAGAGCTTGGACAGCACATCTGGAAACCCCTGTCTGCCTTGAAATTTTTGCCTGGAAGAGACCTTGCTGATGCAGTATAACTACCTTGTGTCTTGTTGCTGTGCTCAGTCTTGCCATGGTGTATGACTTTTGACAGTAAACTGTCTTCAGCAACCTCACCTTGTTAGCTGAGTTTGGCTGTTCCTCACCCAGTTTTATTCCTCCTACACAGCTGTTTCTGTTTCAGTTGATGATTGTGTTTCAACCTACATATTGAATTGATGATCATTAGCACCTGTTTGGTATAATTGTTTAATCATACACCTGACTATATGCCTACAAAATCCCTGACTTTGTGCAAGTGTACCTAGAAGAATTGATGCTGTTTTGAAGGCAAAGGGTTGTCACACCAAATATGGATTTGATTTAGATTTTTCTTCTGTTCACTCACTTTGCATTTAGTTAATTGATAAATATAATCTATTAACATGTCTATTTTTGAAAGCATTCTTACTTTTCAGCATTTTTTCACACCTGCCTAAAACTTTTGCACAGTACTGTACATTATAATGCATTTTACTATGGAACTTGTACACAGAGAGTTCTATATAATTGTATTGAATATACATTGGTAGATACAAAATTATCACATGCTTTATCAAGAATGGGTAAGTTTAGCCTAAAATGCTGATCAAGTCTCAATCATTATTTTTTTTCCAGATGGTAATCTGTTTATTTTATGATATTTTCTAAGACTAATAACTAAGACATTAAAGAATGATAAAATCAAGAAGAGAGACACCCACATGTTACTGAATGATATGATTTATTATATGCTGTCAGATTATTTAAATGCAACTAGTTTTGCCCTTGGCCTTGTATTATGATGCAGTAGGTGTAACCTTTTCGCAGAATGACAAATACATTTATTTCAGTAAAATAAAAAAAGTTATATCAGTGCAATATTTTAATTCAAATTCAGGTATATTAGCCCAAAACAATGCTTAATTTTGTGAAGATCCCCATATTGGGTCAGGGAGTTGAGTGTCGCTTTATACAACAAGTATTGAAAGATATCTAGTTGAATTCATTTTTTGTGAATAATGTTTTTAACTATTTTTAATTCATTCAATCCAACACCAATAATTGGGTGAACTGCACCGTTTCGAATTATGCTGCATTGCTAAGCAGATGATAAAAAGAAAACAATTCAGCTGTTACTCCATGAACGTAGTTTATTTTACTCACGAGAGTGGCCATAAACAACACACGTACCTATATGACCATTGTAACCCCAGTACTCCATGAACATTCAGTGTCCTCTATTTATATAAGGTTGAATAACAAAAAGCTGTGTAATAGGAGACCAGTTATCAGAACCATATATGCAGTCATCCGGGAATAGAGGTACTGATCTCTCTCATAAATACATTGTGTTAAAACCACAAGCACTGCAGTACATTATAAGGTCTTCCTTACCCAAGGGAAAATAATCATAATAGTCTATTAAAATCCACTGGGTATCATGTCCTTTGGCTTTTCGAAGGAATTTGTGATTATTAGATTCAGTAGGTCACCTTTTTATATTCCTCACTCTATAGTCCGCCTAATCTCTTGTCAAACAGTTTTGTTCTTTACTGATAAAGATGTTGTCAGGTGTGCAATGTCCATCATCTTGTGATGTGATAATCCCCCTGGGCTAATAGTGGTAATTGCTATGTTACTGAGGTCAATTCAGGTCACAAAGTTCATCTATTTGCCTTGGCATTGCTAGTTTCTTTTTTCATTGAATTTTGCCAGTTGTACCTTAAGGCATCAGCTGATAGGTCTTCTGGGGGTAGAGCACGTGTCTTGGTTTGCCTATGTAGCAATCCCTTTCTTTAATCGCATAGAAGTCTTTAATCTCATTGCTAGGATTTAAGTTTATGGGGTGATTTTAGCTACTTGAACAATGCTCTCTTTGAATTATAATACATTAATCCTTTCTCTGGTAAAAAAATATATATTTTGGCAAAATTTTATAAACAATACGATGAGGTGGTGGAATGTTTAAGGGCATATATAAGGAGGTTGGTCATTCAATTTTCTTCAAAATCCCCCTTGGTTATTAAAGTTGACGTGAATGGTAGCACACTGGTTACTTAATTTCCCAGCAGGTTGCAGTTTTAAGTTCATTCTTGCACAAGGATTCAGGTAGCAGCTAGTGAATCAGTGATTTAGATTGACCTATCCTTCATTTGACTAGAAAGTCTTGGTGTCACATATTGTATATAACAAGTTTAGAAGAGAAACTGATGCTCGGTCATAGACATCTTGACTACACAGGTCCAAAGACTCAAAGAACATCTTGTAAAATGGAGGACAATTCAACCAATTAAAACTGGATCAATTGGCCACTAAAGCGCAGAAACACCGGAGCTAGAGTCGAGTCACTGGTCTTCAAGTCCGAGTCAAACCCATAAGTCTCAAGTCAAGTCCGAGTCAACCCAAGATCCAGTCAGAATAGAATATTCAAAAGAAGACATTAATATGTATATGTTACTGCTTTTATTCTTAATTACAGCAAGCATACAGAAAGAGTATTTACAGAAAAAATCATAAAAAACCCTAATTAAAAAATAAAAAAGCGAAGACTCCCACTATTGCAATGATTATTTATTGCACTTTAAAAAGATAAGGGCACTGAGAGTGCTGTCACTTAAACTTGCCCGATGAGGTTGCATATATATTATTATTATATATTTTTTTTTTTGATTATTCACAAACTTTTACACAGGGATCCTGCTCTATAACTTTTTTCAAGAATACTGCTGGGTGAAAGAAGCCAATCGCCTTCTTTTACAACCCCCTTGTCAAATTGATAACATGCTCTTCCTCAGAAGGAACAAGCAACCTGTTGCTAAGTTTTTCAGACCAGATTGCCTTCACCTCAGTGCCAAGGTCAAAAAGAAAATGTTTAACTTCATTTGTAATTTTCTTCATCATTATTTGAAATATTTTTAATTAGTTAATTTATGTATTTATTTATTTAGGTTTTATTTTACTGGGGGTTTAGAACTGCCACTTT
Organism: Acipenser oxyrinchus oxyrinchus; assembly: GCA_030684275.1. NCBI lineage: Eukaryota > Metazoa > Chordata > Actinopteri > Acipenseriformes > Acipenseridae > Acipenser > Acipenser oxyrinchus. Next base: position 23,519,889 of record CM060249.1, on the reverse strand, counting down.
TTATTGGTTTTATCTTGTTTTAAATCAATAGAATATGAATAAAAGTGAAATTTATGAAGTCACCACCTATTTATATTTTAGTATATTAGAGATTAACCCCAGTTAGCTTGGGAACTGTGAAGGGACATATGTTGAATGTGCAGAGATTATTTCACTTGACAATTTTAAGCCAAGGAGTCTTTCTGAGAATAGACAAATGTTGGCAAGTTTTAGATAACATGGTATATTATCAATTCTGCAATGCACTAATGAAAACTACACTACAATATACAGTAATTATACTCCAGGTTGGTGCACCACCATGCAGTCAGTCGCCTGGTCTCCTGCTCCGCTTCCCCTGAAACTTCAGACATCACTAAGCTGTCGGCTGACGTCACTGGTGTTCCCCCTGCCTTCTGCTACGTTCCCTCTGGCAGACCAGACATTGCTGCGCCGGATCCATGGCTCTCACCTCTGCCGGCTGCTGTACCCACCAGGTTACCGACCTGCGCGCCAGTTGCCCCAGCCATCCCGTTCGGGTCCCTTGTCGCCGGTTCACTGTCCCTTCCCGAAGTAGCCAGAAGATGGATTGACCCGTCCTAAGGGAGGGTCATGGAATTTTAAAGGTGGAGGGGGAAGTGGCCTTGAAATGGCCTGTGTGCTGTGCACAAAGGGGAGGATATGTGGCAGACTAGGGGGGGAGGAGAAGAAAATGTAGTCCAGGGGATAAAGGACTACATCTCCCAGAATGCCACGGGAGCGAGCCAGGAGGAGGTACACCTCGCTTCCATTAGTATAATGAAGCCCCTTTTAAAAGGGTGGGAAACCCTGCAGTCAGGGCTGTATGCCAGGCTGTGTGTGAAGCCATATGGAGACCGTGTGGTCAGGAGAAGAAAAAGTACTGTGTAAATGTGTGTCCAGTAGGGTAGTTCAGAGAATCTGCGAAAGTTTTGTGTTAATAAAAGTGTACAACGACGCTTAAAACTCAAAGTTCTTGTGTTGGGTCAAGTTTTTAAAGGGGCAAATTAACCTGAAGAGTGCAGATTTACCACCTTCTGCCCGTAGTGAGATGTGTGGTTTTCAAGAGGCTGGCTTGTACATTTAAAACATCGATCCTCCAATTTAAAGTGGTTGTTTTTAGAGTAGCATTCTTTCTTGAAATGTGTTATTCATTTATTACAATTTATGTCAATTTAAATTCCACAGAGGCGTAAAAAAAAAATCCAAGCTGGCCGCTGGATAAATAAAGAAGCTACATTTGATGTGTAAAAAGGTGTTTTTGTATGTTTTCATTTCAGATTTGTTTAAGTTATATGACAACTGATTACAAAAATCGATTTGATCTTTTTTTTTTTTTTGTTGATAAAATCTAAAATTATGTTTGACCACCCTATAACTTATAGTACAAGACATAATAATAAAGATGTAAGTATGCGGTTCATAAGCATCCAGATATATTATCGATATTAATGCATTTTAAAAATCACTAATATTCATCATTCCTTGATAAAATAATTTATTGGAAAGTAACAGTTTAAGTTAAAACCTACTTACCTGTGGGTGCATACGACTGAGTTGTCTTAACATTAGATGTTGTCCCAAGCTTATCAGTTATACAATTGTGCAATTTGCTAAATGTTTTCCTTTGGTGACATTGTAGTTTTTAAACCTGAATTGCAGCACTTGAGAAGAAACACTACATGACGCAATTTTCCCAGTGCATGGATTTTCCAGACCCTTTACTGTAGAGTATGCACACAGCATACTGTACCTTATAGCCATGGGCGTCCACAGAATTAATTTTAGAGGGGGGCAAGGTGTTTAAAACTAGTCAGGGTAACATGGTTTTGTATCGCATAATAATTATTACACTTCTAAGCCTCATTTACATTTACAACTCAAGACTTAAGCCGCCATATGTCTGGATGGCAGCAGAGATCCTTATCATTTTCAGGTTGTGTTTACACTTGTCTATCTTTATTTAATTCAAAAGCATAGACTGTGTTGCACAGTAAGGGGAACTTAAGAATACACTTTAGCTACTGTCTCCACACCTATAGATTTATTTTAACCACACAGGAATGTGTAGGAATAAAATATGTAGAGCAAGTAGAGCAGAAAGTGTAAACTATAATACAAAAAATGCCACCAACTGACATATTGCAGTAAGAAGTGCATGTTAAACACAGTGCTCCAACCTAACTGAACTATTTAAAACAAACACATCAACAAACGACACAAACTTAAACAGCATGATAATATGATAGTCATCATGCATAGGTTTTTGTAGCTCCAGAGCTGGAGCACTGACACACCTAACTAGAGGTACAGTATTACAAATTTATTCTTTGAACAAGAACTGGAGTCTGCAAGATGCTTGGCCAAAATGGGTGACTGCTCGCTTTACAAAAGTATCCTTGGGGTTGCATTTAATCTGAGTAGAAGCTCAGCAAATCAAAGTTTACATTTTTATAAATGCAGCAGAAAGGTACAGCACATATATGTGCACATAAATCAACTAAAACAACAAAATCTGATGCAAACCAATACTGTAAATATGCCTCCATATTGACTCCGATTATCAAATTCAGACTAACGAACGTCAAAAAATACAGAGTAAAATTATGGACGTTTGTGGATGTTTTTTGTTTGTTTGTTTTTTGCTTAAGTGCAATGCACACAGGAAGGCAAAAGAATAAAAAAGGGCTATCTACAGAAGGAAGATACGTGTTTGCGTCGCTTGCGTTGTGCAGTAGTTCATTTAAACAAGGTTTCTTTTTTTTCCTCTCCCTACTTGTTTGTATGCATTGGCACCTAAGAGGTGAATTTCACGATGACGCCTCAATTTCACGATTTCCGCGAAATCCGCGAAATCGCGATTTAGATAGACCCCTACAAATAGGGGAAAAAAGTCACACAAAAAATTAATTAAAAAAAAGATCTGAAACAACATGATTACGTTTCTCTCTTTCACAACCACACGCACATTATATATCACACTTAACATTATACAATCAGGAACTGCCATTCAACGCAGAGCTCAGGAATCACTGCTGGTTGTCTGAAATTGTGAGTTCTTTAACGTCGTGCTGCCTTTCTCTCCCTGCAGTCTGCACTACTGAACGCACAAGTTATTTCCCGCCAGTGAAAAAAAAAAATCCCTGGACAGGCTGCCCCGCCTTTGAGCCGGACAGCCAGCTTGTTATCCATTTGATCAGCTTGGTGTGCTTTCAAAAACATCATATCATCATTAATAGCTGGATTAATAGAAATGTGATTTCGTTAAAAAAAAAAGACAGAAAGTCACGAGTCAAGTCCAAGTCCCAGAGTCAATGAGTCCATGTCTCGATCTCAGATTCATGAGTCTGAGTCCGAGTCATGAAAATTGTCGGAGCCCGAGTCCTCCACCTCTGAGAAACACTATCTTCTTGTATAACATACCACAGACTTCCAATTTAGCAACTGTATATCCTCATATTTGTCCTCATTAAAAGTGTATAACGTTCTCAATGCACCGATGGATTGTAATTTGGTTAGTTGGATTTTTCATCTTGCAGATGCTGAGTGCCACTTTCATTTGGTTCCTAAGTAAACATGTTCCTTTCCGAATGCAAGTTTTACCAAGTTTCATTCCTTCCTGCTGTGTTATAATCTACCTCTCACAAGAATTTATTTCTTCAAATCAAACATAACCGTTTTTGCTTGTGGGAGGTATTCAAATGCAATATGCATCATACCAAGGGTTACATTTTACATAAAAAAGGATCATACTGTAGTTCTACAAAGCGACAGCATGGTAACGCTATAATGGAAAGCAGATGAATAGCTGAGCAAAAATACTCTGTAAAAATAGATAGCTAAAGATGAATACATAAATAATAATGATTTTATTAAGTTGATCATCATCTGTTGGTAAACTACACAGTTAATACCAGGTATATACTATTAAGGCTGTTTTTTTATTTTTTTATCATATGGATTATGTATTGGTGCATATATTGATGCAAGAGATGAAAAACAATTAGGTTCAACATTCAAAAACATTCCAAACAAAAATGGCAGACTAAAAACTGGAAACTGTTAGAAACACTTTGGCATAGGCCTTTCCCTCAGGCTATTTAAAATGCAGACTTGTTTTACAATTGGTTAACTTCAGCCTATTAAACTAGAATCATAATATCAAATGTAGAAAGATGTGTGTATCGAGAAGAGAGAAAAACTACTCGCTTGGAAATATAGGGCTTTACCACAACTATTGCAATTGATGGATTTCCACTCTTACGATGCTTCTGTGGAGATCTGTAGCTCACAAAGCTATAGTTATTTAAATAATGTTTTTTTTTTTTTCAAAGTCTGTTTTTATTAATACATTCAAGTTTGATATTCCTGAAACTGTTCTGGACAATTGATTACTTCATTAACAGTAAAGAACAGTTTAATAAATATCAAACTTTACTTTATTTACTTTAGACTTTGAAACAATATTCTTTGAACAACTCAGCTTTGTGAATAGAGCTCCTAGATCAAACTGCAATAGATTAAGAGATATAAATGATTTAAGGTATTTCAGAAAAGGCACCATGAGAGGCTCCGATCTGCAGCACTATACTCGTGTGTGTTTTTGGGGCAGTACATTTACTGAGAGTTAATGAGAGCCTATTAGGTGGGAGTTGGGGGGTCAGGGGAGTAATGTACCAGCAAATCAGGAATGTGTATTGGTTGCTATGGGGCGGGACAAGAAGGGGAGAGAGAATGGTAGTTGAGTGTGATGCAGCTTTTTTCTTAACAAAAAATATTGCCTTTGATTTCTGGTAAAACTAAAATATATCCTACACGATTATTTTTTTTTCTCACTGTAATTTACCTGCTTGTTTGTAATTTCTCTATAAGAGAAACCAAAACTAAATCTTCTCATAGATAGTAAGCAAGTTTTTTTGTTATATAATTGTACAGGAATGAGTAAAATTCCAATTGAATAAAAAACAAAACAACTAAACCTCCTACATGAAGATATCTTCAGCCAGCTTTCGGATAGCGCTTAGAGTGACCGGCAAAGCTCTAAGTTCCTCTGAGTTTAAGTTTTCACCATCCAAGCTGAGGACGAGGTAAACAGACAGGCCTTGTTTTATCCCTTGCTGTGTTGGCACTGAACTCTGCTGGGAATAAAGGGACATGAAGGACTGCTGTGCTGTAAGTAGTTCATCTTGGGTTGTCTGTCGGGACTGTACTATAAAATAACATTTGCTTACTGTGGGTGTACATTAGTTTGTATTACATGCTGGATTGAGGCTGCAGTCTCTTCGGGGGTGTCACGTACATAGCCAGAGTTGCGCGTTTCTTTATTTATTTTTTGAGCAGGGGTAGAAAAAAATACCTTTACGTTTCTTTATTGAGAGCGGCGTTTATTTGAGGGCAGCATCTATTAAAAAGCTGATATCTGAGTGAGGCGTTAATTCGAGGGCCGTTAATTCAATTAATCGGTATTTTCTTTTTAAATAGATTTGTCAATCTTTTTATTTGTTTCTATCAATTTATAGAATATATATTTTTAAATACAGACCTGTAATTCTCATTAAATTAAATAGGAGTATGAATTGCAACAACTGACCATTACACAAACATATTCCCAGCATAATGTATTAACTGAAATAAATAAATGCAGCAACATTCTGCAGCACTGTATTTATATATTAAGAACAGGAATGCTTCAAAATTAAAAATTAATCAATTAAAATAAATAAAAACACTGGTTTAATTTTGATTTCATCAGCCTGCCTTTTTGTTTCCTCAAAACAGCATTCACTTTAGATTAGTGTTCACTCTCTAGAGTGAGTGTTCAATCGTTTTCAAAAACAACATCTGGAAAAGCTATAGTTTACAGCTCTTAGAAATACTGCATACTGTTTATCACACTTGCATATCAGTTCTGCCCCAAAATTATAATATTTTACACTACAGCAAGGAGAACACCTACAAAAAATTGTAGGTCAATCAAAACATAACACTATTTCCTCATGTATTGCAAATCAAGCCTTGGCACCATCAGCTGTTCCTGTGCTGAAAATTAAGTAATACAATGAAAAGAAAATATATGTGATCACATTATCTTGTTTTGTAGACTGTTTTGAATGCATCTTATTTTGTTTTGCAGTTTTGTGTATTTTTTTTAAATTTAACTAGAGATAACACACCAAAAGAAGCCACAAGATGTTCACAAAAACAACATTATAAACATGGAGGTACATTTATTTGAGCCATTCTATTCAACTATGAAAAGTGAAAAAAATATGCCCAAGGGTCGAACAGCACTTACATGACCAGCTATGGTACCCTAAATAAGCTTCCCCTGACTGAACACTGGACCTAGCACGATTCAAACTTAGCCCTCCATATCTGAAGGCTTGTGCATAAAACCCACCAGCTAAAAAGACTGTTAAAAGTACTATACTTAGTTCAGTTCTTCAAACCTGCCACTTACTCTGTCTGGTATTATCCCTCTACTGTTTATATAAATAAGGGTTTCAAGATTAATCAAAAATAATTTCTGACATCTGTTTAGGGGCCTCACAGAGAAATGCGTTCGGGTAATCTTTTTGATCCCACTTCTTAGTCTACGAAAACCATTATCGAACTTAATTTAACCCTTTGAGTAGTGAGTTCTAAAATGCACTGCCGAACCTACGGGAGTGAGTTTTTTTTCTGTCTTCTGATTATTACAAGTACAGCGTAAAAACAAGCTGAAAGCTGTATGTTTGTATGTATGTAATGAATACTGATGAAATGCAGACAAATCATTTTTACCGTAAATAAATAAAGCACAGAGCTTTGGCGCAACCTTTTCGCTGTCACTTGATGTTGATGGTAAATATTCTTCGCTTATGTCTTCACTGACACACTCGCTGACATCCGATTCAGCGGAAGAATTGTATGTATTTGAATTTAAATTTAAATCTGAATTCAGTATTATTACAAATACTTCTTTCTCACAAAGCGATTTTCGCCAGTTTACAAACACTGCTGACATTTTATGACTAGGTTTATTATTTGTAATTCAGTCAGTATCTGGCAGAGGGCGCAAGAGACCAATAAAAGGTGTTACAGAAACCTAGTGTTACAATATTATGTGATCAGGGGTTTTGTAGGCTCAGTAATTCAAGTTTAAAGTTGCAGAATGTACCGGTACGTTCCTACTACTCAAAGGGTTAGGGATCAGCTCTGAGAGGCCAAAATGATATAGGCAGTGCGGTGAAAGAGGTTGTAAAGAGAAAGCAGCAGCTCTGTGAAACCTGTATTATAGTGTGTATGTGCAAGTCAGTGAAGACTGGGGCCTTGCATTACTGTGGTTATTGTCCTCAGCAATATCACACGTTTAAGTTCTTCTATGGACGCTGTCTGTACCTGAATTGTAATGCTATAAACATCTCACACACACACACACACACACACACACACAATGAACCTATTGGTTTTTACTAGTGCTGTCAATTAATCGCAGTTAACTTCTGCGATTAACGAGTTTTTTTGGGAGATTCTCCTGTCTTGTCCCTCTCAGCATACCGTAATTCAAATCCTGCGGCACCATTTTAGTGCCTGCCAGGACTGAATGAGTGTAGTCATCGGTTGAATATAAAATTAGTCAAGGAGCTGCCGATAGGCCCCTTCCTGGGATGACGCGAGGCTCTTTTTCAGAGTCGTTGACTCCGGGAAAGCGGCGAGCCAGCTTTCAGCACGAATGCAAGGAAAATAAAATCGACTCGATTCGACTCGAGAAGCTCTTTTCTATCAACATGTTCAGCTCAACACAGACGTCTTATCGTACTGTGTTGATAAGGAAAAAGAGAAATGGCTTCCTCAGAATGACGGTTTTAATCCCTCAGTGGGCAGAACCGAGTGAGTCATCCCAGGAAAGGGCCTATCGGCAGCTCTGGTATAGAGAGCTCAGCAATTACCTACCCAATGGGCAGGCATATCCCATACATAATGCCGTTGGTGGTTGTCTTCTAATTGAAAGGGAACTGATAATTGTAAATGCAAGGTGAGTAATAAACTGACTCCATTGTGATTTAGCAGTTGGTTCAAACAATTTAACAACAATGCAGGATTGTAAATACATATAAAACTATAAAGATAATCCAGAAATAGGAAAACAGGGTTTTTATGCTGGGTTGTTTTTTGGATGATGATAATAATAATGAAAAAAATGAATACATTGTTAAATAAACAAATAATAATAATAATTGTATTGTTTGTATACCTTCTCCCTGTTATGATAAGCAACACCAGGGAACTGGGATGTTTTGCTTCTCTAACACTTTTTTTCTTGTACTGAACAAACTGTTATTCACCCATAAATAGAGCTGTGAAAATTGTAATTCCATGGCAGCTATTGTACATATTCTACACAGAGTATCTCAAAGGTTAGGCTCCATCATGTTATGTTGAAGAAAGCAATGTAACTACTTCTTACTCTATTATTACAACTAATGTGGCTGTGCAGGCTTCACGTCAGATCAGGCTAGACTAATTTACGCTATTCCTGAACCAGATTGCTTGTGCAACTGTATGCTCTGAAGCGCATTAAAAAAGAGAAAAAAGCCTATGCAAAGGTTACTGAAATAATGCAGGTCGGGCCACATATATTACTCTAGGTAGCATTATTTTTTTATATATTTATATTTTATGTGTTACAGTTTTTTAAAATGCAATTACTCTTATCAACTAGTCTGCAATTGCAAAGCAGTCGCAGTTCAATGGTAATGATTCTGTACAATGACCAAGGGCAATTATATCATATCAGGAGACAATGGAGTTGAAAGGTCACAACATCACATGATATCTGTAAACCCCAGGATAATGTTGTTGTTGTTATTTTGGAACTGTAATTATTTTGATGACAATGTTGCTTTATTGTGCACAGGTAACATTTTTTTTTTTTAAATCTTAAGTCAAAATGAACGTTTACAGTCTTAAAGTGGTGATGGGATTGTTAAACTCTGTAGCTCATTTATATGTGCTGCATGGCTACCTCTTATTGTTTTAAGGGTGCTGTCTTGTGCTTTCTTTGTATGTAAGGCTTGCAATACTGAAGGTGTACAAAGGATTCTTAAAGAGGGAGACCTGCAACACGTATAAAGATATCTTAAGTCATGTTGCTACAAAAATATCTGTATGTAAAGAAAAAGTTTAAAATTAAATTGAATGGAAACTACCTACGGCTTGGCTTTGGGTTTTATCTATTTGGAATACCGCGTACCATAGCTGTTGCTGGCTGAAGTCACTAGATGAAGAATCAAGATAATTAACTACATTTTTAACTCAAATTTAGCTCTTTACATTTGCCCATATCGGTACGGTAAGGAATTATATAAATGTATTTGTGTTATTTGTGTACAAGACAGCACTATTAACATATTTATGGTTGTAATTGCTATTGGTCGGTTCTAATAGGGTGCGTATACATTGCAATTCACATGTTATTCTGATTTGATGTCTCAAAGTATTTTTTTTTTAAAAGCTTCAAGATTTCATACTGAGGAATACTATAGCTTTGTTTTTTCTTTTAATATTTTGAGCATTTTATATTTTTAAGGATTCCTAACTGAATAATATATACTGAAACTGGTCTCAGGTATCCACAGCTAGGCACTGCACCATGGTTTGGCTACAGCAGGCCTATTTTGAGCTTTGGAGTCAAAATAATGATGTCTTATACAGGTGGCAGAATGGCTTTTTCTCTCTCACACAATGAATCCCCTGTGCCTCTCAAACTCTGCATCACTGAAAACAATCAGCTACCCCTCTCCCCCTAATGAATATGACATAAAAAATAACCTGCAATGGAATCAGAAGCAGCTGTCTTGGTTAACACTTGCAACACCTATATACAATGCACTCAAATCTCAGGGAATAAAATTGGGTGTTTGCTGGTTCTGTGTTTTTTCACCGGTGCCTGGAGTAACAGAAATATTGTGCTTTTTTACACTGGGAGTCAGTTAAGATGGGCTCTCATCTGTGTTGAATAAGGTTGTGAAGAAAGTTTTAATAAATCATTGATCTTTACTGCACTAATCTAAGATATTTTGTGAGGTGATATTATGAACTACTATGCTGCCTGTCAACACAAATGCAACAGTTTTAAAGCACACCACTGCAAGCTGCAAAGAAATATGTCCACTTGCACACCTGGACGTCTTCATGTCAACAAGGTTCTCAAGGCAGTTGAACAATAGAACATTACAACATAAACATCATAACAGCTGCAGGTTTATTTGAAAACAAAACTATTGTATTGCTGCAACAGTAAACACTGAAGCCTGTTTATTGCAAAACGGTTCAGCTTGTCCCATGCTTAGCCTGCATGATTTTCTGCTGGCTCGAATCATGGGAGAATAAGGCAATCACGTGACTCATACCAAAGACTATGAAGGGAAAGGTTGTCGAGAGAGATTTCTTAGGAACTGTGGTTATTGCAACTAAGAATCTGTGACAAGCATAACATATATCACTTCTTTTTTTTAATCTATTTCTACTGAATTAAGGTATTAACTATATGACTTAAGGTACAATGTTACACATTCACTTTTTATTTTTCATACAGCCCGAATGATTCCTGCAGTATACCTATTATGTAAAACATTGTTATACAACTCATAAGAAACAGCTTGTGTGCAGAAGACATTCTGAGTTGTTCATTTCTGTTTTTAACAGGTTGTTTTGTCCTGAAGCAAAAGCTTAGAAAATCAGCCTCTACATCTTAAACAAACACCAGCCCCTGTTTCAAAATTGTCAGCTTGTCATTTACTAAAATTAGAGAGCAGATTGCTGTCTTGACATTCTATTTTATACAAAGCACATTTTAGACAATGCCTGTACGTTTAAACATAGAAACAAACCTTTTTAAACCAAAAAGAAAAAAAAATGCTTTGTGAATATTTATTGAAATGAGTAAACAGCCTTACCCATCAACCTCCACCACAGTGCCCGTGGGGCATCTAGTTACTGTACGCCACATTACAGTATTGTCACATACCAGGTAGTGCAGACAATTAAATAAGGGGAGACTTCAAAGAAAAACGCAACACACAGTCTCAACCACAAGCAAATCAGGAGGTGGAGGCTTGTTGTAACAATCCTCCACTACAGAGCAGTTTTTTTTTTTTTAGGCAGCAGCAAAAGTTACCATCACAGGAGTACAAGCCTAAAGCCCTACACTAAACTATAAGCAGGCCGCGTTACTAAGCAGTCCTTTTATCCCCACTGTTGGTCCTCTTCATAGATTGCTCCATTAGAGTTCGAACTGTTTAGCTACATCATTTATTCTCTCTTCTCTCACCCCTTAATGACAGCCTCCTCACGGCTACCCTCTCATCCCCGGACCTTGGCCCCCCCACTTTTAGAAAGGCTCTGGTGTTGTTGACTCAGTGTTCCCGCAATATTTCTATTGAAAAGCACCTTACAAAAAACTGAGCCATTTGATGGTATTTTTATTTGTAGAGACTGGCGTAGGAAATGAAAGACCAAAGGTTTTTAACCTTTCTCTGAGTTCGATTGGATGGCTGTATCAAAGATAGATTTCTATTCTAAAAACAGTAGAATTGCCCAATTCCCATGTATCCACTGGCATTTCAAAGGTCATTGTTCGCTAAAAAAAGAAAACTAACAGGAGGTAACAGAGGTCAGGTCATGGAATATATTGTCACCTATGTTATTATGTAGGTACGATTTGAGAGGGGGAATGGGGGGGTTGTTTCCCTGGCTCTGCACTTTCAATTTTCCTCCCTGGCAGGGAAAATAGATTTTCCACTCACATCTTTCTGCTGGAAAATGTAATTTGTACAGATGATATTCATGCCCAAATACATTTATGCTGCATCTCGTGCAGCGCATTGCCTCACAGGTTCTCACCGTCTCTGTAGACTCTTTTCTAGCTACCACCTATGATACCATCAACCATACACACCAATAACCAGCAAATTCACTGACTACACTGTTTTTAAGGGGAGTCAGTCAATAAAACTCAACAGAACACACATTTTTAAAACATCAGTATGTTGACATTGTTATTATTGCGTTGCTCAAACCACCCTTTTTTCGAGTTCTTCAAAAAGTGCTGGGAGAAACACAATCATTCCTGCTGAAAAAAATGGACCAGCATAGAAATAGTTTTTAAAAAAAACAACAATTGTAGGACATAAAATAAGTCATTTGTATTTGTTACACTATGTTTGAAATGTGTGTCTACACCTTTAAATTACAGGTTTGAATTAATGTATGTTTGGATTTCGACAGCTAGGGTTCCTGTATATTGATTGGGGGTTGACCTTTATGTAGGGGATACAGGAAGTGACAATGATAGTGAAAGGTGAATGAGACTGTAAGCAAGACTAAACAGCTGCACTGTCACTTTTTCTCTGTAAACATCCTCATACAGTGAACTCTAATAAAGCCCTTTGAATCCACTTACTGTCTATCGATTAATACACAAACCTTACACAATCTTCTCAAAGTCAAAGGAATTAGTTATCAGAAGCCGCCTCAAAAGAACAGCTACCCATTGTTACCAAACAGCAGTTGTTTGGTAACGGAGCATAAAATATCACAGAGCAGGTTGTACAGTCTTGTCTTGTACAGTCTTGTATTGCAAGTAGTTAAAATATGTACATTCCATGCTCAGTTATTCTTGAGGTAAAAAATACAGGAGTACAGCAAGTTGTCAAGGAGGTTATGTGTAATTACTTGTCCTGAGTGCTTTTTTGTTGTTGTTGATTATAAATGTATATTATTGCCTTTTAGTTATCAAGAACAATAAAAAAGTTAAAAAATTATAATTACTGCATTCGCATAATGGCAGATGTTAACACAGTAGAAATTTATCAACATGATGTATTTTTTACTATAGTCTTGCCTACTGTTTTGGAGTTTGTGTATTTTATCCCTGCCCTCCTACCCCTACCACCCCACCTCCCTCCAGTGGAAATGTGACAAATCACACCCTGTTTGGAATACATCTTCAGTTTGGTAGCTACATTTTGCTGGTTCATTTAGTAAGCTTAATAGCAGAAGGGAAGATACATCATAAAACAGCAATATAACAAGCCCTTCTGCTGGTGTTTCAATCCAGCACAAATTTAAGCCAAGGTAGTCATTATGGAAAAAAAAAGATGTGCCTAATGATTCTGTTATTTAAATCAGTCTCAGAACCTGAACTGCGATTGACCGGCAGTTGGCCAGATCTTCACCTTTAAACCTGATCCAAAATGAAGTAGCTTTTGACTATTTTTGGCTGATAATAAAATATATCCTGCCACAGGCATATTATGTTTCCAATGTCCTGGCTGACTTTGAACACAGAGTAACCCTGTGAACTTTCAGTAGCTAGTGTTGATAAATTGAGTACTAGGAGGCATAGAAGGGTCAGGGAGTGAGTATAAGGTTTCATTTTGACCCTTACCCCAGACAGGCAGACATAGCCAAGAGAATTAAAATTAATTTGCTGTTTTCTATCCCTGGAGGACAGCGGACACAACCTGGAGATGAAGGAACATCATATTCCGTATTATGCATACACATGCCGTTGACCATCCCCTGTGTATGTGTCATTTATGTTTGTGTGCAATGCTAAATTAATGTTGTATACAGTGCATTTTTAAACATACACTGACAGTGTGTAACTGTTAAGTTTATTATATTAGAATAAACTATGCATTTAACAGCCTTGAATTGGGGTAAAAGGTTAAGAAGATATGAAAAGTGTTGTCAGTCAGAATACAATAATAAGATTATTCTGCTACTGAATGCTTAGGAGGACCCCCGACCCTCTGCCTTTTTTCTGCCTCCCCATTTTTTTCTGGCCACCAGTTCTATCATTATAAAGTCTTAAATTGTAAAACTACAAAACTCCTACTCAGTGGAAATGCCACAGCCAAAAGAGGAAAAAGAAAAACTCAAGTTTACCAGAGTAATAAACCGTTAATATCTATCACCATGTTGTGTACAAACAGTTTATGTCAATAAAAACGATATATGGATAGATTTGTGGAAAAATGAATCCATATGCAAATATGGTAAACAAATAGCAATGTGCAAAAGAACATATAGAACATATTGTTTTAGTGTCAGAAGCTTAAATACAACTTTGCATTAATTGGCAAAAGATATACCTTTGTTATAAATAAGTCCACTAAAAGTTATTCTAGGTTTTTGTGCAGCAGTCCAAATTATTTAGTTAATCCATCAACAACAACCAACCCCCCTACATTATTTTCCTAGCTGAAGCAGATAAAGAAGAGGAAGATTCCCACAGCCTTTCCCTGTGTTTAATTTATCATCCAGATCCAATAGCATATCACACTGGGCAGCTGCTGGTGTTCAGAGTGGCTGGTCTGGCAGTACATCTGTTAAAAAACTGTATTACAGCTGTTTTAAATGTGGGAGCCTTTGCCAGCCTTGTCCAGCAGAGCCATAGGCCAATTTATCAATGGCAAGGGCTACTGCCTGAAGGAATAAAATGAATATCTCCAAGACAGACTGAACCTCCAGTGACTTTCCCAGGTCTGGACACCCCCCCCACCCCCCCGGCCATCCGTCAACAGGCTCCCTGAACTCTGTTTCACCTCCTGATCCCTGCCTCAACCCAAACAAGGATTAGTGTGAACTAGGCCCCAGCCAGGCCTGGAAAGCCTCTGTAGATGCCTCTGCTCACCATTAGTGCACAAGCTGACCCCACACTGCTGCTATTTGTACTTACACATGTAAAGTTCAACTGCTGGGCAGTCTGCTGCTTGCAGTTGTGGTGGAAAGAAGCACTGGTCCAAAGCACAACAACAGGCCTTCACTCTGCATATGTGTATATGTTGTGGTCGCCACAACTATAAACATGGCACTGTTAAATGTACAAACAGAACAATTTCCACCAGAAAGCAACAGCTTTTTTATATTATTTAAAATGAAAACTGACTGACAGTGCCTAAGCCTATTTTCACTTAACAGGCCCTCACGGGAGTTACATTAAAAAGAAGAGGAATATTTCGCATAAAAATGGATTTCATGCGGTAATGACTGAAATGATAATATGCAGGGGCGATGGCACATCAATCAGCCGATGAAATAAAACCTGATGGGTTTCAACAAACCGTTGTGTTTTTTTTCAAGGTTTTTTTTCTGTTATTGTAGCAATTCTTATATATAAACTTTGCCTGTTCTTTATGATAAAGCTATACATGTTTTTTTTTTTTTCCCCCGCTGTTTGAGGAACTGCTGCTGAAGCAGTATTTCTTTCCCCCAGCTACAATCAAAGCAGCTCAGCTACCCTGATCGCAAACTCAAGGGTCTTTTGACAGCAGTAATTAAGCAACTTAATTAATGAGTGAATACAAATGATAATATTTACTGTAAGGGAGTATCCTGTTTTGCATTTTTATTCCAGCCAGCGTCACCTAGATAATGTTAGCTCAGATTGCCCCTCCTCACCTCACCTCACCATCACTGCCACCTCATTACATAGTCCTTTTTTTCCTTTGTATAGTGTCATGGCCTCACTAAAAAACACTTTCAAGACTTGGAGGGATTAACCCATATTTTGTGAAATTCCAGTCCATCGCTGAAAGCTGGCTAATATCTGAGGGACAATTTCCTGTTACTTTTGTAAGCTGAACTTCACATCAAAGTGTTTGATTAATTACTGATAAGGAGCTAATAAAATATTAATGCATTTTGTAATTAACAAGCTTCAGAACTGTGTCCTCCCACCCCCAGCTAAGATTTGCCTTTTCTTAAGTAAGTTATGTTTTTCTGTGTCCTTAGTGATTGCACTTTTTTTCTTAACTTCAAGATGGGCCAGGAGGCTAAAAAATGTATCTTCAAAGATAGAAGAAAACAATTCTCTCTTAGACTGGCATCTTGTTCAGAGTTGATATGACCACATGCCATTAATATGTCAAAGCAGGTTGTACAGAGGACAAAACTAGGAAATCCCAAATGGTTTGCTGGCACCAATACAGAACACTTTGATATCAAATGTGACCCAATATAACAGACTTGTCAGCTGTTTTGAGTAAGTCACATGATCAAACACACACACATACTTTTCCAGTGTCACAGAAGAAGGTTACAGTTGGAGGATCCTGTTGTGTAGGACCAAGTCATGATTGAAGTACAAAACCTTCTAGTCTTCCAGGAAAAGTCTTAATTGCAACAGGGAGCAGAAGAGGAGCAGATTTCACTTCTTTGAAAACAGATTATGGCAATAGTTATATACTTAGGCCTCTATGTACTAATATTACTTATGTGTTCATAAATACTGAGAATTCGTAGCCTCTGTCCTTCGTAGAATTTTTGAGTGCGATGTACTAAACAGCTATTTTTCGTGAACAACTACCGTAATATCACCACAAGTTTACTAACAGCATAAATTACTGCTCCTTATACAGGAGAGATTGGAATTTGCATCTCATTAAAAAACAAATAGGACAGCGAAAACAAATCAAAACATAGATCTAAAAGAAGAGTCTCCAAAAATGGAAAGCATAAACAAAACTAAGCTTCTTTCTATATATGGAAGTTTACCATAGTAAATTTGCATGGTAATTCTCCAGTTTACCATGTTTGTACTCGTCTGTACCCTAACCATGCTTCCCTATGCTTTCAGTGCTTTAGAGAATATCGCAGAAAAATGTTGTTTGAGTCTATGTATATTTTAGTTGTGTAAAAGAAAAATGTACAGTACATGCAGTAGCCTACATTGTTATTTATTATTATTTATTTATTAGCAGACACACTTATCCAGGGCGACTTACAATTGTTACAAGATATCACATTATTTTTACATACAATTACCCAAGGTATAGACAATGTCGACCCAGGGGACTTTTTTGACCTGAAAAAAGAAACAAGGACCAGGGGTCACAAATGGAAATTAGATTACGGGGCATTCAGAACAGAAAATAGGAGGCACTTTTTTACACAAAGAATTGTGGAACCAACTCCCCAGTAATGTTGTTGAAGCTGACACCCTGGGATCCTTCAAGAAGCTGCTTGATAAGATTCTGGAATCAATAAGCTACTAACAACCAAGATGGGCTGAATGGCCTCCTCTCGTTTGTAAACTTTCTTATATTCTTATTTATACAGTTGGGTTTTTACTGAAGCAATTTAGTTAAAGTACCTTGCTCAAGGGTACAGCAGCAGTGTCCCCCACCAGGGATTGAACCCACAACCCTCCGGTCAGGAGTCCAGAGCGCTAACCACTACTCCACACTGCTGCCCCACTGCTGTTTAATTAAAGAACTCTGCAATGACTTGTTTCCATGTTTCCCTTCCATTATTAATGTGAAGTTTAAAATAAAGCATCTTAAAATATAAAAAAACAAAAAAACAAAATGCATTTATTGCCATTGTTATTTAATATAGACTATTAATAAATATATTTGTGTGGTTTATTTTATATTTTAAGGTGCTTTATTTTAAAGTAACTAAAAGCCTGTAAATGTTTAAACAGGAAGTTTCACATACAAACAGCTAGCTGAATCTACGCCAGTGAGAGTCATGTGTAAACAGTGGTTAAAGAAAAGGGCTTGTAACCAGGAGGTCCCTGGTTCAAATCCCACCTCAGCCACTGACTCACTGTGTGACCCTGAGCAAGTCACTTAACCTCCTTGTGCTCCGTCTTTCGGGTGAGACGTAATTGTAAGTGACTCTGCAGCTGATGCATAGTTCACACACCCTAGTCTCTGTAAGTCACGTTGGATAAAGGCGTCTGCTAAATAAACAAATAATAATAATAATAATATTCGTACATTTGCATACGAAAGTAGTTTGAAACTAACAGTCGTAACTAAACTACCACAGCAGGGATGAAACTAAGTTACAGGAGTGAAAATGACTTTAATACATTGCGGGTAGGTCTGTGAACTCACAAAAACCTAGGAAAAGTCAATGCTACATAGAGCCCTTATACTTTGTTTATTTCCCCTTTAACACAGAAACCAATAAAACCAATAACTGTGACAGGGGAAGACCTGTCGCTGGCTTCTCAGAGTGTACATGCCATTGCAGGATATGTTTAGCTGCTACACAGGAGACCTTAGGGAGGCGTTGTCAGGGCTGGAATGACTGAGTCTCCCTGATTGACTGGGATGGCGTCACATGAGGGACATAAATGGACGCTACAATTCAAGCGCATCGTCTTTTTCATTTGTCCTGCTGCCGCTGTATATGTGACAAAAAATGATGGATATTTTGCAAGTCTACTGCAAAGTTAGTGCATTCAAAATATTGTCTTGGGTAATAAAAGGGTTAATAGCAGTGTGGAGTAGTGGTTAGGGCTCTGGACTCTTGACCGGAGGGTCGTGGGTTCAATCCCAGGTGGGGGACACTGCTGCTGTACCCTTGAGCAAGGTACTTTACCTAGATTGCTCCAGTAAAAACCCATCTGTATAAATGGGGAATTGTATGTAAAAATAATGTGATATCTTGTAATAATTGTAAGTCGCCCTGGATAAGGGCGTCTGCTAAGAAATAAATAATAATAATAATAATAATAATAATAATAATACTGTATCTGGAAAGTTAGCAGACTAAGATAAGGAAAACAAAAAAAAATAAAATAAATAAAACTAGAAAAACAGGACATATCCATTAAAAACACAGCAGGCATGTAAATACTTTGATGGCATGTAAGTGTGCCCAGCTTCCTTTTTATAATGATTTTATACTGATTTTATACTTTATAATATTTATTGTAACATATACTGTAGCTTGTATATTTCAACAAACTACAACAACACATGATTAATGTCTACTAAGGATTAAAATATGCATTCATGCATTGCATTTAGCATTTACATGTTTATAAAGAATGGTTAAATGTAATATACATTATAATGCAGGATACAACACTTGTTTTGCAGTCCAGTACTTTAAAACACCAAGGTGTGAATCACAGCACCCCTAAGCAGACCTTGAGTGATACAGTGGGCAGGAAACAAGCAGACCACTGGCTCCTACCAGACGGAGTCCAACACTGATTATTAAAAAATCCCAATTGAATTATATAGTCGCTTCTAACCAGGAATGCTTCAGTGCCTCAGAGCAAGGTTGCGAAAATACATTGTTTTGTGAAAACTTGCAGTTATGGTGGATACATCACATCACATAATCAAGACAAACAAGGAATAGTATTGTGATATCATACAGTTATGTTTAATGAAACAGATTATGTAATCTACAGCAAAAAAAACAACTATATACTGCAGTGCCCTTTCTACAGGCATTAGGTTGCAATGGGCTTACCTCTATCTATGAAAAGTTAAAGTAGGTCCTGCATATTGGTTGCTGGTCAATTTCCAGATTTTTACTTATAAATAGACATGTCTGTTCCCTCCATTCATAAATTGAGCTAAGATTTCCTTAGACATCTGCTACTCCAGACTTCCATCCCCAGGAGCTGCAGTCACAGCCAAAGGATGTTAAGCATCAAGCTGAATATGAAAATGGGCTCAGAGACTCTGGCACTCCCTGTACCTGCTCACATCTATCAGGGAGCTGGAGTACAGATTCTTAATGTCTATAGTACTATTTGCACAAGACTAAAAATCACCAGATTTTCAGTTGACTTCAGTTGATGAAGAACAATTCAAAGTCGATAATCCCGGTTGCAACTTGCGCTGCGAATGCAAAGTGCTTCGATCTTCACTGCACTCGGTACGTTTTGAAATGTATTTTTATTTTTAATGTCATTTTTTCTGTAAATCTTGTTTGTTTATGGAAAAGGAAAGACCATTTAGATTTGTTACATCTGATTCACTGTTCACAGATCACATGCAAAAGCGCCTCCTCTGGACACAATTTTGACTTCTCTTGAATAAAAGAGATTACCGGACATCCTCTGCTTTTGACCAACTCTGAGGACCCCTGTTTTTTAGTCCTGTGCGAATAGTACTTATGTCTACCTTTATATCTGAATTTTAAATCAAATGTGTATTTAGATTTAAATTTAACTTGACTTTTTTTGTTGTTGGAAAGCACCTTGGGATGGCTGTAAAATGTTTCTATAAGAGTCCACATGTTGATGTTGAAAGATATTCCACAATTACGATACAAAGATATATTCTAATAACACTATGTGGTCTCTCAAGAGCAGAATGTGGATCTATTTATGTTGTCAAAAGACAGAATAAACAGTAAATATTAAACCACCTTCTAAAAAATCTTACCTGAATAGGAAGTGAACTACAAAATATTCATAAATAATGATAAGAAACCTAAATTATATCATGTGAAATTCAGAGAGCTAATGCAAAGACAAGAAATTCCACCAAGTATATTTAAAAAATCATATTCTTATAAAGGTCAAATCAATAGGTTGCATATAGTAGGCAGCTCCTGTATCAGTGGCTTTCACTTCTATTTCCAAAACAACAACACACAATAAAAAATAGAGATGAACTACATCTTTTGGTTTGAAGATTTTGGTCTAAAAAGAGCCGTCAAAACATTTGAAGCTTACAAGCCTTTACTCAGAGAATTACATTTTAAAGTGCAGCAGCAAACTTTCAATCGTTTCATGTTGAAAGAAACAGGATTCATGTAATTTACTTGTCATTTAATGAGAATTATACTTTTAGTCCGTGTAAATAATTCTTCAGGGAGGTTACAACATATAATAATATGCACAATATACTTTTAATAACACTTTTTGAAGCACATCGTAGGGGAAAGCTAGGAAAGGTGAGATACTGGCCAAAGAGAATAATGCTTTACCATATATGGTGAGGTCTGTCTAAATACATCACTAAGTGGAGCAATTGGAAAGAGCACAGGCCGACTACCTGGAGTTGAAAATTTAGCAGTAGTTTATTGTAAATATTTTCTAATAATATTAATTTACTTAACACAAATTTCAACATTCCTGCAAAAACTTTATCAACCATTCTGAAAGGGACTGACGTTCACTTCCTGATAGTTTTTTTTTTTGTGTAACATCACATCAGCCCAGCAGAGACAAAAGCAGAAACAAAACATCACAGGGACTTAGATTTAGGCTTAGGTTTAGAGATAATGAAAAAAGGAAACACTGTAAATCTGTTGTATTTGACTTATAATTATATTAGAACATTTATTCTGTCTTATGTGTTTTAATAAATACAACAAATGTTTTTACAACATTTATAAATATCAAGAAACAAGTCGATATAAGCATATTTCATGAACTAAATGTGTCAGGTACGTTTTTTTCCTTATTACTGAAAATAATGGAATGAATAACTTATTTATAAATATTTATTTTGAGAAAATAAATTCACAGCAGTGTTCATTATTGCTTATAAAGACCCTAAGAATAAACATGTATTATGTCATTGCAATCACTCAGGTGAAAAAATGTCTTGTAATTTGCCCAAATATTGTGTTTAAAAAAAGGGAAAAGTTTGTATGGTTTCTGAAGTACTTTATAATGTTCCCCAGAGTGTTCTGAAAAAAAGACACCATTTCCAAGATGCTACTGTAAAAAATAGATTTTTTGTGAATTTTTATAGGAAGTTTTATAGGAGTCAACTACATCCAAAAAACATCTAGTCCTAGGGGAGCATTCCACTGAAAAATGCTTGATCCTGAAAGGGTTATCCACCCAGCTGCTTATCCCGCGATTTCCACATGGCGCGCAAGCGAGTCCAAATTTGTCACTCCCGTGAGAATAGCGTGCAGGGGGTTATATGTGCATCTGCAAAGTTTAACACGGCTTTGACGTGCTACACTAAATCAATAGGCAGAATATACGCTACTATAGCCTGCAGTTTTTGTTTCTCGCTGACAGATGTTGATAACAGCAAACAAATTTGCTGAACAGGACTTGAGAAAAACAGCTAGGCGGCCACATTCGCAGAGTAAAAAATGGACGCCTACGACAGAATGAGATGAGGGTATTTATTTATGTGTTGATGCTACAAGGGGTTGTAAGGAAACCTTATCAGGATTGGTACTGGTCAAAATGACCTACAATTCACACACCGATTTTTGCTAAACTCATGAGTAGAAACTGATTTATTCTGCTGATGAAGTACCTACACTTCACAGATAAAAATGCATATAACAGCGATACACACCCATACCCGAAATTGGAAGATATATGACGTGGTTGAAAATTTGCAGTTTTTCTGATTTATATGTAC
Organism: Acipenser oxyrinchus oxyrinchus; assembly: GCA_030684275.1. Classification (NCBI taxonomy): domain Eukaryota; kingdom Metazoa; phylum Chordata; class Actinopteri; order Acipenseriformes; family Acipenseridae; genus Acipenser; species Acipenser oxyrinchus. The sequence goes on along the minus strand of CM060249.1, from coordinate 23,497,747 downwards.
CTGATAAAGACGTTAGCATTGATGAGAGTTTGATGATATACAAAGGGCATCTGGGATTTAAACAGTTTATCTCTAAAAAGAAACAGATTTATTAAAAAATTGGAGTAAAAAATTGTGTTGTGTGAGGCAAAATCTGGGTACATCTGTTTTCAATGAGAAATTTAGTGAACATCCAAATGCCACAAAAGTGGTTTTGCTTTTGATGGAAAGTGATATTGACTGCATAGTGTTATACTTAGTGTATATAATGCTGCCATTGGAAAAAAAACAAACATATGTTGTTATTTATATTGTTATAATGCTACAATTGTAAACACATTTTTGTTATTTTGTTATTTAAGTTCTATTGAAGTAATATATTTCCGTTTTTCATAATAACAATACAAAAGTCTGTATTTTTAAAATTAAATCAAAAATTGTTTTGAAAACTGTCCAAATTACTTACTTGCGGGCTAAGAATGAAAAAACAGCACACAAAAAAAAGGCAATTTTGGTCTGGAAATTGTCAAAATAAATGGGCAGTTGAGTGGTTAACACCAAAAAGTGGGTACAAGTCGTCAGTGTTTTCGATTTGTTTAGTAGTTTAGTGTTTATTAGATGTTGAGGATGCTTTGCTTTTGTGGTTTAGAAATATCTGTGATCATGTGCCTGTATATGGGACTACTATGAGAACCAAAGCTGAGAAATAAGCACAGCAGCTGGGACATGCAGATTTCAAGTGCAGTTCATTTGCCATGGATAATTTTTAATATTTCACTTACAACCATATTTTTAATAAAATACACAGTACTTTTACATTTTTGATATTTTTCTTAGAACTGTAATTAAAATTTGATTTCAGTGTTACTGTAACTTCAATAAAAACGGACAATATGCATTTAGCTTAGACTCCTGATAATAAGAATTATTAATAAAATGAATTTTTATGCTGGTCCCTTGAAATTTGTATTAATGAGAGTTGACTGTAGTTTGCTGCAGTTTGTCCTTTAGCCTACTTAGAAAAGATTTATTATAAAATGTGGGGTTTGTTTGAAGTGGATTCTAAAAACAGCTTGAGAAAATGACAAAATGTGATTGGTTAAACTGCATAACAAGTAATAAATGAACAGTCAACAGTACACATAGAATTAAACGAGGCACAACTAAATAATAAAAGAAAGCAAATATGAAAAAACCATTAACAAATCTACAGTATGGGCTGTTAAAGTACTGAAAGACTGGCTTAAAGACAGAAATATATGCACTTTTATATTAAATCCAGTAAATCAAAATAATATTCTGAAAGAAACCTATGCCTTTGCAAAAACCTCAGTTGGCAATTAGAATTCAAACAGTTAACCATTGTGTTGCAAAGCTTTTGGACTCCAACGCTACAATACAGAAAAGAATGGAGTTCAATTTTATTCTCAAACTCACCTGAAAATCCACCTTCTGTCTAGATTGCACTAGGAAAATGACCAAATGTATGTAATGAATGGGCCTCACAGCCATTAAATTGAATGGAAAACAATGGCTGTATGCTAACCACAAACCATCGAATTCAAAGACAAATGTCTTACTATTTAACTAAAGAGCAAGCTCTGTAGTTGAGAGGCAAGTATGTGTTTATTATTATTATTATTATTATTATTATTATTATTATTATTATTATTATTAACTGATCAGCCCTAGGAGGAGATCCATTACAAGTGCTTTAATGCAATTTGACAATAATTTTGTCCCAATAATGTATTTTTACCACCAGTGTGTAGGGCTATATAACTGGAAGCATCCTAAAAATGATTATTGCTTAAACAGGCTACCTGTTTACACCTGTTACTCGGCACATCCCTAATATTTCCCTGCATAAATTCAAACGTGACATCATACATGTACACCAAATTCTAGGTCCCAGTACCATGATTTATAGTAAAAATGACTAAAACTATTTAACCCTATATGGCCAAATGTTGTTTTCAGGCAACATGCAATATTTGCTTTTATTTCTTTCTTTTTTTCCAGTGAAATGCCCCATAGGTAAGGCCCTGTGTAAATCGCAGTTTCATGGGCTGCACAGAAAAATGTGAAATTAGCCCAATACCGCGATTTTTACAATATTCTTAAGGAATCAAATTAAATTATTTCATAATTATTATTTTTATTTCATACAAAAAAACACATTAATGAAACTATACAGCTCTGCAGTGTGCCTGTGTGTACTATTCACCATGCGCATAGTGCTGTGAAGTGATTGTCATGTGACTATATGCAATCACAGCGGGAAATGAAAATACTACACACTGTAAACAAGAAAATGGATGTCTCTAAAAAGGCTAAAAATGTGTCTGCAGCAGATCACGTAAAGCAGTATCCAGCAGGAGTTTACACAGCGATGGAGGTAAGCTTTACTTTACGTCCTGCAACGTTACTGTAGATCACTACCGAGAATCGGCTGTTGACAGACATTTGCATTCAAGTATCAGAGAAAGTCGGTAATCCAGAGTAGTACTGCAACTGCTTTACTTGCAAATGTAGTGCGCAAGGTATATTTGTATTTGGACTACTTTAAATTGCAATCATATAATACCTTATTTGAATTCAAAATCATGTAAAGGAAAAGTTAAAGGCGCAACAACTAAACTAAAGTAATACAGAATGGAAGAATTAACTAAACTAAACAGTACAGAAAACAAAATATAAACAACGACACCCCACTCCCGATAGTTGATTAGCGATCCAAAGCAATCTATGGGAGATTCCTGTAAAGGTTACAACCACATTCCTGACAGTTACTTAACACGAAGTTTATTCTTAACAGGGGTATCGTTAGTAACACAAATATTTACTTTCGTTAATATTGCGGTCCTTTTATTCAGCGTGTCGCAGGCGCGTCAGGTCCAATTTATTTTCACACGCGCAGTTTATTTTAAGCAGCTGTTCAAAGTATTTTTTCACAGTAAAACCGGTTTAAAAGGCACTGCATATCAACAGGACACTCAGGGCACTGTTCGCTGTATTTTCCACATAACTCTTCATAGTCATGCCTATCGATAAATAATCTCCTGATCACTCATTTTATCACCAAACTCCGCAATAATGCGATCCAAGTCATTCTTTTATTACTATAACAAAAGCTCTGCAAATGTCTGTGATATTCTTTGAGCACTGGATACAGAAGCAGCTATCTTCTTTGTTTTTGTCCGTGTTATCTCTGTGGTGCCGGGGCAATGTGTATTGCTCAGATCCGGCCCTTTTTTCTTCGGCTTCTATCGGTCTCACTCGGCCATTGAATGGTTTTCTCAGCTTTTTCCGGAGAAAAACGACTCGAGACCTGTATTTTACGTCTTTTTAATGATGTCAGACAGGGTCCGACATTGGACCAGAAAGGGAAAGTTGTAATGTAGGACCTGGTCTGACATAGCACCGCAAAGGGTTAAATCAGTCTCATATATGTTTTGGTTCAGAAGGCAATTCTCACTCTTGCGAGATAAAGACGCTCTTTGCGTCCAGACAACCTAACGAGAATGATCTATTATCAAGCCAGCTAAATTTGGATTCAAGCTTTAAATGCAAAATGATAATTGCCTTGTAAAACCCACATCAACTTGTATAAATCACATACAACAAACAATTACTATAGTGTTCATTAACTCAAAGCATGAATTGAAAGCAATAATACTTTTCTTACATTCTACCTCAAACAAAACGTTAATTTTACTTTAAGGTTGGCTTATTATGGAGTTCATAAGAGGGTAAAGATAGAGCTTGTGAAGATAAACCACTTGTCCAGTATTTAATTTATGACTCTTTTTAAACATTCTTTGTCAGTGTGGGAGTTTGTGACAAGAAACTAAGAAGACACAGAGAATGGCTTAGGGCCCCCGTCTGTATATTACAATTCTGTTAATTTCATAAACAGAATGATATTATGACCCACTCTGACACTACACAAGAAACAAAACAGTGACTTCTATGTTCCAAAGGTCCACTGAAAACTGTGAAGCAAGAAAACATATTACATTTTGACCTGACAGAGCGGTTTGTTTGCGTAAATATCCCTTTTTGAGTGTAGCAAACGGTGGAGTGATTCCTTCATTAGCCTAGCTGAGACATGAATACTTACCTAAAGCTGCCAAGTGTCACAAGCAGGAGATTATGGAATTGGTAAAACAGTCTGATTGCTTGTCAGTGGTCACTGACGAGTTGACCGATGTCCATAATCAGTTTGGGTTACACATTGTATTTGTTTTGCAAGACCTAAATGTTGAACATGTATACTGTAAACAAAAACATTTACAGCTTGTCATTCATAACCTAGAGGAGCTGCAGGTTGTGGCAGAGGACCACTAGTTTGGCTTAATGTGTGAAGTACATTAGTGGCTGGGAGTCATGGCAACCACCTTGGTGGAATGGAACTGAACTAAACAACAGTGTATAGGTTTCATCTTGGGCAAGACACTACATAACTCATTGAGCATGATTGACGAACACTACAGCTGTAAAGCAACTATGAATTTTAGGGTGTTATATAGCATTGGAATTATTATATAGCACTGGAATTATTTTCTTTCAAAAGTAACAGCATGACCTATTCCGAAAGCTTTCAATTATTGTCGTTTAAAGTTGTTTAAAGATTGTTTGAGGGATTTAATTAAGCATGATATTCATGGTATTGTTTAAGACATTGTTTAAGTTTTTTTTCACTTAAATTGCAGGATACCAGTTCAACCTCTTAAAAGAAGGCCCTTGGAATGGCAGAGCCAGTCCCCTTGCCCACCTGTATTTTTTTATTCAGCTTGATTTGGAACAAATAAAGCAAATCATTCTGTTTGTTTGGAAAGAGTAGATGGACACTTTGTTCTGATGATTGTAATAACAAGAATGAGTTTGAAGGTAAATGTGTGGCTTCCAAACTATTGGTGTGGCTGTATTATCAGTAGAGTCTAGTTGTTGTCTTTCCTTGTGTGTAAATTTCACATTCAAGTGTTTTTTTTTATTTTATTACCAATAAAATGTGCCTGGATGTCTCTAGATCAGCTGCAAAAACCATCATTTTGAAAGGATGAACAGAACTCCATTGTTCTGAGGCTTTATTCAATTTGCAGTTTTCAGGAGGTGCGACCTCACCCTGTTTCTTGCCTTGGATTCCTTCTGTTTACCTGCAAACTGTGTTTTACCATTGATGTCTTACAAGCAATCCCACATTTAAAAGCTGTGAAAACTCATCATTCAGTAAACATTTTTGAAGTGTTGTCGAGTACATTCCAGAAGGTGTGGAAAATTGTTTAGGGTAATGTTACCAATCTATTATTTATTTGGGTGCAAGGTTTCAATAAATCAGTATCCAAGCTTTCTCTGGTAAGTATATATATATATATATATATATATATATATATATATATATATATATATATATATATATATATATATATATATATATTTTTTTTTTTTTTTTTGAGAAAACTCATACTAGGATAGCCCCTGTGATAGTCAAGTGATTACTGACAAGTAGCACAGCCTTTGTGAGTGTAGTGCTGATGAGAGGTGAGGCTAAGGGTGTTATACTTGGAAAAGGGTGGTGTGGGGGTCCGCTAAGGGAGTGAGAGACAAAGGGACTGAAATTGAAAACAATAGCCCAGTATTATTATTATTATTATTATTATTATTATTATTATTATTATTATTATTATTATTTAGTCATTTAGCAGACGCTTTTTGAGCCTGTTACAATCAACACAGGAGTCAAGCAGGGCTGGCTATTATCCCCTCTACTCTTTTTACTTGCAATAGACTGGTTAATGTGACAAACCACAGAAGGCCAAAGACAATGGTCACTCTGGTCACAACTGGACAACGTGGATTATGCAGATGATATTGCCCTAATATCTCACACACACGAACAAATGCAGCGCAAAGTCACTGAGTTGGCAAGAACAGCAGCCAAAACGGGGCTTGCCATTAAAAAAGACAAAGCTAAGGTGATGCATATCAATAATTCAAAAGAAGACTGTATCATTCTGGAGGGAGAGAAGCTAGAAGAGGTAAGCTCCTTTACCTACCTGGGAAGTGTCATAGGGAAGGATGGAGGAGCAGACAAAGACATCCAAATGAGAATAGGAAAAGCAAGAGCAGCATTTATCATGCTTAAGCCTATATGGAACTCAAAAAACATTTCAGCAAAAACAAAGCTCTGCATTTTTAATACTCATGTAAAATCAGTGCTGTTGTATGGAGCAGAAACATGGAGGACAACAAAGGCATCAAAAAACAAACTGCAAGCTTTCATAAATAAATGCCTCAGAACCATCTTAGGCATCTTTATTGGCCAAACACAATCAGGAATGATGATCTCTGGGAAAGAGCACAACAAGAAATCATAGAAACACAAATCAAGAGAAGAAAGTGGTGCTGGATTGGACATACATGCAGAAAACCAACAACAAACATAACCAGACAGTCACTGACTTGGAACCCACAAGGGAAAAGAAAACCTGGAAGACCAAGAAACAGCTGGAGGAGGTCCACAGAGGCAGAACTGAAGGAGATTGGATACTCCTGGAAAGAACTGGATAAACTAGCCCAAAACAGAGCCAGATGGAGGACCAAAGTGGATGACCTATGCTCCCTAAGGAGCAAAAAGGGTTTAACCTAACCCTAACCTTTATCCTAAGTGACATACAGAGACTTGGGGGTCAACTATGCATCACAACTGCTGCTGCAGAGTCACTTACAATAGGACCTCAGACATATATCTCATCTGAAGGACGGGTACCTAGGAGGCGTTGGTTTGTCAGTTCATGCAATACAGTGTGTATGAAAATACAAAGCACAGCTGCAGTCAGGAGTGCTACCCAAACACACTGTGAAATTGACTTGGGTGAGACCTAGTATCGCTAAACTTAATTCCTCATTTACCTTTTCTCCTTTCCCAGAAAGGGATTTTGATCTGCTTGGCTGGCCTCATCCTACTAAACCTGGATAAGAACATAGGAGCTGGCTCTCAGCTCTCCTTTTATACATGTGACCAGGCTAGACTAGCAATTCAGTATCCAATCTAGCCTGACCATATTCTACATATGCTTTTTAGGGATGGGGTTTCCCGGGAAAAATAATCAGCATTTTGGTGTTCTTTCCCTGCACGGTGAATCATATGATACACGAAGGGCTGCAATGCCAGATGGCACCGAGTTATCCGGACATTGCTGTCCTTCATTGTGCTTAGCCATTTGAGTGGGGCGTGGTCTGTGACAAGATTGAATGAATGTCCCAGCAGGTAATATTGTAAAGAGTGAGTAGTCCATGTAATGGCCTAACACTCCTTTTCGACTATGGAGTTGTTGTGCTCCCGGGGGAGCATCTTTTTGCTGAGGTAAAGTATCAGGTGTTCTACTCCGTCTACCTTTTGGGACAAAACCGCACCCAAACCAACATCCAGTATGAATCTCTTGTTGAAATCTGGTTTGATGAGAGTGGGGGCCTGGCAGAGTTTCTGCTTAATAGTATCAAACACCCCCTGACATTCTACTGGCCACTTCACTGAATTTGGTGCGCTGTTTTTGGTGAGGTCAACTAAGGGATGACCACTGTGGCATACTCGGGGATGAATCTATTGTAATAACCATCTAACCCCAGTAGATACCTCACCTGAGCCTTAGTTTTGGGGATTGCCGCGTCCACCAATGCCTGGACTTTGGTGACAATGGGTTTCACCCTTCCATTCCCCATTATGAATCCCAAATATTGCGTCTCTGTTTTGGCAAATGCTCATTTTCACAAGTTGGCTGTCAGCCAGGCTACCCTTAGAGACTGAAGGACGGCCGTGATCCTAGCCAAATGCTTTCGCCAGGTGGAGCTGTAAATAACCACATTGTCAATATACGCTGCCGCATATTCACGATGTGGGTATAAGACCTAGTCCATCAGTCTCTGAAAGGCAGCAGGCGCACCATGTAGCCCAAACGGCATGGTTGTGAAATAGAACTGCCCTTCAGGAGTTGAAAATGTGGTTTTCTCTCCAGAACTGCGTGTTAGGGGGATCTGCCAGTATCCCTTCGTCAGGTCCAGAGAGGAGATGAACCTAGCCGTTCCCAGTCTATCGAGAAGCTCGTCGACCCGAGGCATGGGGTAGGCATCGAACTTGGCAATAGCGTTTACCTTACGGAAATCAACGCAGAAGCGGTTGGTGTCGTCCTTTTTTGCTGCTATCACAATTGGACTACATCACTCGCTCCTAGTCAAAAGGTTTGAATTCTTGCATTTTGATTGTAATGCTGCTGTTGCCGGTGCTGAGCCGATCTGAGATTGTCCTGGGCCAAACGACCGACCAAATCCAGGCGATCTCTCAGTAGGAGTAGGCTTGTCCACAGTTTTAACCATACAAAGGAACAAATTACTTCGCTACATCCCCTTTGTATGACCCCTTAGTTAACTAGTGCAACAGCTCCTCTGATCCGCGGCTGCCATGTCGTTTCCCTTCCGGGTCGATGATTTAGTGTATCGTATCTCCGCCCCCTTTCCAGATGACCGACTTCCTCTTAACCCTTGGAATGAATTGTCTGGCCATCCAGTCCAGGGCACTCTGTTCCCTTTACACAGCGCCCTCACAGGTCGGGAGGGAGATTTATCACCAAGAATTATTCTGTCTTTGTCACAGATGGCGAGTAAAAGACGGTTGTTCATAGTAAGTTTACTATTTTGAAATGTACAGCGGATTCGAAGTTCTGTATCTCCGGTTTTACAATTCCAAGAGTGATAATCTACCCAGTAATATATTTTATATAGTGATCACCTAAATGGTATATATTTTAACTTTATGTTAGTTTTTTGTGTTGAGTACAACTGCAGTGTTTTTTTTTCTCCCTCTGTGTTTGCATGTGTGCGTACTTGCTGGGCAGGGCTAACTTTTATGACTGTAGACAAGAGTAACCACTGTACCAACATCACATTTAAAAAAAAACAAAAAAACGTTCTTATAGTTTACTTTTTCTAGGCGATTCATTATTTATCTGTAGTCATAATTATTATTTAGCTATGCATTTATTATTATTATTTTAACATAATATTTTTTTTTACTCCATGTGTAAAAGAATGAGGAATAATTATTTAATTTTTTTTTTACTATTGGTTTCATTTTTATTTTTGCTTTGTGTATGTAGCCTAAGAACAAAGCCATTATTTAGCTGTAGTCATCATTATTACTATTATTATTATTATTATTTAGCCATGTATTTTATTATTAATTTACTGTGTGTGTGTGTGTGTGTAAAGAACAGAGACATTATTTAGCTGTAGTCATTATTATTATTTAGCCATGTAGTGTATTTTATTATTAGTTTACTTTTACTTTGTGTGTGTAAAGAACAATTATTATTATTATTATTAGTTTTCTTTGTGTGAAAAAGAATGGAGAATCTTTATTATTATTATTATTATTATTATTATTATTATTATTATTATTATTAATTGTTTTTTAATTTAATGTTTTATGTGGGTATGTGTCAGCCAGAAAATGGATGGAGACAATCAGTTCCAGCATCTGGTTCAGTCACTGAAGAGGAGGAGGGCCCTGACTGAGGATGCCGTTCCCATTTACAAACCACCTGTACCAACCTCAACCCTAACCCTAACCCTAAAACAACCTCAACCCTAACCCTAACCTTGTACCAACCTCAACCCTAACCCTGTACCAACCTCAACCCTAACCCTGTACCAACCGCAACCCTAACCCTGTACCAACCTCAACCTTGGGCCTGTACCAACCTCAACCATAACCCTAACTCTGTACCAAACTCAACCCTAACTCTAACCCTAACCCTAAAACAACCTCAACCCTAACCCTGTACCAACCTCAACCCTAACCCTGTACCAACCTCAACCCTAACCCTGTACCAACCGCAACCCTAACCCTGTACCAACCTCAACCTTGGGCCTGTACCAACCTCAACCATAACCCTAACCCTGTACCAAACTCAACCCTAACTCTAACCCTAACCCTGTACCAACCTCAACCCTAACCCTAACCCTGTACCAACCTCAACCCTAAAACAACCTCAACCCTAACCCTGTACCAACCTCAACCCTAACCCTAAAACAACCTAACCCTAACCCTAACCCTGTACCAACCTCAACCCTAACCCTAACCCTGTACCAACCTCAACCCTAACCCTAAAACAACCTCAACCCTAACCCTAACCCTAAAACAACCTCAACCCTAACCCTGTAACAACCTCAACCCTAAAACAACCTCAACCCTAACCCTGTACCAACCTCAACCCTAACCCTAAAACAACCTAACCCTAACCCTAACCCTAACTCTGTACCAACCTCAACCCTAACCCTAACCCTGTACCAACCTCAACCCTAACCCTAACCCTAAAACAACCTCAACCCTAACTCTGTAACAACCTCAACCCTAACCCTAAACCTAAAACAACCTCAACCCTAACCCTGTACCAACCTCAACCCTAACCCTAACCCTAACCCTGTACCAACCTCAACCCTAACCCTAACCCTAACCTCGACACCCGTCTCATCTTTTCACTCTCTCCACGTGCCGGAACTGACGAGCTCTAAAAAGAATTGCTGGCTTTGCTACCGTAAACATAGAAAAAAGCATAAGACCTTGATTGTTTGCATGGCGCCAGAATGCAACATGAAACCGCTTTGCTTAGTTAAAAATCGGAACGGTTTTCAGATCTGGCACGCCCCCAAAGGAGCAGTGTGGCGTAGTGGTTAAGGCTCTTGACCGGAGGGTCGTGGATTCAATCCCAGGTGGGGGACACTGCTGCTGTACCCTAGATTGCTCCAGTAAAAACCCAACTGTATAAATGGATAATTGTAAAAATAATGTGATATCTTGTAACAATTGTAAGTCGCCCTGGATAAGGGCGTCTGCTAAAAAAAAAAAAGGTGATTCTTTTCGTTAAAACTAAAAAAGAAAGTAGGTCTCCATACGTGAACAGGGTGCTTGTTGTTCAGTTTCATCATTTTGCATGTTGCCTCATTGTTCTTATTGCATGTTGCCTCACTGTTCATTCACTGTTCTTTTAGCATGTTGTCTTGTTTTCTAACTGCATGCTGCCTAACAGTTTACAGTTTACAGTTTTCTTTTCATGTTTTCTCTTTTTCATCTTTCTGTAATGACAATTTACTGTAAGTAGTTTACTGATCATTATCTTGTATACAATGTTAAATCCATAAAAATAAAAAAATAAAAATATATTACAAAATATTAATTTTCTGCAATAAAATGTTTTAGCCTGATTTTTATTTATTCTAGTTTTGAAAATAAATAAATACAGCACAATATGGACGTTTTTTTTGTAATATTTGTAATATGCTTTTTTTTCAAATATTTTTAATTTTTGTACTTGATAACTTGTATGTTGTTTCTTTATTTTTATACTGAAGTATAACTGTATCTCAAACAGGGCAATAATGTTTCCAATCTCACTTTTTGGCAAGTCTTAGCCCTGGTCTGCCTTTGCCATTTCTGAGATTGATTTTTGTAAAATACTATGCATTGTAAAACCTTATCTAGCTCTGCAACTGTAAAAGGTATTTCAATTGTGATTTCAGATTTGAAATCCTTGACAAATTGTGAATCTACAATATACTCTACGTTTTTTTATATAACATTTGGAAAGAGGTTGAAATTGGCAATTTTTAAAAATATTATTTATTGTTTTTCATATTTCGATAATTTTTTGGGAGGTGTAGCTCATATGAAAAAAAAAGACACCCACAACAAAATAAATTACATCACTGGAAAGATTTACTTAATGCCTTTCTGTCGGGTTATTGGGTTTTAATTTCTGATTTAAGGTTCCAAAACTAAAAGCGCTTAAACTCAGTGTTCATATTCATGACTAAATATGGTCATTCCCCGTAGGCGGCATAGGGTTAATATGATGACATTTGTAAAATATAGCCATTTTCTGGGGCATGTGAAATAAAATCAATATAAAAGTAGTGTCAATGCATTCTGGGAACAGCTCTACAGAGAAAAATAATATATAATGATGTTCTTAATGTACACAATCAATTTAAAAACGAAGTTAAACTGAGTTTTTGAATGTTACTCCCATGAAGATAACATTTCTAATCATGTTTGTGTCCACGCTAGCTATGAAAGTTTTGTAAATTAAACTCTTCATAAATCCAGTTGGTATCCAATAAACATCAGAAAAACACTAGAATTGGTTAATAAATTCACATTGATTTGACCCCTTTCCCTGTGAAAAAAATAAATAAAAAAAATCTACAAAAACAAAAGCAAAACAAAAACTTTCCCACTGCGGTTGGACAATCCTGACTTGCTGGCAGCAAATTCCTACATTTATACTGAAGTTTTGTAACACAAGATTTAAAGCTATATTACAGTTAAGGAGTTTTTACACACTCGTGGAATTTAAAACAATTGCAAATTGTGGCGAAATGTTAAAAAAAAACAAAAACATAAATACACAAAAATATGCCCATATGACAATAAGGATTTTGTTGTGGAAGACAGTAAAAGAAAAAAATTTACAATTGAAGTGTGCAAGTACTGTCGAGTTACTATAGATATTGTGACAGAAAAAAACTTTATACACAACCCCTAAACTCCATGCCTCAGAAAAAAGAATACTGCAACTTTAAATGAAGTCCAAGCAAACACAGAGAATAAAATTAGAATCATTCAGAAGTTCTGATGTGCTTGTTTCCCTAATATGTTGAATAGTAAATGACGTTCAGCTGGTTACAGCTGTCGACTGCTTTGACATCACATCGAGATGTTTAAGATCAAGCCGGCACTAGTTGCTGTCTGCTTTGCTGGAATAAGCCTGCCATACAGCTAGTTTTGGCCATGATAAAAACAGTATGCTCCCTTCTGCCCTTGTCAACACACTTCTCTGTCCACCATCACTCATCCCAGCCAGAACTGGAGATCATCAATTGCCATTGCAATTCAGCAGATTCACTTCATAAATTTTAATTAAACACCTCTAAAAATAAATGATCAGAAAATATAAAACATCTGCCATGTATATCATTTACATTTCTTAAGACAATAAATCATCAGCAATATTCAGATAACAGTATATCAATTAAATAAATGCAGACAGGAAAGAGGCCGAATCTTATGTTACAGCTGGTGTCAAAGCCCTGGTTCTTCAGCACCAGGCTAGGCTGTACAGTATATTTTGTAATGCATTTTCCACACTTGTGTTATTTATTTGGAATTGGCAATATATTATCTTTTAGCCTGAATATGAGTGGTCTTCTAGGATAACAGACCATTCTGTTTTTCTGTGCATTACAGATGGATGTAAACAGTCTGCGGGTGTCTCAGTTCCTAAGACCAATATATCTTAAAGGGTACATAAGGACCTTTTTATTTTGTTGTGTTATATGTTCCCATGTGTTGCTACAACTGTTTATGTAATGTGTGTGTATTTATTTATTTATTTTACATTTTGACCACTTTTTTAAATGTTTTAATTGCATTCCCTGCCTCAAGATGACTTCCCATGTACCCGCATGGACCTCTCAGAGCTACATTTCCCATCATCCTCTTGCTCACATATGTAACTGAGATGGATTTACCAGTGAGCAGGAGGGTGATGGGAAATGTACTTCTGAGAGGTCCATGCGGGTACATGGGAAGCCATCTTGAGGCAGGGAATGCAATTTAAAAGTTTAAAAAAGTGGTCAAAAAAAAAAATTAGATCAGTACACACACCTTTGTAAACAGTTGTAGCAATGCATGGGAACATGTAACACAATAAAATAAAAAGGTCCTTATGTACTCTTTAATACATATGGTAGTGGTATGTAATAAGTGTTAATTCAGATGGAACTACATGTGAATGTATGTGTTAACATATGGTATCCCATTCAAATAATATTGAATTCAAGGGGCTGCTACTTTACAAAACCGAGAAAACATATAATTAATTGAATTATACGACTTAGCTCTTTGGTTCTAGTTTTGTAACATTTATTTTTTGGTTTGTTTCTACTTTGAATAAATAGCAATTCAAGATTATGCAAAAACACTTTGAAAATATGCCCTATTAATTCTAAATGCTATACTTACTTGTTCATATTAAACCCTAAATCCTAGCTGTTACTGAATAAATCTCTCTCAACTTTTCCAGGTTGCGGGTTAAGGGGTTAAGTCAAGTATCTATGGCTTGGTTTACATGCACGTGAAAATCGACTCTACAGTCATGACTGATGTTGTCACGCAGCGTGACTTTAAAGGCAGGTTCAATCGCTTTATCACGATAAAAATAGCTGTAAAATCCCATGTAAACCGGAGCAGGAATCGTGCTTGTGGCTCACGAGATTTCAGCAGTCAAGATCTAATTCTTCTGACTTAATCTCACGTAATCTCCAGCAGAAAGGCTTTACAAAACATACCCCCAACACACACACACACACACACACACACACTCACTTGCATATCACTTGCAGCACAGAATCCAGGTTGAGCTGCTGCAGCCTGCAGATTTGCAGTTTTCTGATCGAAATGTTTCTGCCAAAGCTAGCTTCTAGATTAAATCTCTCCAACTGATATTTTCGCCGGTGCATTCCTTGTACAAAATGAAAGAATTGATAGCTGCCAGGTCCAGTAGAGATGACAACAGGCTTGTATAAAAAAAATGAATATTGTAGGTTATATTCAAAATAAAAACAGGTATTGTGAAAGGCGGTTCTAGTGTTAATGAAATTTAACTTTTAGACCTTCCACAAACACACAAACACACAAACACACAAACACACACACACACACACACACACAAAAATATAAATTCTAAGTAGTAAAACTTATACTTATTAGAAATTTTATATAATTTTGTGTGTTTGTGTGTTGGAAAGGTAACCAGACAAACAAGTAGGCCTAACTAATGTGTGGCGTGATTCAGAATGTGCGCGACAACACATGAATTCATTGCTCTTGTTAAATGTTTATATCTTAATGGCAAGGCATGAAGCTCTCCTCACGATATTCAGTCGTTCTTTTCCTACTTAGTAAGCAGACACGGACATTTAAATATCCCCTCCCCTAAATGACTATGAATTGAGTAATCTGCATTTGTATGGCCGATTTTTTTCCTAAATCAGAACTGCATAGCAATGCATTTCCTGAAAAGTACGGCAAACACACTGAAAACTGTCATGGCTTGTGCATGTAAACACCGCCTATGTGATATATATATTTTTAGAATAATAAACTGGTTAATGGTGGAGTGATGTAACAGATTAGCCTGTGCGTGTGGGTAGTGCTGTGTACAGAGTGGATAAATGTCATCAAGGGGGTTGTTCCCAGTTGTGTTGCTGCATACTGTATAATAAGTGAACCTCATGTACTGAAATGTCATCAGCGATATACAATTTCTAATAACATTTCTAGTCTGTTGTATAAAAGCAGATTGATCTTACACCAATCGTTCTAAATTAAACGCTCACAAGATCAAGAAACAAGTTGTGTCCTGGGCTGTGCCTCATTAAATACCTTTCAACTCTGCTGGCCCCACCCACTGCACCTATATATTGAGAGAGACTAGGTGGGGCCAGCATAGTTGAACGTCTTATTGGCTTGGTTTACATGTGGTTTACAAACTCCAGCGCCCCTGACACTACTCACATATCACGCACATACAGAAAGTCTTGGCCACAACAATGCGACAAAAGGGTGGGTAAATCGCTTTTCTCGCTAAAAAGCTGTGCAGATTTACAAAAAATGATGTTTTTTTGTTGTTTTATAAGCAAGGTTGAAATAAATAAATAAATAAATAAATAAATAAATAAAATAAAATGTATTTATTTCACAAGAGTGGAAAGAAAAAAAAAACATGGTTGGTTTCATAAAATGAAGACTTACAGAACGAATTTCCATAAAGTACAAAAATATCCAGGTGCATCTACTGAGGAATTTGTTGCATGGGCTACCTGTATACTGGATCCATAATAACAAAAAATAAAACAACATTCTGCTGGCCTTGCCTGTGCCTGCAAAATGTGGATTTAGGTATCTTTATTATTACTATTATTATTATTATTGTTGTTAGAACATTATGTAGTGGGAAATGTAGGTGGGTAGGTGAGTGTAGGTTACATGTAGGTGAGTATGGTAACCTATTATAGATTTACAACCAGTATTTTGAAAATATACTCTACTAAACATTTTGACTGGATATTTTGATATCATTAACCTAAAGTGCTGGATCTCAGCTTAGGATCAGAATTGCTGAAGCTATCCTTCAATAGGTAACATTGTATATACAGTATTGTACTGTATAAACAGTATCTGTGTATATATATATATATATATATAGTCAAAAATCTTTAGCAAATAATGCATGGATAGCACAAAGCTCTCTCTTATGGAATGTTGGTAGGCTTTTTTTGCCATTTGTGAAACGCTATGTTGGGTTTTTGTTTTGTTTCCCTCGCTTTTTTATTTAATTTTTTGGGTGGTCAAATGAGGCTGAACTTCCGGTTCTTCAACATAACCTAAAAACTTCTTGTAAACCAAGTTTAAGAAAGCTGCACAGTATCAGTACTCACACAAGGCCAAATTAAAACACAGACAGAAACATTTAAATATACCCCCCAATATTTAAATATTAATTAGGTAATTGGAGAATTTCTCCCTAGATGAAAACTACGTGTAAACCCAATTTGCCGAAAGGTACTGCCAAAATAGCATAGCAAAAAAGGGAGACTTATTTTTATTTTTGCATGTAAACCAAGCAAATGTCACATGACTAGAATGGAATGGAGAAGTCTGTTCAATGTTAGGCAGTTAGGATTGTCCAGGCAAGCTTAAAGGAAACCCAGAACCTGGTAAAGACAGATATATAAAAAAGTATGATAACTGGAGCCACATAACCTAGACCAGGGGTGGGCAATTCCGGCCATGGAGGGCCAGTGTCCCTCCTAGCTTTTGTTCCAACTGTACGTTAAATTAATTAATTGGACCAATTAAGCTTCTAATAAGCACTTAATTGGTCCAATAAAATAATTTAGGGTACAGTTGGAAGAAAAACCAGGAGGGACATCGGCCCTCCAGGACCGGATTGCCCACCCCTGACCTAGACCCACATTTCAAATACCAGAATGTCAATTAAAATGACATTTGATATAGCTCTATTGGATTGTTATATCATGCTTTGTGAATGGTGTCTTATATAATACCACTATATTTGAGCAGCCTTCTAGTTCCACAGATGGGAGAGTTGCATTGTGCATCATGCCAATTGCTAGGAACTGTTTGCTTGTTTTAAAGTCATTCATGCTGCTTTTGGAAATATATACATTTCAGCTCTAATGTAGACAAATTGGTGATTAGCTCACCAGGGTTACTTTTTTTCAGACAAAAATGCATGTTTTGAAATTTGAATAATTAGTTAATTCACTGAGTAGTTAAGCATATTATATTAAAATACCCTTGCTTTTGAGTACATTGCACAGATAATAGTGGCTGACTATCTTCTCAGTTGCATAAAAAGAACCTTCAAAATCGGTCTTTCCTTCCCTGTGGTGTTTGTGAGTCATGGCTCTGTCACATTAATGAGAAGAGTTCTGCAATACGTTGCCACTGATGTAATATATTTTACATTAAAAAAGCAGCTAAACCCACAATGTGGCAGTAAGAAATGTTGGCTTCTATTAGTCATGACTGATGCCTGATCTATACAACTGAAGCACTTTGTAGGTCATCTCCACTGCAGTTCGCCCTTTATATTATTATTCCTTCAGATTTGTTTCAGTGCACCACAGGCAAATTGAGTCTCAAGTTAAACCCTGTGCCTTTGCGACTGATTGCATTCCTAGTATCCATTGTTTGGTGTAAAAACTGTGCCAGTAGGTAGAAACCAAAATGGCACCACCTGAGGTTTACATGTTTGCCTTTAAAGGTAAAGCTTCAAAACATTAGTATAAATACTGTATAGTATTCAGACCACTTGTAACTGATTTGCCTGGTCAAGAACAACATTTTTACAACCACTATTTAAAAAATGTGCACTGTCTGGACAGCTAGTGGGGTTTATTCAGTTGATTCGAATATCATCATCGTTAAATATTAAAAGTAGGAACAAGCCTGCCATTTTTCTTACATTTATGGACATAAATAATCTAAAGTGACTCAATAACTGTTCTAGATCTTGTTTTTTCTTGAAATCGACTTATTTTAATGATTTAAATGATGGCAGTCCTTAAATCTGCCACTCTTTAGATCAATGTAATAGACTCATGCATGTTCCAGACTTTGGAGTCTCTAATGCAGGGGTGTTCAATTCCGGTCCTGGAGGGCCGGTGTGCCTCCTGGCTTTTGTACCAACTTTGACCTAAATTACTTAATTGGATCAATTATTCCCAATTATTGGTCTAATTAAGTAATTTAGAGCACAGTTGGAACAAAAGCCAGGAGGGACACCGGCCCTCCAGGACCGGAATTGAACACCCCTGCTCTAATGGGTCTTAATGCAATAATGATGACAATGGGATGGCTGATGATAGCTGCTGTTCTATACTGAGCTCTAAGAGTAGTACTGGTGCTTCATAAGTTTTATAAAAAAGAGAGGGTATGGAGGTTCCTGAAAACTTGCTTGCATAACCTCCCCTTTTCCTAAACCCTGGTTCTTCGATGTTCACCACCTTTATAAGTTTCTAGTAAAGCTGGTTACAGTAACATAATCATATCTCATTTAAATGTATGTTAATCGTTCCCAAGTTTTGTCCTCTGTACAATTTAATGTTGACAATTTGATTGCTTTGCTGATTGAGTGTTGAGCAGTAGTCATCAGGTAGATGGAATAGTTAATTCACAGGTATAACCTGCCAGAACAGGCAAAGCCATCAGCCATTATTGGTTTATTGCTGATAAAAAGAAAGCGGTCAGTACTATATCTTCCCCTAATTGAGTCCCTCCTGAGCTATAATCTGATCTTCTCTAAGGATATCAGAATGTGACTGCTGATTAACCCTGCGGTGTATTTCATATTAAAGCAAGACAGAACATGGGGCCAGATTTATCAAGGTCTTTAATGCGAAGTGCCATTTGCAGTGCTGACGAGAGGGGTGGAAAGGGGTGACAATTGTACATTGGCCCCAAGCTCAGGGGGGCCCCCACAAATTACACTATATCTATATATTTTTGTAAATTTACATGATAATTTGATGAGTAAAATAATAATTGCAATAATTTTTTTTTTTGTTTTTCAAAGCCGTAACCTATCGGTTGCTCAAAAGTCGATAATATAGTCAGGAAGATATACTTCTTTGAATTATGAACCTATTACGGTTGGCTTCAAGGATATATGGGTGGGAATAAGTAATGCACATTAGTTTGACTGGCTCGTCTTGGTGGCCAGTGTAGCAGAGCAAGCAAGGGCACAACACACCAAGCAATTCTGTAGCGGTTGCATTTTTCAATTAATTAGTGATAAACAATCACACATTAATCAAAGCAATATACATTGAATCTATAAATTATAATCTTTATAAAAAAAGAATTATAAAAAGCTTAGAATAAACAATGACATGTATAACGACTTCAGTTAAATATGCATCCAATTATTTGATGTCTCATCTTATTACACAAATCGAAAAAAGGTAACAACTGTGCTTTCTGTGTCTTTGTACCCTCCAAATAAATATTAGTAAAAATGATATAGCATTTATAGCATTACATTTATTGAGACAAATGCATTTACTTTAATATGAGCATTTATTGATCATATTTTGATATGTTGTAAACAAAACATTACCCTTTTAAAATTACTCCTATGTGTTTTACTGCAGAACAGATTAGTGCACTGGGGCAGCTGCTCAGTTCGTGCCTTCAACTTTTGACTGCCAATTTACAATGAGAGGTGGTGTTTTTAGAGGCATGTATTGTACAATCAATCCGGCAATTTGGTATTTTAACAAAACATGGAGCACTCAAACTTAGTTCAGGGTGCACAGTAAATCCAAGCTGGACTTCCATTTGATGATAAGTGCATTTTTAATGGTTTAAAAACCATTAAACCATTAATGGTATTGTTTCAGATATCTTTAATTAGCTTAAACTTGATTCATAAAATCAATGTTTTATTTTTCTGTTTAAATTTAAAAATACAATTGGGGGGGCAGCCAACATGACCGGGGCCCTAAATTTGTCATTACAGGCCGGGCCATTTGCATCATTTTTGTGAAAGTAAAATATATTTATCATGTTAACCATACTGGTAACAAAACTGTTATTTGGATTTTTTTTTAAAATTTTAGTTTAGTTTTGATTTTAATTAAGTCATTATATATATGTTTACTGTCTTTGTAATTCTTATTGGGATTAATATTTCTATATAATCTGGCCTACTGCTTCTTTTTTTAAATATCCTTGTATCCCAAAATAAATATACCTTACAAGGAATAGGGGTATGCAAGGTTTCCTGTCCGTTTACCAATCCAGTGCGCCACTCAGCTCCAAGCTTGAATAATCTTATCAAGATCCCATATTGGATTAAAGGAGAGCCTAGGGATATACATGTGCCCTTTTTTCATTAAGACAGTTGAAGTTATAACCTTAAACTATGTTAGACGCTAGGCCAAGTACCATGCAGTTATTAGACAAAGTTTTTTTTTTTCCAGTTGTAAAATGGTGTAGGTGAGCAATATTGGACATTTCAGGAAGCACCAAAGAAATTATCCGGGTCTTGCACTGTTGTATCCATATATTAATGTAAGTATATTGCATTTTCTCATATGCACAAACATTACTGTTTTTACAACATTTACTAAGCTTTTTAAATCAATTCTTGCACTTCAATGGCTTGCATAAACTGAAACACAAAGAAACATCTTTGTTTGGCACAAAATCGCAAGCAATGGCTATGTGAGAAAGAACAGAGTGAAACAACCTTGTGCTTAATGCAGAAAATAGATTACTCTTAATACTGCAACAGCACGTTCAGGCAGGACGCTGTGGCTGGACTGTGTGTGTGTTGTATTGTTTATTGGTTGATTTCTGTCTTTGTTTTTATTAGTTGTCTTCAGTGCCTTATTTGAATAAATGTATCAAAATGTTTATTATGACTACTTGTTTCCACTAGGACTGTATTTAGATTGTGCGGTGACCTGGTTGTGTTCTTGTGTGTCGTTGATTCCAGAGGGAGTGTGTAATAAAAAGCTTGCTGTGTTGAACTGCATTCCCAGCTAGCATCTTTCATTACACTGGTGTCAGATTTCAGAGACGCTGGTCTGAGGGGGAGTCTTCAGAGGAATGGAGAGTGGAGCACTCCATTTTCCTTGCCAGCCGAGAGCTACATGCTGCGATGACGTTTCCCTGGACAGTGAGGTGCCGGTGCTCCCAATACTGCAGCTTGCCCATCTGGCCTTTCAGCTCCTCCATACTAAGCAAGCTGGGGTCCCCATCCCTCTCTGGGAAGCGGGGCGGGAAGCTGAAATGTCCACTTATCACAGCCTTGCTTAGCCCTGCCTCTTGGTTTAAAGTCTGCACCCATTGAATTAATCGTTGAACTGGGGGGGGGGGGCTCTACGGCCTGCCTTTGTGCTGCTGTTCCCCATAGACCAGGCTGTGTCTGGTGCTGGTCAGGTACTGAAATAAAGGCTGCCCCCCTGCATTGCCACCAATGCTTGCTAGCTGTGGTCCACACAAATATGACTATTGGGCGGAGATTGGCGTGGGTCTCTGGCTGGGACGTGTAGTCGAGCTTTTGGAGAACCGGGCCGCCCCCTGTCCCATCAACGAGCTGTACCCATCGGTACACCGAAAATTCCTCCACACCCCCTCCTTTCTTCCTTGCTCTCTCCGGCCGGCCAACAAATCTCACCAGTCCGATGAAATCACAGCCGGTACCGTCAGGACAGGAAGTAAGCTGAAAAAGTGGAAGCAGAGGGACGGCAGCTGCCAGCCTCTCTCTACAGCTCTTTCTGGGATGATGTTGATGAGGCCCGTGGGGTTTCAAGAAATCAGACTGATCTCTATGTGTGTTTGGTCCTGGTCCCTGTTCTGGTTCTCCCGCCCCTCTCCCATTTATCTGGAGTAGCTCTCCTTCACCCTGTAGTTCTGGAGCTTGAGAACCATCCCCGGGTCCAAACAGTGGTACCAACCGAGGCAGAACGAGTTCCACAGGATCACTGTGGCAGTGCGGGAGCCATACGCCACCTCCCACTCAGCCTGATAAGGACACTCAGAGATCTAGTCTAACTTTCCAAAAACCTGCTTCAAGTTTGTGAAGCAGAGGTTGCTGCAATAAATTTTACTATCAAAGTGGCTGCCACCAAATTCGCCAAAACACACCCAAACATCTAACTGCTTCTGTTTGCAGACCATTTAACCAACTAACTCCTAACTTGCTAGGCGTCATCCTGGGGACAATGGAATTCAAATATGGTAAAACAAGATGGTGGCCAGACCTACATTTTGTTCTTAAATTTAAAACCACTTCAGTTGAACACGGTTTAGTTGATTAACTCCAAAGTTGACAAGCATCATCTCTGTGTCAATACAATTCATTTTTCAAAAATGGTGTTTGTGCGTAAACTAATATGGCCATCTGACGCATTTCTTTAAAAAACTTTTGAAATCTTCGGTCAAATGTAAAACTAGCTTATAACTCCTTACAAAGTGCAGATAGGTTAATGGTTACTATGGAACACATATAGGAAACCATATGTGCTCTATCCAAAATGACCTTGCCTGTGACCTTTGAAATCTCCTTATGTTAAAATGTAAAACCAGCTTATAACTCCATACAGAGTGCACATAGGGTTATGGTTACTATATAACACATTTAGGAACCCATATATGCTCTATTCAAAAATGACCTTGATCGTGACTTTTGAGCTCTCCTTAAGGTTAAATGTAAAACTAGTTTTTAACTCCTTACAGTGTGTAGATAGGGTCATGGCTACTACAGTGTTTAACATTATAAAGTATCATGAGACAATAAACTAATGCAGTATTTTGAATTGAAACTGCTCCATAAAACTCATCTGTTGCAGACACTTGAGCTGCAATGCTACAGCTTGCCAAAATGTACAACTGGTACTGAGTTTGGAAGCCGTAAAACTGCTTGGCAGTTCTAGTTTTTATTTATTTTTTAATGTTAAGTATTTTTTTATTATTATGTAATCTGCTTTTAGATAAATGTATAAAACATAGTATTACATGACCTGAGGGACCTTACAATACTTCCTGAAAGATTTGTGTAAAAATATTGATGTTTGAGCAAATTACAAGACATTGTTTCACCTGAGTGATTACAATGCCATAATAAACGTTTATTATCAGGGTCTTTATAAGCAACAATGGACACTACTCAATGTAGTTTCTAAAAATAAATATTTATAAATAAAATAATAGTTCTTCATTCCATTGTTATCCGTAATAAGGAAAAAACATACCTGATCAATTTAGTTCTTGAAACAGTATCTGCCTATATCCACTCGTTACTTGATATGTATATATGATGTAAAAACACATATATTAAAACACATGTGGCAGAATAAATGTTATAATATAATTATAAGTCAAATACATTGGATTTACAGTGCTTTCCCATTTTTTTAAACACGTTCCTGTAATGTTTAGTTCCTTGAAAATGTCTCTGCCTGTGGCAAAGTGGTAAGTGGTGTACAGGTGTAGAGCAGGTGCAGTAATCCCACAATGAAAAGACAGACAACAAAGTACGGGTGAAATGAGTTCTGTTTATTTGTAATCCAATGGTTTGACGACCGAGCAGTAAATAAAGAGCTTGCAATACACAGCAATGTGTATTGCACAGTAATGATAAAGGGTTGCAGTCCCGTAA
The DNA here is from genome assembly GCA_030684275.1 of Acipenser oxyrinchus oxyrinchus. Lineage (NCBI taxonomy): Eukaryota > Metazoa > Chordata > Actinopteri > Acipenseriformes > Acipenseridae > Acipenser > Acipenser oxyrinchus. Next base: position 23,473,955 of record CM060249.1, on the reverse strand, counting down.
ATAATAAGTGCAGTACTAAACACAATTAGACACCCAAAACACGGTCACAAGTCCAAAGTGAGTGCTGTAGTGCTTGTGGTGAAGTACATTTTATTACATGCAACAATGGTGAACAAGTAGTGCAGTGTTGTATTGGTTTAGGGCTATCCGTGCGCGACAGCTCCGGATCGTGTCAGCTGTCTAGTCTAACAAACAAACAGTTTGTTTTAGACAGACAGACAAAACAAACAAAATACTTATGTTAGTTTCACAATAACAGGTCCTTTCGGTCTTAGCATAATCATTTACAAGGAACAGATCACATCACTACGTCCCCTTTATATACCGTCAACCATGAACCCTTGGTTAACGACTGCAACCGCTCCTCCAATCCGCAGGTGCCACACCGTTAACCTTCTGGGTCAATGATTTAGTGTACCGTAGCTCTGTCCCCTTACAAGATGGCCGATTTCCACCTAACGCTGGGAATGAACTGTCGGGCCATCCAGTCCAGGGTACTCTGGTCCCTTTACACAGCGCATTCACAGGTTGGGAAGGAGATCTAACACCAAGAATCATTTGATCTCTGTCACACTGCCCTTTAAAAATGAAATGCCCGTCTCAGTGACGCCACACGAAAAAATCCAATGATATTCATTAACAAGCTGTACTGCAAAGTATGGTGGCCCAGTAAGTCCAATAAAAAGTGTGTTTTTTATCATGTTTACTCGATCACGGTCCCAGAATGACACTTCAGTATGATTGCATTTACATGATCGCGGTTCTTAAAAGGTTAAGACAGGACAGAGGATGGGCTGACATGATATAACTGAAGGTTTGAAGACAGATACTAAGGCAGATTTCAAGAAAATGGTAAGAACAAAAACCTTGAGCTATTCAGATATAGCAAATAGACATAGTAAAACTACATTAAAGCTACTTACTACTTAACATTTGCAGATGCTGCACTGAAATGCTGAGAAAAACTACTGTATTATGTTATTGTTACTGTATTATTGTTTTATTTTCTATTATGTAAAACAAATTGTAGGTTGCTCTTTACAACTTTACAGCATGAGATTACAGCATGCAGTGCATTTTATGAAATAGTTTTAAAAAAATGGATACACTAACTACATGTTACACTGTAGTTACTATTTGTAATTGCCACCCAATTCAGTGGTTGTGAGCATACATTTAACAACATAATTTTCTGAATATTATGTTGTGTACAGGGTAGGTTTAAGTGTATCCAATAGTTCAAAAGTTTATAATTAGATTAAACATGTTTTATGCAGGGTTTTTTTTTTTTACCACTGTTGAATAGTTAAGTTTCCATTGACATTTTCTAATTCAGTCTTCTGAATAATTGTTATTGTTATTTGTTATTACACAGTAATGCCACAGTGACTACAGATCCATATATGTAATTACAATGTAATTGAAAATAATTAATCCCAACTGTTTTAATATATACACTGTAGCCACAGGGAAAAAATATATTCAATGCAAATGCCCAATTTAGTTAAAAAGTGTAATTTACGGCTCAAACCCATGTGAAAAAAACAAAACAAAAACAGTGTGTAACTTGCGCTTTAAAATGTAAAAGCTGTCATGTCACCCTTAGAAACACTGTTCTGACAAAATAAAAAGTGATTTATTTAGCATGTGTGCTGTCACCATAGCTTCCTTGATACCATAAGGTCTAATTTATCCCTAAATTGCCTCAGTGGAAGAACAAATCCAAGGCATGATTTGAACCCCATGTGTATTACAGAGTGCAGAAAAGAAAGGCTGTCACTCTGAACGTCAGTGCAGGTTCTCTGTACTAGTGGAATGCTCTGCCTGCATAATATACTCTTTCAACACCATTGCCCTCAAATGGTTAAACAAACTAATTCCATTAAGCCCTCATCTTCTGCTAAGTAACATGGAGTATCATTATTGTGGATAGCAATTATAGGCCTTTCGCGTAATTGATCGAGGAGGTCTGTGGTAGGTTAAAAGGTATTCAAAATCACTATTTTCCTAATTTACTGGAGCTGTCAAACTGGAAAAAGGGAGAGTTCAGAATCTACAGCTTTTTGCTTGCATATAATGGGTTTCAATGAGAGGTTTTCAGTGATTATATACTGCACTAACATTGTTGCTTGAATGGCTAATTTTGTGTATTCTTGTCATTTGAGTTTAATTTATGATTTTTTTTGAACACTTACAAAATGTTAATGACTTGGCAGTGGCCATCATAAAACACTTAAATAGTGACCCTTGACAGCCTTTTAAGACAGGAGAGTTTTCATTTGGTGCTGGATTTTGAAACAAATTGTTGTTGTATGAAAGAAAAGAAAAACTCTATACAAACAAATGTAATGCACATTTAAATATGACTTCTGTATTTCTATGACAACATCCCACTGAGATCAGGTTTAGTGTCTCTCTTCTGTTACATTCAAAGAAAGACAATTATAAATAACAACATTTTCAAGCTCTGTTCAAAAACAGCATTTATTTATATCCAAGTCATTAAAAACATCAATGTTTCAGTCTACCGTATATCCTGTTACATTCAAAAATTACATCTTTCTGTTTTCACAAAATGGAATACATTTTATTGCAAAACAATCCATTTTAAGGAATTCTTTTATCTTTTATGGCACAGACAATTGAATCTAATGTCCTCGGCACACTAATTTCACAGCATGCCTTTCACCTTCAATCACAAACTTGCCATTAAATCTCGCTGACGGAAGTTACTTATTCTCAATCTACTCTCCACTTGTACCGACACAATCTCATGCCACTCAGGTTGGTTTGTGGCATAAAAACACACCACACTACTTTCAAATCAGGTCCATTTTCTCATTATCTCATATCCTTGCCCTTCTTTACAGCTGGCTGATCAGCAATCAACACTAGTTTGTTTCAATCAGGAAAGCGACAGTAACTTCTCATTTAGAGACTGTTCAGGAGCAGACGATTTGTTCAATTCATAACAGGTGCAGGCTTCCAGCACAGAGGTATTGCAATTGTGGTGGTATATCTTGAACATTTAATATGTTGCAAGACAGGAAAATGCAGTGTATTTGACAATAGCCCTTAAAATTGTTATAGTTCTCTTCAGAAAAAAAAATACTATTCCAAAAAAACTAAAAAACAAAGTCAGTTTGGCATAATTTCTTCCAGTAAACTGGATTATTGTTCTTTGTGTTGTATGGATTTTCATTGCCCTAAGGAAAAAAAGAAAACCCCATATTAAAAAAGATATTTATTGAAAATATATATTTAGAACCTTAATATTTTTCTAGGTATATATGAAATAAATATGAGCTGAGCCATAGTAAGGTTTTATTACTGGATCTTATTCCACACTAACCCACAAAAATAATAGATTTATTTATTTATTGCCATTGTATGGGGCTTGTCATGCATATTCATAAATCTGTTCCCGCCCCTCTGAACCTGTGCCGGGTGAGCAGGTAAGATCCTGGCAAACATGATGGACAGATGAACCACTCAAAATGCTGAACTTTGTGAGAGGAGTGGGGAACCAATTAAATATTTCTGATTGAACAAGCTGGATTGAAGCTGCTCATGTTGTGAATTCAGAAAACATGTTGTAATGTGTTGTGTTTTAAACCCTTGTGAAGTAGTGCCTTGTAGGTCAAGTAAAAAAGAAGTCACACAAACACTGTATAGGAGTTAAAACGCTGGTTTCGCTATTTTATTCGAAAGAAACACAAACTTTACAACTAATCTAGACGTATAAGGAGGTACGTTCTCCTTAACTTCAACCTATACTTACTGTGGGGGAAGGCTAAATCCTTTTACCCCAACAAATATTTACACCTTGTAACTACACCTCTTATTCTGTCAACATGATCCAAACCAGCACAGCAGTTGTTTGTATATTCCCTGGTAGTCTTCCATAAGGGTTGTCACCTCCTCTCTCATATAGAGCTGATTTAATTGGATTATTGAGGACAGGCAGAGATGATTGGCAGAGCTAACAACCAACCTGAAACTAATTAGCTTGGCCAAACTTTCTACCTACCAACCTGAAGCCAGAATTTCCCTCACCACCTTCATGTTCCCAGGTTCAAAAAGCCCTTAGGGGGGAGCAGTTTCAAACATCAGTGTTATTGTATCGAACTCACGGTAATGTGATTTTCAAATGCAATTTGTTAATAAAATAAATCTGATAATTCTTTGAAATTGAGTCGATGAGGTTGTTAATAAACTAATTTCCCGTTAAAAAAGCTTATTTGGCACAGGTCACATACATCACTTCCTGTCTCAATGACTAGATAAGGGGAACTCATTAATCAAAATGCGTTGGCTGCAAAAAATGTTACAAGCAGACAAAAATAGATTTTTTAAAACAACCTTGAGTGACACATTGAGCAACATGTTCAAGTTTTGTAAATCTTTTAAAATTATGTTGACACGCTAATGAAAAGGAGTGTGCAATTTCCATATTTTGCTGCCTTTAAAATAAATCTTATACATGTGAGAAAAAGTTAACAGCAAACCATAAAGACAAACCCCAAGTTTTTTGTATTTCTTTACATTAAATATCATTCATAACCACAAGTATAGAAAAGGCTAAAATATTTTCATAACTACAAATATTGAATTATCTAGGTAGTCTTACAATACTGACCTACTAACAAGCAAATCCATACTGTAGTTTGTTTATTCTATTTTAACACCAAAGAACGAATACTGTTTCAAGGTGAGTTATATACCTTTTCGTTAATTAAAGCCCTCTTTTTCCAAGTTAAGTCCTAATAAAAGATGTCAGTTAACACGGATTTCCTGTTAAATTCCCACGCAAACAAATTAAATCATTGCAAGAAGCACTGCTCATTAAGATATTCAATTTTTTCTTAAATCAGCATCATTTCGTAAATCACATTAGCACGGTTATTTAATAACGAAATAGGCATAACGACCACTTGAAAATGCCCAAATCAATGATACATACCGATTTGTTCATTAACACTGGTGTTATCAATTACGACCTTTTGAAATCCCCCCCCCCCCTTAGTTTCCTGTATGACCAGTACACTCTGTCACAACCCTAAAACCTGTACAGTAACACTTTAAGGTTGACTGAGATCAGCCAGCTGAACCACAACCCACAGACAATGTTTAATGATTTTTTAATTTTTTTTTAATGAGCTTTGTACCAAATAAGAACCCTTGTAGGTACAGAACATTTGCCTAACTGTAAACACATAAGTTAGTTAAAACAAAAACATATAGTTAAGATTACTTGTCAAAAATAAGACTTTCTTTTGGCAGGAGAACTACAGGCCCCAACTTCAATCCATCTTTTCTGCTGCATCTTACACACAGCTGTTTGCTGTAAAAGCTCAGTGCTGACAAATGCTCTGTTTCAGTGTGATGCATGTTCTTTATATCTCCGTTGTTGTCACAGATATTGAATCTCCCACTCCCTAGAGTGCCTTCCTTACCAACTCAAGTATGTTTTTTGGTGAATAAATGCAGCCACTCGAATGGCTTTTGGTCAAATGTTACATTGCAGGTATGTATTTATTATTTACGTATTTAGATATTAATTTATTTAGTTGCTTGTTTCATTAAATAATAATAACGTTGACAGTAATAACAATTTAAAAATATATATATTTTAGTTCTTCATAAAATCTTTCAGATACACCTGGAAACATGCATGTGCATATTGTTATACATAGCAATATGATATATGCACTGAGAAAACTTTTACTGAAAAGCCAAAAGCAAACTCGTCCCAAAAGTCTTTCAATACAACTAATTAACCAATCAATGAATGGTTACTTAAGGCTTGCAAAATAAGATCAATAATCCAATAATTGATTTTGCATTATAAATTACAACCTTTATTCCAGTCACTGCTGCCCTTTTCCCATTCAAATGCCTCAACCTTGAAGACACAGAAAAGAGAATATGCTTCAGAAACTACAAATCTGTCTTCCTCGTTCCAATGGTCATTGAAACTGGAACTTTATCTAGATTAATTTCACCAGTGCTTAAAACAAACCACTCCCTTAATGTGTATTTATTAACTAAGGTAAGCAATGGTGAAATATACTGCATGGCTGTAGCCGCGCTAGCTTAAAAAATACCTTTTCTAATTATTTGCTGTAAAATGCAATCCCTTCTGCAGCACCAAATGCTGATTTATGCTCTGTTTGAGTTCTGATGAGGTGTTTCATTCATCTGATATTACTTGAATCATGAGCAGCCCATCCATTGTTGGGAAGGGAGACAATACACAATGCCTCTCCGAGGGAAAACCTCCCTTGTCAGCAAATCTCGAATTTTCTAATTAAATCAATGATGACATTATACACTTCATCTTCTTCAATGCAGAAGAAGATTTGTTGTGTTTTAATGATTATAAAAGCTCTGTTACTACGAGTGAGTAAAGCAATCAGGACAGGCACACTCTCAGTGTTAACACACCATTAAAGAACCCAGCTAAATTGCATGTTATAAGGATTACTTTTGGTTGCTGCATTATTCTTTTACATATTTATTTTATTTATAAAATGGCAGGCAGGAAGGATGTGTTTCTTGAAGTAATTGCAAATAACAAAATAGTTCCATTAATTTTCTCCACCATTCATGCATTATATAGGTCTCAAATGTGCAGTTTTGAAACAAAACACATTTTAGCAAACATGTATTTTCATTTTTAAACATGATATATAGTACTGCTCTATAATAAATCTGTTTGCAAGCAATGCTTTTAGACTGTCTTGCTCTTCCTGGGTCATTTCACAGTGAGAGTGAAACTGTACCCACCACTGTCTTCTTTTTTCCTGTCAATGGTGTTGCTATTGCTATTGGAAAGTGTAAGTTATTTCATACACTACACTTATCAGGGCCGTACCAAGGTGGGTGGGAGCAGTGCGGCTGCACAGGGCGCTGACCTGAGGGGGGCGCCGATTGGCTGACGAATAATAAGGCCAAATAAAACATTATGTGTGGTTCGGGTTAACTGACCGACCCTAAATATTTTTGGCTGATAACGGGCTACACCTTTCGCTATCAATCTGAAAAACTGACCACTGTGCGCAGCCATGTTTTCGCACATGCAATTTTCCGGAAGCCGTGCAGCTAACACTTCATATAAAATACATGTTCGGGTCTGAGCAGCATGGCTGCAGCGTATCGCCAAGTAGTTGTTTTGCACTATTGCTTGAAAAATGCGACCAATACCAGAAAAAAGAATTATAACCAGTGTTACTCGGGGGTGAAACGCCATTTCTCACACTCCATCTTCATTGTTATTTATCTTGATAGTAGCCTATTTTTTTTCTCACCGATACTTTTAATGTTTAATGTTCCCGACGCATATTTTCCTTGTACTGTGTCTGCGTGTGCTCTCTGACTAAACAGTAGCCTACTGAAATTGACAAGCGGCACTGGGAACTGAATTTTACATGTTAACTGTTTTTTAAAGGGCGATTGCGTTTTATTTTTTTGTTAAGAATGTTATTACATAAAATGTGTTGATTCAGTTATGACTTTTCTAATATAAACTAAGTAAAAAATTAGTACAATAGCTGACCTTGTTTTGTTTTCCTTCCAAAACTGACAAACTAAACAACATCACACAACAGGCACTGCCTCCCTCATCGATCCTGCGTTCCCAGCAAGATCTCTCAATTTGCTGAAAATAATTGTGAAAGCTTATAACACAAAGCGAAAATTGTTTCATATCATATCAGTGTTTACAAATACACAACACACCTGTTTTTATTAGGCTATAATATAAAGCCTTCCGTTCTTTATTTTATTTGTGACCTGCTATTTTGTCTGATTTTAATGTCTTTTTTTCTTTCTTTTTTTAATTGTATGCATTTTATTGCTTGTTTCTTTCTGTGATCTGTGATGTCTGTATGGTCTTTATATGTTTTATTGTAAGAGCTTTGGGATACTATATTGTATGTAACAAAGGGCACAAGTGTAAGGTTAATATTGTCAATTTATTTAATCTTTCATTTTCATTTACGCCCTGCAGTTTCATGGTCTTTTTTTGCAGCTTAGGATGCAGCAATCATATTTATTTGATTGGATGTTTGCTATTAGTGTGTAGGCTATATTGAGGTCATTTTGAGGACTTGTCTTATTTGAAAGAACTGAAAGAGTTCCTTTGCTATATTGTGTTGTGACTAACTATGCAGTGTCAAAGGACAGTGTGTCATTTTGAGAGATATCCTGTAGAGTTGATACCATAATATAATTCTTTACATGCAAATAAACACGTTCCCATCCAACTAACAGTATGATTTTTCAAGCAGGTAGGTAATTTATTTGCAAGTTCACTAACAATCCAACATAGTTTCAGAAAGCTGAATTTGAACGCTTGTCTGATCTAGCCGTTATGTCCATTGAATTTGCATTGGCCAACTCTCTGAATTATGACCATGTCATCAATGACTTTGCATCACTGAAGGCAAGAGAAGTACATTTGTAGGCTCTAGGCTTCGTTTCTACTGATGCATTACATTGGACATTTACAAAGATTTTGAACCCTTTTTTATTTATTCTTTTATCCGGGGGTGGCCATCACAGGTCACAGGGCGCCATCAGTGCTATCGGTACGGCTCTGACACTGATACAAAATCTTTCTCAAAATAAAAGTGTAGAGAAATCATCACAGGGCTTTCATATTTACCTTTGTAATGTCTATGATGAGGGTTAGACATAGCAATTTAAAGATTCTCTAAATAAAACATGTAATTTAGTGAGTGCTTTCCAGGTTGTCTCTGATCTCTGAGATAAAATATTATAAGCCTTTCTTGATCACAGCCTGATGAACCACTTTACTACAGTACAGCTGAAATGCAATAAATGTGAGGGTTTGGTTCCATGCGTTTCAGAGGTTAAAGCAACTACAAATCTTTTTTTTTGTGAGACTCGCATAATCCCCATGATCCTAGAGGTAACCTGTAGAATCACTATTTATACTGCATACTGACCAGGCGGCAAGATAATAACAGTGAATCTATTGAATCTCCCTCTCTCACCTTAATAATGACTGCAGCTGATACCTGCTGGAAGGTTTTACAGGAACTGCATCTTGTCATAATGTATTCCATTATACTGCATTGAAACTGGAAGCAGCAGAAACATGCCTTTTGACCAGTGACCACTGCATTTTCTGCATCCAAAATATTGACATGAATGTATTACACGTTTCTCTATAATATTTTGGTACACTTAGAGACAAAATGCAGGATCATTTTACAGACTGAAAAATAAAAAAAAATTTAAAAAAACTCACAGTATAATGTTTAACGCCACAGTAAATTTGGTCAAATGTGAATACAGGAGAACACAGATTTAGGACATCACGTTATATACTTGGTAGGGATTTGTATTTATTAAAATGGGTTGGATTGAAAGTAGCAGATCTGAACCATGATGGGGGAGGTACTGGTTTGGTTTTCCAGGAAACATACCTCATGACAATTAGGCACCAACAAACTGGTATACCTGTAATTACATTTTCTTTCTTTTTTTCCCTAGTGGACATAAGAAAAGGGGGATGTATCTATAGTTTTTCAAGGTGGCAGAAGTTAGTTATTTTTTTTCCTATAAGAATGTGTATGTGATATATGTATGTAGGTATGTGTATTTTGTTTTAATCTTTTAATCAAATGGTGCTGCAATATGTTCCTCGTCAACAGCTGTCAATCCATATGAAAAAGCATGTGCTTTATTTCGTCCTTTGTTGCCTAAGACTCCGTCCCCTCTTGTCACAGCTCAAAAAATGTATCACTGGGAGAAGCCGTGCACAACCCAGCATGCACATGAGGTGCACGGAGTGAGGTATGTTGAATCTATAAGTAAAGTATTTACTCTGCTCTGAGTGAGAAAGATTAGCTTGCAAGCAGTTGATTTATGTATGGCAAAAGCAATCCCTTATAGTCTGTGTTGCAGTCATCTCTTTTCTGCTGTAATTCCCAGCGTTCCCTTTTGAAAGCCCTTGATACCCAGTTAGCCCCAAGGTATAATGTTTGATAATATAACTACTGCTTCTGTCACCGCTTTTTTGTGCGAATACATTAGATGTAGCCAGGAACGGTAGAGATTTATGTACGACTATGGAAAATAAAAAAATCAGCATTGATTAAAAGCTCTAGATAGACCATCCAATACTGCCCAAAAGAACATCAGTTATTTTGCATTTTGACATGGCGATTGATAACTCATAAATGCAAGCAGGAATGACAAATGCGGATGGAAACTGGCTTTGACAAAAACGATAACAGTATCAGTCTCAAGGGGCGATGGAGGTATAAGCAGGAGCTGTTTAAAATATTTAATCATTTTATGAAGGCTGCAAGATGTTGTTTGACCCTGAAGGAGTGTGAATGTCACATGGATCAGGAATTGCCAAGTCTTTGGAGTGAAAAAAAAAATTGTGTTATTATAGATCCTTCTTGACGCACTATCATTTTTGTACAGGATTAAAAAAATGTGTATTCCCAGGCTCAGTAACAAGGCCTCACAGTACATCTCAAGAGAGACTTTTATACTGCTTGTACCATTATTTAAATATTAAACGGAAATAAAAAAAACATGCCGTTGTCTAACTTTTTGCTATAACAAGAAAGCTAATGTATTGCTAGGCTCTGTGTACACCAATCAAAAAGCCATCCAGGAACCACAGCCCTTTTACACAACCAACCAGCATCATGTCTCCATTGTCCCACTTTATTAGTGATGTATGTTCATATTAGCATAACCCATAGAGAATATATGCAGCCATTTATCAATTCATTAATGAGCTAATCTATTGGGTGACTCTTAATTTACCAGCATAGATTTGGTAAATTTGTGGTAAGGTGAAGCACATGAAAAATAATTACACACACTCAGAATTGATAATAATATAAAATGTTACTAATAATAGTCTGTATACTAGAGTAATATTTAAGATTATAATACAAGTTAGCATTTAGGCATTGAATACAATAGTGGTATACAATTATGGTTTGAACTTGGGTTCTGTCACTTAATTCAGATTCTAAATTTTGTATATCAAATCTTATATCTGGTTTAGGTTCCCAAGGCTGTCCTATTGAAGTTGAATTTACTGATGTGTTGGTAAAGATCCAGATTAACATTTTCATTGAATAGATGTCAAAGGAGTATATTTAGGCAAAATAGCCTACAGACACAAATGCAAGAATACATGTAACGTTGTGTGCCCTGCCTCCTCAGGTTACAACCATTGTTCCAGTACCGATAGTTCCAAAGGGGAGGAGCGTGACGAGTGCAGTTGAGTTTGAGAAGACCACATTATTGGATTAGATTGTCTGGACCTGAGCTGGGTACCGGCATAAAAACAAAGTAAAACCCTGTTCAATTACTATTAACTTTTGCTGCTCTACCATTTTCTCCGTGAGAAAATAAACCAAATGGTGCTTGTTCAGCTGAGTTTTACCTCCTTGCAAGCCAGGAACCATTTTCAATAGGGAAACCATCAAAAATGTCTATATTAGCAGTAGGCAACCTGATCTGACCTAAGGGCCACTTGTGTAGGCCTCAAACACCCTTGAGAGCCTAATGACCCGCTTGGTCCTAAGAAGATGAATTTTTGGTTTTTGATAATAAGTTAGCTATTTTGGGGAATAAAATATATTTACTTTTTTCTTTTAAACAAAAAAAACTAAATTCAAAATAATTTATTCTATGCATTAGCTAAATTAAGCCTCATTGTAGGTTGAGCTAATAAATATGGGCCATAGGTTGGCTTTTGGGGATCCACGTGCATTCAGAGGCCTCAGGCTGCACACCCCAGGTCTATTTGACCTGATTAGTGTGAATGTTATCTGCATGCCAACAAGGATATATACATTTTTTTTAAAAAATTTTCTTTTACATGTTATTCATTCAATTTTAAATTTTAATAAATAGTAATGATACCACATTGTTTTGTAGTTTAATTCCAAAGGGTACATTGAGTGGTCTTTGTCATTTATTCATTTTAATTGGTTGTGTGGTTGCTTTGCCAAAGCAATTGCCTCAGGGATATGTCCAGTTGTATAATGCATCTTGAACAGCCCCCAAATGTCAACCAAACATGGAGTGACAATTAAATGGCCTTGATAAGTTGTAATATTATGCTAATTATTAGATCTCACTACATCTTTAAGGGAATAGCTTTTAGGCCTATTAATGTAAGCTCCAACCCTACCATATAAATACTGGGGTTGACCTAGTTATAGACAGACAGCCAGGCTGTCTTATTGACACAGGCCTTTGTCTCAACAGGTAGTAATGCAATAATTTAGTATCTAATTCCAATCCTAATTGCAGTGGCAGTTTAGCAGTGGCATTAAGTGGATTTATTCAAGCATGAACCATTCTGGAATTATACTCAGTATTTGACAAAACGCTTAAAGTATGTATCGAAATTGTGTAAAGTTATTTACAGGTTTTACTAAATTCCATGTTTTTCTTTATCACTGTTTGCTGCAGCATACCATGGTTAAGATGTATAGTAAGTGTTGTAAAGCATAGCAACAAGCTATTGAAAAGCTGGTAGAGCACAGACAAGCATGGTTAATCACAGGCATGGTTAACCATGGCATTAAAGTGTGATAAATACATCGATATACATAACTCTTGAAATGTCTGCCACAAAGAACTAAAGTGCTCCCATTGAATACAGAAGCGACACACAGTATCTGCTAATGGGTTGTAGTAAAACAAAACAAAAATGTGGCAAATTTACAATACCGGTAATTTAAATATCTTTCTTGTTTTACTAAGCTATTTACTTCCAGGAGAGACATGTTTACTTCTAAAAATACAGAAATTAAAATAAGTCAATATTTCTAATACAGTATTATCATTGCTGGATAGCATGTAACACGGGTAGAAATATCAAGGTTCTTGGGCCATAGTTTAGACAACAGTTTAAAACAAGCACTGCTGGTGAAAACAGTCTTCAAGCACTGAGCTGTTGAAAATGACCTGTCATATAGAGTGGCAAAAGATATCCCCCAGACCTCTGCAAAAAGCTTGTCCATCTTATGATAAGTCCTCTAGAAGCTGTGATAAATTCGAAGGAGGCTACCAAAACTACAGAATGATTGGTTAAGTATCTATAATTACATGTTATCAATATAGTACTTAGGAGCACCACTGGTATGATTCTGTGTACACATATTTGCCATGTATTTATCACACAAAACTCAACTGCTTTCAAAAAATGTTATTGGTGAATTTTTAGATCTCTAACAAACAAACAAAAAATCTGTATAAGGCAGTTCAAGTTTTAAATGACATTGGGTGGGTTTGAATTTGCTTAAGAGCTATATGGCTTATTTATCATAGATTCAATGTTTGTAAGATATTCTGCATGCTTATTTATAGCAATTTCTTGGGAACACAGCTATTCAGAAAGTTGCTTCAGCTTTCAAATCTTTTTGGGTGTAGCTCAGCTAAGCCGTGGTTGCTGTAAGGTTGGAAGCTTTCAGTAAACTCCCTTTGCTACTTACTGTCATATTATGGAAATACTGTGAAAAACTGCAAACTAAATAAATGCTGCTACTGCCTTTCTTATAAATGATCACTGATGTCTGTGTGTGATTTATTTATTTATTATTATTATTATTATTATTATTTATTTATTAGCAGACACCCTTGTCCAGGGCGACTTACAGTCGTAAACAAAAATACATTTCAATAATTAGCCTGGCTTGTGTAAATGGTTAAAACACAGATGAAAATGTTTAATTTGAAGCAAAACATTATCTTATTTACTGTATAAGGTTTAAGTTTGAGATACCATTAACTAAAAATAAATAACTAATCATTTAAAAGTACATGAATATGTGACAAACCTTACAAACCTTAGAAGGTTGAGGCCTAATTTGCTGGCTAGTGAAGACACCTTTTAACCATGAGATATTTGAACACTGCCCTATTACAGAGTAAAGCACATGATACTGCCTTTCTAAAAGAGATTATATCAGACTATAGTACAGATGCAGCAAGTTTCAGCAGGGGGCTTTCTATTAATGGAAGGATTTGTAGCTAAGTAAAATTCTTTGCTTGGCAGAAACCAGGGTAGACCTTGCTTACAGGGTTCAGCAGCTTGGCAACATTTGTTTCTTAGGTTCTGTGACTGAAAGCGACTGGCATTTTACAGCGGGAGCTGAGCCTGCCCGTTAAATAAATGGGGGTATAATAATGGGATGATCTAATAAAAAAAAAAGAAAAACAAAGAGGCTTAAAAATGCAAAGAATGAAAGAGATTGTCTGACCAAAAACCTAAATCATATCTACTACTGTAACAGTGATCTATATACTTGTTGTAAGTAGATTTAATAAGACCTCAATAATGGCAGTAAATTTACCACAAATCCACTGTAATGCATAATGATTCCATCAATTTATGGTGTTAACACAGATTATTATATTTTTTGTTTAGAAATCTCGCATAAAACAGTCCCACTGGGCCCACCTACAGACAATAAAATCAGAATAAAGCTAAAAAAAGAAAAGAAAAACAGACAAACATTTTTGCAAGGTATCTCAGACGTCAAACCATTTGTCAATAAGTTTTATTTATAATTGGGTGTTTGTATGGAAGTAAACCAAGAATAAACATTATAAAATAAAGGTTATGAAATTGTGACAGTTGGAAGTTCTGGGTGCATTGTTTGTGTATAACTGTACATGTAAGATGTCTACTCTGCTCAAAAGCTTTGTCACTGTATGTCACAATGTCTACATGAACCACTGTCTCGGCTATAATTCTGACAGAAGAATAAACATGAAAGGTTGCACTATTAACATCCAAACAGTTCAGCTTGTGACCCAGTCTATTCTCTAATCTTCTTTCGCCTATCACATTCCATATGTTTACAACCCTTTCTTGATCTCTTTTTGAAGCACAGCTAGCACCCCAATGTTTTAAAATATATATAGTATATGTGTGAGGTCCAAATATTTCTGATCTAATTTAACCACAGGGCTCTACCACTGCTGCTGCAACTAACAGTAGTAACTGTCAATACTGACAAGGTCACTGAACTTAAAACGCCTTGTCAGATATCCAGAGATCAGACTGGAGCTGTAATATTGACTACAAACATGAGTGTCCACTTGTCAAAAATCTTACTGGTTAAACAATCAAAAAAAGCCTTGATCATGGCCCCCCCTGGAAGTCCATGCAAGTATTTTTTTTTTGTATTCTCCCCTTTACTCCTTTTTAAATCTTTGAGTCATTAGATAGCAGATCCACTCAACACTTAATGGTGTTGAATGTTTATGGTCTGCGATTCATTCTTAATGAGCTCCCTCCATGTCTTTATTCTTCCTCGCACCCTCCTGCTGGGAAATGTCTTACTTTGCCATGGCTTTTGTTAATGACTCCACAATCCTTTCAGAGCCATTTCTTCTGCCTCACAGAGCTCACTCCTGCCCTGAAAAGCAGCTTGGCCCCACCTCCCTCGCTGTTGGAAATATAACCTTTCATACACTAATTTCCCCAGCTCAAAACTATTTAACCTCGGCCACGGCTTCATGATTGCTAAGTGTTCCAATTAAATGTCTTCTTCCTCCTCCTCTTCTTTTTTTCATACTCTCGTTTCTGTCCTGGAGGGCTTGATCTTAATGATGCCATATCTAGCCTCAGCCAGTAAATGGGTGCATATTCCCAGGCCCACTCATGTGTTTCATTCACAGTAACATACTATCAGCCAGGCTCTTGTCAGACCAGGAAATGATAATTAAAGGGTGTTAGAAAATGGCAAACAATAATTCTAAACAAATGCCTAACAAATGTACAGCATGAATGTACATATTGACTTGTTTATCTATCTCTTTTTATTGTGTATTTTACCAATTGAAAAGCTATGCGGTGAAGTGGTAATTTATGAAAATAACAGTACAATTCTGTGCTACAATACAACAAAATTATAGAATCTCAATAAGTTATACATGTTTCAAATACAAAGCATTTAAGGTGTGTATTTTTAAAAGTATGACAATTCACAGATCTAAACAATGAACTTAAAAGAGCTGATATATATATATATATATATATATATATATATATATATATATATATATATATATATATATATATATATATGTATTTTCACTTTTGTACTTTAAAGGCGCAATAACCAGGGATTTTAAAGGGGTTATAGTTAATTAAATAATCCTTTGCATTTTACCATGCAATTCCATGTGTTATGTAGGTCTCATTTGTGAAGTGTTGAAAGAAACACATGTTATAGAATACATGTATTTCAGATATAAAAATTATATCTGATAACCTCACTAGGTTAAGCTTTTGAGTGCTATGCAAATAGAATTTGTGTTCCTGCTGTGCCACAATAAAAATTGTATATTAAACAAACACACAAAATCACATATAAAACATGTAAATATAATCTAAGAGCAAACTTTCTGGTGCAGAAATTTTTAGCATCCGAATGCTTATTGTAACGGTTCTGTCCTGCCAAAAAATCTGTCAATCTCCCTTATTCTCTGTCTTGCTTTTTCGTTTCCTCCATCCTCCCTTCCTCCTCCACCACGCTATGCCACCTCTGCAGCAGTCTCCATCTGGGGGCAAATGAAGCTCACTACCCAACCTTAGAGGCCCAGCTGTGCTGGTCTCATCCTCTGCCAGGATGGTTCCCCGCGACCCAGCCAAATCTATCCTAAATATTTTGTTTTCCCATTCTCTGCCCACTCGGGGGATATAACGCTTGCTTTCCAGCCTTGGAAGCCGATCGGTTCGGTTTCACCTCCGCAAGGGCTACTCTCCGTGAGCCAAGGGGAAACCTTGCCTTCTTTTTTAATTCACAAAGCACTTCTCTCCTATTTCAATTCCCGAGTTTCTTCCTCCACGCTGCTCTTTATTATTATTATGTTTATTTAGCAGACGCCTTTATCCAAGGCGACTTACTGAGACTAGGGTGTGTGAACTATGCATCAGCTGCAGAGTCACTTACAACTACATCTCACCCGAAAGACGGAGCACAAGGAGGTTAAGTGATTTGCTCAAAGTCACACAGTGAGTAAGATTTGAATCGGGGACCTCCTGGTTAAAAGCCCTTTTCTAGAACCACTGGACCACACAGCCTCCTATACATAGGTCTTGTTCCTGTCCCGTGAACATTTATATAAAAAATTACATTGTAAGAAAAAGGTATAGGTTTATAAGGGTTACATGAAGTGTTTTTGGTAAGTAGATGATAAATAATCCTCAGATGAGCACTTTGCGCCTCTGTATTTTAAACATGCCCCCATTAAACCTGGTTGGCTACGTCATCTCACAAGATTTCTACTTCCCAATGACATACAAATGAGACATTTGTATTTCATTGGGAAGTAGTTTTTTTGCAGGTTTCACAATGTTATAATCGTTAAGTTTAACAATACAGTTATGATGATGTCTCATCACTGCCACATTAGGAGAGACAGTAAAACAATGAGACGTTTTGGAGGGGTAATCGTGGAGTCAAGGCAAGCGGCGGCAATAACAAACACAGGAGACTGGAGATTATCAATAATAAAACAAACAAAAAGTTTAAACAAAAATACAAAACAAATCAGTGCAGATAACAGGAGCACAGCCTGCTGCTCCAATTTTCCTAAACAAACTCCTTGGATAGCATGTGTAATTGATAATCAGTTATCACCATGTCACATTACACACAGTAACCCCAGCCCAGCCATATTTAGTACATATTTTTTTTCAAACTAAAAGCAAATATTTACAATAATTACCTGTGGAGGGCCCCTGCCCTGTCACCACCTCGTCTAAAAAGCTGATAAGGTTAAAGCTCTCGGTTTGCATTTCATTGATTTCATATGACCCACATGAGCATTACACTTGTATTCCATGTTGCACAGCAGTAAATCCGTAGCATAGAGAGACAGGATAAGTGGGCTTTACCTCCCCCATTTACCACAATAAAACAACAAGGGACTGTAAAAATGTACTTGTGAGAGAATTTATTTATTTATTTATTTATTTTAATCCTTGTTTATTAGGTCTTTGAAATGTGCACTGTGCAAAAAAATGTGCAGTGTGAATTAAAAACTATTACAGGGGAAAGCAAAGTTTGTCTAGAAAGTCTTTCTATGAATAATCACGTGAGAAACACTCATTAGCTCATGTCTTTGTATATCTTAAGTGGAAAAAACCAAGTGGAATTGTTGTCTGATTTTAATTATCACACAGAAATCAATAAACTCCTTGAAAAGCCTTTTAAATTTGTAGGTGAACATTAGTTGATAATGTGGCATTCTGTTAATTAAAATCACTGGTTACTGAATAAACATATTGCACACCTTTGAGAAGGTATATGCTGTTCCCCAGCCTGTAATGTAAATGTCTCCAGGTGTGAAAGCTGTAATGTGCAGTACGATGGAATGCCATCACAATGTGTTTAGCCTACATCTATATATAACGGTGGGACCACACAAACATCTGTTTTATGCTTGTAGAATAAACCATATGATTTAACGCACAGACAGTGTGTACCCCCAATACATGTTAAGGATTAAATGCTAATAAATACTGTAGTTAAATTGTTATTTAGGGAGAACATTATAGGTTGAGCATGAGAGGTCTGGCCAATCTGATACCAGTGATAACATAGTGAGTTGGGTTGGGGCTATGTACCAAGATGGAAGACAAGATTTGTGCTGGTGTAACCAGGGTTAGCGTGAGGGACTAAGCCACTTAGGGCCTAGCATCTAAGTGGAATATAGGGCCTCCCTGCCCAGGGTTGTTGTATTGAAAATCACCTTCCTTGTCGCCACTGTGTCTTCACTGACACAGCCACCGTCATGACCTCCTCCATGCTTTATTATTAAACAGTTTGAGCATTAAAAGTCACAAACATGATTTAACATTACCAATTTATATTGTCTTTAATGGTGCTTTTTATTGGTAAATGTCCTACAGCATTATTTTAAAACATATAGGTTTGGAGATTTTAATCCACTGGTATAAATAAGTTCAGTTATATGTACATGCTAAATGTTGCATAGATATATAGAGGTGCTTGTGTGTATCCTCCTTTAGGCTATCAATTTAAATTCTGTGTTCATATGTAATATAGTATAGTACAGTGTGCTTATTAAGAAGACTCATATTGGTAGTTTTCTGCTTCAACAAGTATTTAACAGAAAAAAAGGTAATTGGTTAATTGCATATCATTTAAATACCACACAAAATCAATAAAAAAAAACAATGATTTTGTCCCAGGCACTTTATTTTAAACATCAAATTAAAAACACACACAAAGACAAGTCAATTTTATTAAGCTAAACCGTGGTGGATCTTAATCCCATTGACCTAAAATTTAGAAAATTGTTCTGACTTCACTCCACTGCATTTTTTGTCTTTAATGATGTTATTAGGATTCAATAAATGACTCCTGTTTGTAAACACCAGTGATATTAAGATAGAGTTTAAAGTGACAGCAGCTAACAAATAGTTCTATAAATGTCCCCTACCATTATTGTACTCACTTTATAGGTCTCAAATATGCAGTTTTGAAAGAAACACATGTTTTAGCAAACATTTATTTTCAGTTTAAAATATGATCTTTGGTATTACGTTAGGTTAAATAAATATCTGTTTGCAAGCCATGCTTTCAGATTGTCTTGCATTTCCCCAGGGCCTTCCTTCCTGTCAGTAACCAACCAGCTGCTTCCGCTAATGCCTGACATGCTCTACAGCCATGTTTTGACACAGAATACTCTGCTGGGGTGAAATGACTTAGGAAGTAAAGCATAGACATCCTAAAAGTCAAGACAAGCAAACTAAGAACTTCCTTTAACCTAGTGTAGTACCAAATGTCATGTATTAAAATGAAAAGACATGTTTGCTGTAACACGTGTTTCTTTCAAAACTGCACATTTGAGACCTATGTAGCTAATGGAAGTGCAAAGCAGGTACAATTTATGGAATTATTTTCTTAGCTATGCTTACAGTCAGATAAAAAGAACCAAAGCTTTAGTTGCATATTATTATTTACTGGCTTACATATTTATAAACAAAAAAGCACAGACTGGTGATATTTTGTAGACAACCTTTTTCATAAGCTAAATTCTGCCATGTAATTACTCCACAGTTTATAATTAGTCAGATTGTTTTTTGTCCTTGGTCTGAAAAGGGGTTCTGTTGGGTTCTGTATTAGTTCTTATGAACTGTATGGATCTAACTGCTCAGAATAAATGGGTTAAATCTATCAGAGTTCCTGTTTACTCTATATTGCAATGACCACTTTAAGCTTCATTGCAGATAACTATAAAGCACTAGGTTCTGGCTGAATCAACCACTTCCCTTGCTGTGGACTATTTCTGAGTTCATTTAAAAAAATTAAAAAAACCCTCATCAGTCTGCAAATATCATGTTCTCTTTTCAAAGGGGTTTCGAGCATCACAAAATGGACACCCACATTTCAACAGCTACTGATCCATGTATCACGTCAGTCCAGTCCCTCTTTATCAAACACTAGTGACTTTCAAAAGAGCTTCTGAGACTTCACTGATGCAAAACTGATTTTCTTTTAAGGGCTATGCTTTAACCCTTTGTCTGCTGTCAAGTTCTAAACAATTCCATTATTTTCACAGGGAGTTATTCCGTTCACAGTTATTGCACATTCATTACTTAACTTGTTGCTACGCATTCAGAAAGTCTCATATACATACCTGTGCTCCTTACACTATACATCAACATATTTACAGAAGTGTAGACTGCAAAACAAACCCACAATAGTGAAAACACAACTCTATTCGGAAGCCCTGTGGATGCAGTCTGCACATGTGTATCCCTTATCATACTCCTGCTGAAAGCCCCTTCCAACTGCCCCCCACTCAACACGCACCCTGCTCCTACCACTCATGTATGGCATAGTCAATAGCATGGAATGCAGATCGTGGGTGTCAAAGTATGTT
Source organism: Acipenser oxyrinchus oxyrinchus (assembly GCA_030684275.1). NCBI lineage: Eukaryota > Metazoa > Chordata > Actinopteri > Acipenseriformes > Acipenseridae > Acipenser > Acipenser oxyrinchus. Next base: position 23,453,012 of record CM060249.1, on the reverse strand, counting down.
TCTGATATCAATTTCTGATATCAATGAGAAATAAATAACAACACTTAAAAAAAAAAGTCAGCTGTGTCCTTACACCTGAGAGTGGAATTACCGGGTGAGTGGCATGAAAAGGAAAGGGAGCCTTTGGAGAATGCAACTACAGGGATATTTTACAGATTGAGCCTGTGGGTACTGCGGCCCTTTGCCATTGTTGCTGAGGATAGGGCATTTAGCTAAACACATGTAATGGAAACGTTCTGCCCATTGCAAGCCTGTCACGCTTATCGCAAAACTTCGGAGCAATTCAAATAATTTTGTGCTCAAGCATATGAAATTTGCGCAAATGCATACATTTGTATCTAATGTTTATCACTATCACATGCATTAGCATGGGTAATTAGCTAAATATAAATAATTAAATAATTCAAACAGATGTATGTATGCTGTGCTGTTTGCTGGGAAGTGAGTTTACATTTTCTGACTTTCCTGTTTTCTATTACATGTCTGGACTGGTCTGATTTTATCTACATCTACATTTCCCATCATCCTCCTGCTCATATGTGAGATGAATTTACCAGTGAGCAGGAAGATGATGGGAAATGTACTGTAGTTCTGAGAGGTCCATGCAGGTACATGTGAAGCCATCTTGAGGCAGGGAATGCAATTTAAAAGTTTACAAAAGCGGTCAAAATGTAAATAAATAAATAAATAATGAAAACAATACACACACCTTACATAAACAGTTGTAGCAACACATGGGAACATGTAACAATAAAATAAAAAATGTCCTTATGTGCCCTTTAAGGGTAAACTTCATCAGCATGTCACTGTTCGCGATACATCATGGTACATGTTAAGCAGGAGTGTGAGCGGGGCTTGTACACAGTGAGGAATGTACATTTCATGAGCGTGAAGGCAGTTAACCTTTAAACAGATGGATAATTCCAAACAGCACTGTAAAATTAATAGACCCCATAACATAGCAGCAACCGCTATCTTTGATACCCTATTTTGAAGCTATCATATATCAACTTTGTATACAACTCTCATAAGCATGCATTACATATGCTGGCAGCCAACTCAGGAACTTTATAATAGTACGTACATACTGTGCGCATGTGAGTATGCGATTGTGTACAGTAGGGAGTTTCTGTGTGCACAGCATCAAATTGATACTGTACTAATGTCAACAGCAACTGCATTTATAAAGTGTCAATGAGGCAATGTACAAGTGCTTTGCAGAAACACAGTCAAAGTAATTTTAAAATGCATTTAAACTATTAAAAAACCTATTAGAATTGCATTGCAATCAACTGTTAAACTGGAAAGTCCTGACAGAGAGATGAGTTTTCAGTGCAGATTTAAATATAGCCAATTTCTGTACCTTTAGGTAAAATATTCCAGCAAGAGTAAGCTCACCCCCTAAGGGTTTATCTGAACAAATAATATATGTTCTCAGAAATAGGTATAGAGCCAATTTATACCTATTTTTTATATATATATATATATATATATAAAGAGAGAGAGAGAGAGAGAGAGAGAGAGATAATAGCTGGGCTTCAGTGAGTTACAGGAAAATAATTTAATCTAGGGTTTCTGTGACGTCATAAATTCCGAGACCGAAGGTCGGGTAATTTATAAACTGTCACAGAAACCCGAGATGGAATTGTTTTCCTGTAAATCACTGAAGAGGCCCATCTATTGTTTTTTTTATATAATACATGGATACCCTTGTGATGCTAATATTAAATAAGACGAGGTTCAGCAGTACAATTCGTTTTTTGTTTGTTTAGCAGACGCCTTTATCCAAGGCGACTTACAGAGACTAGGGTGTGTGAACTATGCATCAGCTGCAGAGTCACTTACAATTACATCTCACCCGAAAGACGGAGCACAAGGAGGTGAAGTGACTTGCTCAGGGTCACACAATGAGTCAGTGGGTGAGGTGGGATTTGAACCGGGGACCTTTTGGTTACAAGCCCGTTTCTTTAACCACTGGACCACACAGCCTCCTAAACATAGTGTTTCAGTGCTGTACAGACGTTCTATGTCGTTCTATGTCGTTCTACGTTCTATGTCGTTCTATGTCGTTATCCGTTTCTCTAGTTTCTCTGAGATAGGAATGTACCAGCTTTACATCTTCTTCTTTTTAATCTATTGATCATTGATGAACATGTCTGTACTGAGGGTGTGTTTGAACTGAAAGTGATGGTCTCGAGGAGTCGAATGGGTCAAAGTTCAAGTATATTTTCCTCTAGAGGAATTATCACTTTTTGACATCACTAGTGTGGTATTATGCCTTTTTTCTTAGAATGGTTCAGGATGCAAATATAGCCTTCATCCATATATACTGTATATATATAGATAGATAGATAGATAGATAGATAGATAGATAGATAGATAGATAGATAGATAGATAGATAGATAGATAGACAGATACAAATGTAATGCCAATGTAATTACCTGGATAAATCTTATTCCATTGACAGCAGTGACATTAAAATTGAATTGGAACACATATTGCAGTTGTAATGTATTGGTGGTACTATGGCCTTGATTTTGTGCTATATATCCCAGTTTAAAGAACAAGCAACATGAAAATAAAAGGAAAATATGAACAGGTGTAAGTACAGAAAGTGTGATTAAATCATGAATCATGATTTAATCACAGAGAATTGTGGGGGTCTGGAACCAACTCCCCAGTAATGTTGTTGAAGAGATTCTGGGATCAATAAGCTACTACCAAACGAGCAAGATGGACTGAATGGCCTCCTCTCGTTTGTAAACTTTCTTATGTTCTTATGTTCTTATGATTCTTTTGACCTGACTAAATTAAATAAGTCATTGCTTACCATAACAGTGGAAAAAAGGCCCTACATTGTATTAACAGGGTGTTTTGATTAATACCATTGGTTTAACATACCATGCAAATTTGACTAATGGGGTACCATTCTACCACTTAGCTGCATTAGGGCTACACAATGCCAGTGTTGGAGCAATGGAGTTTATTCATGATGACCCCACCATGACCCCGTGACTTGGAAAAAGAGTTTGTAGCAAAGTATTAATGTTTGACGTGTTACATATAGTCTGTTTTTTTTTTCTTTACTTGTATTTATAAATAAAACAAATATTATGATGGTGAAATACAAATGTACTTTAGGAACATTACCATAATAAAATGTACAAATCTGTTTTATTAAGTCTGTTTGGAATAAATCCCTCAATTTAAACTGTTTGCCCTCTACCTTGCAATATTTTGGTGAACACAGTCACAGGTCAGCATGGGGTCATTATGAATAAACTGCATTGTGGCACCTACACTTGAAGGCGTATATTGAAACAAAAGCATAACATTGAAAATAACTACCCCCTCTGAGTACATGCAGCATCAATTACGTATCATTGGGCCTACTCTAGCACTCAGGTAGGAAACCTTCAATGAACACTGGGTGCTGTGGACACACTGGCCATTACTGCTGGAATCAATATATCAATCACTCCACTCACACTTTTATGTTACCTCTGAATCCCCTCCACACTGCAACATGCTAGAATAGCACAATTCAGTTTACAGTACTTTTTAGCTGTTGAAAAACAATTTTTTCCCAATATATTGTTCCTGTATGTATACAATATGATAAAGCTGACTGATCTTTATAAGCTGGGCATTTCCTGGTCAGCCTTGAAAAATCTACAGAAACAAATTTGATCTTTTCAAGATATTGCTTTTAAAAAAAGAAAAAAAGTAACAAGTAAACGGTTTTATTAGAAGCAAACTGAGAAGAGCAGGATAACAAATAACCCCCTCCTTCTCTATGATAATTGACAGTCCTCTCAAGGTCATCTGTTTTGACCTGTAATTTCGCTTACTTTGTTTGCTCCTTCCCTCCTCTACTCTACCACCTTTCACCTTTCTTGTCAGCTCTTTTCTCTGGGGAGCAATGCTTCCTTCCCACATCAGCTGTTGGCTTGGCCACCTGCACTTTAACACACAGCTGAGGTAGCCATAGGCCCAAAGGTGAGAGTGGGCCATAACTTTCTGCTTATTCATATTCTCAGGGTTTGTGATTTCATCCACCCAATTCACGAAGCTTTAACTCATGGTATATTTAAAGCATACTTGTTTAATAGTCATTTTTGATAAATAAAAGTAAAATAAAGTTTTGGAGAAAGATGTTTTGAAACCAACAACACTGCCTTAACTTGCGAGCACTGGTTGGTTGTGATCTGCCATTTAATTCTGTTTTCTAAAATTGTGAATTCTGAATAATGTTGTGGTTTATATGATTAGTGTTTGAGATTGTAATCAGTATATTTTTTCCCTCTAATTACAGTTTTCATTTCACCAACAGTGGTGCATTTGTACTGTTTTCCTATAGACCTTGATAAAAAATGGCCCAATGTTGTTTAATGCTATAAACTGCTCTCATATAATTATTAGTCCTTGTTCTAAGTGCTTTACTGCAGTTAAATTGCAGTTATTTTTCAGATGAGACCTCTGTGTCTCACTACAGCACAGTTCACAACACAATATAATTATGGTGAAGCAGTTACAATGGCAAAATGCATTACCATTATATTTTGAAGTGTTTTACTGGGTGTCAAAAAACCTAAATATAAAAAATAAAGTTTTCACGACAAAAGCCTTTCTTCAATGTAACTCGGGGTTCGCGAAAGCATTTTAATAATCAACATGATACTCAATTATAACACCAGTCATTTGGTGCCACTCTGCAGGCATGTTCTTGTCATTTCCAATAGACTTTTTTGCTGAGGTCAAAATGAGGCCCCTCTGGCTAAAATAAACCTCATGCCCTCCCTAATCTTGTTATTTCTGTTAAGATAGAGATACATACTACAGAAAAAGAATGGAACACTAACCAGGCCTGTGATATACTGTGAATATATATATATATATATATATATATATATATATATATATATATATATATATATATATATATATATAGTGTTTCATTGGTTGAAAGAAGGTCATATGGCCTTCTATAAAAATCAGTATTGCCTGAAAAAGCAGACAATATTGCACATTTCAGGCAGTATTGAACGTGATTACATCATCACACTGTCTCCTAAACGAAGAACTCCAGAATGTTCGCGGCAGGCTCCCTCACACAGAGAAAACACCTGCTTTACTCCTGCTTCATCTGTGCAGAGATAGTTACTTCTACCGGTTCATTAAAAAATGTACAATATATGATCATCAATTAAAAGGAAAAACAGACACCTTCCCTATAAATATAGCATTTTTTTTTCAAATTTAAAATGTTTCCTAGTGGAATGAAAATATATTTAAATATACTGGCATATATTGAATAATACTTCATATACTACATTATATTTCTCAATATATTTAAATATATCGGCATATATTGAATAATACCTACTATTCTACATTGTATTTCTCAATATATTTAAATATATTTTCATTCCATAAGGGATCCTACCACATTATCAATGTTTCTTTCCCTCCCAATCATGTCCTGACTGTATCCTGACTGTGTCGGCTTCCGGCAAAGCTCCTGCCTCACATAACCTTCTTTTCTTTCCCTTAGCTTTGTTTTCATCCTTGCATTACTTTTATTATTTAAGTTTGTCTTAAATTGCAAAAGGTTTCATAAAGCAAATATGGACTGCCACTTTCACCATATATCAGAAAATTATGACCACTCGGGAAGGCAATTCTGACCTCCAGGGACAATATTGCCCTCAGCATTCAGCTTCGGGCAATATAATCCCTGTCAGTCAGTATTGCATAAATATATATAAAACGAGAGAGAGAAACAATAAAAAAGGGACTGGTACTGTTGGTGTACCTTTGTTTTTCAATTTACATACTTTTTTAGGAGGGCTTACAACAAACTTGTCTCTGGCTGAGGTGGGTATAATTCTAAATTCTATTCTAAATTCTATGCTTAATGATAGTTCAAATTGAAAATACATTTGGGACATGTTGTATAGTAAAATAAACATAAAATAAACTAGCACAGCACAGTGTCTAAGAAAGCATAGGGAGTCTGTTATAAATATTCAATCCCGTGAAATGGTGTGTGTGTATATACTGTATTTTTAGCACTGTAACAGGGTTGTTCTGTTACGACGTGGGTATCCGCTGAGAAACGAGAAAGACACAGAGGGTTTGACGTTGAAAACACAGCACAGGCATCCAGGTTGTATTTAATTACTTGCAGTTGCAGTGGTAGGTGGCCGCCACTAGGGTACATCAGCAATGGTATCCCTAGTGCAGAAGAACATACAGACAGGTGTACATAGAAGTACAAGAAAAACTTTTCAAAAACAACGAATAAACAAAAGGTGGCCAAGATCGGGATGTGCGCTACTCCCGCTATACAGGGAGGTCCTGCACCAGGAACCTTCTCCCTAACCCAAACTAAATAAACTTCTGTGGGATTAAACTCCCCTAAATGAGTCCCTTTCTCAAAGATAGTACTTACGACTCCGGTTGCACATACGGTGATTGCATACTTGGTTCTCTCCCCCTGGTTAAGACACACAGTTGGGAGCCTTCAGCCGATCTGTCTCAAGCTTGATAAAGAACGAACAAAAGAAGAACAAAAGACTGCTTTCCAGACCCTTTTTTGGCCAGGGATCATTGATAATCAGTTAGTCAATTAACACCTGGCCACCTGCTGCACATTAAGTTTCAATTAGGCAGGGAGGGAAGTCTGACCTCCCAGCCCTGCCATATCAAGCACACACATTATTTGTACCCATTTTTTTTTATTTAAAAGGGCTTGTAACCTGGAGGTCCCCGGTTCAAATCCCACCTCAACCACTGACTCATTGTGTGACCCTGAGCAAGTCACTTAACCTCCTTGTGCTCCATCTTTCGGGTGAGACTTAGTTGTAAGTGACTCTGCACCTGATGCATAGTACACACCCTAGTCTCTGTAAGTCGCCTTGGATAAAGGTGTCTACTAAATAAACAAATAATAATAATAATAATAATAATAATCTTGCTACCGCCATCTAGTGTTGGTGGTGTGAGTGTGCAACCTCAAGGACCCTAGTGCTATTGAAGGTATAGAGGGATCTATGACATTAAGTTGGTAGAACTTGGTAAATGTATGCGGAGTAGCCCAGCTAGGCGCAGTACAAATATTGGTCAAAGAGGCACCTCTAAAGAGGGCCCATGACGTAGCCACACCTCTGGTAGAGTGCGCGGCCACCCTCCCAGGTGGGGGTAGGCCAGTATTAGTATACGCAGTCAAAACCGTGTCCACAATCCAGTGGGACAGTTGCTGTTAGAGAGGGCTTGGGTTTGCAGTAATGAAACAACAGATCCCCGATTGCATTGCCCCCTGAAAACCCCACCAGAATTCTAGGTGTTAGCTCATTTTGACAGCGACACTCCAAATAAAGATCACGTTGGGTTTAAATTATGCAAAACGTGTCAAGCACGTACGTACAGGCTTGGATGTTGCCTTTGACGTGTCACAGCCGTGAATTTCAGTCGATGCAAATGGCGTTGCATTGCGCGGTGACATTAGTTCAATCACTATACTTTAGACAGTGTGTCACTTTTAGGACAAAATCACTTAAACAGAAGATATGAGTCTGAACAGCACTGATGCTTGAGGTACTTATAGATAAGACATGACACTTCATAGCTTCATTTTGCAGAATTAGAATTCTTATTTTTCTTGGTTAATTCTGTTTTAGGCCTCACAGATTAGCTTATTGTCTATTAAAATTAGTAAGCAGGGCCACCGAGAGACTACATTCACCCGACTTTGTCGTATACTGTAGTCTAAACCAAGCTTCTAAACCAAGCAATGATACTTGCAATCTTAGCAGTGTCTGAGGAAGATCATTTCAACCGATACAGTATTTTGATAATGGGTTTGAAGGAAACTGTCAACGACGCCTAGAAGTTTCAATATCTCAATTAAAATCTACAGCAGGATAGTTTACTTTTTCTCAAAGTAGCTATGTTTAAGTTATTTACAGCATTCAAACTTTTTTTTTTAGGTAAGTGAATAAATATTTTTTTTGTACAAACTCCACGTGTAACTACATTTTAATGGTGTTGCTATACACTATTTTATTTATCCCGTGCCAAAAATAAACCACTCACCTCTGCGCTTAACTAATAGCCTGTATTGGTAAATATATTTGTATTTTTTTTTATTTTTTTTATTTAGTCGTTGCCAATTATTTTTTATTATTTTCTCCCAATTTGGAATGGCCAATTATTTTATTATGCTCAGCTCACCGCTACCACCCCTGCGCTGACTCGGGAGGGCGAAGATGAACACACGCTGTCCTCCGAAGCGTGTGCCGTCAGCCGACCGCTTTTTTCACACTGCGGACTCACCATGCAGCCACCCAAGAGCTACAGCGTCGGAGGACAATGCAGCTCTCGGGTAGCTTACAGGCAAGCCTGCAGGCGCTCGGCCAGACTACAGGGGTCGTTGGTGCGCGGTGAGCCGAGGACACCCTGGCCGACCTAACCCTCCCTCCCCCCCCGGGCAGCCAGCCAATTGAGCGCCGTCACCTGGGAACTCCCGTCCTCGGTCGGCAAAGGAATAGCCTGGGCTCGAACTCGCGACGTCCAGACTATAGGGCGTAGCCTGCACTCTACGCAAGTGCTTTTACTGGATGCGCCACTCGGGAGCCCCCAATATATTTGTATTTTAAGCAATATAACGGATCGTTCTCTAATTGTGTTTACCACCAGCTGAAGAAAGTACTTTATTTATTTTACACGATACAATTTTTCTAACAAACTGCTGCACCACGTTGTTTTGAGCAAATTATAGATCTTAATAATAGAATAATTCATACTGTGGAATATATTGTGCAACTTTAGGGTTCTTTTAAAGTTTTTAAAAGTCTTTAAAAAAATACATAAAAATGCTATGCATTTTTTTCAGCTTTTTGGTGTAGTAAAATATGAAATGCGAAAGTTCAAATCACTGTGTGAAAGGAAGTGTTTGACAGCGCCTGGATACACAATCATTACACAACAGAAGCACATCGGTTCGGTGTGCAGTACTGGAGTTATTCTTTTTAATGAGGTGGTGGGAACGCAAAGGGTCTTGTTCAGGGCTAGTTGTTTTAAAATATTTTTATATATATTAAAAAAAAAGTTCCACCTTCATCAGGGCCCCTTCGGGGCGTTGGGCCCCTTTCAAGGCGTTGGGCCCCGTGGAAATTTCCCCATCCTCCCCGCCCTCTGAGCAAGCACTACAATGGATCTCACTGTAGGTATTTATGGACTCTTGAAAATAGAACTTGTGCTTTATTTAACTCTTCTGCTTTGTTGTCACTATGGCTACCATGTCTTATTTGGAAGCTGTTTGTGTTATGTGTTTTTTAATGCCAACAATCTCATTTTACAAAAATATCATTCAAAGTCTTTTAAATATTATTTCAGAAGCACTATATTGTTTAAGGAGGGTTTCAAAATATGATTTACTTTACGAGACAGTACAAACAACAACAACAACAACCTCTGATCAGAGGTTAATTAATAATAATAATAATAATAATAATAATAATAATAATAATAATAATAATAATACATTTGGAACAAATTGAACAAATATAAAATATATAGTTGGTTGCTTTTTGTCAAACAATACATAAAATGCCACCCAACAACAAAGCAAGCAAGAAATTTCATTTTGAAACATAATAGCTGGTACTACACTAAGGAATATTTGTTTCCATACCTTGCTTTACATTTCACGTGGAGCGTGAAGTTACCCCCACCCCATTAACCAACCACCTCCTTCCTCTATTGACTGACACTCTTTGCAGCCAGGAATATTTCTTTGACTCGGATGACACTGCTGAAGTGAAATGACCTAGGAAGTGAAACTGTAACACACTTCTTGCAAATAAGGCACACAAACTGGAAGATTTCTTTAAACTAGTTCTGTGCCAGACATCATGTTTTAAAATGAAAATATATTTTTGCTATACCATGTGTTTCTTTCAAAAACGTATGTGTGAGATCTTCATAGTGTGCATGGAGAATACTTTACAGAATTATTTTGATAGCTACAGTACAACCACTTAGCTACAATACTCCATTCTCTTGGTTTATACTAAAATAAAACAGCTAATAGTAATATTGAATTAAAACCACTGAACCCCCCTTTTTCAGTTGTGCCTTCCTTAGTAACTATTTGATTCTAGTTTGATTTCCGGTATATTGCCTATGTTAGCCCTAAAGACAAAAATAAGAGAACAAAACAGTTTGCACTTGGCCAATGATATGTTACAATTTATGTTATTATTAATACATATAGAGAAGCTGTTTTCATATCAATTTAAAATTATGCGGCTGAGAAATCCCAGAACAACAACAGCCAATGCTTTGTTTCTTAGCATGGCCCTTTGCAATTACTAGAATGTGCAAATATAATTTAGCCCAGGTAAAATTCAATCAGTCATCCTGAACACAAAGAAATCGACACCAACAAGAAAGGCTGAATGCTTCCCAGTAAAAGCTTGCTAGGGAATTGCAAGACTTTCTAAATTAGATATATTAAAATATCTCTATTCCCGTTGTAATGGGGAGGCTGTTAATCATAATGTGTAGCAATACCAAACTGGTATCCATAGAGCATAAGTTTACTTAGATATGGAATACTGCACAGTGATAATATTTTAACATGAGCAATATATACTGTATATATTTTTATATTTCCTTTTTTGTTCTGAGTATACAGCATACTGTATATTTATATGGCAATAGTATATGAAGGATGTGGTAAATCAACTGTCTGAAAATAAATTAGACACTGTTTTGCAAAGAAGAGGAGCCAGGTGACCTGTCACATGATCTTTTAGCTGTCCTGTGTAGGTAAAGGCGAGTAACCCGCTGCATCAGCTCTGGATGCTGGGTGGACAGTCACCCCTTGGCTGTCAATAGAGTCTGGCATCAGGGAGCTCTGACTGGACATAAATAATGTATGGCTTTAATATGCTTGTAGAGGAATTGTGTGTCAACACTGGAATTATAAATGCACAACGAAATTAAAGCAGACTATTTTAAGCAGGCCGATTGAAGCCTTCCTCAGAACAGTGACGACAGTTCCTCATTTCCCAGTAACAATAGAGGCCAGGTCAGTGTCATCTCATTAGAATATCTGCGGCTTCTCTCCGTTCTCCCTGAATTAGGCCCCTGGAATGTCAGTTGTCAGTTATTAGTGACAATTAACTGGAAATCAGTTACGGACTCTTCGAGGTGGTCTCAGACTGACAGATGAATGAGCGGGAATACTGCTGAGTGCCAGCCAGTGACATGGAACCTTTAAAGGGGGCAAGGAGCTACCATAAATTACTGCACCATTCACTCCTTGCTTCATAATTTAACCTTGCTAATCCTGAAATTCTGTTCTCAGTCATGGAACAATATGAAGACACGGATAGCTTTCTGAATTCATCCTATGGATTATTCCACCTGGAAACAGTTACAAGTAAGTCCTAAAAATACAAGAAACATGCCAGCCTTCATTAAGGCTGCATTATCCTCTTCAGTACCTGTATTATATATTTTTTTATTGCTGCGATTTAAAGACTCAAATTTAAAGCAATCTAAAAAGCATGACTGTGTATGTTTGCAATGAAAATCTCAAAGATTATTTACAGGGATAGAGACTCCAGCCAAGTTAAAATACGGAGTGAGGTTCCCTACTGGCTCACCTGGGAAAAACACTGAATCATACAGTGATCGGCAGCGCAGGTTTGTGCCTTGGCTGTGCTCAATTTAAATAAATATGTTTATAGCATGGCTTGGAAAAATAACAACCTCTGATTGGTTAGTTATACCATGGATAGCATATTAATCAGCCACTTCACACTGAATAAATCACTACCCACCACTACATTCTAAATTTCATGACAAACTGCCATTTTATTTGCTATTAGTTACAAAACCACTGCCAAAAATGAGTGGCATTCCACCTATTCCCTTTAATATATTTGGGGATGAAACTCCAGATAATTGGTACACCACCAGAAAAAAATAAATAAATAAAATAAGTGCCACAGCAACTGTCAAGAGTAGACAGAGTAGATAAGGAACAGCTAAATCAAACAGAAAAAAACAAAGACTGAAAAAAAACACACAAAAAAACCTAGCATGGGCTGTTAATGTATGGACATTAATGTTAAGGAAATAAGTTTAAAAAAATCTCAACAACATTAAGGGCATTTAATGCCAGTGCAAGAAGTTTAACTGGGGACCAGTATTCAGTATCCAGTTTTATAACGCTGAGCTGGACTAAATACATATTTTAACAGTAGAAGTTTTAACATCTCTGCTGACAGTGATTTTAAAACTAACAATAATGTATTCCTGTCAGTCATGAAAACTTTTAGAAAAGCAGATAAAGACAAGGCCAGACACCACCACCCGAATTACAGGCCTGGAAGCATCTGCAGGAAACTGAGGCACTGACCCCTGACACCACGGTCGGATTGGTGCGTAAAGCCTCCGTTCGATCTTCAACCTAATCTGGCACGATGTACTTGTATTTGTAAGAATGATGTAACTGGCTGCATCCTACTCTGGAACCAGACATTTAAACATTAGCATATTCGATCACTTTGCCCCCTGTATACATGTACCGCCCTCTGGTGGTAGTAGAGAAAAATCTTATAGGCCCATTAACCTATGTAAAATATATTCTTCATTCCTACCAAAGCTATACAAGGCTGGCATAAAGTCATTTGGCTCGGGGTATATCAACGCATGCTGTGGCTTTCCTAGCCAGTGTAGAGTGCTTTGAAAAACAATGATGCATATCACATGGTTCATTTGCTGATTCCTATCATTTATTCAACTTTGTATCAATCAGTGATATTACCCGTCAAAGTTGATGAGCCATGTGATTTAGGTTTTAACAGCTACCCTATGGACATTATTTATTTATTTTTGCGTCATCGTATGTGCCAATAACAAAATGCAGAACTTGACATTGGCTAAAAAAAATCAGAAATATTTGGATATACCCTTAGCAAATGTATGCTAATCCTATATATTTATACTTATTTGTGATATATATATATATATATATATATATATATATATATATATATATATATATATATATATATATACACCTAGATTTTTTATTTTATTTTAAAACTTAATGCTTCTGGTGTTAGGTTAGATCTTGTAACTATTGCGTTCAGAATTTATCATACAGAAGAATTAAGTGGATTTGTATATCCTGTAAGTCACAACTAAAATAATTTGAATCAGTGTTTGTCTCTTAACAGACTGAACTAACATATAATAATAATAATAATAATAATAATAATAATAATAATAATAATAATAATAATAATAATGCTGTAATTCTATCGAAGGTTTCTGGTGACATAAAAATGACGAGAGTGCTAGTCACCATTGTTGTTTGTTTTGGTATTGGCAGTGTTTTGTTGAGTTCATGTACTGGTGGTAGAGTTTGTTTTTAAAAATATAAGGTAGCAGTTTTATCATCAACTTATACACAGGCAATCTTATAATACATGATGCACAGTTCACAGTCTACCTCTGTAGAGCGCTTTGTGATGGTGGTCCACTATAAAAGGCACTATATAAAGATTATATTATTATACATAAGTCTGGCTCCACCACCCAATCTTATAGGTCACAAGTCTCTTTATAGGAAAATTATCGTTTACCATGTATAATACTACTACGACTACTACTATTAATAATAATAATACATTAGCTTTAGTATACCAAATCAGACAGTGTATATGGCAGGCTATTTTCACAATGGGGAATGCACTCCGTGAAGCAAAACACATGACCTTTATTATTTCCAGTAACTCTTTAAGAATACCATTAAAAATGCATTGTGTTTTTCGTCATTGGGTGGTAAACTCAAGAGCTTTAGAAGGTTATTATACTAAAGTCTTATATTGTCGGCACAACCTTGTTTGTTATTCTGCCCCAGCACCTGCTGGGTCCACAGCACATAATCATCCAGTAATTGAGTTGAAAAGAGTAAATGGTTTGATCCCCAAAAGGAAATAGGTATTTACCAATAAAAACCTCAAGGAAATCCCTCGAATCCCAAATAATACATGTGTGCCTATACAAAAGCTATGCAAATCTGCTTAAACTGTGTTATCTGTAGTGCTGTGTACTCACTGCAGGTATCAGCATTGTGGCATCTGTCATGATTATTGTAATTTACATAGAAAATGTACTGGAGCTGCACTGAGATTTGTTACAAAAGAATAGTCTACATTTAAAGAAGTGATATACTGCTCGAAAAAGGCTTAACTGAAAGATATTAAAACCCCTAACTTTAGTACATTGCTGCTTGTTTATCTTCAGCGTAGTTTGTTCACTTTCCAAACGCTTTCTCGTTTTTCCCAAATCTTCACACTGGATATTTCCTTTGTTGTCAAACACACTTACATACAACATCCTGTAATCAGTTCTGTATTGCACCGGAAATAGCAGAATATAAGGTCAAGCGAGTTTTTTTGTGGGCAAGATCCCGGATGTTTATTCACCCCAGAATCCTTTTTGGATGAGCCTGTCTTCTTAGGAGTTGAATTGATCCATCCGGAAAATAAATAGCCATCAGACTTATCAAACAAGTTGTGGTAAGGTAGTAAGAAGCAGACACAATTCTGGTGACTAAAGATGCATACATAATTATGGGAACTCATCTAGTATCTCCCCCCTCATAATGTACTGCCTTGTTATTTAATAACATTGTTGGATCAGTTCCACACTCTTCTAATTCAGGAGGCGGAATCTATTTGTTATTTGTTGGGATGCTTTCATTACCCTTCAAGTTAGGATTATGACAGTAAAATATAACTACATGATTATATAGCTGTGCTTCAGCTGTAGTTGTATTTGATTGTTTGTGTTGTACACTTCCTGAGCATTATGTGTAAAATAACTGGATGGTGAACCTATGGCTGTATTGTGTTTCCGGCCAAAATCCTTAAAAGGGTAGGATATGTCCTTGGGTTTAGGAGGCAGGACAAGTGTGACAGGAAGAGAAATTTGCATCTGCCCAGGCCGTGGACACAGCAGACAGCCAGGAATGATAACAAGCTGTTCTGATCTATATGTTCATACTCCTTTTCTTCCCTTTAAGCAGCACTGACTTTTTCAGCCCTCTACTATGCACCAATACGAAACAGGGGATGTAATCTTAAAGCAAAAGAGTGCTTTCTGTACTGTATACACAGTTGTAGTCAAAAGTTTACATACCCCAATGGAAATTTATAATTTCTAGAAATTTCTTAAAAACAAAGAATTATAGGAAAAATTTTTGTAGCAAAAGTTTTGCTTTTGTGGATGAGGAAAAAAAGTTACAAGAAATAGATGTCTACAATTATTTATTTCAGCAATTGTTTTGCAAAACTCCAAAAATGCTAATTCAACAGTATTCATACCCTGACAAGGAAAATGAAATTACTAGCTAGTTGAGGCACCTTTAGCAATAATACCCTCTTTTAAACAATTAGGATATTTGTCAATGAGCTTTTTGCATGATTGTTTAGTGATTTTTGGCCACTCTTCAATGTAAAATTGTTCCAGTTCATTCAAATTCCGAGGACTTCTCATGTGCAGAGCCTTCTTTAACTCCTACCAAAGATTCTCAATCGGATTTAGATCGGGACTTTGGCTAGGCCATTCCAGAACCTTGATTTTACTCTTCTTTAACCATTCTGAAGTAGATTTTGATGTGTGCTTCGTTGTTGTGTTGGAACGTCCATTTGCGCTTTAAACCAAGTTTTGTAGCGGAAGGTTTCAGATGTTTGGCCAATATATTTTGTTATGCTATGGAATCCATTTGACCATGTATTGGAACTAAATTTCCTGTG
This sequence comes from Acipenser oxyrinchus oxyrinchus, assembly GCA_030684275.1. Taxonomy (NCBI): domain Eukaryota; kingdom Metazoa; phylum Chordata; class Actinopteri; order Acipenseriformes; family Acipenseridae; genus Acipenser; species Acipenser oxyrinchus. The sequence continues at coordinate 23,437,166 of CM060249.1, read as the reverse complement.
CCATTAGAGGAAAAACAGCCCCATAGAAGAATATTCCCACCTCGATGCTTGACAGTAGGTATGGTGTTCTTTTCTTTGTACACCTCACCAGACTTTCTCCAAAAGTAATGACTATCAGGGTGACCAAAGAGCTCAATTTTTGTTTCATCACTCCATAAAACCTTTGACCAGAACTCATATCCATCATTCAAATGCTGTTTTGCAAACTTTAAGCGATTGTCCTTGTGACGCTTTCCTAAGAGTGGCTTTTTCCTTGGCCTGCGGCCATTGAGACCTTCACCATGCAATACTCGACCTATGGTTGAAATGGAAACCTCAGTCCCACTTAAAGCCAATTCACTTTGAATATCTTTGGCAGTCAATCTCAGATTGTTATTAACCTTCCTCACAATTCTTCAACTTGTTCTTGGTGAAAGAACCTTCTTTCTTCCATACCAAGGGAGCGTTGTGACAGTACCATGAGTTTTCTTGATAATAGAAACAATAGTTGAAATTGGGATACTCAAATACTTGGAAATCTTCTTGTATCCATCTCCAGCTTCATGACAATAAATTTTCTGCCTAAGGTCTTCAGATAGCTCTTTACTTTTTTCCCATATTGACTTATTGGTAATGACAGCAATCATCCTATGCCTAACCCTTTTATACTCTCTAAGAATGTTAACCTACAATCCAGCATTTTCTAGAAGTAGGTTCTGCATGATCATATTGAAATTTCTAGCACCCTGTAGACAATACTATCATAGCATCAAAGGGTATGAATACTTTTGAATTAGCATTTTTGGAGTTTTGTAAAAAAAATTGCTGAAATAAATAATAATCTATTTCATAGAGATGGCAGGGGCAATGTGGTTCCACAGTCCAGTGTACACTTCATACAAAAATGAATTACCTTGCTTATTTTTCCTTTTTCATAAAGAAGACATTGACTGGACCAAATCTTTCAAATCTAGATTACCATAGCGACATTGGATGCTTTGGCACAAGAGGATTTGTAGAAATTGCAAGTGAACTCCTTCCCCTTGTTGTCTTTTTCACATAAGACTGACTGATAATAAGTCACAAGCAGAGCACATGAGACTTTACAAACAATAGTTACACTTGTTATTATCTCTTAGATTGACATTTATTTTAAATGTCAAAAACTTCTCAGTCACTCTCATTCAATGGTAGAGTGCTGGGTTGGGATTCAATATGAATAATAAACTGTGCCAGTAGTGATTATTATAAATCATAGTAAAGACACAATCACAACATGAAGTACAGTTTTATCTGGATTAAATAAACTTGAATATTAATGAAACTGTTCTAGATTGTTGCCAAGAACAGTTTCTTGAATACAAAACTTTCTTGAATACCACTTGTGTTGCTCATTTACTAGACCCTGTTCACACTACTGGGCTGGCCTAGGGCCGACACATATTTTGGTCTGCAACCCCATTCACATTTGCGGTTTAAGGTGCCTTTGCACATTCACATATGTGACTGAAAAGCAGGCCTAAAACGTGGCAAATTGCTTTTATTTTTTATGGAACGATGGCCTGCACTCAGAATGGAACAGCTACCGGGATATACAGTAATTCTTAATTTGTAGCAGATGTTTCTTATTAATATTTTTTTTTTCAATGAGGCACAGTAATGTTATGGCATATATTTAAAAAAAAAAACATATATATATATTATTTTGACTTAATGTTATGGTGCATCAACAATCTTAATATTTGTGAATGAGAACAGTATTTTATGTGTGTGTGTGTGAAAGCAAGCAGCTAAAGAAATGATGGGCATTTTAATGTAAAGACACTCTTCTGTAGCTATGTATATCATTGCGTGCAAAATAAACAATGGTGGCTGAATATGCCAAGTCGTCGCATTATTAAAATCCACAATCCTGCAGTTTTTATATTTATTGCTTAGTTACTAAATAACAGGAAGAAAAGGTAATTGTGACAAATTAATACTGATCCACTGCCATCTTGGCTAGTAGAGCATTCACCTTGCGCAAGTATGGGAGTACTCAGCTACGTAACCAAACTGGTCATGTGATATGAAAAGGCAGCCCTAAGTCTGCTTTGCCTTCATATATAAGTAAAGGCCGGCCACATCGAAATGGTGGCCTAAATCTAGGGCGGCCCTGGGCTGACTTTTCTTTTTTGGAGCGTTCACATATGAGTAAAGACAGCCCTGGGCCGCTAAATTGCAAGTGTGAATGGGGTCTAATTAGCTAAAAACAAACATGTAATAAATAAAAATGGCATAATAGACTGTCTAGCTAGCCACGAGAATTCTTCCTATTTACACTGAAAATAAAGTTTGATTTGTATGACTGGGATGTAGGACTTACAGTGGCCTTTTTTTACTGACACTTTTTTTTTATTGTCATCATTTAAAAAGAAGCTCTAACAATGAAATATATTACAATATAGATTATGTTTATGCACTTACATTTCTTTAGGTCTTATTTACTTCTTATGGTCATCCCTGGACACATTTGCAGACTGGATCATTTGCTTTGCTGGTCTGTAGCTGGTGCTGTTTTTAACAGCAGTCTTCCGTACTGTGTGCACTCGTAATGCGCTGTCGTAGGCAAACCTGAATCTCGGTTTATATCATGACCCGCTTTATGCCTGCACGGCAATCATGATATAAAATGGGTTCATCTGTATATAGGCTGATGCCGTAAAACAAAAACAAAAACAAAAAAAAACTATCAACAGGAGAATGTGTAGCAGTGGAACGTTCCGTTGCTGGAAAGGGTATGTCTAAACCCACTGTTTAGAAAAATTACGACATTGTTGTATTCAGCGATGACAAAAGGCCATGTGGCTTTCTACAATGCAAATCTCGCAAAATATTACTGAAATATGACAGCAAAAAGACAGGAAATTTCCAACGCAACTAACAACCAATAATCATCTCGGCTGGTGAACAAGATATGATTAATTGAGAGTCATTTTTTCTTTATTTATTTACGTTTTAACTGGAAACCAGGAATACTCTACACAGAGGGTACTTAGTTAAATACCGAAGTCATTGTATTTTATCTTGTTCTTAATTGTATTAATACTAGTACTGTGGTTCTTGAAATGTATTTTTTGTTTACGACTAAGTCACCCTGGATAAGGACGTCTGCTAAGAAAGAAAGAAAGAAAGAAAGAAAGAAAGAAAGAAAGAAAGAAAGAAAGAAATAATAATAATAATAATAATAATAACAACGTATGTTTGGAATATATTAGTGGAGATGGTTGGGTTGGGTATGCAAATATTTCAAAGGTCTTGGGCTTGGTCGGGTCAGGTTCAGGTCGGGTTGTAAATTTAGGCCCGAGCAGACCTCTACAGTGAAGCACAGTCCTGCATTTTTTAGAAGTATAAATGCTCCGGTAAACATAAATAATCATCACAATACTCATACTATGACCGTTTTTGTTTTATTTATTAGGCGTGGCTGCATTTCAGTTACAGCAATAGTGGCTGGTTGAATTTGTTTTTGATGAGTACATCCAAATTATTCTGTGTATCGTTTCTCAAGTGGATACATTTTTTACTTGAAAAAGAAAAACACAAGATTCTTCAGAAAGTGCAAAGTGACAGAAAGTTATACAGAGTCCCTTTGGATCATTTTTAAACTGGCTTTAATAAAAAAAAGTGTATTACTGTTAGTTATTATTTATCTTGAGGTTAATGTTTTTGATGTTGTAAACATTTTCAAATGGACACAATTATGCTGAGATGGGAAGTAAATGGTAACGTAAATATTTACAGTGCATACTATTTTGGATTATTTATATTAACTGCCAAATATCAAGCTAATATGTGTGTTTCTGAAGATTCCCAAATTTTGTGCATCCAAAAGTTTTAAGAATTACTAAACCAGCAGTTTGTCAGTCCCAAACTGCTGTGACATAAATTATATATTAAATGAACAGGGAAAATCTGATTATTTTGCCTTTTATTGCAACTGTGGTACCATTCAGTATAGCGAAAATTGTAAAGGGGTAGTTTTTAAAAGTTGTTTGTTGTAGGGTATTGGCACTGAAGATACTTATTAGAAAAATATTATGCCTAATAGCTTGGAATCAGCAATCCTATATGTAATACCTCAACTTCAAATAAATCATGGGTTAAAGCTTTGTGGTAGTTGTTCGTTGTTATGTTGAATGGGAAAGGGGTTTTGACAAAGATGAAGGTTTATTAATAATGTAATAAATATGTCTGATGGGGTGGTTGAGAGCTATGACAAGGACATATCTGATAAATGTGGCTTTGTGGCTCTTCTGTTATGTAGTCCCTTTGTTATGTAGTATTAACCTAACATAAATTAGTCTTTAAGTAAGTGTATATATTGTATACTGTACTAAATTCTTTCATACTCTCATATGAAGAAATGTGTAAATAATCAATAATAAAAAAATTAAAAAAAAACAAACAATCCATGTTAACCAAGAACTGCTTTGGGGTTTATTTTACAATTAAGAAAAACAAAAACATTGGGTCGAGCCAATTTTTTTTTTTTTTTTTTTTACATAATTAATGATACAACATTGAAATGTATAATTCATTGTGCATTGCTTGCTTTTTTCACATAAGTACATGCATCCAAACTGACGCACGTAAAGTTAAAATTATCTCTGTAAACCAAGCTGCAGGAACTACATTTTATTCAAAAAACTTGCGGCTCTACAGTATATACACAGAATTTGTTTTAGTTTTTTTTTTTTTTTTTTTTAATATAAAATGACAATATAAAAAGTTAAAGAATGCATACAGCTTTAAAGTACAAACAAAATTAAACGGTTTACAAATGGCAAGATACGTCTTATGTAGTTTTTTACATTGTTGCTGATCGTTTACATGTAATTAAATGTTTTGCATTATGGGTTGAAATTATTAAAGCAGCACACTACAGAAAGATAGAGTTGTACCAAAGCTTATATTTGTAAATTACTATAAACTATTATATTTTACAGTGAAAAGAAATTGCATCTTAACATTTTAAAAACAAACAAACAAAAAAAACTTGCATACTATTACTTACATTTTTTTGCCCAAAGCTGAAAATGCATTTATTCAATTTTCTGTTTCTTTAGAGGATATTTTCATTTACATACACTTATGTACAAAGGTGACTTGCAAATCCCTTCAGAACTGGCGACCCTTTTTTAAACATTGCAATTTGCCTAGAACACCATTGAGCAATTTAAAGTAAAAATGAAATGTTAGTCATTAATCAATGTGAATTTGCACAATGCACAGAACATAAAATAACCTTTTACACTTTAGTAAGGTGCAGAACAATTCTACTTCAGTCTTTCAAGGGCTCACCTAACTTTTAACTTGAACTTGTAAATTTTTTTTATTTTTTTAAATTTTCTTCATATTAATGATGAATTTACATAGCTTTAATTTCATGGTCACTACTGCAGTCCACATAGAAACCGTAGTTTTAGAACAAGACTAGAAAGAAAACAAGGGTCAACTTGATTCACAAAAAGACATGCACAGGTCAGACAAATCGCATATAAATACATTACAAAATAAGTGTAAAAAAAGAGACAAAAAACTAAAACAAAACATGGTTCAGTTCGGCAGTTTTACAACATAAGTATGACTGATTTCGAAGGCTCAGTTCAGGCCTAGTGCAGTACTGTGATTAAATTTAGTGCAATGATTTTATGGTCAGTTTCACAGCTGCTCACCTGGACTACTTTTTTTCAAATTTATCCAGTTCATTTACATACACCAGATGGTCCTCGGGTGACTTGCCATGTGTTTTACTAAGGTGCAGTTTGACTGCATGCTTACTGGCGAAAGTCCGGTTGCACAGCTTACACTGGAATAAAGAGCCTGAATCCTCTTCAGAGAACCCGTGCGAGCCAAGTGTCTTTTCAGTTATGACTTTTGAAACAGTCTGCTGCTCCCGGATATGGTCCAATGACAGCTTGGAGAGGTCCTTCAAGCTGAAGCCTAAGTGAGACTCTAAGTGGTTAATGTAGGTGGAAGGAGTCCTGAACTGAGAGGCACAATCGTTGCAGAGGAAGACTGGGTGACCTGAGTCTATATTCTTTATGAACTTGGTTCCACCTGTCCTCCTCAATTGATACTTTACGTTGGCCAGCCAATGGCTGATGGTGGTCATGGAGAGACCAGTAAACTTGCAGATGTGGACCCGCTCCTGTGGGCCTAGGTCTGTCATTACGTATTTGCCCTCTGGGGTCTCCCTCAGGCTAGAGGCGAACTGGGCCTGAAGAATGAGGAGATGCTGTGGGTTCCAGTTCGACTGCCGGCCCTTCCGTTTTTGGACGGGGGAATGCTCCTCCAAGGCATCCTCAAAGTTGCTCCCATCAGCGTCAGACTTTTCCGATACAGATGATGGTGTGGACGACTTTGGCGTCAAGCGCCCGGTGAGGTTTTTCACCATGTCTGAAATGTCCATCAGTGCGTTCTCCCTCAGAGGAGACGAAATTGATTCTGACAGGCTGGAAATAATGGGCCTACTGCTACTGTTGGTATTGTTACTGTTGTTATTCTTGGATTTAGTCAAGTCAATCGGCTGGTCATTACTTTCATAATAGTACCTGTTGATGGGATCGGCTTGCTTGACCTGAGTTGTGGGATAGATAGGCTTCTCCAACACGCTGTTGCTAATTTTGTACAACATAGCCAAGGGATCCAATGTAGGGTTTATTGGTTTTGCTACTTTACCTAAATGAGTGTTCATAATAGATTGCAATGCGCTTAGGGGATTCACAAAAGGCTGCTCTGGTGAATGGTCTGTAATGATTCCAAAACTGTTACAACCATTACTGACTGGCGATTTCAGGGCCTCAGTGCCATTTTTGATCTGATTATCCAGCTGGCCCTCTTTATGTGCCTTTGGGGGCTCTGCCTCTGCAATGTTGTTCTTTTTTGCTGGCTTGCTGCTGAGGTCGTCAGGCTTAGGCAAGTCCTTGTTCTCTTTAGAGGTCAGAGACAAGGGTTTGATCAGGACTGATTTACATTTTTCCACAGCCTTCTCTTCTTTCTTCACTGTTACTTTCCCTGTCACCTTCTCCACTAGCTCCTCCATAGCAGAGACATTACTCTTGTGGAGGGGCGGGGATGTGCTACCAGGGGAATGGATCAGTGCAGTGTGTTCTGAGGACAGTGTTTTCATGTTATTAGTGAAAGAGGGCTGCACTTGAACGCTCTGCACTGTGGACTGGACAGACTTCACTGACCCTTGGAGCTGGTATGCTGCATGAATGCTAGGATACCCTCCCCATGTTGGGGCTCCAGTTTGGGCCTTGCTGATTGCACTTGAGACTGTGTTCTCCAGGGATTTCAGGATATCTACCCCGCCTTTTGGGGTCTCTTCCAGGTCCTCTTCACGGAGATACTTATATGGCGTGTTTGTCTCAAACTTCTCATCAGGCTCCTCTTTGATTTTCTTCTCTGGTTCCCGGACTTCCATTGGGTCATCTTCTGGTTCTCTCCTTTCCTCAGAGTTTGATGAATAAGCTGGAGAATCCGGCTGTGATTTGATATTGGGCAACGGCAGCCGTGTAGTAGTGGGAGGCAAAGGAATGGACTGAATCTTTTCTTCTACCACTGGGTCAAAGACCAGCTGCTTCCCCTTTTTAGAGGCTGAGTTGGTCACCTTAATGAAATGGCCTGTGACCATCATGTGAGCTGTAAGCTGCTGCAAAGTATCATGGGAGCTTCCACACTCCATGCATTTCAATATCTGGGCCTTCCTGGCCTCAAACTGCCAGGTATAACTGGCTCCATTCTGATAGCCATAGCGGTTGTTGGGAGTTACGTACGGGTTTGCAGCTTTCTGATCTTTTGTGGGCTCACCCACAGGGACACCTGGTGTGCTGCTTACAGACTCTGGAGAGCAGGGGGAGACAAAGTCCTGAAGTGCTCGTTTTTTGGTAGAAGGAACCAGTTTTGTGAGAGCTGGCACTGGTTCTTTAAGAGGCACTTTCTGGTAATGTTTTGTTTTGATCATGTGGACACTCAGGTCTTGCAAAGACTCAAAGGAGTGCCCGCAGTACATGCACTTTAGCACTTTTTGTGCATCCTCCTTGCCTTCCATCTCCATCAAGGACCGCTTTCTCGGCTTCGACCATTTCTTACGGCTGTCAGCATCCTTGTCTTTATTGTCATCCCGGTAGTGGCCAGTATCGTTCATGTGTACCGTCAGCCCCACAAGTGTGTCATAAGCTGCACTGCAGTCCTTGCATCGAAATTTACTGGCGCCAGTGAACACTGATCCATACAGTTTACTGTTCTGCCTGTAAAGCTGCACTGTACTGAATAGGCTTGGCTCAGGAAGTAAATTATAAGGGGTGTGCTGCAAGGTTTTGGCTAAAGCAGCTTGATGCCAGTCATAGGTTAACCCTCCCCCATTGCTTGTGTTGTTGCTTCCATTGTGGCTGCTACCATTACTGCTGGTGCTGGCACTCACCGGCTTGGCTTTCATTATATCCACAGTAATACTGGACCAAGAGGAATCAGAGATCAAGTTTGCATAGACAGCTTTCATTTGAGCTAAGCTGTCTTGGATGGTGAGGCCATTGTCCATGGCTTCCTCCTTGTCATGGCCGTCTTTTGAGGAAATACTCTTAAAGTCTGCCAGTCTATCGCTGGTGTCGCTAAGGGGAGACCCGTACCCTGCATCCTGATTGGTCACGGTGCTGAGGGGGGAGTTTTGATAGCTTGGAGCATCCTTGATTTCTTCTTCCTCGTTACATATGTATTCATTGTCCTGGGCATCTAAAGACAGTCCATCATCCTCATCAATGTCTGCTGCCTTCAGCTCCTCCTCAGGCACATATGCTGAAAAAATATAAAATATATTGGTGAGATAAGAGCAGAAAGAGATTTGTGCATTCTTTAGTGTAAAATTAAAGATGTACAAGTGCTTGCCTGGGGGATTTGTGTTAAACCCACATCTGTGTGTGTGTGCTCTGCTTCTGTGTGCTAACCCCTAAGTTTTTTGTATGAGACAGGGGGCTGGCCCTGCAGGTGTTGCTACCAAATCGCTGCTTAAATATTAGAATGGAAAATGGAATAGAAAAAAAAAAAAAATGGGGGCTACTGTTTAATTGACCCCCCAATTCACATATGCACAGTGGTTTCTAATTTGCATTCAATTTTACAGTGAGGAGTAGTGGGCAACTTGGCATAGGCCTCCTCCAGCCCATGTCAATCTGTTTTGATAAGGGAGAGCTTTAAAGTCACAATACAATAATAATGATGCATCTTTGCACCAAGAACACAATCTTTTGGGAATTTGACTGCTTCAAAGCAAATACCTGAACACGTATGAGACTCTTGATACTTTTCATTGTGTGAATACAATACATTCAATTAACATAGTATTTCTTAAAATTATTACATCTAGTAGACATCACATAACTGCCATATAATATTTATACAGTACACCCTCGCTATAACACCCTTCATTGTAACAAACCTGGTCCCTGGACCCCAAATAAAAATAAAAAAAACACACACAAAAAAAAGATAATATAAACACACACTGTCAACATCCCGGTCTGTACGCTCGGGATGCCACCTCGGCTGTGAAGTCAACTCTTTTGTCTTAATAAAAAGCGTGCACTGTGTAAGTATGCCTCCGAAATGAAAATTTTTTGTTGCAACAAACCTGGAAACTATACTGATCATTTGAAAAGAGGAATAACGCAGGCACATCTCTTTCATGAACACAGGTTGTCAAAAAGCACACTGCTTTTTGGCTTGTTCAGCAACCATGCGGCAAAGCAAAATTGATTAAAGAAAAAACAACAACAACAACAACAACAACCACCACCACCTTGAGAATCTGATGAACTTTTCATGTCGGGTTGATTTGAATAAAAGATCAGTTTGGGATTCTTGCATGTTGGATTAGGATTTGGTGCACTTTGAAATGATTAATATGTCGGGTTGATTTTGAATAAAAGTTCAGCTTCAGTTCGGGATTTTTGCTTTTTGTACTGCGTTTTAATTCTTTAACGAATAGGATAAAGCAAAGGCAGAATACTGCATACATGAGACAAACAGGTACATGTAATTCTACTTGTATTCACAATCTCATCTCATCTCATCTCATTAACTTACTCCAACAGTTTATCATTCATTATTCACTATAACGAACCCCTGAATATAACAAACAAAAGGCTTGGGTGTACTGTATTAAGTCAGGCTTCTTATTTAAATACCACAATTTTCATTCTTATGATTGGACAGACTTCTAATAATTTATCATTCATTTGGCCAGTTGAATTCATACTGTTCCCACAATTTATATTTTACATAATAAAACATTACAAGCCTAAGATTTAAAACACAAAACTTCCTTCAGACTAAAAGCCTTCTGCATATTGCTCATATAATAACTACATAACAAATGCAGACAACACAAGAGTGGGAATTTAATGAATGATCTATTATAATCAGGGCATGCATGTTCAGATAGCCCCATACTGGGGTAGTTCTTGTTAGAAATGATGGATATCTCCAAAGAAGATTTACAATTGAAAGCCAACTGTCTGGTCTTGCCATGCAATCAGAAATAATTTGTTCTCCCTCATATGCATTGTAATCTCAACAGATACCAGAGCAAGTGCGAAGTTTTAAAAATGTCTATAAACACAAACAACATATGGTGTTTCACAAGGTCAATGTATTCTTGTAGCCAAAACTGTTTCTGTGAGAAATGCTGAAGAATAACAGAAAGTACAGACAAAGATTTTTTTTATTCACTACAGTTTCCCTAGGGAAATCTGATGAATGACCCCAGCTGTAGAATTTAAAATACAAGACAGACTTCCTATTCTTACTAACATTTAAGATTATAACATGGTTATTATATATATATATATGTATTAAGTTGCGGTTTCGGCGCGGTTATTCATAAATATAAAACAAGTTTGCACGTATATATACTTGCTTTCAAGACGGATTAAGAAAAAAACACATTGATAACCAGAACACAAGTTCTTAAGACTCCCTCTTTCTCACCATTTGGAATAAAAGATTTTACACTGTGTTTCATTACAAGTGAAGAGTTGTAACTAATAATAATGACGTATAACATACAGTACTTGCATAACAGTAAACGCTCACTCACAAAATTGAACAGCCACTATAGTATTTGCAAAACGGCAATACACTTTCAGTCACAAAATTTAACAGTAAGTCCAGTACTTGCATCAAGGCCCACAGTCTTCTTTCCCGTTGCTAACTACAGCAAAAGACAATGTGAGAGTGACGTTTCCTTTTCTATTTCAGCTTATTTTTCAGCATTATTTTGCAACAAAATTACATATAAATAATAGAAACATTGTAGTCACAGTATAAGTTGCAGTAACTATAAAAAGCTGTGGTTTGTGTTAAAAGGATATAAAGTACCATTAATAATTACATATTCTAAATTATTACCCAACATTTCAAAAATTGTTTGGAAGCATTTACATATACTTCATAATTCAGAAAAAATGAAAAAAAATATTTCCGAAAGCAACGATTGTAGCTTTTAGAAGGGTGCATATTTGGCTGTCATTTTAGTCCACAGTAAACATAAAGGGATCATAGGTACATTAAGGGACATTGAAACCTTTAAAAGCACATGTAAAAGTGTGCAAATATATTGGTAAAGATAAAAGTGAAATCGCAAATAAGGAAAATAAATATTCAGTCTTAAAATATCAGTCATGACTGTGGACGGGAGCTCCCAAGGGGCGGCGCACAATTGGCTGAGGAGGACAGCGTGTCTTCGTCTTCGGCATTTGAAATTGGGAGAAAAACGGGGTAAAAATTAATTGGCGACCTACTAAATTTAAAAATAAATAAATAAATAAATCCATCATGCAAAGATAGCAACCTTGTATATGGTATATTTTGCATAAAATGTAATAAAATAAAATATGTAGGAGAGACAGGTACATTATATAAAATAATGCAGAACCACCTATCAAATATAAGAAATAAAAAAAAAAAATGAACCAATAGTCAGCACTTTACAAGGAACAAAGTTTGTGGTTTTAGAAAAAATAAAATTAGATAAAAGAAAATAAATTGATAAATACTCAAGATACCATAATTCCTGAAGGTTTAAATAGAAGTGAACAGTAGATCGTTACATCATAAGCTATATAGTGAAGGACGTCACAAAGACATTAGATTTAAAAGAGAAATAAATGTGTGGTTACAATGGCATCAAAAGCCTATAAATACCTTTGTTCTCAAACACAAGTTAAGATTTATTTTTAATTCCTTTCTCTGTTTTTTGTAGTAATTTTCATCAGAACAGATTCTATTTATCGTTATACCCAGTCCTTTAGAAATTGCTCTTTTAGTATAGATAGGCTGTGCAGATGACATGTAGGTACTGATATATATCAGTAGGTTTAGAGTAAAGATCTGTTTTAATAGATCCTTGATCAAGTTTAACCAAGGTCTAAGAATTCAATTTCAGATTTCAGATGTTGTGCCATCATTCTGTTTGTAACTTCTATTTCCAAATGTAAAATAATTATTTTCTAAAACTATCTTGATCATATTTAATATTTCTTCCGTAGGTGTCATGTTCTTATCTACTCTATTTTCCAGTGCCTCTTTACATGCTTCTAAAGTTTCATGCCTAGGAACACTGGGGTTCAGGGATTTTACATCCATGCAAAATAAAATGGTATTCCCCGGAAGTTTAACCTTTATATTATTAATTCTTTTTCAGAAAATGTGTTGTATCTTTAACATAGCTAGATAAGCTTTCAACATGTGGCTGCAGCTGCCTTTCATATATATATATATATATATATATATATATATATATATATATATATATATATATATATATATATACACTGTATACACACACATATACATATTCACACACAATTTTTAAAAGAAACCAAAAAAGTTAGTGTACAACCAACACATACAAACAGCTGCTAAATAAAAAAATAATAAATACAATAAGATTAATAAATGAGTTTATATAAACCAAAACCCCACTTCATTTTTTTTTCTGTATTATAATTATAAATATAGCAGATACCAAATACCAATACTATTGTTAACATAATAAATAGAACTAAAAAATTATTTTAATAAATACCCACCCACCCCTTATAATATATAAAAATCATTATCTTATGGATATTAAACTAATACATTTTTCATTACAATGCATAATATATTACAAAGCTATAAACATTACCATTGTATTAAATAAAAAAAATACGTAACTAGAGGTCATGATCGCAGACTTGGCTTTGTTTTAACCACATTTTTTATTTAGTTGTAAAACTGTTATAGTCATAAGAACCTTTTATATCATCCGATAGTAAATTCCAAAACATGGTACCCTTAATTAAGAGGACTGGCTGGGCAAACTTAGTACGTCATCTTGGAACTATGCAATCACCTCTTATAGTTGCTCTAGTAATTCTAGCATTATTATCTGAGCAGAGTTTTATAAACTCCTTTAATGGTAGGGGAGCTAAATCCTTCAAAGACTTAAAAACCAAACACACATATGAGTAATTTATGTAATTATCAAAACTTAACATGTTACATTTCTTGAGTATGTAACAGTGATGATGTCGGCTTTTTATCTAGAATTTTTTTTTACTTTGTTTATACAAAGAATTCAGGCGCTTAATTGCAGTCATCCCAGCTTGTGACAATAGGACAAATGCGATAAAATCATAGAATGTAGATACAACTTAGCAGCAGTAACAGATACATTTCGTCTAATAAACCTAGTTAGCCAAATTGAATTTCACAGTTTTAACAACCTTTTTTTATATGTTTCTGAAAGAAAAGTTATGAGTCCATTATGACACCTAAATATTTAAATTCTGAAACTATACTAATCTATTCCCCTTTTACAAAAACATCAAACTGATTCTGTATTGTGTTTCGCTTTATAGAGAAACACATTCCCACGGCTTTAATCACATTTAAACTTAAGCGTTAAGTAATCAAGACACTTTGACACTTCTTCCATAACAGTTGTTAATTTTCTAGCAGCTTCTTGACTAGTTTTGGCACTTACATATACCACTGTATCATCAGCATAGATTTGAATGTTAACTCCAGGACAAACTTCAAGTTTAATATAAAGACTAAATAATAATGGTCCTAGTATAGATCCTTGCGGGACTCCCATTGCGCAATCGCTAAAAGTAGATTGATTATTGCTGACTGTAACACACTGTTTTCTATCCAGCAAATCAAATTCCATCCATTTCAAGGCCTTGTTAGAGAAATTTAATTTGGATAACTCAGAGAGCAGGATATTCTGATTAACCGTGTCAAAAGCTTTCTTCAAGTCCAGAAATACAGCTCCAACAACTCCACCTTTATCAAGCGGAGATTTTATCCCTTCTAAAAGATAACAATTTGCCATTTCTATGGAGTGCTTTGCTCTAAATCCTAACTGCATTGGGTGTAAAGAAGAACATCCAGTGTCTAAATGGGCGGTCAGCTGTTCGACCATGACTTTCTCAGCAATTTTTGAAATTACTGAGAGTAAACTAATAGGTCTGTAGTTACTGACCTTTTCACTATCACCAGACTTGAACACTTGAATTACAAAACCTACTACAAAAGAAAGATGCTTCAAACACTAAAGGTGATTAAAACGTCACTGTCATTGTTTTCTGACTTGATGATGTAAACAAACATGACATCTGGGACATAAACTGGATTATGCAGCAGTCAGCAAGCCACATGGAGAGCTGGATGCCAAAAAAAACTACTGTATGCGGTATGAACTTCAAAAACATTTTCACTTATTTATTTATTTGTGTTATTTATTTATTTACTTATGCTGTATCAGCTATATTTAAACAAAATATATATAAAAATCTACCTACGCTGTGATGAACATGGGATTTTCATGTTTGGATATTCGCTCATAATTTAAATAGTTAAATATTCATTTGGATATTTGTTACTTTTCAAAAAGTAATTATATTGCTCAGAACACAGGCAGTGACAGTATAGCAGCAGGGGCAGGGGGACTATTTTACAGCAAGAATTTACAATATGTAACACATTAAAATAGAAAAATATCAAAGGAGTAAAGAATACGTTGTGTAGGCCTTACTTTACCCCAGTGAATTAACTACAAAACAAAGGATGCCAAATAGCAGTTCAAGTTAAATGTTGTTTCGTTTAGTCCTGAAATAAATAGT